>OX422217.1:412721042-413921042 GCA_949130495.1 Sambucus nigra | reverse complement strand
CCACTGCCCAGTAGTATATTTGTACCAGTTATAACAAAATTGTACCTGTCCAAACATCATATATCCTAATAAAATAGAAATAATATACCAAATCATGGCATATATAATCCATATCCAAATAAAATAGGAATGGAAATATCCATATCCAAACCAACATGTACCAAAATAAAAAAATACAAACATAATCCAATATCCAAATATCCAAATAAAAAGATAGAAATAATGTCATGAAGAAGGAGCAAGTTAGAGGAGGAGGTAAGGCCACACGACATATGAATTGAGAAATCCCTCAATATGCTGAACGCCTCACTGTTCGCTTAACCACAAAGGTGAGTTGTCCTTTCCCTCCAACACATGAGTGATGCGCACCCTTGCGTCAATGTCTTGGAGGGGAAGTCCATGAACTAGAATACCTGGGAGGAAGCTTGGATCCCTCAACCTCCTCGTTATCGGCTCCCCACAATATATGTCAAGTAGAAACACGTTCGACCAACCGATTGTTGACATAGGCCGCTCGACGTGGATCGCGATGGGAAATGGATCATCATATGGTGCCGATTCTGTGCGTATCAATGATGAAGCAATGATGTCATCATCCTCATCTACCTCTACCTCCTTCTCCTTGCCCTTGCCCTTTACCAATTGACGCTTAATGAAGGCGTACATATCTAGGATCGTCACCTCCAACCTTAATAGCTTTTCTTCATGGGTGTCCAACTTTTGTGCCTACTTACTGTTGCTCATATACATTCCGATGATCCTAGACTTCCCCATTCATGAGCTCACCCCCTACTCATCCCCTTGCGATCCTCCCCGAGCACTTGGCTGAGTGCGTTCGAAGACAAAGATGCTTTGTCGGCATCAGACTGTGACTCATGCACTTCCTTAAGCTTTGCCTGAAAAGAAAAAAAGTACACGATTAGTTAATCAAATAAAAAATATAGCGTAATTAAAAAATTAAACATTTATAACTTACAATGGTGGCTGTGACGCTTGGGGCCACCTCATTGTCCTTGCCTTTTTTTCGTTCGAATTGCAACCAAGTCATCCACACTACTATTTGGACGCTTTGATGCATGTATGATGATTAACCATGGCTCGTTGTTGATATACTCTGAGTAAAACACTTGCTTGACCTTTTGAAAAGCACAAACAAATGTCTCACCACCCACATGTTCGTTGTTCTTCAACTTGGAGATGTCAACTATGATGCCCCACCTAATTAAATACCAGGTGATCAGGCATTTATTAAATTAAAACTAGGTTCCCATTTAGTTCATTCTTAGCATCACTGTCAAAAACTTTTTAAACTTTACTAATCACCTAGTATTCAAAGAGCCGGTGTCAAATATTAACTTTTTATTTAAACAAAAGCAACATGTGGAAACATATAACAACCAAACCATCCAAGCATTAATAACTAATATGAACAAACCATCGGAGCAATAACTGAGATAAAACAATACCGAATAAACCATCAATTCACAAATATACAATATAGAGGTCCAACATAAAAATATGGATATAACTGAGAACACACTATGTATTGACTTACTTGAGTCTATATATATAGGAGTTACAACTAGTTTGGATATTGAGACAAAAAAGGTTTTTTCTAAGTTGCTCTATCTCTCAAAGGTTTAAGCATGAATGAAGAAATCCAGTCCAAGAAAACCTCAAAATCAACCTAAAGGGAAGTAAATTCTATCTTTAACCACTATAGAACACTTAACACTGCATGTACTTTTATTACTATGTGCATATGTGGTCGTTAAACACTTTAACTAATTTTTAAATCAATTTAATTCATTAACAACATTTTTAAAACATTTTAAATAATGTTTGGAAATACTAAAATTGGGTTTTTAAAAGTGTTGGGGCTAAAAGTTGTATTTTATGAAGTGTTTTAATTCATTTGAAGTTAGTCTGGGTAGGATCTCAAAGCGCTAGAGAATTTGAGGGGGAGTTTGTAATTATTTTTAAAACACGCGTTTTACAGCCAGTTTCCACCGTACACGTGTTGGCTCCTGAGTTTGTCAAATTGTGTTTTCTACAAGACACATTCTCCTCATTTGATCTCAGCCCTTGGATGATCTTTATCAATGACCTACATGTGTTTATTTGCAATCCCAGTGTTACCTGTTAAACCAATGAGATTAAGTTGTTATCACCGTTCGTTGTAGAGAATTAAATTGGCACTCAATAAGTCAAACTCAATCTCAGCCGTAGGATTGCCTAAGACATTCGATATCCTTCCACAGCCTGTATAAAAACTCTCTTAATCTCATCCATTTGAGACTTTTGACACTCGTCCATCCTGAGAGAAAAAAAGAGAGAGTAGAGAGATAAGAGAGAGAAGGGTGATGAGAGAGGAAAAGAAAAGAGAGAAGAGTGAGAAAAGAAACCCTAATCTTCATATCATCATACCTTTGAGTGATTCCTCTTCACCCAAACACCATAACCTTTAACGTTTCATACATCAGAAACCTAAAACTTCAGAGTTGATCCATTTAGGGTTTCTGTGAGATTGGTGTTGAGTTTGTTCGATATTTGAAGACCTCTTCAAATCTCAGTTTCTCTCAGAACTCATCTCTAAGAAAATATTGAGTTTCATTGTTGAAACTTGAGATTTTCTAAAGGAGAATATCATGCGCTTACTTTTTATTCTCTTTTTGGATCTTTTATTTTAGATCCATTCTATTTCAAAGGATTTTAAAAAGTAAACTTCTATTTCTTCAAGGTAAAATCAGATCCGTAAGACGTTTGTGGCTCTTGAATCATATTTCACATTTTGTGAAATAAAGTTTTACAAAAATAAACCAGGACACATAGGACCTTGGCTAGTTTTAAAAGCAAGGTTGTTTTTTAGATCTGATCTTGATAAGAGGCTTATTTGACAAAATAATTTGAATTAGACTTTGCATGTCATATAGAACCTATTGATTCATAGGAACTTGTCTGTATAAATAATTTGAGAGGGCGAGTTGCATAAATCTGCAGTTAGTACACCTCACATACACATTCTCACACACGAACACTTAGTCACAATGGTTCTGTTTGAGATACTTAGAATTTGGTAGAGTTGCTGGAATCAGAATTCGAAGAAAATGAGGTCAAGGAAAAGGAAAATAAGCAATAAGAAAAGATCAGTTCTGGTCAGAAAACCTTTGGAGTGGAGTAGCTCATGTAGGTATAACTATGAACTTAGATTTAGGATCTTTGTGTGTTTGCTTAAGTGCTGTAACTTGATTCTTTATTTTAGTGGATTTTTTATTTTGTGTCATAGAGGGCACCGTGGATGTTTTCCTTGATTAAGGGTTTTAACACGTTAAAATTCCTGTGTTATTTACTTTGAATGTTCTTAATTTTTTTTGTGGTTGGTACTGCATGTCGGACTTAGTAAATGGTTTTTAATTTCTAAAACCTTAGGTAATTAACTACCAAACCCAGACTACATATTGAGAAAACAATTTTGAACACATCTTGTGTTGTTATTCGAAAAGAGTATTGTCCAAAACGTTTATTCGGAGTTTACTCAACTTATAAAATTTTGTTATTATTCTAGTAAAAAAGTTTTCAAGTGGTATCAGAGCAGGACCATATTTTGTGATCCTGAAACTTTAGAAATTGCTTTCGAAACTTCTATAAAAAATTCTGAATATGGAAGAAGGATTTGAGAAGTTTGGTAACCTCTCCAAACCACCACTTTTTGATGGAAATAACTTTTCATACTGGAAAGTACGAATGGTTTGTTTCATTCAAGGAACCCTTGGTGATGATGTATGGGAAATGATGGAAAGAGGGTATGAACATCCTACTAAGGCTATCTCTGAAAATAATCCAACAAGGATTAAGAAACTTCTTAGTGAATTTACTAAGGAGGAGAAAAAGTTATCCTTAGATAATAACACAGGCAAGAATGCCATCTTTATGTCCATTAATGAACATGAATTAAAAAAAATATCCATATGTTCGACTTCTAAAGAGGCGTGGGACACTCTTATCACTGCTCACGAAGGTGATGAAAGAGTTAAGGCAAGAAAAACTCAAATGCTAGTACAACAATATAACAACCCGATAATGGATGAAAATGAATCATTTGACGACTTCTACATTAGGTTAACTGATATTTTCACTAAACTTCATGCAAATGGTTTAACCTATAATAGAAATGAAATTGTTCAAAAGATTCTCAGGTCACTGCCTTCCAAATTTGACGATAAAATATATGCCATTGAAGAAATAGATGACCTTAATATGACTCCTGAATTGCTTAGTAGTAAACCGAGGACTGTAGAATTGGAGTTAGACTTCAAAAAGAAACCGACCAAGCTGAAAAAGAAACCCAATAGTTCTAATGTTGTGTTGTCATCTAAAATGCATGTTCCTAAAATAAGTTCTTTGCACTTTGACCCTGGCTGGGCTGATGGTTGTGATTTGGATGACCTTGGCAATCAAATAGCTCTTATGAGCAAGCTTTTCAAAATGATTTTCAAATTCATAAATGCTGTAGCCTCTAAACAAGGAAAGACAAATTATCAAGGAAATCAAAATCGCAGACCTCATGACATAGACAATGCCAAACACTTTCATGATAATAAAAGTACCTATGACAATAAATGACCTAAGACGGACCTGAAAGATGTGAAGAGTCATAGATGTGGCAAAATGGGACATTATGCTAGTAAATGTCTAACTAATTTTAGAAAAAATAATAAAGCTAATGTGTGTAAAATGTGGGACGAATCTAGTGATTCTGATGAAGATGAAACATAGTCAACCCAGAATGATGAGTATTGCATGTCTTTCTTTGCCAAAATTGTATATAATGATGATGATGCATTTTTGTGATGTCTTCTATTTAGAAGAGGCAAGTTCTTCTACTTCTTATGAAAAAATCGAGCCATTTCCCAAAGAAAAAAAAATCTTGCTTTTGGAATTTGAATTCAATTACTAAATTTCCCACTAATTCCATTATTCCGCATATTATTCCCGAATATCCTTTACCTCATGTACATATGTCTTTCGATTACAAACCCTAGCCTAACCCAAATTCTATACCCGAAAAGTCCTATTTGATCCTAGGGTAATGTGATTCAATGGTCGAACATTAGCGATAATCTGTTTAAGTGAATTTCACATTGGTTAATATGAGATATCCTTTCATGAGATTGTATTTTTCAATTTTATATATCGTTCTTCATTGATGGCATGTGCGCGACCTTATTTCCTTTTACAACTATTTTCTATGCCCGCATGTCCCGAGTGTGTTACATCCTATTTTTGAGTGTGTTCATTTATTGAGTGTAAGAACCAGAGAGAACTTGAGTTATGCATGCTTTATCATTTACATGGATTATGAAAGTTTTTCCAAATCTAAATTACCACATGTGTCTGCTTATTTCGTATTTCCACATTTTTAATTTCATTAAAGTCACTCGTTTAATGTCGATAATTGTCGTCCTATGTGTGAGATTTGCTCACTTTCTTAATGGATTATGGTTATTTTATAATTGTTGAACTATGCATCGGTTTTTTCAATATCATAGTATGAGTTGACTTGATGTTTGTGGGTGTCATCCCTGGAAACCCTCATGAGACAACACTCGTCCCCTAAGGCCACCTAGGGGCTTAATGTCTTACTGCATATGATAAATGCAATCGTTCGCCCATGAAAGTGGAATTTTCCTTCTAAGTAAAAAATTCTCATGTTATGGTTTTGTTGATAGCCCTTGTTTCTTCATACTTCATTACTCGGGACTAGCAATGTATGAGTTAGGGGGTGTGATAAGTCACGTTTATTGTATTTACAACCCCATTAATTTGTACATTTTAGCATTCCCGTATATGCTATTCCTGGTTCTTATCCTCATTTATTGACTAACCCCTGTTTTCATTATATATATATTGTGTGCGCCTTAATTGAGATTTTCTAGGTCTCAGGAATGCTACTTGTGAAGTTTGGTTGAATCCCAAAAAAGTTTCGTTGACATTTGTAGTTTTGGGGGCATTTTAATAAATTTCTCATTCAGGTTTTAGTCCCGGTCTCTTCACGAAATTTGAAGCCCTTCGATTCATATTCTCATTTCCTCCAATGGTATATGAATTCGAGCTCGAATGAAGAAGTTATAGATGATTCTGTGAAACTCGGGAAAAATGAAGCCATTCCAACCCAACCTCATTTTGAGACTACAAGTCCGAATCGATTCGGACTCAGTCCAATCAATTTCGCTGAAGACAGTGAGATAACTTACCATATCCGAATCGATTCTCTCTCATTTGAATCGACTCGGTTATGTGGTCTCAGTTTTCTTCTTATTACTAGTTTGCCATTTTGGATAGATTTTTGGGGATTTATCACTTGTTTTTCCTTCATTTGAGAGATAGGTTACTTTTGTTTGAAATTTAATACATGGAAGCTCTATCTTCTCTCTCCTAGGTCAAGTTAATTTATTTATCGTCCTACTTTTAAAGCATTGATTGTTCACAAGTTATTGTTCATTAATGCAAGTTTTTTTCATTTAATCCATATATACTTGTGTTCCATATCTTTAAATTGCATCTAGTACCATATCTAGTATTGTTTTGTGTTTACAATTTATTCCACGCTTAAATATGTGGTTCTTTTGCATGTGTAGCCTAGTTTATAGTATGAGTATCTAAAGTTAAGGTTGGGGATCATAATCCCACCTGGGATGCTTGAAATTCATATTTAGGGTTTGGTTTAGAATTGTTCTAATATTGAATTATCCTAGTCTCTTAACTTCTCTTGTCATGTAAGAGCTAGTATTTGAAGCTGTACTACAACCCCAACCCATTTAGCAATAACTAATTAACTCATAATCCTCCATCAATGAGTTTAGTCTCTACATGGTTGATGTTCGGATCCAATTAGTTATGCCCGATTACGATTAATTGGAACCAAGTCCTATCATCTTTTTAGAGAATCCAAGGTGGGAGAATGATCCTCAGTCCCTTTAATATCTCGAAATTAAGCTTAACTTTGTTCGTTTCGGTATATATTTATTCTTGACGTGTTTTATGTCAATTTTACACATATTAGTTTAGCGGTTAATCACAATCACCTCTTCAAACAATCAAATCATCTTTTACACTTTAACTTTTTGACGTATAGAGAATATTCTTTATCCTAATATTGTTCTCCTAGGAGTGTTCAATACCTGAGGAATACGATCCCGATCCTGCTCGGTTACTACTTGTTGCCAAAGATTTACAGTTGAATCAAACACTCTTTAGATAGCAACAATTCACCTACAGAACACATAAGAAAAGGGGCCTACAAATTGGTATCAGAGTTAGAAACACTTCTTTATTGTGTAGATCCTTGTGTTTTGGCAGTCGTGTTTGTTTATCACTCTTGGGTTGTCTTTCTCTCGATGGATTCTCAATGTTTTGATGAATTAAATCTCTTAAGTTTACAAAACGAATTGAAATACTTGAAGAAGAAAATTCTCATTTCAAACATATGGTTGAATATTTGCAAATGTTTAAAACTCAAAGAGATATCATTCGATAGAAGTTTGTTTCTTTATATGATGAATTTACTTTGTCAAAATTGGCAACGGAAGAGAGTGACAATAGATTCCTTGTTTTATAAAAAGAGTTAGAGGACTTTCAGAATTTTAGGGTTTCTCTCGTTGAAGAAAATGTTTTGTTAAATGAATTTAAGGCAGGTGAGAGAACTCTTAGGGATAAGATTGCTCACATGGAGGGGGAGAAAGATAACCTTCTTGGGGTAGTTAAAAATTTAAAGAAGGAGTCCCTAAAATTTGAGGAGTCTAATTCTTTACTTGAGTTTAAAATTTTGAAGTTGAAAAATAATTTAAAAGACTCGAGTAGTGTGAATAGTGATGGTAGTAGCTTATCTTGTTCTAGTACTTCGAATGTTAAAGATAAAACCATTGTTTGTTTTAGAGGATCGACCACATCCTAGGGTGTTATAAAAGGTCAACCTAAAGGTTCCATTACTTTTCGTGTTTACACATGTTCAAATTGTGGTAGGAAAGGTCACCTTAGGCATTTTTGTTATAATCTTAGAAAATAACCTAGGAACTTTAAGTGTAGTGTCCCATCGATTGCCAAAACCCGTCTTGTTATGTATACACCTGTTTGAGTTAGAAAATCTATTTTGAAAATACCAGATGCAAGGTTGGTTGATTCTCACATGCTAGCACATGATGTTTCACATGTTATTTTTTATGGATGATTGTGTTAGCCGTGTTTGTCATACTCTAGTCTTTGCTTCGTGATATATAACTTGCTAGTATTATGACATGTGTATCTCTTTGTATTATATTTTCATTTATTTTAGTTTTATTTGAAAAATAAAAAAAGATTTTATTTTGATAAAAATTTTGAAAACACAAAAAGAATTTTGGTGTCATATATTTTTGAGAAATTACAAAAAATTTTATTTTTGAGGCAAAAATATTTTTTTAAAAACACAAAAATATTTTTGATTTATTTTTGTATGTCATGAGTTTTCATGTTTGATATGTCATATTGGTGTGCTTGGACCCCCATAATTTCATTATCCATGTGGCTAGGACATTTGATTATAATTATGGATGCTTAGAATGATCTTAACCATTGATTAATGGGGTTTTTTCGAAGTTGATTTTCATTTGGATTCAACTTTATATATATGTCATCACATACACCTGAACGAGTTTATTTGAATGTTTAACTTCTCTTGCGTATTTGAGTTTGGTGAAACGTTCTCCTCTCAATTTTGTCAACTACGCCTATTTAGACTTAGGAGGAGGTGTTCATTTAAGAACCATTTGCCGTGAGGATGGATATTTCTTAAATTAAAAAACTGATGAGTGTTCACGAGAAAGCGTTGCGAGATAATAATAATATCGTCGTGAAAGCCACCGTTTAAAAGAGACCAAGAAAAAATTAAAGCAATAAAAAGAAACATATGTAAAAAATAGGGCCAATATGATTTCTCTAAGGTGAGAAAATAGAAACCTCAAAAGATCTACAAAAAGAAAATATGAATGTATGAGGGTGTTTGGATGGAAAAATACAACAGGTTTGTACTACGAATCCTAACGTTAAAAAAATGTATCATGACTCTATTGTTTGTAGAATTGTCAAAATTCTAGATTTGTGTGCATGTTGATTGTTTAGTTCATTTAGCTCAATATTTTAATTGTTATATATGGCTAAAACTTAGTTTGATGACATTTAGCTATCAATTAGAGCTTCTTAATAGTTTCAAAGGGTCTAAGTTGTGAATCATTTATTTTATTTCACGCCCATTCATTCCATATCCATGTTTAGGCACATTGATACTATGTTAGCATGAAACCCATATTTTATGTTTTGAGTCTGTTTTGTTACGGTCTCATATTTCCAGTTGTTGTTTTCATAAAAAAAATCACTAGGAAAATCTGTCACATTTTTAGTACTGGAATGCAAAGTCTTTGAAGTCGTTCAGATGAATTTTGGACGTCGTTCGAATGACATGTGCAATTCTTTCAAAGACTGGATCGCGCGACATGAGTTGCGAAGTGGTAAAAGTGTCAGGTGTAGGTCGTTAGAAGTGACATTACATAGTTTCAGCATGCGATGACTTAATGTTTCAGGTCGTTTCTTACCAAGTTTGAACAACATTCCTTAGTCGTTTTAATGACATGGTGATGTCTCCTGAACGACTTGAGTTCATTTTTTGACTCTTCGTTACATTTTAGTATATATGTTGAAATCATATTATTTTGGTACATCTGGGTTGTTTTGGATAGTTTTATGCAATTGACTTTGGTTTTTCATGATTGATTCATACACTGCATTTATTCATTTAGTCACATCATTACTGATATTGATGATTTTATTTTTTGTTTGTTTTCTAGCTACAGTTTGGTATCTTCTGAGTGTTATTAGATGACTATCCATGTTAGTCTAGCTATGCTTCATTTGATTATTCTCATTCTAGATATTTATTGGTTTATCTTTTTCTCTAGTTGTCTATTCGAGATAAAAAGGGGGAAGATGATATGTGATGTATGGGGAGTTTTTTGTTTGATGAGCACATGTTTTGATCATATTGTTTACATATTGATATAGTTGATTTGAACTATATTATTTATGTATACTTTTTGGTATCATATGTTTTTCTCATATATTTAACAAATGGTTTGTTTTACAATTGTTATTATAATGCTTTATATCATTTGCACCTCTATACTTCACACGGTATTTGTTGTTTCGTGTGTGTAGTGATTAATCAAAGATTGGAGTTTTTGCAACTACATCACATGAATACAAGTTTATGCCGTGGTCTGACATTTGTTTACTAGATCATGTCCTATATTTTCTTTTTGGGTTTATGGGGTGGGATTTAGGTCATTCGACTTGACAGCCTGACATAGGCATTTCACTATTTGGTTTTGTCACGGAATAGCCAAAGGGGGAGATTTCTAAGGACAAATTTCCAAATAGTGTCAATTTGTCTTTATTGGCAATATTTCAGAAAAAAACCAGTTTGAGTCATAGATAGATTTTTACTTGTTACAATACCCACATAGTCTATGACGTGTTGTGTTGAAGACGTAGCAGCCAAGCTTCAAAGATGGATCATGCCGTGTTTAGTGGTGAAAATTTCACCTCTTCATATCATATTGCATTCTGAGATACTCTCAGGTATGAACGCATAATATTTATGGGACTCCAAAAATGTTTCAAGGATGTTATTTTGATTAAAAATTATTTTAAAATCTCAAAAATTCTTTTAAAAGGTTTTAACTTCATTTATTTTGAGATCGTGTAGATCTTTCCCTTGTGTTTAGAAGGGACAAACGACTTTAACCGTCGTTCAAATGAATGTGACTGTCGTTCAAACGACATGGACATCTTGTCTTAACATGATGGCTATGTCATTCGAACAACATACATATCTTGTTCTAACGACGCACCGACTTATTGTTTTTTATTTAAGGAATATTTTGCTTAGAACTTCAAGGGTGCAGAACCAAAATACATAATAGAATAGTTTCATTTTTCTGAACTTGTTTTCAAAGGATTTGAAAACTAAAACCATCCTTACAATTTCAATATCCAAGCTTTCATACACTTATTCTATAAAGGTCTTGTTTTGCACCACTGGTGTTTGTTAATCTCGGTTAAAAATTGGTTCGTCGAGTTTTGCGGTGCAAAAGCGGTGGACTCTGGTTTCTGAATCGTAGAGTGTTGTCATAGCTATATCAGTGGATACCGAGACACATATGGACTCGTGTGTTATGGACCTAGCATGGAAGGAATTCTGCATTGCAGTGTGCAAGAGCGATTGAAGCATAGAACATCGTCAAGTCATGTGGGGTATCTATTCATTAAGTAAGTCTACTGTCTGTACTGTGTAATACCGTATCATAATTATTGTCTGGATTAGGCCATCCGAGTTTTTTTTCCTAAGTGGTTTCCTCGTACATCAGCATTGTGGACTTTACTTTTTTATACTTGCTTAATCACCTAGATGCATGTTTAGGATTAATATGATAAAATTGGGTTATGTAAAATTAGTTCACAAATTGGTGCCAATTAAAATTTGAAAATGTTTGTTTTTTGGAAACATTGTTTTCACTTAAATCACACATAAGAAAAAGGGGAGTACACGTGATATTCAAATGACTATGGTCACTGAAATTACACGTATAATTTATAAATATCATCTCTATGTTCAAAATACACGTGATATTTATACATCACACGTGTTTTTTGATAGAACAAAGTTGTTCAAAATGAAAAAAATGATACATCATACCGAATTTTCCAATTTGTTTGTTGGACTAATTGCATTAGTAAGTTTTTCTCACCAATAGTGAAATGACACATCCACTTGTTGTGTAAGGCTTTGAACTTGCTATTTTCTCGAGTGATTTGATGGGAAACCCACGCACAACAGAAGCCCAATCATATGTAATCATGTCATCAATTGAAAAATTCTCCTAATGTGAAGTTTGCATTGGAGAAAAGAAATATTGTCATCAAGTGGAGACAAACAAGTTTTACAAAATCAATTATGCTCTCATCTTAGTCCAACTCTATGAATTTCTTTAAACCTTTACTTATGTCTGATTTTCAGATTTTTTATTAGCTTTGAAGTATCCGACAAGGAATTCAGGTTTTGGAACAGATGAATCCAATCTCTTTTTCAGATTTATTGATTTTTGCTCCTGTGCCATTGGGTTCCCAAATATTTCACTTATATCTTTTGGTCTTATCGAGGAACTGCTCTTAATGTCAAAACTCCTCCTTTTCTTTCTGTAGATTTTGACAATGGGTATAATATTTTTTTTGGCTTTTTGTGATGAAGTTCTGCTACTTCCTCACTGTAGTAGGCATTGAAAAGATCCCAAAATGGAGTCTTCTTAAGTAGTCCAATATGCTTATCATTTATTTTTCTTTGAATTTCAAACAGATCATGATAAAAGCTAATAACATTTGACCTATACTGGTCGAATTTATTCATATCACATGTATATTTCCTCCCTTTGTTAGTTCTTTATTTTTTAGGACTCTTAGAAAAACTTTCTTCACCACTGCTCTTCTTGTTGTTATTTCCTTTTCTTGCCCTAATCTTCATCTCCATTCTAATAATCTAAACATATAAAATTTAAATTACAAACCTATAATGATAAATTACATGTACAAAAGATAAAATACACACGAATTGGAATAAAATACAGGCTCAAACAAAAGTAAATGTGTATTTACAAAGTACACGTGCTCTAAAATAAAAAGTACACACGGCCTAAAATATAGAGTACATGTGAATTGGAATAAATACAAGATTTGAAACATAAATTATATGCAATATAATGAAAATAGATGCATGGAAACATAGAGTACAATTGACATTGTATTAATAAAATAGCATATTCCAATAGAGTACGCGCGTATTTAACAAATTACATTGAATTTTCATTTACTACATACACATTTCTATTAAAGTTCAACATTTCAAAAATAATCTATTTCATCGTGATATCTAATAGACATCGTAGCACAAGACCAAAACCACAAACCATGAACATTAACATATTGAGTAAAATAATAGTAAAAAAGGTTCATGCTAAACGCGCCAACATTATTAAAACCTCTTTGTTAATGACCCTCGATTCGTGTGGATAAATTATTGGCTTCAGCCTCAGTCACTTGAAGTTTTGTCACATCAAGTGTGCATTTGATTTCTTCATAGTAGTGGTGGAAGCCATTCAAATTTCTGGCTCTGTCATTGAGGTGAAGCAATAAAAAAAAGTGTCGTCATATGTCTTATCGACTGTCAAAGTGAATGGTTTCATATAATTAAGATCATTATAGGAGAAACATGTAGTTCTGTAGTCGATTATGGATGTGGTGGTCATTACTAAACAATAAGACAACTTCAAAACATTATACAAACATTGTGATAGGATTCAAACGTGAATACACATGTAAAAAGACCGCTGACACGAACCATAATAAACGTAGTAATTGTTCAATATAGAAAGCACATCTATACAATCAATTTCAAAATGTGTTTGTTTTTAAAAATCAAAGCAACAAATGTAAAATATACACACATGAAATACTCAACAAAATGTGTTGAAAGTACATGCAGAAACTGGAGATAGGAGATATATAAACCTAATAATAAAAAGTATACGATTTTATGAAATTTTCATTATATAAACTCAATTAATGGACGATTACATCCAGTATACAATAAATTATGAAAATAAAACCATTAAGCATGTCTATATGTTTGTAATTTTCATCCATTTAATGAAAAATCAATTCAAAACGATGACTGGTTTAGGGTTTTGAGATGAAGATTATGGTTTAGGAAAAACGATGATTGATTTAGGGTTTATAGAACTGAAAAGCTTAAAAATATAGTTCAACAGATTATACCTGATGAATAAGATGGGAAGCGAATTGATCGAATTTGAATAGGGTTTGCTAGCTGAAGAGTTTTTTTTGAGGTTTGATTTTGAAAGCATGCATTTGGAATGGAGTTTGGGGGTATTTATATGTGGACCTGTTTGTTTAAAATTTTTTGAGCCTTTTTTTTTGTCCAAAATGTTTAGTCAAAGGACTAGACCGTAAAAGTCCGTTGTCTTTTTTATCCTATCAAATACAACCTTAGTTTTCTTAAGCCGCTATAATTAATAAAATTACTAGACTTTTAGATCATGTAGCATTATCCTATTAATGTCAATCAATTTTATCAATGGTCATTAATTTAGGTTTACTTTTTATTGAAATCAAATTTGACATCCAATAGATTACTCCTAAACTGTTTTTATAATACAATATTAAGTACTATTTTGACATAGAAGCACATACTTTCTCCATCACAAAATAAATGATTGGGTAAATTATACTTAAGCCATTGTATTATTTTGGAAACATTTTTAATATCGAATAAATAATAGAGCTAAAATAAAAAAATATTTTGTAAGAAAATATTTTTGGGCAAAATATTGGGAGATAAAATTGAAAAAAAAATGTGTTTAAAAGATAAATCGTGAGGAGTTTTGGGTTGAGGAATCGTAAATAATGTGGTTTAATTTAAAAATTATATAAAAGGGGGTCATCTCAACCCAATATATTTTTACGTTCAGTGTAAATAAATGCAAGGACTAAAAGGCTGGCCTCCCTGCGCTAAATTGTTCAGCGACTTGGGTGGAACCCTCATGATCCACACTTGATTGTTTAGCATCGTTTATGTTTATGCATTTTCCAACTGTGTGTTTTCCAATAGAAATGAGAGTGTAAATGTGCAAATGTACATATTTTTCAACTGTCCCATTGTGTTCTATCTAATAAGGCAAGAGGTTGCCCCAAAAATTAGAACCTGCTTTACTTTATCCCTAATTCATTGGGTCTTATCTAGTTTTACAAAATCGATTTACATGACTCGAAAAGAAGAAGAAGTTACATTTGAGGACAATAATATTATTTTATTTAATTATTTCATAAATCAATAGAAATTAAATGAAATTAACATTTACCCATAAAATACATAAATTTAGTGAAGATTCCGATATAACCATATAAATCGAATGAGACACTAAAAAAAATAGTTTGCACAATATCTAATGCATCTCCCTAAAATTTAAAAATGTATTGCTAATAGGTATTTGTGTCATATTTTTCTATGTCGCCAGCTTGTTGCCTAAGTCTTGTATAGGAAAGTCTTTGGTGACAAAGAAGCACCGTGTTGTCGAAGGTATACTTTTGGCAACACGCATTTATGTTGTCAAAAGTATTTTATTTTTCCTCAAAATATATAATAAAATATTATATTTATGTTGTCAAAGGTTAACAAATAGTGACAAAAATATTATGTTTCCAAAAGCAACTATTCAGTGAAAAAAATACAATGCGGTAATTAATGTAAATGACATACAAAATAACCTTCAAGAATAAAATTACTTGTGTTCTAAAATGTATATATTTCGCATCATAGGTATTTTGTTACCAAAAGTATAACTTCCAGCACAAATTTGTCTTTTCTCCAAAAGTTATCTTTTTGCAATAAAAATGTGTTATCATATTCAATTTGAAAGAGATAGAGAATAACTTTTGGTAATAAAACATTGTACTGCCAAAAACACTTTATTTTGTTTATTTTCTATTATTTTTCTTATTATAAATTCATGGGAAAATGTTTTAAATAGAGATTCCAAAACCTCCCAATTTCGTGAAACCAAAACTTAAAACCTTATGAGAGATTGAACCACAAATATATGTATGCATATCAAACATAGATAAAGGCTCACAAGCGGACCTTTGGTGATGTCCAATTGTGTGATCTTAAATGAGATGGATGAAAACTAAATTTCCTAAGGTCGTTTCATTAAAATACCTTATGAACCCAAAAAACGAAAAGAACAAAACGTAGCACCGAGTATACCCAACAAGAAGCCCCATACCCAAATCCATATCTCAACCCACCTAATCGATACCCAATAACATATCCTAACCAACTTGGTCCATACCCAACGTAGTAGCAAAACCCACATAATAAACCATCACCAGGTCCAAGTTTGGACACACACCAAAATCTATGCCCCAACCCACCGAAAAACCCCATGTTTTCAGTCTAAAACCCCTTTCTTTAGTCATGTCGATTTCCTAATTTTTTATACATACATAATCTAATATGTTGAAATGTATAAAATCCTAGATCGGTGTTAGCCAAAAACCCTAATTTTTCATTTACATAAGAAATGAAAAAAAAAGAATTGGGTGATCAAAAAATTAGGGTGTGAATGTGTGTGTGTGTGTGTGTGTCTGTGTTTGTGTGTATGTGCATGAGAGAGAGAGAGAGAGAGAGTAATTATACCATCAAGGAAAAAAATCTTTCGGAAGGGAGATGAGAGAAGAAAAAGGGTCATGATAGATGATAAGGGGTTGTGCATGAGAGATTGTACAGGGCGGGAGACGAGATAGGGAAGAAGGCGGGAGAGTGAAAGGTGTGGGAGTGTTTTTACTTTAGCCTTGTTTTTAATTTTGAGAATTTTATTAATTTCTAATAATAAATAAAAAAAATATATTCAACAACAATAACCTATGTTATTGGAAATCACCCCTTTTTTGTAACAAAGACTTGTGTTGCCGAAAGTTAGCTTCCTTTTGGAAACATCAAATAATATTGCCAGAACTTCAAACTTTTTACCTCCCACATTTCATTGGTTTCCCACTAATATATAATATTATTTTTTAGAAACAAAATTTATTCTATGTTTTCAAAAGTAAAATAAAAGTTTATTCTTTGGCAACACAATTGATATTTTGTCGTAAATGGTTACGTTAGTAACAAAAATTGGTTATAACACTAAATATTGTTGAGAAAACTACAATTTCTTATAGTGAGAGTTGTAATGTGGAGAACCATTGTGTGTGTGTGTGTGTGTATGTATGTGTGTGTGTGTGTGAGAGAGAGAGAGAGAGGTCCATTGGGAGTTAGTTTTAGGAAATTGAGAGGGAGAAAAGTGACAACGACCATCGCTATCAAGAGACTGAGAGAGGGTGGATGGAGAATAAAGATAGAGGTAAAAGGGTTAGCAATATATTTAAAAATGAGTTAATATGTTTGTGGTTAGTTTTGTATGGGTTGGTGTTATACACTATTATGGTAAAATAATTTTAACTTGGTTTTGACTTATTAGAGTGTATTTTTGTTGGTTAGTTTTGTACGGGTCAGTGTTATAAACTATAATAGTGAAAATAATTTTAACATGGTTTTAACTTATTAAAGGGTATTTTGATCTGTATCACATAAGCCATTCGTAAGTCTTTAAGGTGGAGTAGAGTGAAATGGGTTGAAAACTGTTTGTCGAGTGAAAATGCATAGTTGGTGAGTCGCAAACCTAAACCATTACGAAGTTAAATGTCACCCTTATCATATCTGCAAAGCATTGGGGATTTTTGATGCTATGAATGTAATAACGTGTCTATATAACTAATTAAAAATGGTAATTTATTATTAATTTTAAATTTTGCTCGTTGTATAATTATAAATTTTGCTGCTTGTGCAATTTATTAAAATTAATTATTTCGTGTTATAATTAATTCAATTAGTGAAATTAGATTATATGGGAATGACTTGTAAATTAAGAATAATTTGTTGGTTTATTTTTATGCAGAGAGTTGGTAGCATTGGAGTACGCTTTAGGGAGTATGGAGGATTGAGAATGTGTTTTTATTATGTCGGTTTGGGCTCTAGGTGTGGATACCGACTTGGGATAAGTTTTGGGTGTGCTTAAATAGCATTCTGGACTTATTCAGAAATCTTAAGTTAGGTCCATAGGAGATGTGCCAGATTTAGGGTTTAAAAGAGACTTAACCCTCATTAAATACTCACTTTATACATAGCACAAACCCTAGCCAACAAAGGATATTCGAGGAGATAAAAAAGTGGACATGTTTGGGAGAACTTAGGGAAGCACCAAGATGGATCAAGCAAGAGACTTCGATCCTCCATATTCAGGCAATGAGTAACTTGTTTCACAACGTATTCTATGTAACTTATTTACGATTGATTGTTTTCTCCGTCTATTTTGGGATTAAACACATGAAAGGGTCGAATGTGATGAATTAAAGGGTTGTAATTTTGTTATTATGAGGTTTTAATAGTGAAATCCTAAATTTGATGCATTAAAGGGTTATACCTTAGTCAATATGATGATTATATGCTTATAATTTGTTTATAGCTACATTAATTCTGATTTTTTTCATGAATCATGTATTTAAATTACTATTTGATGATTTGAGAAACTTTTTTATTTACCTCAACCCAAAATCATTTCGAACCATGCAAATCTAATTTCATCTCCTTTTCTCTCATCTCACTCTATAGCAAGTTCTAAACAAGTATTTCATTGATTTTCATCTCTTTATCCATTATCATTTGATCTTGTGAGCTTTAGCTAAGATCAAATCTATATACCAGTTTGGGCCATTTAGGTAGAGTGTTCAGCCAGATTATGACCTAGTGTACGGGGGTTGGAAAAGGCAAGGCTAATCCAATAAGTCCATTATAGAGAAGGCCAAGAAGGAAGAACAACCTTGGAAATGATCCATTTACTACCTAGAAGTTCTACTGGGCAAATTCATTAATACGAAGAGCCCTTTCCAGAGGGGATTTATTCAAGGATCTCCATTCACAATTGTAGTAATGGGATACCAAACCCTGCCAGATTCAAACCACCGATTATCATCCCCGAGTATGATGGAAAATCTAATCCGATGTTGCACATGGAGCAATACCAAGCTGCTTCAGATATCTATTCCATATCTGATGAAATATGCTACATGGCTTTCTCCAGCACTATCACTAGATCAACTCAAGTTTCGTTCAATGTCTTGCCAAAAAGGAACATATCAATATTTCAGTACTTAACTGACTTATTTATCAATAATTTTTATTTTGGTGCGAAGCTAGGGAAAAGAGTGGACCACCTACTAAACATCCAACAAAGTGCAGACGAAATAATAAGGGAATTCATCACGCGATTGAATATGGAGAAACTTGAGTAATAGATTATGGAGAGAAAATCTCCATTACTGCTATCATAAGCGCTTTATTTCTTGGAAAGCTATACTAAATGCTAGATAAATAACCATCGAGCATGATAATAGAGATCCTTGCCTAAACGAGTTGAAAAACAATTGATGACCATGCAAAAAGGTGGACGAAAAGAAAAGAGGTAGAGATGGAGATTCGGAGGATGATTCAAATCCACCTAAGAATCCCAAAAGGATCTCCTTTGGGTGTAACTTCATAGCAATAGGTGACGCTGGTGGCAGAGATGAACGAACAAAAAGGAAGGCCTACCTCAATGAGGCAAAGGCTTCTTCTCATGTTAGACAAATCAACTTGATTATTTCTTTAGAAACTTTCCACAGTAAGGTAAATACATATGGTCATATCATTGGATTTTCTAAAGATGACCTATCCGGATTACTTGACCTGCACGATGACACTTTGATCACCATGACGATGTTGCATGAGTGTTGGGTAGCAAGGATTCTAGTCGACAATAATAGTTCATTTGATGTTCTATTTTACAACTTCTTCAAAGAATTTCAGGTTGTGAAATAGAAAATTAGAGGCATATCACAAGCCTCTTATCAGTTTTTTGGGGGATAAGGTGTTACACTTAGGAACAATTATGCTTGAGGATGTGGTCGGCACATGGCCAACTTACAAAACATAGATGATACACTTCTTCGTACTAGATGAAAACGTCTACTCGGTCTACAATATCATATGTAGTAAGGTGAGATTAAAAAGTTTGAAGTTTTTTCATCTACATTCACCAGTTTCTGAAATTCCCTATACGCTATGGGATTGGCATGGTGAAAGGGAATAAAATAGAGGTTCGTGAGTGTTATTACACATCGGTAGAAAAATAAATATAGAAAAAACTAATCAACACTTATCGTATTGAGATGGATACTCAAGATGAAGATAAGATGATCATGGGAGAAGTTATTGAGCAAATCAATCCTTTTATTCTAGACAATGATCACCCTAAGAGGATAACACAAATCAATTTATCACTAGATCGAATCCTCGAAAAAAAATTAGGAGATTTTTTAGACTGAGAAATAATGTGATTGCCTGGAGTCATGAGGACATGTTGGGCATATATCCAACATTACTTTTCCATGAACTCGGTATTCTAAAGGACAAAAAACCATCAACTAGAAGTGTTGAATGTTCATCTCAGAGAAGATCTCTGTCATCCTAGAAGAGGTTGACAAATTAATGAAGGAAGAATTTTGTAAGCCCCTAAAACATGATTAGGAATGTTAATTACATGTTTAAGTATAAGTTATTAATTATAAGTTGGTGATGGGTGTTAAATATGTTAATTTTCATGTTTGGGGGAAGTGCATGCTCATGTGATATATGTGTTGCTTACATTAAATGCTAATCGAGATTGTGATTGGGGATAATATGTTTAGATCATACGATTAGTTATGTGGTTAAATGTATCATGAAAATATTCATCTAAATGAACCATTATGTTTATAAAAGTAAAATAAAGTTTTGGTGCAAAAGTGGCGATGTTTGGTCGCCAAATGTGAAAGTTATGAACTTTTGAGTAAATTATAATTCTCATGTTCGAGCCCAAACTAGGCATACTAATTTTATGATTTGGGGAAAACGCAAAATATGGAAGTTGTAGATATATGAGTTAAGTTTATAACATAAAAGGTTCATCAAAAGGACATTAGAGTGAGAAGATATTGTCTTTTTACGAATAGGGGTAAAGTGGTCATTTAGCTTTAAATGATATTTTGTTTTATATGGCGCCACATTTCATATTTTGATTGGATCAAGGGGTGACCTTATGCCGATTATAAACCTTTAATATGACCTACTCCTTCAGCCAAAATCATCCATGAGAAATTTTGGCCCAAGGAGAGAGAACCGGGTGGCTTAGGAAGGGAAAAGTGAGGAGAAGTTGGAGAAAAATCCGTACGATACTATGAAAAAGTCCTTAAGGTAATTTTATCCCTAATCTTGTTATATTTTTTGGTATTAATGATTAAAATGTAACAAATCATCAATTGATTGTTGAAATTTCAAGCCTTGGTGGTTATGTATGGATAGATGCAAGTTCAAGCAAAGTCAAACGTGTAAACCCTCAAAATTGCTTTGTTTAGAAACCTTGTGTATTCAAACTTCTATATCTTTTTATGTACTTAATGGAATTGAGAAATTACAATTAGAGATTTAAATATATTAATATGTGTATATCATATCCTAAAATTATGTTAAAATACAAAGAAATGAATCGTGGGTGATAGTTTGAAGTTCAGGTATAAAATCTGCCCCGAAAGTGTAAGTGCGCGGTGTTCGACATTTTGCTTGACTTAGCAAATGAACTATAAAAGTTATGAAACTTTAATTTTATATTATTAAATATGTTTAATGTATGTTCCCGTGATTTATAACTGAGGTGGAGGTTATATATGCTTGAAAAATGTTAAGTTACGCTTTGATGGTCTACTCAGACCTAGATATGTTAAAAGTGGCATAAATCATTGAATGCTTGTTCAAATCAAGAAATTTCAATTGGAAATGTTAGAGAACATATATGAGTATGATATAATTGATGGGGAGAACAAAATACCTTCTGGTTTGACTTCGGGGTTATTTTTAAGTGCATTTTTGTTTTATTTTCTCCGGAAATGATTAGGAAAAGGTTATAATAAAACGGGCACAACTTTGTCTAGAGAATTCGTAATTTAATTCCATAAATTGTGTTAGAACCCTAATGAATAAGGTGTTATAGAAATATAAAGTATCATATTCAATTAATTTTTGGTTATGTTCGAAGATCAACTGATGTGATATGTTACTGCGTTTAATGTGATTTGGTGTATTCAAATACTAATGATGTTGAATTGTTCGGTGGGGAAGCGGCTAACACTATCATTCCAAGGAAATAGTTTTGGTATTAATCTTAGTACCAAGTTAAAGGTGAATGATATGTCCTATGAAATATACATGATTATATGTTCATATGGAAATGTGTAGTTAAACACATGTGTTAAAATTCTTATGGGAGTGATGTTGTATTTATGAGACATATGCATATGATTAAGAATCTTAAGTGATGTTATAATGTTATGGACTGTGGCGGGTCCTTTATCTAATGTTAAGGACTGTGGTGGGTCCTACGGGATGCAGCGGCCCCGTTAATCCAACCTAAAGGTTTGTTGTACTCAGGCCTAATTATGGGATTTGGTGTTTCCCATTAACTCCATGAATCCCACTTAAAGGTTTGTTATATTCAAGCCTAATTATGGGATTTGGTGTTCCCCATTAACTGGGAGTTTATTGGAGTGGAGGGTCCAGGCTTGCGAGAGTTACACAATTCCTATTGGGTCATAATATCAGAAAATAAAAGTGGTTATTTAAATTGGTTATATGTGTGGTATATGGTCATTCACTTAGCTTGTGTTTCTTACACTCCTATAATGTTACGTTTCAGGTACATTAAAATGGGGGAGTGATGGATGTCTAATATGGTTTAAATATCAAGAAGCTTTTTGTGTAAATGTTAAACAAAGAAACTTATGTATGTAAAATTGTTTAGTACTTGTAAGTTATATGTACAGGTAGTTATGTTTTCATCTAAACATGCCTTTGAAAAGAAAAAAAAATCTTGTTCTATTTTACGAGGGATTTAAAGTAAAGTATCGTTTAAGGAAATTTATCTCTAAATATAAAGGATCATTTTAACTTAATTAAGTCGAGGCGCGACAAATTTATTAAGGATGTCAGGTACTTGGGGTGGCTCTCGAATGTAGTAATGGTAAAGAAGTACGACAAGCGTCACACGTTTGTTAACTGTACGAACGTTAATAAACTTGTCCAAAGGATCATTATCCCCTGCCTAGGATCAACCAACTAGTCGATGCTGATGTCAGACATGATCTACTTAGTTTCATGGTGTAACCAAATCAAGATGAAGCCTGAAGATAGGGACAAAATTTTATTTATCACTGGACGGGGAACATACTAATGAATGTAGAGGCTAGTGAACAAAGTCTTTGAGTAACATATAGGGAAAACTATAGAGGTATACGTAGAAAAAATGTTGATAAAGAGAAACACAGAAATCAATCTCATCAGCAACCTCGAAAGAAAATTTGACTAGCTAGAGAAGTATCAAATGAAGCTGAATCAAACAAAATGTGTCTTCGAGTCAAAGAAGGAAATATCCTCGATTTTATAGTCAATAAGAGGGGCATATAATCCAACCAAGATATGATCCATTATTTGATTAGCATGAAACCACTTGTAAGTAATAAAGACATCATAAGATTAACAGGATGAGTAGCCTCACTAAATCGATTTATATCAAGACATACTAACAAATGACTCCCATTCTTTAAAATACTAAAAAAACAGTTAAGTAGATTGAGGAATGTGAAAAAACATTAAAGTACCTTTGGATAGCACCTCTACTATCGAGGACAATCCTAGGTTAAAAACTGTATTTATACTTAACGGTGTTAGAGTATTTAGTCCGTTCGACATTGGTCCAACAAGATGAAAGAGTTCAAAAACCTGTACACTATACCAGCAAGGCATATCGAGGAGCCAAAATTTTTTATCCTAAGATGGAGAAGTTAGCGTTGGCTTTAATTAAAGCTTCTCGAAGAATTAAACCTTACTTTTAAGCTCATGCAACCATAGTATACACAGACCTTCCTCTACGTCAAGTGATTCATAAACTTGAGAAATCTTATAAATTAATGGATTGAGTCATAGAAATTTGAGAGTATGATATCATGTATTATCCCTGAACAATAATTAAGGGTCAGGATGCTGGAAATTTCATAGAAAAATTTATGTACGAAGAGAAAAGAGCTGAACAAACTTCTCTAGAAGAGAGTTTAACAGTAAGAACAGTCGAGCAGACTTATCTAGAAGAGAGTTCAGTAATAAGAACAACCGAGCAGACTTTCTCGAAAGGGAGCTTAGTTGAAAAATCAACCGATCAGAGCTGCGAAAGACCAAAAATGTTAGTTCGGCAAGATATAAGAGCCCGTGAGGTGGAGCAGATGAAAAAAGTATTAAAAAATGAGTCTCTAATCAAAGAAGATTTCAATAAAGAACCCCCTTTATGGCAACTATTTACAGATGTATCATCATGTGCCAATGGTAGTGTAATAGGGTTAATCACTAATATTCCCGATGGTATAGACGTCGAGTATGCCCTCAAACTTAACTTTAAGGAACAAGGCACAATACGACACACTCATGGTATGATTGAGATTAGCATTATCATTAGGTGCCAATAAATTAATAGCACACAACAACTCTCAACTAGTCATACATTAAATTCTCAAAATGTACGAGGCCAAGGAAGAATTGATGGTGAAGTACTTGGAAAAGGTAAAAACATTTCTACCAAGCTTCTTGACTATACAACTAATTAGAATACAAAGGGATGAAAATTCTCGAGTAGATGCACTAGCTCATCTCACATCAACAATAAGAGCCAAATAAGGAGAACAGTCCCATTAGAATTCTTATCAGAGCAAATCAAGGAAAACGAGTTTGTCCTTATCCTAGAATTAAATATGGGACCATCTTCGACTGATCCCATATGTGCATACTTGAAGACTGGTGCCATGCCAGTAGATCCAAAGGAAATAAGGATGATACATTACAAAGCCTCTAGGTATGTGCTTGATCGAGGAATCATGTTCAGGATAGGATTCATTACATCACTACTCAGATGCGTCCATCCCACTAAGGTCAGTGACCTAATAAAAGCAATACATGAAGGGTCATGTGGATCCCATTTGACAGCTCAACCATTAATGAAACGAGTCACCACTCAAGGATACAAGCCTAATATGAAAGAAAACTACGCAAGCTAGGCGTGAAAGTGGGAAAAGTGACAGAAGTACACCATAATTCACAAAAGTCCAGGATGTTAATTAACACCGATCACATCCTGTTGGTCCTTCTTCATATGGGGGACTGATTTGGTCGACCCCTACCGAAAATAAGGTGGTGGTTTAAATATCTGGTCATAGCACTGTATTAATTCAGTAAGTGGGTGAAAGTCAAGCCCATAGTAAATATGTCGTATGAAAATGTCTTCCACTTTATATGTAAGAATATTATTTACCAATATAAAATTCCATATGCCTACATTATGGATCAAGTTACTCATTTTGACAACAGATAATTTGAAGATTATTATATACGTTTAAAGATCCATAAACTTCACTCAGCACCTGGTCACCCACAGTGCAACGAATAGACATAGGTGACAAACAGAACTCTGCTAGAAAAGGCTAGATGATGCCAAGTGAAACTATATCAATGATTTTCAAAGTGTAATTTGGGCATATAAGGTAACACCAAGAATTACAACGAGTGATACTCCATTCATGTTAGCATTTGACATTGAAGCATTGATGCCCACTGAGATCTGCTTACCCAACCATCAGGTACTCAACTTTAATTCAACATGGAGAGATTTGATGAGAAGACCCGATATGGATCTTATAAAAAAATTCAGGGAGAATGCAACACTACAAGTTGTAGCGTACTAGTAAAGAACTGTCTGGTTTTATAATAAAAAGGTAAAATCGAGCACTTTAAAGAAAGGAGACTACATGTGGTCATCTCGATCGCGAAGATTCAAGTGTCCCCTTCCTATCTCTCTCATTCTATCCAAGAACGGGGCTCGAGGAAAGAAATAGTGGATGAAAGGCCTCGTGCCCTTTTTGATTTAGGAACGCTTCGGTCGTCGTCAGTGTGGGATAAATGTAAAGAGATGGTGTCGCTATACCATTTGGCACAAAACATGCAAAATAACATGTTGCCACCTCGAGAAAGAGACATCAAAGACAAAATGATGTTTACAAAACTAATATTTCGAAGGGTTCAGGGGCTAAGTTACGGAATGGGAACATGTTAGGAACCAATATTTCTCTTTCGGTCTCTCATGGGCTTGTGTTATTATTTTCTTTATTTCTCTGTGAAGTGTATATGCGTATTATATAATCGATATATATATATATATATATATATATATATATATATATATATATATATATATATATATATAATATGGTTTATGTGTTTATCATAATATTGATTGTTATAATGAAATGATGATATGTGTTGAATAAAATGCTAACAAGGATTACAAACATAATATGTATAATAATGCAAGAATATGATAAATGCGAAAATGGGGGATTTTAAGAAAATTAGAAAATGGGAAAATTGGAAATTTAGAAAATTGGTAAATTAGACTCGAGTCTCGGGTGTTAATTCAAAACGCCTATGTAGCCTATAAAGGAATCAAAGTCCATGTAGTTCGCATGCGGCATAGAGTTGGTATTTATCCCATAGATTCAAATGAGATTTTATTATATATGAATGTGAAGAAAATGTGTTTTAGTTTTGAAAAAGTGTGATGGACAATCCCGTTCGGAATTTATGGGCGTAACCCTCTTTTTGTTTGTTTTGGATTTTTTTTATAGAAAATAATGTATGTGCAATATACTAATAAAAATGTAAGATATTAATGTGTATGAACTAAAGTAATACTAGATTATGAATCTAATGAATTTTATGCAAAAATAATAAATTTAAAGAGATAGGGAAGGATTTGAACCTTCTTTGAAGCTTGATCTTTAATCTTGGATGAATCCCCTTGAATGTGAGATGAATGATGGATGAGATAGAATTATATTTTTCCAAATTGGGCATAAAAAGGATGGGAATGTAATATTGAATGGATTTTCACATGAAGAAATTTCGCTGATTACAAGAGAATGTTGCTGAGATCATTGATGCTGATGGATCTGAGGTGTGCTTTTGGAGTGAGGTCATGCCCTATATTTATAGGGTTAAGGGTTGTATTGATCGGCATGTCCCTAGCCCTGACAATCGGCAGGTAACCCTAGGCACACTGCCGATAGGCAGGAAAATGGACATGCCAATCGATAGTCTCGTGTAGAGTTTAAAAAAAAAGGGTCGTAGAATGCAATCTGTTGATCCAAATCGCGCATGGGGCATACCGTTAGAAAGTTAATTTAGATACCTCTAAGAGTCCTTTGGGCCTATCTCAGGTCTGGGAGTTGACTTTAGATCAAATATGGCTCAAGTGTGCACGTCGATGCTTTGGATGGGAGATCGTCGAACGAAAACGGATTGTTCGTCCGAACGGTAAGTCAGAATTATGCAAGGGGAAGACCATTGTGAAGGTTAGGTAATGTAATTCAACATTACAAGGAGATCTGATCAATTATAAAAGTTGACCTTGGTCAATTGTGCCCCAAAAGCGCCCGACAACCTCTCAGAGTAAAACGAATTGTTCACCCATACCATAAGTTAGAATCATGCACGGGGTGGACCGTTGGAAAGGGAATTCAGTTCCATTTAGATATTCATTCATCCTCATTTGAGATTAAGAGTTGACCTTGGTCAAACAGAGACCAAGAGAGCCCAGTGGTCTTCGAATCGATTTTCGAGGAAAAACTGATCATTCGTCCAAACAATTATGATGTTTCACACATGGGGGACCCTTATAAAGGGGTTTAAGTGCCCTTCAAAGTTTTAAAAAGATTTCACTCTGACGAGAAGTTGAATGGGGTCGAATCGAAGACTAGGAGCGCTCGGTGTCCTCTAGGTTGAGTTTTGGTAGTAAAATGGTCCATTCGTCCCAATCTTTATTCTAATTCGCGCATGGGACAAATCGTTGGAAAGGGGATTTAGAGACCTTTGAAGATTCAATGAGATTTTACTTTGATGATAGAGTTGATCGGAATCAAATGGGGCCTGAGAGCGCCCAATGGCCTCTAGACCTGTGCTTAGAGTATGACCTTGGGTTTGTAGTGAAATGGGGAGGTGCTAGGGACCTAAGGAGAGACTTGATGGGTCCTATATGTGGTGTCTACAGAACCCCTCAACGGGTGAGCTTGGAATAAGTGAAAGTCGTCGAATAAACACCACATGATGTTTAGGAAGAAGTCGATTATGCGGACCTAAGGGGCGAGGATGATCGATTCAGAGGGTCGAGGCCGATTCTTAGGACCTAAGGAAATGTTGAGAATGGCCAATTTCATAGTCCGAGGTCAATTCTGAGGACCTAAAGTAGGGAGCGACCAATTTTGCGGGTCGAAGACAATTTTGAGGGCGTGAGTAGGAGCGATCAATTATGTGGGTCGAAGCCAATTCTGCGAGTTTAAGTAGAGATGACCAATTCTGAGGGCCGAAGGCAATTCTAGGGGCTTAAGTTGAGATGACCAATTCTGTGGGTAAAAGACAATTATGCGGGATTAAGTTTACGTGACCAATTCTGTAGGTCGAAGAAATTTCTAAACTCTTAAGTTGAGATGACCAGTTCTGAGGGTCAAAGCCAATTTTGAGGGATTAAGTAAAGATGACCAATTTTGTGGGTCGAAGCCAATTCTGAGGGATTAAATAGAGATGATCAATTTTGAGGGTCAAAGCCAATTCTGAGGGCTTAACTTGAGGTGACCAATTCTGTGGGTCAAATTCAATTCTGAGGGCCTAAGTAGAGGTCACCAATTTTGTGGGTCAAAGACAATTATGAGGTCTTAAGTGGAGGTGACCAATTCTGCATGTCAAGGCCGATTGTAAGGACTTAAGTAGAAATGACCAATTCTAAGAATCAAAGCCAATTCTGAGGGCTTAAGTTGAGGTGGCCAATTTTGCGGGCTTAAGTTATAATTTTCAAAGACTCCATCGAGGAAATAATCTTGTGGTTCTACTGGGTATTTTTGGGAAAGCATTTTATTTTGATTTTTACATTCCGTCAGGGAAGAGGAATTCATTGGAGGATTGGATGTTTTCTTTGCTGGGGAATTTTTTGATTTTTGTGGTATCCTTTGGAGACGTTGATAGGGAGATATCCAATTGATTTTGGGAATGCTTCTTGGGAGGTAAGAATTTTGTTGGTTAAACAAGTGTGGTAAAAATTCTTTTCTTGGTGAAAAAGGTTCTAAAATTCATTGGGTAATTTTAGGAATTTTTTTGGGTATTTTTCGCTATTTTTTGGGAATTTTTGTATGAAATTTTAAAGAGGGTACTGACCGGCATGGTGTGAGAGGTGCCAAACGGAAGTAGCATGGTCTTTTGGGGTACCTTGAGCAGGTTAAGGGATATTGTCGATCGATGGGTGGTAAGGGACTGCCGATCGGCATGCCCCTTAACCTCCTATAAAAAGGGGTTTCATTTTTTAAAACTTTGAGACTTGCTTTCGTCAGCGAATCATTTTAGCATTCCAAAACAAATAAATGGCTAATTTCTCAAGAAGTGCGATACATATCGCGTGTCTAAATGTCAATGACTGGGCGAATATGGAATGGGGGTCTAGGGTGCCCCTTGCACTGGGCAATGAAAATTCCTTCGACTCATTCGGGCTAGTTACGGATGAGCGGACCCTCAAGTGTGACCCGACGCATCGTCATTCTTCTAGGGTGGTGAACCCTCATGGCTATGTAAGTGTTGATCATTTTTTGAATTCTTTTCTTCTTTTATAGTGATATTTGCTTTTTTTTCTTGAATTTTGATTTTTTTCCTTTTTTTTCTTTGATAGTCTCACGTGTCTATGTCGACTCTACGTACTCGAGGGACAATAGGTCTTAAGGACATCTGGGAGTGCCTTTCGCCTATGGTTTATTGGGTGGTGTCATCAGTCAACTTTGGGAAAGTGGCGCTTGCGCTGGACGAGACGCCTCATCCTATGACTATTCCTTGTGATCTGGGGGAGAGGTGGTGGGACACCACCCACACCATGCATTTTGGCTTTGGGGAGATGACGGTGACTCCTATAAATGTGCAGAAGTTAGTGGGTCTAGACTATGATGGTGTGCAGATAGAGGTGGATAGGACCTTGCAAGTGCCGCCAACGATGATGATGACGACATTAGGTGACAAGGAGAGGATAGTCTTTGGGGACCATCTTTGTTTACCCATTTTGAGGGAGTTATTACTGAATCAAAGGATTGATGAGTAGGATGGGTAACAAGTGTGGCAGATGGCCCGTTTGTTTATTCTTCTTGTGTTGGGAGGTTTCTTAGTGGTCGCGTCGCCCACTTGTGGTTTTTGCCATTTTGAGGGTATTTTCAAACGTTCATCTTTATGAATGGGATACCTGACCTTGGCGACCCTTTATTCTACCCTAGATGCATTCAGTCAGTGCTGTCAACAAAACTTTACTGGAGCCACCTATCTTCTTGAGTTATTCTTTATTTTGCGTATTTTTCTTTATGCATTTGCATTGTCCTTTATGCGTTTTATTCTTGATTTCTTGATTTTTGACCTCTTGTCCTTTGCAAACGTGGTTCTATGAGGTGATTGGGTTTAACACCTAAATAATAGATTTGAAGGACGATTCTATTGAGGAATTCTACCAGATGTACCGGTGGTGGAGGTCCAACCGACAGTCAAAGAAGTCTCTCTCCTTGGAGGCGGTGCATCAGGTCTTGAACGGCCAGACGAGCGATAGGGTAAATCCTTCTTTCTTTTTTGAGACCATTTTTCCTTTATGATCCTTTTCAATATTGATCTTTCTCCACTGTGGATTTTTTAGGTGACCTTCTATCCCCGGGGGACGACCATCCAGTATACGGGGTTGACTGGGGGGAATGCACAAATTCGACGTCTATTGCTGCATGAGTTCGGCTACTCCTGGTAATTTAGAAAGAGAGTAGTCTGGTAGATTGTGAAGGAGGAGGTTATTATGCCACCTGTAAGGTCCCCCACTGTACACTTGGCGAGTGCGGGAGAAGTCGGATGAGACGCGGGTAGCAACAATGATGGGCAAGCCTTACTCATCATATACCGACAGGATGGAGATATATGATTATCTGGATTTTATGTCGAGCTGGTTCATGCTTCTTACTATAGATGATATTATGCCTCTCCCCCAGGCGGGTTCGATTCGGCCAATGGGTTCTTCCCACAGCGCAGGTGGTGCATCGACATCTGCAGTGGCGACGACCTCTGAGGTTCCTTTTGTGCTGTTATCCCCTCCTTATAACAATTAATGGCTTGATAGGGGGTCGATGCGTATACTTCACCATCCCAATGCGATGGATCCGAAAGAGCTGGGCTTGACAGATGAGGTTCTCCAACCAGCGGTATACTTTTCATCTCTTTGTCTTTTGATTTCCTGATCTCTTTCTCTGCCTCAGACTGCTTTGCTTTGCTTTTTTTTCTATTTTTCTTGCAACACATCCGGGTATCGACCACCTGGCTGAAGGACATTAGGGATTGGATAGCTTCGATAATTGCTTACATTCATGTGGCAATCTCGATTCCATCTTGTCCAGTGTCATTTTCCTCATTTGAGAAGGGTCTGTCTCGGGGAGTGGAGGTATTTCATCTCATCACCGGGGGGAAAAGAGTGCAACATAGGGAAATAGGCTCCTAAAGAGAGAGAAAGAGAAGAGAGAGAAAAAAAGAGAGGTTATAGGTGAAAGTAGGTGAGAGAGAGAGAGAGAGAGAGAGAGAGAGAGAGAGAGAGAGAGAGAGAGAATGTGGGTTCAGGTTGAGTCCCATTATAATTTTATTTGTTCTTGTAACACAGCAAATACCTATGCAAATAAAATGAAGAATTTGTTAATTTTTTTTAGTGACTTAATGCACATGCTCTTTTTACTTTGCTTCTGAGACCATAAAAAGAATTAAAAATGATTTGAGAGAGAATTTATTTTAAGATGGGATAAGTAAAATCATAGGGAGAAGGAAATTCGAAATTCCTAGGAATAAAAAATATTTTTATTGAGTTTTTGATTTTGACAAAAAAGGAAAAAAGGAATTTTCAAAAAATAGGTGGTAGGGGGTGGAATTTTGGTACCCTGAAGACCATGTCTTTCTCTTTAGGGTGGAAGAAGTCTGTCCGACTTATGAAGAGTTCTCTACCAGTGTTACCATACCTATGACTGAATTTTCCCGATCTTCTCGGGAGTTATTAGCGAGACTGCTCCATATCTCGCCTTCGGTGGCTAGGTCACTGGTTATTAGAGGAATGATTTTTCTTCCTGCTGTGCTGCATTCTGTGCATTTGTACGATGTTGGTGATGCTAGCTATGCTAGAGACTTCATTTTGGGCTTGATTTTATAATTTTTGTTGCTTTATGGATGCCGTGCCATTGCAATCCTATAATGGTAATATTGGCAAAGGCTCTAAACGGTCTGTATGCCTGGTAGGATGGTCATTTCGAGGGTTGCCCGTTAATGTTGTTCATTTGGTTATCAAAGAGATTTCATACGAAGGTCCCTCCTGAATATCCCTTAGAAGTTGTACCAAACTTCTTTTCCCGCTACTTTATCAATATAGGCTTGGACATTGAGAGATGGGAGAACTGTTTTATGGATCACGGTGCTCAAGGTTTATGTTGGTCAGTGCCTTAGTGGTGGGAGCTACTGGCCATTATAAAACTAGGGGAATACCAGTATGTTAGGTTGGTTTGCCTCAGACATACCTCTTTCTAATTTTCCTGGCGGCTCTTATGACAATTTAGCTGGGAGCAGATTGTGCCACCTCAGACACTAGACTTCTTTCCGGTGGAGGAATTGACAGAGCGCATGTACATGCATCTGGGCTCTCTGTGGGGGAATCGTCGACCATCGACCCTTCCATCCCAGTCTATTGGTAGAGTCTGACATATTTTTGGGGACTACATGAAGTGGTTATGGATAAGAGTGGTTGTGAAGATACTAGTTGTGGAGATCGGGCAAAGTAGGTTCTCCATATTTGACAACATGGAGGGAGGTGTTGTGGTTTTCCCCAGACTGGTCCGGTCTTATCATTCCTTGGAGCGTCAGTGAGACTCTATTTAGGTAGGGGAAGATTGGGGACCCCAGGATATGGATGATTATGGGTGTGGCCATCCCGGCAGGCGCCGGGGGGAAGGATCCCTTGAGAAGATTGTGTTTCAGTCTCATACCCCTCTTTGAAAGGTTCTTCGATCGTCGTCAGTGTGGGGGTAAATGTCAAGAGATGGAGTCGCCAGCCTATTTTTTACAAAATAGGAAAAAGAACATGTTGCTACTTCGAGAGAGAGGCATGAAGGACAAATTGATGCATACGAAACCAATAGGTCGAAGGTTCGAGGGCTAAGTTACAGAATGGGAAGGTGTTGGGAACCCATTCCCCCCTTTCGGTATCTCATGGGCTAGTGTTATTATTTTCCTTTATATCCCCTTGAAGCGTGTGTGCGTGTTTATATAATGGAGATCAAAATCATTCTACTCAAACCATGGACAAGGTAGAGTGAGGTCATCCATAGGAATGTTCCCAAAATGATATTTATATAGAAAATATGATTTGTGCATTTAGCACGATCTTGATCATTATTAGGAAAAGACAATATGTGTTGTATGAAATGCAAACAAGTATGATATATATATATATATATATATATATATATATATATATATATATATGAAATGGGAGATCTTAGAAAATTAGGGAATTTGGGATATTGAGAAAATTGAAAATTTGGACTCGAGTCTCGAATTTTAATTCGAGATGCCTATGTATCCTATAAAGGCATCAAAGTCCACGTAGTTCGAATGTAGCATAGGTGTGGGATTTATCCCATAAATTCGAGCTGAATTTTATTATATATGGTATGCAGAAAATGTGTTTTTTGGTTTCGGAAAAGTGTGATGGATAATTCCGTTCAGAATTTACGGGTATAATCCTCTTTTATTTGTCTTTGGGATTTTTGTAGAAAATAAAGTATGTGCAAAATACTAATAAAATTGTAGATATTAATGTGTATGATCTAAAGTAATAACTATATTATGAATCTAATGTATATTATGCAAAAATAAGGAATTTAAAAGGAGAAATAAGGAAATGGACCTTCTTTGAAGCTTGATCTTTGATCTTGGATGAACTCCCTCGAGTGTTGATGAATGTTGGTGAAAGAGAGGGACATTTTTCCAAATGGGGCATGAAAATGATGGCAATGTAAGCTTGAATGGAACTTCACATGAGGAACTACGCTGATTTCGAGAGAATGTAGTTGAGATCACTGATGCTAATGGATCTATTATTTCTCCTGGGAGTGAGGTAATCGCCTCCATTTATAGGGCCAAGGGGGGTCCTAATCGTCCTACCCCGGGGAGTGCCTATCGGCAGGTGATCCTTGACACTGTGCTGATAGGCAAGGATCTAGACCTACCAATTGGTAGTCTCGAGCAGATTCTTCTAGAAAAATGGCCGTAAAATGCAAACCGTTGATCAAAATCATGCACGGGGAATACCATTAGAAAGGTAGTTCATAGACCTTTAAGAGTCCTTTGGATCACTCCCGGGTTCGGGAGTTGACTTTGGGTCAAATGTGGCTCAGAAGCGCACGTCGATCTTTCAGATAGGAGATCATCGGACGAAAATGGATCGTTCATCCACATGGTAAGTCAGAATCACACACGGGGAGGATAGTTGGAAAGTTTAACAGATTTACTTTGACATTCAAAAGAGTTTCGCTCGGTTCAAAAGGTTGACCTTATTCAATCGGGGCTCAAAAGCGCCCCGGGACCTCTTGGAGTAAAATGGATAATTCATCTGTATCGTTGGTTAGAATCATGCATGGGGTCGACCATTGGAAAGGGTATTCAGTGCCCTTCGAAGATTTATTCAGTCTTATTTGAGCTAAAGAGTTTACTTCGGTCCAATGGAGCTTGAGAGCGCCAAGTGGCCTTCGGATTAATTTTTGGGGGAAAACGGATCGTTTGTCCGAAGGGTTATGCTATTTTATGCACGTTACAGACCGTTGAAAGGGGTTTAAGTTCCCTTCAAATATTCAAGGGTTGTGGCTCTGACGGTGAAGTTAATTGGGGTCAATTTGGGGCCCAGGAGTGCCTGATGTCCTCTGAATCGATTTTTGGTAGTAAAATGGTTCGTTCGTCTGAACCGTTATGCCAATTCGTGCATGGGTTGGACCATTAGAAAGGGTATTCAGAGACCTTCAAATATTCAAAGATATTTTGCTCTGATGATAGAGTTGACCGGAGTCAAATGGGTCCCGTGGGCACCCAATGGCCTCTATATCGGGATTCAGAGTGCGACCTGGGGTTTGCAGTGAGATGAGGAGGTGCTAGGGACCTAAAGGGAGACTCAGGGGGTCCTAGAATGTGGTTTCTAAAGATTCTCTCAACGGGTGAGCTTAGAAAAAGTGAGAGATGTCGAATAGACACCACATGATAGAGGTCGTTTCTGTGGACCTAAGGGATGAGGATGACCGATTCAGAGGGTCGAGATCGACGCTGAGGACCTAGGGTGATGTTGGGGTGGCCGATTCATAGGACCTAAATGAGGTGATGAGTAGGGAGGTGACCAATTTTGCATGTCAAAGCCAATTCTGTGGGCTTAAGTAGAAGCGAACGATTCCGCAGGTCAAAGCCAATTATGTGGGCTTAAGTAAAAGCGACCAATTTTGTGGGTCAAAGCTGATTCTATAGGCTTAAGGTACATATGACCAATTCAGCGGGTCAAATTGAATTCTAAGGGCTTATGTAGAAGAGACCAATTCTGAGGGTCGAAGCCAATTACATGGGCTTAAGGTAGAGATGACCAATTCTGCGGGTTAAAGCCAATTCTGAGGGCTTAAGTAGAAACGACCAATTCTGAGGGTCGAAGATAATTCTGAGGGATTAAGTAGATGCAACCGATTTACAGGGTCGAAGCCAATTTTACGGCATTAAGGTAGAGATAAAAAATTCTAAGGGTCGAAGCCAATTTTGCTGGTCAAATCCAATTCTGAGGGCTTATTTAAGGTGACCAATTCTGCGGGTCAAATCCAATTCTCCAGGCTTAAGGTAGAGATGACAAATTCTGCGGGTCAAATCCAATTTTGAGGGCTTAAGTAGAAGTGAAAAATTAAGAGGGCTTATTTGGGGTGACCAATTCTGAGGGTCGAAGCCAATTTTATGGGCTTATTTTGGGTGACTAATTCTTAGGGTCGGAGTCAATTCTGAGGGCTTAAGATAGATATGACCAATTCTATGGTTCAAAGAAAATTCTGAGGGCTTAAGTAGAAGTGACCAATTCTGAAGGTCGAAGCCAATTCTGCGGGCTTAAGGTAGAGATAACGAATTCTGAAGGTCGAAACCAATTCTGTGGGCTTAAGTTAGGGTGATCAATTCTGAGGGTGGAAGCCAATTCCGAGGGCTTAATTTTCCTTTCGAAAGTTTGGAGACTCCACTAGGCATGTGTAATCTTTCTCTGGGGGTTTGGGTAAGCATTTGATTTTAGGTTTCATTGGGGAAGAGGGAATGATCCGAGGACTTTTTTAGTTGTGGAATTTTTAGAATTTTGGAGTGTCCTTTAGAGACATTAATGGGGAGAATTGTTTTCTAGAATTCTGTTGGGGATGCAAAAAAAATGTTTTTCTTGGGATTTTTTGAGATTTTTCCAGGGATTTTTTGGGATTTTTATGCTATTTTTTTGGACTTTTTATACGAAACTTTCAAGGGGGTGCAGACTGGCATAGATGGATGGATGCCAAATGGCAGTGGCATGGTCTTTTGGGGTTCCTCGAGCAGGCGGAGGGCCACTATTGATCTGTGGGTGGCAGTGAGATGCCGATCGGCATGCCCCTTAGCCTCCTATAAAAGGGGGCAGGTTCTCCTCATTTTTCCTAACTTTATGACTTCCTTTCTTTTGAAATTAACTTCTTCAAATCATTCTAACATCCAAAATGGACGATTTTTTAAGCAGCGCTACTCACATGGCATGGATTAATGCCGACAATTGGCCAGGGTTGGAGCTGAGGGCTAGGATGCCCCTTGCACTAGGTAGATAGAACTTATTGGAGTCGGTAGTAGATGATCAAACTCTTCTTTGTGAGACTTCGCATCATCGTTCTTCTAGAATGGTGAACCCTGGCGGCTATGTAAGTATTGAATGACCTTCGATATTCTTTTCCTTTCTTTTTGACGTGATCACTTTATTTTCTTTAATTTCACAATGGCTTTCTTTATTTCTTTGACAGTCTGACGTTTCCATGTCAACTATACGTCCCCGAAGGATGATGGGGCTTAGGGATGTTTGGGAGCACCTTCCACTTGTGGTGCGCTGGACGGTGTCATCAGCCGACTTCGAGAGGCTGGCATTTCTTCTAAACGAGATGCGTCGTTCTACGACTATTCTTTGTGCTCTAGGAGAGAGGTGGTGGGACACTACCCACACCTTCCATTTTAGCTTTGATGAGATGACGGTGACTCCCATTGATGTGCAGCAGCTTCTAGGGCTGGATTGTAAGGGTATGCAGATTCAGGTGGATAGGACACTAAGGGTGATGCCGGAGGTGGTGACGACGGCATTACGTGATGTGGAGAGGGTGGTTTCTGGGGACTCTATCTGTTTGTCTTTGTTGAGGGAGCTGTTATTGAGGAGGAGGATCGATGAGAGAGACGGGTAGCAACTGCGTCAGGTGGCCTACTTGTTTATTCTATTTGTGCTAGGAGGTTCTCTGGTGGCGACGAGTGGTAACGTCGTGCATTTGTTGTTTTTGCCATTTTTGAGGGTGTTTTCAGACATTAATCTTTATAATTGGGGGAGCTTCACTTTGGTAACCCTTTATTATTCCCTTGATGTGTTCAGCCGGTGTTGTCGACAGAATTTTACTGGATCCACATATTTTTTAGAGGTATTCTTTAATTTTTTGCATTTTTCCTTTATACATTCGCATTTTCCTTCATGCACTTTATTCTTGATTTCTTAAATGTTATCCTTTACAGACGTTGATTATGAGTTGATTGGGTTAAACACCCGGTTGATATCTTTGAAGGATGACTCTGTTGGGGACTTATGCTAGATGTACCGGTGGTGGAGGTCCAACCGACAGTCGAATAATTCTCTCTCTCTGGAGACGATGTGTTGGGTCTTGAATGGCCTGACGAGAGAGAGGGAAAGCATTCTCTTATCTTGAGACTGTCCTTTCCTTTGATGGTTTTTTTATTAGTATTGATCTTTTTCTTTTGTTGGGGATTTCCAGGTGACCATTTATCCTTGGGGATGGCCATTCAGCATACTGGGTTGACTGGGATACATGTGGCGTTTGTTGACGCATAAGTTTGTCTACTCTTAGTACCTCTAGGAGAGTGTATTTCGACAGATCGTGGAGGATGAGGTTGCAGTGCCACCAGTGAAGCCCCTTATGTTCATGAGGCGAATGCGGGAGATGTCAGAGTATTTCTGGGTGGCGGCGATGATGGGAGAACCGTATTCAATGTATACAAACACAACGGCTATGTACGACTACGTGGATTTAATGTCGAGCTGGTTGATGCCACCCAGCATATATGAAGTTATGCCTCTTCTTCGTGTGGGATCAAGTCGGCAGGTGGGGTCCTCTCACAGTGTAGGCAGTGCGACGACATTAGTGATGGCGACATTATGAGGGGATTTTATTTGTGGCTGCACTCGCCCAATTACAACATCCGATGAGCTGATGGAGGGTCGGAGCGTATGCTGCATCATCCTAATGGCTTGGACGCTTAGGATATAGGCTTGATAGAGTAGGTACTTTGACCTAAGCTATACTTTTTTCCTCTTTGTCTTTTGATTTCCTAATTTCTTCTTTTGCCTCAGACCGACTGATTTTCTCGTACCATTTTTTTGCAGTACATTCGGGTCTCCACCACTTGGCTGAGGGATATTATGGATTGGATATCTTCAGTGAAAGCCCAAATTGAGGATGTGATCTCGATTCGTTCTTTTCTGGTTCCATTTGCCTCGTCTGAGGAAGGATCGGGCTCTGGGAGTGGTGGCACATCGTCTCATCACAAAGGGAAGATGACGCACCGCAGGGAGGGAAGATCCTAGAGAGAGAGAGAAGATAGAGCAAGAGAAGAGAAAGAGAGAGAGAGAGAGAGAGAGATAGAGATAAAGTTGGGTTCGGGCTGCGTCCCGTTGTGTTTCTTATTTTCTTTTCCTACAACAATGATGTAACACAACGAATATCTATGCAGGTGAAATGAACTTTTTTTGTGAATTTTTGTTTTTAGTGATTAATTTGCATGATCTTTTTACTTTGCCGCTGAGACCATAAAAAGAATTTGAAAATTGATTTGAGAAGGATTTTATTTTAAAATGGGATAAGTAAAGCACAAGGAAATTCAAAATTCCCTTCAGATAAAAATTATTTTTATTGGGTTATTTGATTTTGACAAAAGAGGAAAAACGGTATTTCCCAAAAATAGGTGGTTGTCGATTGGCATGGCCCCTGTCCTGCCTATCGGCATATCAGTCCAGTCAAATCAACCCAAGGATTTTATTGCACTTTCTTCAATTGATTGGTACTTGGTGGGGTAAGTTTTACTTTAATTCAGTAGGATTTCTTGTCTTTTCTTGAGAGTTTTCAAGTATAAATAGGGGTATGGATGGAGCTTTTCTTCACACATCCACATTCTTTTCCCTTTACATCCTTCTTTGCTCAATTTCTTCTTCTTTTGTGATATGGTCTCCCAGGTAATGTTGAGTTTGTGAACTACCTCAAAACCTTAGAAGCAATGTGTTCCTACAACGTTGACTACGATGCTTTCAACATGCGGTGAGTCTCTTTGTGGAACAACCAACCCATAGAGTGGAATATACTGATGGAATCCGTGGAATTCTAGTACCTCGAAGACCATGTCTTTCGCTTCGGGTTGGATGAAATTTTTCCTACTTATGAGGAATTTTCTGCCATCCTGGGGATAAATCCCAGCGTTGCTTCGTCTTTGCCTGAGTTTTCCCATTCTCCTAGGGAATTTTTGGCTCAACTTCTCCATATCTCGCCTTTAGAAGCCAAGCCATTAGTTACAGCAAGAATGATTTCTCTTCCGACGGTGCTGCAGTCCGTGCATTTGCATGATGTCGGTGATGTTGGCCACACTGGGGCCATCATCCTAGGCCTAATTTCAAAACTGCTATTGGTAACTAGGTAAGTACTAGTAGATCCACAACTTGCAGATATTGTTTCTTGGATGTCGTACCGTCGCAATCCTACAGCGGCGATACTAGCGGAGACTTTGAATGGTCTTGATGCCTAGCATGAAGGTCGTTCTAACTTTCTTAGGGGTAGCCCTGTAATGCTATTCATGTGGATGTTAGAGAGGTTTCGTATGGTAATCCCACCTGGGTATCCTTTGACAGCGGTTCCAAACTTCTTCTTTCTCTATTTTATTAACGTAGGCCTGGACATTGAGAGTTGGGGGAACTGGTTTATAGAGCACGAGGATCTAGGCTTGCGTTGGTTCGTGCCTTGGTAGGGGGAGCTACTGCCCATTCTGGAACTTCAGGAGTACCAATATGTCCGATTAGTTGGACTGATGCAGACCTCTTTGTACTTTCCCTGGTGGTTGCCGCGCTAAATTTGGTAAGGAGAAAATTATGCCATCGCGGACACTGAACTTCTTTCCTGTGGAGGACCTAACGAAGTGTATCTGCATGCGTCTTGGATATTTTTGGGAGAATTATCCTCCATTAACCCGTCTTTCTCAGTCTGTGGGTAGAGTCTGGTAGGTCTCTAGGTACTACATGAAGTGGTTGTGGAAGAAGGTAGTGTTAAAGATGCTGGCTGTGGAGACTGGGAAAAGGTGGTTTGCCATATCTGACACCATGGAGGGAGGTGTTGTGGTTTTCCTCAAGCTAGTCCTAGCTTATCACTTTTTGGAGCGTATGCGACACTCCATTTAGGCAGGGGAAGTTTGGGGACCCCAAGATGGGGGTGATGATGGTGCTGGTTCCTCTGGTAGATGTAGGTAGGATTTTGTGAAGCTTTTGTAATGGGTGTGGTTCTGTTTGTGGTTATTTTGGTTGTCATGTGTGAAAATTTTAAGAGTAGTGGGACTTGGTTTTATCTTAGTTTTTTTGGAAGGAAGGTGTAGGCTAGTAACGGAAGTCGTTTGACTCCCTATGCCTATATAATCGTACCGAAATTTTGAGTAATCAAATAAAGAAGTTTTTTATTAGCTAGTTGTTCCTCTTGATGGGTTTTGCATTTTGAATTATCTATATCGATCGCTAAGGCATACATAATCCTTTTGTTCATGTATATGTTAAAATGAACTATCGTTCTCGGGGATAAGAAAAAAATAGAATTTTATGAAAAAGAAGGAGGTCGTGTTCATGTAAATGGATAAGATGTTTACGTGCCTCTGAGGGTTTTGAAAAAAAAATGGAAAATATTTTTAGAGGATCACGCCCCACATAGTTTTGATTAGGGGAAATGAAGAGTTTTTTTAGAATAGAAGGGATATGATAAGAGTCGTAGCACGTCGAGATTTTAGACTAGGGGTAGAATTTTTAGAAACGGTCCAGGTTGACTGGATGCTCCATTTCTTCTCTATAAAGGTCGGTGATCATAGCAGCACCGCCTAATAGGATCTTCATCACGATGTATGGTCCACTCAAATTAGGTTTGAATTTCCCTCTGGGATTTCAGATGGGCTCTAATATTTCTTTGAGAGCTAAGTCCCCTTCTCAGACATCGGGGTCCTTGACTCTCTTATTGAATGATCGCGTTATACAGCGATGGTATCCTTATATGTGATATAGAACTTCCAGCCTTCTTTCATCCAAAAGGTACATCTTTTCAAGACGACTTTGGTTCCAGTCTTCCTCACTGACTTTGCTTTCAATCATGACGCATAGTGAAGGGAGTTCTAGATCCATGGGTAGGACTGATTTCATACCATAGACTAGAGAGTAACGGGTAGCCCAGTAAAGGTTCAGACTGAAATGAGGTAGCCTCAGAGGGTGTAAGGGATCCTGTTGGCCAATCTTGACAACTCTCGGTCATCTTACTGATAATTTCTTTAAGGTTCTTATTGGCTGCTTTGACTGCTTCGTTGGTTTGAGGTCGGTATGGAGAAGATTTATGTCTCTGAATTCCATACTTGTCCACCACTTCTGTAACTTCTGCCTCGAAGTGTAGCCCATTGTCTGATACCAACTCGTGTAGGACCCCATATCAGAAAATGATGTTTTTCTTGATGAAGTTAGCCACTTTCATGGATTTTGAAACTGCATATGACTCGGCTTCAACCCATTTAGTGAAGTAGTCAATGGCGACTAGGATGAACCCATGGCCATTGGATAATTTCGGTGTAACTTTCTGTATGATATCAATGCCCCATATAGAGATCGTCTAGGGAGAAGTCATGTTGTATAATTCTCGCGAAGGCAAGTTTTGTAGGTTGGAAAACTGTTGGCATTTTAGGCATCTTCGAATGTAAGCTGTGCAATCTTGAATCATGGTAGTCTAGTAGCAACCCTATCGAATGATCTTCTTGGATAGAATATGGTCGTTCATGTGGGGTCTGCATTCCCCGCTGTGGATTTTTTGCATCATTTCTTCAATGTCAGCCCCTACGATGCAGTGAAAATGGGTTCCATTGAAGTTTTTCTTAAATAGTGCTTTATCACAAACAATGTATTGGGCAGCCAGTCTGCGTAAAGTTGCTCAGTCTTTCTTATCAGATCCTTGGGGATACCTAACATGTTTGAGGAGGCGCCAAATATCATAGTACCATCAGTCGGCTATCTCGGGATCATCCTCCGTGCTAAGCTCAATGTGGTAGAAGTGGGTTGGTTTGTCTTGTTTTTGGTCAAGGAAAAGGGACATGGTTATTCCTTAGGGCATGTCAATCATGGAGGCTAAAGTAGCAAGGTCATCGGTTAGGTTATTCCTTACTCGGGGTAGGTAGTGAAATGTGATTTCTTGGAATTGGGAAGCTAGCTCTTCAATGTGGGAATGGAAGGGTAAGAGTTTCTCTTCCTAGACTTTCCATTTTTTGAGTACTGGACCGATGATGAGGGTTGAATCCTCATAGACATCAAGGTATCAAATTCCTTCTTGAGGGAAACTTTGAGGCCTACCGTTCACGCCTCGTATTCAGTCATGTTGTTGGTACAGGGAAAATCCAGCTTGATAGAAATGGGAGTGTGAGGGTCATCAGGGGCAATTAGGATTATCCTAATACCATACCCTTTTTTATTGGCAGCACCGTCAAAGAACATTTTCCATCGAAGGTCTTCTTGGGAGGCACAAAGGATATGCTCATGAGGGAAATCAAAAATCCAAACATTGACCTCTTCCATAGAGTAGTCAGCAATGTAGTCAGAGATGGCTCTTCCTTTAATGGCTTTCTACGTGACATAGGTAATATCGAATTCAACTAGGAGCATCAACTAACGGGCCATTTGACTGGATAAGGAAGGCTTCTTGAGTAGGTACTTGATGGGATCCATTAGGGATACAAGCTTGATGGGGATGGCGAGCATGTAGTGCTGCAACTTTTGAGTAACCCAGACAAGAGCGACACATGCTTTTCTAAGGCAGTGTAGTTAACTTCGTAACCGGCCAACTTTTGACTGGCATAATATATGGCTCTCTCTTTGCGGGTTTTTTTCAAGGTATTGGGCTAGCAAAGCCCCAGCTTCAGTATAAATTATGGTTAGGTATAAGAGTAAGGGGATATCAGGCTGTAGTGGCATGAGCACCGAAGGTTGGGTTAGGTATTGCTTGATTCGGTCGAAGGCTTCTTGGAAATATTCATTCTAAACCTTAGTTGAGTCTTTTCAAAAGAGTTTGAAGATGGGTTTAGATATGTAAGTCAATTAGCTGATGAACCTGCCGATGTACTGTAATTTCCCAAGGAACCTGGGACTTCCTTCTCCGTTCAAGGTGGTGGAATCTCAAGTATAGATTTTAGCTTGGCAGGATCGGCTTCTATCCCTTTCTCACTAACCATGAATCCAAGATTTTTCCTTTAGTAATGCCGAAGACACTTTTTTATGGGTTAAGCCGCATCTGGTACTGTTGTAGTCATTCGAAGAACTTTCGGAGAGTGGGAACATGGCCTTCCTTAGTCTTGGACTTAATAATCATGTCATCTACATAGACTTATACTTCCTTGTGTATCAGATCATACAGAATGGTTGTGGCAGCCCTCTAGTAGGTAGCCCCTATGTTTTTTTAGACCAAATGGCATTAATGTGTAACAAAAGGTTCCCAAATAGGTGATGAATGCAGTTTTCTCATAGTGATCTGGGTGCATCTTGATCTGATTATATTCGAAAATACCATCAATGAATGACTTGAGAGTGTGACTATCCGTATTGTCCACAATCATGTCGATGTTGGGTAGTGGGTAATCATCCTTCGGAGAGGCCTTATTCAAGTCTCGGTAATCGACACACATGCGAACCTTCCTTCCTGATTTTAGCATGGGTACGATATTTGCTAGCCATGAGGGATATTCGATCACATGAATGAATCCCACCTTTAGTTTCATGAGTAATTCCTTTTTAACTTTGAGTGACCATTCGGTGCAGGGCTTTCGTAGTTTCTTTTTGACAGGTTTGCATTTCGGGAGAGTTAAAATTCATGATGTGCTATCTCAGGGGCAATACTAGGCATATCATCGTTGGACCATGCGAAGACATCCACGAATTCCTTTAGTAGTTCATCGAGTTGCCTTTGCTCATGCTCATTAAGGGTAGCCCCTATCCTAATCTCGCGCATTTGGATACTAGAATCGAGATTAATAACAATAGTTTCATCTTCATTAACTTTAACGCGATTGTGTTATTTGTTATTAACTTTATTTACATCAGTTAAGAATTATTCATTTGCAAAATCATCATCATTAAGAGTTTGATTAGAATTAAGACAATTAATGTAAGGCACAAAAAGATACTCTAAATCTTCATTTATTTCATTGATAGGAAAAACAACATTGAAACCTCATCAAAGGAGGTCTCGATTACACAGAGTGAGGGGAAAGAACTAAAGGGGAAAGGGGGTAAACGTCGGGGTTAGGTTGAACATTAGCAAGTGGCACAGGTGCAGTATGCCAGTTGAGAAGAGGTGCATCCGCATCTTTGATAAGGCGGGATAGATTCGACGATGTATCCCCTGAGTGGATCATGTAGAGTGTCAGCCCTAATGTTTGTAAATTTAATGAATCATCGAAGTCCCAGCCCTCAGAATCCCCAGTATCAGCTATGGTGTCTTCAGTGAGTGGTTGTACACGGTTCTGGGAACTCTCGGCCCATGGGTAGTAGTCTTGAAAGAATATATGCATTCATGGTTTCGTCCTCATGTCTAAATGGCCATACCAAGGTTTTGGGAAGCCGCATAAGGGTAAATGTTCACCCTCTCTGATGAATCTTCCATTTAGGGAACCTCCTGGGATAATTCTGGCGCTTTCTAACCTCCTCTTCAATTGAAGATGATGAATAATTTTGAGTTCTTCTTGATGGATGATAGCCCAAGCCACAGGGAGAAAGGCATCCTTAAATACAATGGGTTCAATTATCCCTTGTTGTCTTCTCCCTAGCCCCAGTCCGAGCATGAAGTGCATCTTCTTGAACATCAGTTTACATTAACGTTTCTATGGGGGTCATATTTCAAAAAAACCCAATCTTTGAAATCATCCCTTGTTGGGATTAGAAGTGGTTCAACCCGAAAACCTTATAGAAGTATATCATTTGCCCCTTGTCGTATTTCAAGTGCTGGATTACTGGTGCTGGCATTCTCGGTGCTATCATTGTCGCCCAAGATGGTGATGACCTTCCAATTAGTGAAGAACTTCAATTTCTGATGAAGGGAAGAGGACACCCCTTTGACGCTATGAGCCACGATCGTCCGAGCAACAGATTAAAATAGGCTGTGGGATATTGATGACTTAGAATTCAACATCAGGATTTATAGGGCCAACCCCTATTGCAAGCTTGATAGATCACATTACTTCTCGATTGGTGTTGTCGTAGGCACGTACGATAGCAGAGGTTAGAGTGAGGTCGCTCACTTTCAATCCTAGACAATTTAGAGTTCTTAATGGGCAAACGTTCAGTGCTGATCCTTTGTCGATAAGATAGAGGAGGACGGTTTATCCCATGACTTCAATAGAGATATTAAGAGCGTGATTGTGGTTGGGAGTAGTCTTGGGGATTTCTTCTTCAGAAAAGGAGAGTATTCGAGTAGAGGTCAAGGATCCAACTAGGTTCACCGCTTCTTCTGGCGTGGTTGAGGGAGGAACTGTGGTTCCTATGATTAGCTTGATTAGGGCATTTATGTGCAGTTGGGAAGACATAAAAAGACCCCATAAAGTGATGTTGGCTTGGGTTTTCTTCAGTTGATTGAGGACCTAACTTTTTTTGAGGGTCATTTTTAGCATAGGGATATTCTCAACACCCTTCCCTTTATTGATTGCTGATGGTTGTAGGCTTAGGATTTGGTAATGTCTTCCTAACATGTTCATGTGGTTGACGAGAGTATATGGGTATGATTGGTGATTTACCAGCATGATTTGGGAGGATGAGTCAAATTCTGAGTCTTCTTCTCGAAAGATGGCATTTGCATGATTCAGGAGTGCATTATGGGTCGTGTTTGGTTTCGGATTAGATGGTGAGGCGATGAAACCCCGGTCAATCGGGCCTTAGATTACATTTCAGAGATGGAAACATTGGTTAGTGGTATGGCCATCAGTTTGACGAAAGTCACAATGGGCATCCCGTTTAAAGTTTTTCGGAAGTGGGTTTGGTAATGGACAGAGGTCCCATGGTTTGATCAGATTTTGTCTCAAGAGCTCCTGGTAAAATTTGGAGAGAGGAGCGTGAAGCTCGATGTATTCATTCCGGATAGGGTTTGGGCGACTTTCTGGTGGCCATAAAGCGGCAGGTTGAGAGATATGTTTGATGGTAGAAATCATGGTACTAGTATGCTTTTCAAATTTTCTAGGAGCAAACTATCCGGAGTTTTTTTTGGTTTAACTTATATTTTGGCAAGACTTTCTTTGATATCCACTCCTGCTTCTCGAAGGGCTGAAAAGTGAGGGTAATACTATCCCCCCATTGTTTCTTTAAAATGGGGTAAGAAGTTCTTCTTTACGATACTGACATGTTCTATTTCGCAAGGCCGATTTGTTATGGTGGATACTTTCTCTCTCCAACTTTTTATAAAGTTGCTAACTGACTCCCCAGGGTTCTACTTAAGTATCTCTAAGTCATGGCAGGTAACTTCTAGATCTTCGTTGTACTTGTACTGTGACATAAACTCGCGAGAAACATCTTCCCAACTACGGATTCTAGATTCCTCAAGGGATAAGAACCAACAGAGAGTGCTATATTTAAAAGTCTGTTGGAACATTGGGGCCATTATTTCATCAAAAGCCCCTAGGAGAGTCATGGCTCGGTGATATCTACGGAAATGAATGATCGGGGGGTCACTGCCTTCGAACTTCTCGATATTGGGCATCTTGAATTTTTTCGGTAACCTGGCTTTAGGATAGGGATACATGTGGGTGTAGTGCATGTAGATCCCAGAGATTCTCACTTAATTGAACTTCTTGGTCAACATCTTGAGGTCTTCCTTGACCTTGTTTAATTCTTCCACTTTCGAGTCAACAGTCACGGGTAAGTTAGCCCCTAGCTGGGCAAGGTTTGGCATAGGTAGCTGGGCTAGCGGCAGCCCATTAGTAGAAGGATCACGGGGAGCATGTTGGTATTCCTCGGGAACTCAAATAGGCTTGGGTGCAGGCAGACCCACAATATGGGGGAAGAGGACCTCGGGCACTTCGGGGATAGGGACCCGGTTTCTTTGCATCTTATGAAACTTGATTTGAAGGTTGCTAATTTTGGCAGTGAGCTGAGTTAGAACCGTTAACAAATTCGGTTGTACATTCGGCACTTGATTCATGTTCTCCATGGAAGGCGGGTGAATCTTGAACTCGGAAGAAGTAAGGGGACTAACAAAACTTTGGGCCAGTTTGACTTAATACCGAGGCCAATAAGGAGCCAGGCCAAGGGTATGCGATCGACCTGATAAGGAGGAAAATTGGGATTTATTTTCGGAAGAGAGAAAAAAAGGGAAATTGGTCATGTTTTAGAAAAGGAGGAACATGTTTTTGACATTCTTGGAAAATATAAGGCCATATATTTATTTATTTTTTAAGGAAAAGAAAATGTTTTTGGTATTTTTTAGAATAGAGAAAAAATGTATTGGGACACTTTTAGAAAGAGAGGAAAAGACGAGAGACGGGTCTCAGCGTGATTATTATGTTTATTAAGTTCTTGCTTGTATTAAGTTTGCCAAGATTCCAAAAAAAAGGGAATGTCGGACTGGACCCGAGCCTGGAAAAATTAGTTTTGTAACCTATGTAAAACTAGGGTTGGACTTGTTACCAGGCTCACGAGCAGGGTCTTGTTTTAGAAATTACGCAAAAATTTGGGCCGTATGCCGACCCAAAATTTCGGGTCGAAATTAGTAATCTGATATGTGTGTCCTAGGCTTGACACCTATATGCGGGTATGCAGTTGTTGGGTTAATTGGAAGTTGGTCCCCTATTTGGTGTGACTTCCATGATATATGTATTTCTTTTGAGGGAAATCGATAGGTGTGGACAAGCCATTTGATATACCTGAGTATGCGTGAATTGCCTCAATATATACCTAGTGGTGACGATACGTGTGAGAACAAATTCGATATAGTTGATGTACGTGAATGAGTTCCATGCAATATACATCCTGTCATGACTTCGGTGAAGCGACACAATGCGGGGGAACCATTCGCTATACGTCAAAGGTACTTGGACAATGGGAGGTGAGAGTCATATCGTTGAGGCTAACTATGACCTGCCGGACCAGTGCCCATCACGAAGTGACTCCCCAGTTATGGGAAAAAATTTGGTCAATAGCAATTCTCTTTGGTGATGTTGTGTGTATCATCCATGATTCTTTGATTAGTATCTTCTGGAGAGAGTATCTTTCTTAATCATGCCCAGTCGAGAATAAGGTACAAGTATAAATAGTAGAGCTATACTAAGCAATGATAATAAGCGAGAGTGGGTAATGTGTAATTATCTACAAGTAAGTGTGTGATGAGCATAAGTAGAGGGGTGTGTTAGTGACACCTAAGGATGGTTTTCTATGTGGTGTGTGCAACATGTGGATATACATGATTCTAGGTTCACGTTGTGTGAAGCGTACATGGAAAATTTCTACAAGTGTGTGAATAGTGGCATAAGCACGAGGTACATATGTATAGGGAATAATAAGGGGAATATGAAAATAAGGGGATATAGAAGAAAATAAAACACCCATGCAAACAGATTTTATCCCTCTTAAAAGAAATCCCCAGCGAAGTCGTCACTATATCCATCCCAGGCGGCGTCCGGGGGAAGTATCCCTTTAGAAGACTGCACTGTGGTCTCGCACCCCTCTTTGAAAGGTGCTTCGGTCGTCATCGGTGTGGGGATAAATTTGAAGAGATGGAATCGCCATCCTATTTTGTACAAAACAGGCAAAAGAACATGGTGCCACTTCGAGAGAGCAGCGTCAAGGACAAACTGATGCATACGAAACCAATAGTTCAAAATTTCGGGGGCTAAGTTACGGAATGAGAAGGTGTTAGAAACACATCCCACCTTTTTGGTCTCTCATGGGCTAGTGTTATTATTTTCCTTATATCCCCGTGAAGTGTGTGTGTGCATGTTTATATAATGGAGATCAGAATCTTTTAACTCATACCATGGACAAGGTAGAGTGAGGTCATCCACAAGAATGTTCCCAAAATGACATATACAGAAAATATGATTTGGGCATTTATCACGATATAGATCGTTATTAGGAAACGACAATATGTGTTGGATGAAACGCAAACACGTATGATATATATATATATATATATATATATATATATATATATATATATATATATATATATATATATATATATATATATGAAGTGGGAGATTTTAGAAAATTAAGGAATTTGGGAGATTTAGAAAATTAGAAGTTGGACTCGACACTCGGATTTTAATTCGAGACGCCAACGTAGCTTATAAAGGCATCAAAGTTCACGTAGTTCGAATGTATCATAGGGGTGGGATTTATCTCATAGATTCAAACAGAATTTTATTATATGTGTGTGTGTAGAAAATGTGTTTTTGTTTTTGGAAAAAGTGCGATGGATAATTCCATTCGGAATTTACGGGTATAACCCTCTTTTATTTGTTTTTGGGATTTTAGTAGAAAATAAAGTATGTGCAATATACTAATAAAAGTGTAGATATTAATTTGTATGAACTAAAGTAAGAACTAGATTATGAATATAATATATATTATACAAAAACAAGGAATTTGAAGAGAGAAGGAAGGTATTGGACCATCTTTGAATTTTGATCTTTAATCTTGGATGAACTACCTTGAGTGTTGATGAATGTTGATGAAAGAGAAGGATATTTTGCCAAATGGGTTATGAAAAGTATGGTAATTTAAGATTGAATGGAACTTCACATGAGGAACTACGCTGATTTCGAGGGAATGTAGTTGAGATCACTGATGCTGATGGATCTGTTGTGTCTCCTAGGAGTGAGGTCATGGCCTCCATTTATAGGTCCAAGGGGGTACCGATCGGCCTACCCCAGGGAGTGTCTATCGGCAGGTGATCCTTGACACTATGCCGATTGGGAGGGATATGGACCTGTCGATTGGAAGTCTCGTGCAGATTCTTATGAAAAAATAGTCGTAAAACGTAAACCATTAATCTGAATCACACATGTGGCATACAATTAGAAAGGTATTTCAGAGACCTTCAAGATTGTTTTGGACCTCTCCCGGGTCTGGGAGTTGACTTTGGGTCAAATGTGGCTCGAAAGCGCACGTCGGTGTTTTGGACGGGAGATCATCAGATAAAAACCGATCGTTCGTCTGCATGGTAAGTCAGAATTATGCACGGGGAAAACCGTTGGAAAATTTAGGAGATGTACTTCGACATTCCAAAGAGTTTCGATCGGTTTAGAAGGTTGACCTTGGTCAATAAGGGCCCAAAAGCGCCCGGGGACCTCTTGGTGTGAAATGGATTGTCCGTCCGTACCGTAGGTCAGAATCATGAATGGGGAGAACCAATGGAAAGGGTATTCATTGCCTTTTGTAGATTCATTCAGTCTCATTCGAGATGAAGAGTTGACGTTGGTCAAAAGGAGCTCAAGAGATCCCGGTGGCCTCCGGATTGATTTTTGGGGGAAAACTAATCATTTGTCCAAATGGTTATGATGTTTCATGCCTGGGGTAGACCATTGGAAAGGGGTTTCAGTGCCATACCAAGATTTGAAGAGATTTCTCTCTAACGGGGAAGTTGATTGGGGTCAATTCGGGGCCCGGGAGTGCTTGGTGGCCTCCGAATCGATTTTCGGTAGTAAAATGGTTTGTTCGTCTGAACCGTTTTGCTGATTAGCACATGGGGTGGACCATTATAAAGGGTATTCATATCCCTTCAAATATTCAAAGAGAGTTTTCTCTGACGATAAAGTTGACTGGAGTCAAACGGGGCCCGGGGGCACCCAATAGCCTCTAGAGCGAAACTTGAAGCGTGACCTAGGGTTTGCAGTGAGATGGGGAGGTGTTAGGGACCTAAGGGGAGACTCGAGGGGTCCTAGGATGTGGTGTCTACAATAGGGACGGTTCCTCTGGCAGCTGCGGGTAGGATTCCTGGGGTTTTTGTGAAGCTCTTGTAATGGGCTTGGTTCTATTTTTGGTTATTCTGGTCGTGGGAATAAATTTAGAAGAGTTGTTTTTAAGAGTAGTTGATTTTTATTTTTAGGAAAGTAGGAGTAGGCTAGCAAAGGAAGTTGTTTGACTCCCTCTGATGATGTATTCGAAACGAATTTTTTTTAATGAATAAAGAAAATTTTAATTATATTATTGTTCCTTTTGATGAGTTTTGCATTTGAATTATCTATACCAATCGCTAAGGCATAGATAATCCTTTTTTCATGTATATGTTAAAATTAATTGTCATTCTCAGGGATAAGAAAATAAGAGCATTTTATGAAAAAGAAGGTGGCGTGCTCATGTAAAGCATATTAGCTGCTTACGTACCTCTGCCGTTTTGAAAATTTTATGAGTTTCATTTTTTAAAGGAAAGGGATTTTTAAAGGACCAGTCCCTACGTAGTTCTGAGTAGAAGGAAATGAAGATTTTTTTATAATATAAGGGAGATGACAAGAGTCATAGCGCGCCGAGATTTTGGACTAGGGGTAGAATTTCTTGAGACAGTCTAGGTTAACTGGACGGACCATCTCTTTTCCATTAAGGTTGGTGAGCATAGTGGCACCGCCTAATAAGACCTTCTTCACACTAAGGGGTCGCTCCAATTGGTCTTGAATTTCCCTCTGGGGTCCCAGATGGGCTCTAATATTTCTTTAAGGGCTAAGTACCCTTCCTGAACACCATGATCCTTGACTCGCTTATTGAATGAATGCGTTATTCAGTGATGGTATCCTTGTATATGATATAGAGATTTCAGCCTCCTTTCGTCCAATATTGATAGCTCGTCAAGACGGCTCCGATGTCAGTCTTCCTCGTTTACTTTTCTTTCAAGCATGATGGGTAGTGAACGAATTTCCAGCTCCATGGGTAGGAATGCTTCCATGTTGCATACTAGAGAGTAAGGCATAACCCTTGTAGATGTTCAAACTTAAATGTGATAGCCCCAGAGATTGTAAGGGATCCGGTTGGCCCAATCCCGATGCTTTCGTTCATCATAATGATGATGGCTTTGAGGTTCTTATTAACATCCTCAACTGCTCCGTTTATTTGAGGTCGGTAGGGAGAAGATTTGTGTCTCTAAATCCTATACTCGTCGATCACCTCTGTGACTTCTGACTTAAAATGTAACCCGTTGTCCAACACCATCTTATAAGGGACCCCATATCGACAGATGATATTTTTCTTGATGAACTTGTCCACATTCTTATCATTCTGAATTGCGTACGACTCAGCTTTGACCCATTTAGTGAAGTAGTCTATGGAAACCAAGACGAATTCATGTCCATTTGAGGCTTTGGGGGTAAACTTCCCTATGATGTCGATGCCCCATGTGGAAAATGGCCAGGGAGAAGTCACGTTGTATAATTCTCACGGAGGTAAGTGTTAGAGGTTGGAAAACTTTTGGCATTTAAGTCATCTCTGGACATAGGCGGTGCAATCCTGAACCATGGTAGTCCAGTAGTAACCTTGTCGGATGATTTTCTTGGCAAGCATATGGCCATTTATGTGGGATCTGCACTCCCCGCTATGGATTTTGTTCATCATTTCTTCAATGTTAGCCCATGCGATGCAGTGTAAATGGGTTCCATCAAAGTTCTTTTTGAAAAGTGCTTTATCGCAGACAGTGTACTGGGCAGCTAGTTTGCAAAGGGTTGTTCAATCTTTCTTGTCAGAGCCTTGGGGATACATACCATGCTTAAGGAGGTGCCAAATATCATAATACCATTAGTCGGATATATCAGGATCTTCTATGATGAGCTCAATGTGATAGTGGTGGGTTGGTTTATCTTGCTTTTGGACTAGGAAATGGGCCAGTGTTTTTACTTCGGGCATGTCAATCATAGATGCTAAAGTATTAAGGGTTCGATCGTGTTGTTCTTTGATCGAGACATGTAGTGGGAGGTGATATCGTGGAATTGAGAGGCTAGCTCTTCTAGTTGGGCATGTAAGGGTAAATGCTTCTCGTCTTTGACTTTCCATCATTTGAGTACTTGACCGATGATGAGGGTTAAATTCCCATAGACATCTTGGTATCAAATTCCTTTCTTGAGAGAAACTTTGACGCCAACCGTTCAAGGCAGTATAGTTAACTTCGTACCCAACTAACTTGTGATAGGCATAATAGATGGCTCTCTCTTTGTGGGAATCTTTTAGGTATTGGGCTAGCAAAGCCCCAACTGTGGTATCTGTTATGGTTAGGTATAGGAGAAGGGGAAGACTAAGCTGCGGTGAAATGAGTACCGGAGGTCAGGTTAGGTATTGCTTGATTTGATCAAAGGCTTCTTGGTAAGATTCGTTCCAAACCTTGGTGGAACCATTTTTGAGGAGTTTAAAGATGGGTTTACAAATATAATTCAACTAGCTAATGAACTTGCTGATATATTGTAATTTCCTAAAGAATCCTCGAACTTCCTTCTCTGTTTGGGGTGGTGGCATTTCGAGTACGGGTTTCAGCTTGGCAGGATATGCTTCTATCCCTTTCTCACTAACTATGAATCCCAAGAACTTTCCCTTGGTAATGTTGAAGACACATTTATGTGGGTTAAGTTGCATCTGATATCGCCATAGTCGCTTGAAGAACTTCCGAAGAGTGGGAACATGACTTTTTCTCGTCTTAGACTCTTCCTCGTCATATCATCTATTAAGATCAGTTAAGAATTGTTCATTTTCAAAATCATCATCATCAAGAGTTTAATTAGATTCAAGATAATTAATGTAAGGCACAACAAGATACTTAAAATCTTCATTTATTTCATTGTTAAGAAAAACAACATTGAGAACCTTATCGAAGGAGGCGTTGATTACATCAGAGTAAGGATCAACAACAAAAGAAAAGGAAATGGGATAAACATCTAGGCTGGGTTGAATATCAACAAATTGAACAGGTGAAAAATACCAGTTGAGGAGAGGTGCATCAGCAGCTTTGATTAGACGGGATGGATCCGATGATGTAGTGCTTCAGTGGATTATGAAGAGTGTTATCCCAAGTGTTTGCAAATTGAATGAATCCTCGAAGTCACTTCCCTTCGAATCTACAGTATTGGCTACAGTCTTCTTAATGAGTGCTTGCACATGATGCTGGGAACTTTTGACCCATGAGTAGCTATCTTGGAAAAAGATCTCCATTCTTATTTTTATCTTCTTTTCCACATGATCATACCAAGGTTCAGGAAAGATGCAGAAGGGGAAATCTTCACCCTCTCTGATAAATGTTTCGTTTAAGGAATCCCTTGACATAGTCTTAGTTCTTTCTAGCCTTCTCTTCAGTCAAGGCTAGAGGATCATTATGGGTCCTTCTGCTGACGGGTGATAACCCAAACCATAAGGAGGAAAATCTTTCTTCAATATAATGGGTTCAGGTATCCCCTGCTGTCTTCGACCTAGCCCCAGTTCGGTCATGAAGTGGATGTGTTTGAACATTTGGATCACATTGACATTGCCATGGGGTTTATACTATTGATAAACCCTATCTTTGAAATCATTCTTATTGGGAGTAGAAGTGGTTCAACTCAGAAATCCGATAAAAGAATATCATTTTCCCCATGATGTATCTTAAGTACTGGATTGGTGATGCTTTCATTCTAAGTTTTGTCGTCATTTCCCAAGATGGTGATGACCTGCCCATTGGCGAAGAATTTCATGCCCTTAATGCTATGGAGCCACAGTCATTCGAGCAACGGATTGAAACAAGCTGGGATATCGATGACATGGAATTCAACAACAGGATTTATAGGGACATCCCTTATTTCAAGCTTGATGGATCCTATTACTTCTCGACATGTATTATTATAAGCGCGTCCTTCGGGAGAGGTCATAGCAAGGTCACTCACTTTCAGTCCCAAACAATTAAGAGTCCTCAACGGGAAAATATTAAGAGTTGATCCATTATTAACAAGTGAAAGTGGGATGGTCTTTCCCATGAATTCGACAAAGATATTGAGAGAATAATTGTGATTTGGTTCAATCTCAGGGAGTTTTTCTTCGAAGAAAGAGAGCATTTTAGTAGACGTTAGAGATCTGACCACATTCACTGCTTCTTCTAGCGTAGTTAAAGGAAGGACTGTGGGACCTGTGAGTAGCTTGATAAAGTCATTCTGATGCAGCTGGGAAGACATAAAGATTACCCACAGAGTGATGTTATCTTGGGTCTTCATCAACAGGTCAAGGATCTTTCTCTCCTCAAGGGTCATTTCGAGCATACAAAGATTCTCAACACTTTTTCCTTTGTCGATCGTAGATGGTTGTGAGTTTGGAACTTGGTAATGCCTCCCTGGACTAGTTATATGGTTAGCAGAAGAAGGAAAAAATAGAAACCCCATTTCCTCATTTATTTCGGGTTGTTCAACCACCTTGTTGATTTCTCCTAGTAACTCCTCAAATGATATCATTCCACATATGCTGACTATTGGGTTAGTCTTTCTGGGCTTTGCTTTTCACCTAAATCATCGATCACATCCCCCCATCCGATGGCAATAATATCATCTTTCCATAAAAAGTCAATACATTCCATAACCTTAATTTCCTATTTGTATAGATCTTCCCATTCGATGGGGAGATATAGAAGTGAAGGGACCAGTAGCCCTTATAGCTTCAAAGTATCAAGAAGCTTGGACGTATTGCAAATATCTATCAAAATAAGTCCGCCATGATCTGGATGACATCATCTAGACTGAACTCATTGGTTGGTACCACCCAACTGTCTGACTCTTGATCCCATTTGATCGTCCAAGAATAGGGCCCTGAATCTCTAGCAGTTAATAGTCATCTGGGAGGCCAATTTCAGCCCAAACTCTAGAAGTTGGTTTAACATTTATTATAATTCCATATCTTTACTTTCGGAATGAGTTAGGATGACAATGCATGATCTGGTAAGGAATTACAGGGCCTGATTGACGAAGTTGGTAGGGTGTAGTAGAAAATATCGGCACACTTAGAGAGGTTTAGGAGAATATATGGGCACACTTGGAACGATCTGGGTAGATGGGTCAAATTTTGGGTCTTCTTCTAGGAAAATGGAATTTGTATGATTTGGGATTGGATTGTGGATAGTGTTTGACTTGGGATTGGTTGGTGGGGAGATGATACCCTGGTCGATCAGACCTTGGATTACATTTTGAAGCTGGAATCATTGGTCGGTAGTATGGCCGGCAGTTTGATGAAAGTCATAATGGGAATCTGGTTAGAAATTTTTGGGAAGTGGGTTTGCTAATGGGCGAGGGTCCAGTGTCTGGATGAGATTTCGTCTTGAGAGGTCTTGGTAGACTCTGGAGAGGGGATCTAGAAGCTCGGTGTATTCCTTCTTGACTGGGTTAGGGTAGCTTTTGAGTGCCCATAAAGTGGCAGGCTGAGAGATGTTGTTGATGGTTGAGACCGAGGTATTGGCAGGCTTTTCATACTTTTGGGGAGTGAACTGTCCAAACACTTTCTTCACTTCAAATTCTATCTTGCAAATACCTTATTTGATTTCTACTCTTTCTTCTTGGAGAGATAGAAAATGAGGGTAGAACTGTCCTCCCATTGTTTCTCAGACATGGGGTAAGAAGTTCTTTTCTTGATCTGACTTGCTCCTCTTCGGAAGGTCGATTGGTCATGGTGATTTCTTTCTCTCTCCACTTTGTTGTGAAGTTATTAACTAATTTCCCAGGGTTCTATTTGAGTAGTTCTAAATCACGGAGGGTAACCTCCAAATCTTTGTTATACTTTTACGGTGACATGAATTCTCGGGAAGCATCTCCCAGCTATGGATCCTGGACTCCTCGAGAGATAAGAATCAGAGCACTGTCATTCAAAGTTTGTTGGAACATTTGGGCCATTATTTCCTCGAAGGCACCTAGGAGAGTCATGGTTCGATGGTAACTGCAGAGATGAATAATTAGGGTTCCACCACCCCCGAACTTCTCGATGTTGGGCATCTTGAACTTTTCAGGCAACCTTGATTTAGGATAAGGAGATAAGTGGGTGTAGTCCATGTAATTCTCAGAGATCCTGACTTGGTCAAACTTCTTTGTCAACTTATTAAGGTCCTCCTTGACCTTGTTTAATTCTTCCTCCTCCGAATCAACAGTCACGGGTAAGTTATCCCCTGGTTGGGCAAGATTCAGTATACAAAGTTGGGTCAATGACAACACTTTAACAGGAGGGGCACGTGGAGCCTGTTGATATTTCTCAGGAACCCAAATAGGCTCGGGTGCGAGCATACCCATAATTATAGGGAAGAGGACCTCGGGCTCTTCGGGAACACGGACCCAATTTTTCTGCATCTCATGAACCTCAATTTTGAAGGTTGTCAAATTGGCATTGAGTTGGGCTAGAGTTATCATCGAATTTGGCCGCGCATTAGGTGTTGGGTTTGTGTTATCCATAAAAAATGGATGAAAGTGAATTTCGTACTCAGAAAAAGTAGCGAGGGAACTAACAGAGCCTCGAGGAAATTCAACAAAAGAACGAAGGAAATAGGGAGCCAGACCAAGGGTTAGGTATGGGATCGACCTGAGAAGGAGAAAAAATTGAATTTATTTTTGAAAAAGAAGAAAAACTGTTATTTTTGAACAATTTTTTTTTTGACTTTTTTGGAAAAGAAAAGAAGAAAATGTTTTTTTGGGTAAAAGGGAGGACAAATATTTTTGGTATAAGGAAGGATAAATACTTTTGGTATTTTTGATAAAAGAGGGGAAAATGTTTTTGACACTTTTTTTGTAAAGAAAGAGAAAAAAATGAGAGACATGTCTCAACATGATTATTATTATGTTATTATGTTCTCACTTATATTACGTTTACCTAAATGAAAAATGAAATGCGACAAGGGACCCGAGCCTTGGAAAATTGGGTTAGAAAAATATGTAAAAACTATGGTTGGACTTATTTTTAGGATCATGGACAGGGTCCCGCTTTAAAAAAGAAGAAATTGCGCGAAAATTTGGGCAGCATGCCAACCTGTCATTTCGGCAGAGTTTCGAGTAGAAACCGAAAAACTAAATGTGAGTGCCCTAGGTTTGACACCTATATGAAGATATGCAACTTTTGGGTTAATTGGAAGGGTTCCTCCCCTTCGGCATGACTTTCACGATATATGTCTTTCTTTTTAGGGAAATCGGTGCGTGTGGACAAACCATTTGATTTACCTGAGTGTACGTGAATTGCCTCACTATATACCTCGTGGGTACAGTACGTGTGAGAGATAATTCATTATACTCAGCGTACGTGAATGAGTTCCTTGTGATATACCTCCCGTCATGACTTCGGTCAAGAAGTACAATGCGGGAGAACCGTTTGATATACGTCGAAGGTACTTGGCCAATGGAAGGTGTGAGTCATATCGCTTAGGCTAACTGCGACCTTCCAGACCAGCGCCCATCACGATGTGACCTCCCAGTTATGGGACATAATTTGGTCAATAACCATGCTCTTTGGTGATGTAGTGTGCAAAAAATGCATGATTCTTGTTTAAAATATTATGGAAAGAGTATCTTAATTGATGAGCATTATATTGGGCAGGGGATAATGTAAAAGTATAAAAAGTAAATCTATACTAAGAATGGATATGTGAGGGTGAATGATGTGTGGATATCTACAAGTAAGTGTGTGGTAATGAACCTAATCATGGATCAAGTACATATGGTGTGTGCAACATGTGAATATAAGTGATCCTAGGTGCACGTGGTGTGAAGTTTACATGGAGAGTATCTACAAGTTTGTGAGTGAGTAGTGATATAAGCATGAGGTATTTTTGTGCAAGAAATAATAGATGAGAAAAAAGGGAACATGCAAATAGGTTCATATGTACACAAGAAAAACAAAACACCCATGACAACACAGTCCATCCCTCATATGAAAATTCTCCCCAACGGAGTCACCACTGTGGCCATCTCGATCACGAAGATTCATGCGTCTCATTCCTCTCTCTCTCTCTCTCTCTCTCTCTCTCTCTCTCTATCTCTCCTTCTTCCCAAGAATGGGGGTATAGGAAAGAAAGGGGGATGAAAGGTCTCGCGCCCTTTTTTATTTAGGAATGATTTTTTCGTCCTTAGTGTGGGGTAAATGTAAAGATATGGATTCTCCACCCTATTTGGAACAAATTAGGAAAACGAACATATTGCCACCTCGAGAGAGTGGCATCAAAGACAAACTGATGCTTACGAAACCAATAGCTCCAAGGGTTCGGGGGCTAAGTTATGGAATGGGAAGGTGTTAGGCACCCATCCCGCCCTTTAGGTCTCTCGTGGTCTTATATTATTGTTTTCCTTTATTTTTCTTTGTGTGGGCGTATATATATATAATGGAGATCAAAAACTCCTAACTCATACCATAGAAGAGATAGAGTGAGGTCATCCATAAGAAATGTTACCAAACTAATATATATGAAATATGGTTTATACATTTCTCGTAATATAGATCATTATAATGAAATGATAATATGTATTGGATAAAACGCTAACAAGGATTACAAACGCGATATGTATAATAATGCAAGAATATGATAAATGCAGAAATGGGGGATTTTAGGAAAATGGAAAAATAGGAAAATTGGAAATTTAAAAAATTGGAAAATTGGACTCGGGTCTCGGGTTGTAATTCAAAACGCCTACCTAGCCTATAAATCCATCAAAGTCCCGTAGTTTGCATGCGACATAGGGGTGGGGTTTATCCCATAGATTCAAACGGGATTTTATTATATGTGCGTGTGAAGAAAATGAGTCTTAGTTTTGAAAAAGTGTGATGGACAATCCCGTTGGGAATTTATGGGTGTAACCCTCTTTTTGCTTTTTTGGATTTTTAATAGAAAATAAAATATGTATAATATACTAATAAAAATGTAAGATATTAATGTGTATGAACTAAAGTAAAATTAGATTATGAATCTGATGAATTTTATGCAAAAACAAGAAATTTAAAGAGATAGGGAAGGATTTGGACCTTCTTTGAAGCTTGATCTTTGATATTAGAGGGACCCCCTTAAACGTGAGATGAATATTGGATGAGCGAGAATGATATTTTTCCAAATTGGGTATGAAAAGGATGGGAATGTAAGATTGAATGGAATTTCACTTGAAGATTTGCTGATTGTAAGAGAATGTATTGTGATCACTGATGCTAATGGATCTGAGGTGTTATTTAGGATTGAGGTCATGACCTCTATTTATAGGGTCAGGGGTGGTTCCGATTGTTATGTCCCCAGCCCTGCCAATCGGCAGGTAACCCTAGGCACACTTCTGATAGGCATGGAAAATGGACCTGCCAATCGGCAGTCTCGTCCTGAATTTTTTGGAAAAATGGTTGTAGAATGAAATCCATTAATTCAAATCATGCATGGGGAATGCCATTAGAAAGTTAATTCAGAGACCTTTAACAGTCCTTCGGGATAATCCCGGGTCCGAGAGCTTACTTTGGGTCAAATGTGGCTCGAAGCGCACGTCGATCCTTTGGACGGGAGATTGTTGAACTTAAACGAATCGTTCATCCAAAAGATAAGTCAGAATCAGGCATGGGAAGATCGTTGGAAAATTAAGGTGACATACTTTGACATTCCAAAGATTTTTCCTCAGTTCGAAAAGTTGATATTGGTCAACTGGGGCCCGAAAGCACCTGGCAACCTCTCGGACCAAAATGGATCTGTTGATACAAAAATTAGTTAGCTGTCATGGACCAATTATATGAAGACATGTGTCATCCTGCGTGGCATAAAATATATTTATCGAGCAACTCATAGTGCCGAGCTACTTAGCACACCAAGCTACTCAGCATGCCGAACTACTTAACGTACCGAGCATCCAGTCAGGAAGATCAAACGATAAAGACAGATTCAATGAACATTCTTATCATGTACAAATGTATATGTCTATTAAATAACATATTATTGTCTATTCATACTAAGACACCCAAAAGGCTATCAATACTTTGTACCACCACCATTAGTGGGGCAAGCTTCCATAAGCTAACATACAAAAGACGAAGGCGAATACCCAGCAATACAAAACAGTGGACGTAGGCCATTTTCCTAAGGCTGGACCACTTTAAAAATCTTTTGTCTTATTTCTTTATTCATATTTATCTGTGATTAATTAATTAGATAAAATCTAGTTTTTTACATCAACATATTGACACCGTATGTGGGAAATGACTATACGTAGCGTTTTCCACCCAAAAACTCATCATAAATGACCGAAATCCCAGAATCTAGCAACAGGAATGTAGAGTCAAGATCCCCGGGATTGTGATTTTCTCAATTAAAATCAAAGTTAATTTCCTTTTAAACTAAGACTCAATGGAAGATGCGGAAGCGTATATAATAGATGATGGTTCAACAAGTAAACAAAACAGATTTTAGTTTAATAAAACAAAATTAAACCGGTTCATTAATCCAATTCAAGTCCTAGAAGTTGCCTAAGTCATAATTATAAATTATCCAAAGTTAGGCGAAACCAATTTTAGCAAAAGACTTGAATAAACCAAATTTACCCAATATTTAAATATAGTCCAATTTAAATTAGTGTGATAAATAAACCAAATTTTATCTTGAAATTATCCTAAGCATGGATTCTAAGTTTTAGTGCAAGATAAAATAAACAATGTCACACTACGCCGCGATGTACGAGGAAAAACCCAAGACGGGAAAAAACCTCGGATGGCCCTAGCCACAAGTCCACTAGATACGGAATTGCAAATTACAAGACAAAAGACTTACATCCTCAACTCGAACCCTCTCAAGCCTTGTTGCTCCTTCTTGTAAACACCGCTTCCTAGCGGACAACCTTGGAACTCCACCGCGGTCTCGGAATTCACCGATAGGACTTTAAACGGTCACCGTCACCCGAACATGGAGCCTTTCTCCAAACGGGTAGAAATGAAACGAACTTCTCTTCAATTCGGTGTAGAGAAAAACCGGTGCCAAAACAACCTCCAAGAAATTGATATTTATGTAGGAGAACTTGGATAAACAATTAATTGGGTGTAAACACTAGAGTGGTATAAGAATTTTCTTTGAAAAACAACACTCAAAACTTGAATTTTTTCCCTAAAAACATTAGCTCTCAAACTCTCTCTATGAGATGGATATGGAATGAAAAAGTTAATTGGAAAAATGTATTTCCCGCACATATTAAGTCTGGAAAATGTTGGTTAAAAAACAACTGGGGAAAGTGGGTAAAAGCTGCCAAAAAACTGCTCAAAACTGTTCCCGCCTGGCATCTCGTTCGAACGAACTTGACTCTCGTGCGAACGAGACTTCTAACGAGCGGCCAGACTGGACTCGTTAGAAACTCGTTATATACCTCGTTAGAACGAACAAACTCGTTCGAACGACATATCGAACGACTGACCAGTTTAGGTTCGTTGGCAAACTCGTTCGAACGAAACCTGGTTCGAACGACAAACTCGTTCGAACGAAAACCTGGTTCGAACGAAAAAAACTCGTCCGAACGAGACTTCGAACGACTTCCAGAAATTTTTGATAAATTCAATTTTTAGCCCAGAAACTTTATGTACTTTATTTTAAAGTTCCAATTAAATTATTCTGAAAGTAAAACATGGTTTTTATTAAACCTAACACCCAATAAATATTGTTCCAAGCTCCTATATAAATATAATTACATTCATACCTTGGGAGCATGGAACCTTAGATGATGACGTAGAAACGAGGCACGCAAACCGACATTTTGATGAAGCTTTATATTCTTTGATGCTACGTCTTCAACACACACTTCATAGGCTTGAGAGTATTACAATAAATCACTAACCTATGAATAAATGTTTTTGTCCGGAAGTGAGACAAAACTATATATGGACTCAATTGGAAATTTGTGTCCTTACAAATCTCCCCCTTTGGCTATTCCGGGACAAAAACCAAAACAAAAATCCTAAAGGGCCGTCAAGCTCACTAGACTCAAAACATAACCCGCCCAAACTTGACTCAACCCAAGGATTAAACTCTTTGCCTTTTAAAGTTGCCGCTTTAGTAGAATACCTGCACACTTAAGCAAACTCATCAAATGCATAAGGAATATCAAAATATATTAATCGCAATTAATTAATTACTCCCCCTAAAAAAGAATTCTCTCCCCTTTATCAAACAATGACATTTACTTAGAAAGACGTCTCCCCCTAAGATAAATCTCCCCCAAACTAAGATACAATAATAATAGGTTTAGATACCATTTCTCCCCCTATCATCATTCTCCCCCTTTTTGTTCAGGAATAGGCAAAGGATAAAGAACTAATAAACAGCAGGTGGAAGCTTAAAGTGATAAGACATGAAAGCATATGGGTAATAAACGCAAGGCAAAGACAAACAAATGTCATATATATATATACTATAAATATACCAATAAGTACGTGCATATATAGATAGACATAAACACACACATGACACAAAATATAATAAGTTTGCACACTCGTATGGCAAAAATGTGTCATATGGAAATGGAAGTGTAGGGGTGTGTACTAGCAACAATTAAATTTAGACCCAAACACTTAATAAACGTTCACGGAGTTCTCATTTGATTGTAAACTTCATCACATTGAAATATAACCTCATGTGACAATATAGATTGAACTCAACGAACAAACATACACAATGCATACAAGCCTAGCATGATGATGATTCTACAAACCAAATAGAGTCATGACATTAAAGATAACTAGGATAAACGGACATTGTGCAAACCGTTGATATACCATCCAATTCTCCCTCAATAAGCATATATATTCTTTTACTTTTGAATGAATATATCAAACAAACATAGGCCTTGGCAATTGTTTTCTTTTTAATGCCAAAAATTCTGTTTTTAGGCCTTTGGATCACGTATTTCTTTTAGATCCAATAAACGGTGGCTTACTATCGCAAAGGATTTAATTCATCCTTTCGGAGCCCTTCCCCGTGCATATTTGTATTTATCATGTTTTCATTTTCACACAAATCTCACATGCAACGGATTTTGACATGCACTAGTCCTACTAGGTCAAAGATATGTAGATGACTAGATTGGTAGGAGAACACCTCAAAAAGCTCAAATATAACATGTGACATTAAGATTTCAAATAAGCTCGTGCATGTGTGAATAGAGGCATATAGAAATAGAATCCATTTAAACAATACAAAATCCAACTACTCCATATAAAACATGGTAAAGAACATTTTAAGGCCAAAAGTTCTAGCCACATGGGAGCGTAAACGATGGGATTCAAACACAAATATATGCCACTTAAAGTGTGTCAAACTAAAATACACACAAAACAAAATCTTTTTGAGTTTTTAACATATTTAATCAAAAGTAAATATTTACTCAAAAGGACAAACAAAAATCATTTGTATTTTTCATTAAGCTTAAATGAAATAAATAAAACACAAATGATAAACAAAACTCTTTTTATATTTTCAATTAAATCAAACACAAAATATAATACAAAAAGATAAAAAAAGTCATAATTTCTAGCATGGGATATGAAATAAGGCTATGACTAGAAAATGACTAAACAATCATACATTTAGCATGTGGATATAGCATGAAGTACAAACGCAAAAGTATGCAAACACTAACACATTCATCCTTTAGATTTGGCAAGGAAGGAAGCATGTGAAAGTGAATGAGAATCAACAACCCTATTTTGTAAGGCAACCAAGTCGGATTTCCTAACCCAAATTAACGAGGAATGACTATCTTGGAGTGTAGGAACGTTAACTACCGTGGTTACTTTACTATGGGGTTTTCTAGGAATTCGTTTAAGATCTAAACAAAATTTCCTAAGATGACCTTGTCGACCACAATGTGTACAAGTGAGAACATGTCGAAAAGATTTACTTAAGGAGTGATCTTTAAAAGTATTCCTAGTTGATTCTCCTAAAACATTGGTTTGGGCATTATGAGTAAATTCATTACAAGGATTGAAGCCTAAACCACAAGTGTCATTTTTAATTTGGACCGTTCCTAACATTTTATCTAGTTTTTCTGAACGACATTCCAAATCAAATTTGACATTACTAGAATCTTTTAATTTATTTTCCAATTCTACAATGTTAGATTCTAGTAAAACATTTCCCTCTTCAAAAGCAAGAAGCTCCTTTTTCAAGGATTCCATTAAACCCCTAAGGCTATCTCTCTCACCTTCTACATATTCAAGCTTCTCTTGAAGAGTCCTCTCATGTGTCCTAAGGTCTTCTATTAAAGCATTTTCATCAACGACCTTGACACTCTCTCTTAAACTAGCTTCTAACTTCAAATTAGCTCTTTTCAATTTAATAGATTCTGTATAAAGTTCTTGAAAAGCATTTTGAAGTTCACTCATATCAACCTCATCTTCATTTTCACTCTCTCTTTCTTCTTCACTCTCACTATCATAAAAAATAAGAGAATCATGTACAATGACCTTGGAAGTGGCATGTGCTATCGTTTCATCGTTCGATGAGTTCTCACTGTCACTCACATGACTAGCCATAAAAGCCACAAAATTTTTCTTAGTGGGGGATTCGGGCTTCTCTTCCTTATCACTATCGTTAAGGGTCGCATTATATGAAACGGGTCGCTTACCCTCTTTCCTTAGTTTAGTGGGGCACTCAAACGCCCTATGGCCATAACCTTCACAACCAAAACACTTATCAGACTCGTCCCTATCTAAATGTTCATTACTAGGTTTAAAGATTTTCTCGGCTTTAGAAATCTTCTCGCTTTTATCATGTTTAGAAGTATCAAATTTCTTAAAATCATTTTTAAATTTATCTTTGTTAAATTTAAGAAATTTTCTAAATTTACGAGCAAACAAAGCCATGTCTTCCGAGTCACTTTCACTATCGCTCTCTACTACTTGTTTGACCACTTTTCGGGCTTTTAAAGCAACACCCTTTTCAATTTTCTTTTCAGTTTTAGAGGGAAACATATCTAGTTCATAGGTTTGTAAATCACCTACAAGCTCTTCTAATTTCGTAGAGGCTAAAGTGGGTAAAGAATTTAAAACGGTCACTTTAGGAATAAATCTATCGGGTAGGGACCTCAAAATTTTCTTTACAACACGGTCGTCAGGTATTTTCTCTCCCAAGTTAAAGGATGAATTAACAATATCAGAAAGTCTAGCATAAAATTTATCAAAAGTTTCTTTTTCATCCATTTTGATAGTTTCAAATTGAGTGGTGAGGTTTTGGAGTTTTGAAGCTTTAACGAAACTAGTTCCTTCATGAGTTAATTGTAAAATGTCCCAAGCTTCTTTAGCAGTTTCACACGTCATAATACGTCGGAATTCATCCGGTGTGACAGCGCTAAACAAGGCATTTAAACCACGGGAATTGAAATTAGCAAGTTTAAACTCATTTTCAGTCCATCTATCGGCGGGTTTGATAACACGTTCATTTTCAACTAAATAAGTTGGTGGGGAGTACCCGGTAACAACAGACATCCAAACTCTCTCGTCGATAGATTTTAGTGCCGATCTCATTCGCGCTTTCCAATACGCGTAGTTTGAACCATCGAAAATAGGAAATTTTGAAAATGGGGAAAAATCCATTTTAGCCAAAGATTATTTAAAAGATCGTTAACGAAATAATTTATCGCTTTGGCTCTGATACCAATTTGTAGAGTCAAGATCCCCGGGATTGTGATTTTCTCAATTAAAATCAAAGTTAATTTCCTTTTAAACTAAGACTCAATGGAAGATGCAGAAGCGTATATAATAGATGATGGTTCAAAAATTAAACAAAACAGATTTTAGTTTAATAAAACAAAATTAAACCAGTTCATTAATCCAATTCAAGTCCTAGAATTTGCCTAAGTCATAATTATAAATTATCCAAAGTTAGGCAAAACCAATTTTAGCAAAAGACTTGAATAAACCAAATTTACCCAATATTTAAATATAGTCCAATTTAAATTAGTGTGATAAATAAACCAAATTTTATCTTGAAATTATCCTAAACATGGATTCTAAGTTTTAGTGCAAGATAAAATAAACAATGTCACACTACGCCGCGATGTACGAGGAAAAACCCAAGACGGGAAAAAACCTCAGACGGCCCTAGCCATAAGTCCACTAGATACGGAATTACAAATTACAAGACAAAAGACTTACATCCTCAACTCGAACCCTCTCAAGCCTTGTTTCTCCTTCTTGTAAACACCTCTTCCTAGCGGACAACCTTGGAACTCCACCGCGGTCTCGGAATCCACCGATAGGACTTTAAATGTTCACCGTCACCCGAACATGGAGCCTTTCTCCAAACGGGTAGAAATGAAACGAACTTCTCTTCAATTCGGTGTAGAGAAAAACCGGTGCCAAAACAACCTCCAAGAAATTGATATTTATGTAGGAGAACTTGGATAAACAATTAATTGGGTGTAAACACTAGAGTGGTATAAGAATTTTCTTTGAAAAACAACACTCAAAACTTGAACTTTTTCCCTAAAAACATTAGCTCTCAAACTTTCTCTATGAGATGGATATGGAATGAAAAAGTTAATTGGAAAAATGTGTTTCCCGCACATATTAAGTCTGGAAAAAAGTTGGTTAAAAAACAAGTGGGGAAAGTGGGTAAAAATTGCCAAAAAACTGCTCAAAACTGTTCCCGCCTGGCATCTCGTTCGAACGATCTTGACTCTCGTTCGAACGAGACTTCTAACGAGCGACCAGACTGGACTCGTTAGAAACTCGTTAGATATCTCGTTAGAACGAACAAACTCGTTCGAACGACATATCGAACGACTGACCAGTTTAGGTTCGTTGGCAAACTCGTTCGAACGAAACCTGGTTCGAACGACAAACTCGTTCGAACGAAAACCTGGTTCGAACGAAAAAAACTCGTTCGAACGAGACTTCGAACGACTTCCAGAAATTTTTGATAGATTCAATTTTTGGCCCAGAAACTTTATGTACTTTATTTTAAAATTCCAATTAAATTATTCTGAAAGTAAAACATGGTTTTTTATTAAACCTAACACCCAATAAATATTGTTCCAAGCTCCTATATAAATATAATTACATTCATACCTTGGGAGCATGGAACCTTAGATGATGACGTAGAAACGAGGCACGCAAACCGGCATTTTGATGAAGCTTTATATTCTTTGACGCTACGTCTTCAACACACACTTCATAGGCTTGAGAGTATTACAATAAATCACTAACCTATGAATAAATGTTTTTGTCCAGAATTGAGCCAAAACTATATATGGACTCAATTGGAAATTTGTGTCCTTACAAGGAACAATGACGGAGTTTCTCTTAACCCCTCCTCTCCTCCGAACGCAAAAGATATCACAGGAATCTTGGCTAGTTTGTCTAGGGGGAAAACATCCATGCAAGATACTATGCGACAATTCATCCGGACTTTTCAAAATAGAGATTCAATCCAGTTCGATCAACGAAGTGTCATGCCACCCCCGTCTTCACGATCCAGATGTCCTGATCCTCATCGTACTGGAGCCCCAAGTGATCCGTCCTATCAACCCGACCTGACATCTCCTATAAGAATTGTAAAGTCTCAAGAAAATATCACTTTGACTCTAGAACGACCGAGCTCTCTATAAAGGTTGAGCAGACTCTCCCCATTTGACTATTTGGGCCCCAAGAGGAATATAAATCCTCCTCGAATTGCGTCGAGAAATTCTCAACGACCAAATGAGTTCAGGGAAGGATCTTCCCAATCACATCCAAATATCAAGCCTGCAGCTCGCCCAGAAAGATTCCAGGAGGAGAGCTCAATGCGATCTCTTGCTTGCACCATGGAAAGGATCTATTCAGCGATTGGAAGACAGGTTAAGGGAAATGGCTAAGGCCAGAAACCCTCTCTAAAGAACTTTTGTCAAAGGATGACCCTTCGTACAAGCAATTGTGGATTTTCCCCCACCATCGAAGTTTAAATCTCCTGTAGTTACATCGAAGTACGATGGAAAAATCGATCATGTCCTCCACATAGAGCCGTACCATTCCGCTACAGATATCTATGCAGTTCCCGACGAGATGAGGTGCAGGTCATTCTTGGGGACTATCACTGGATCTGCTCAAATATGGTACAACAACCTTCCTCAGGGACATATTTCTACCTTCCATCAACTGGCAGAGCTCTTTATAGGAAACTTCTATTTTCGTGCGAAGCTAGTCAAGAGGGTAACGCATCTGTTGAGCGTAAAGCAAAGGGTAGGAGAGAGCACAAGGGATTATATCACTCGTTTTAATAATGAGAAACTGGAAGTCATTAACTATGAGGAGAAAACCACTCAGGCCAAGGATCCCCCCAAATCCATGGCAGAATTAATGGCTAAAGCAGCCAAGATTGTGAATGTCGAAGAAGCTAAGGCTGCGAAGAAGAATGGTGAAACAAAAGTAGAGACTAAAGTTGAAGGTAGGTCTGAGAGGAAAGATCATAAGCAAAATGGGGGGAATAAGCAGTCGAAAGGCAAGGAAACATTGGAGCACTTGAGGAGATATGCCAATTATACCCCGCTAAAGTTGGATATAAATCATGTTCTGGAAGAGATCAAGAATAGTGAGGAATTAAATTGTCCAGGAAAATTGAGGACAACTCCTAAGAAAATGGATAAGTCTAAATATATTGAGTTCCACAAGGACCATGGTCACACGACCAAGCAGTACGTAGCTCTCCAAAATGAGATAGAAACACTCATTAGGTGAGGGAAGATGAAACGATTTGTTGATCGTCGGAATGGTGAGAAAACTAACAATCGATCATCGTAAATGTCCAAATCTCCTCACCGACCAAGGAATGCCAGGAAAAGGGACCACGAAGATGAACCGGAGGAAGACCCCGGTCTCCCCAAAAAGCCAAGACAGTCAGAACGTGAGGTATTTTCAATCCGATTTGGTTCATTTGACTTTAATATGATAACAAGTGGATATACAGGAGGTGGTGATCATACCACTGAAAGGAAAGCTTAACTCAATGAGACCTAAGCTTATTCCTATATACAGCGGATAAATCTGGCAGAAGAGGATCATCCGAGGAAGGTTAACAAAGATAAAATGGTCATCGATTTTTCCAAAAGTGATCTAGAAGTTATCTTATATCCTCACGACATCAAGATGAGGATGAAGGACGTAATCATCTCAAGAGTATTGGTCGATAATGGAAGCTCGACGGACATCATGTTCTACCCTTGCTTTGATAGTTTGAACCTGAAACTCGCCCAGTTGGAACCGTACCACAGTCCCCTTATCGGTTTTTCTAATGAAAAAGTTTTTCCACTTGGGACGATCAAGTTGGATATGTTGATTGGTACCTGTCCCACCTGCAGATCGAAAAAGATACGATTCTTCGTGATGGACAAAAATGTCCAATCGGCCTATAGTATAATCATGGGAAGAGTAAGCCTGAAAAGGATCAAAGCAGTGCCATCCACGGTACATCAATGATTAAAGTTCCCGACCAACTTTGGTGTGGTACTTGTGAAGGGCGATCAGAAAGTAGCTCAGGGATGCTACTATTCATCTTCCGAACAAGAAGCGTTGGAGGATACCAAAAAGAAAACCACCACTTACCAAGTGGACGAGTCTGAAGAGTCGGAGATTCAAACACTAGGCCCCAGAGACAAATCAGAGCTCATGAAGGATTAAGTCATGGAAGCAATGGAGAGAATTCTTCTGGACGATGAACGACCAGAAACAATAACTCAGATTAGATCTTCACTTGATCCGACAATAAAGCAAGAGTTGGTGGTATTTTTTAGGCATAAAAAGCAAGCTTTCACGTGGAGTCATGAAGATATGTCGGGTATAGACCCAGTCTTCCCATGCCACGAACTCAATGTTAATAAAGAGATCAAACTGGTGAAGCAACGAAGAAGGGTCTTTAGCCGAGAGAATAACCAATCTATTCAAGAGGAAGTAGAGAAAATGCAAAAGGCCTCTTTTATTGAGGATGTAAAATATCCCGATTAGTTAGCCAATATGGTGATGGTAAAAAAGAAGAACAATAAATGGAGAATGTGCATGAATTTCACAGATCTGAACAAAGCCAGCCCAAAAGATCACTTCCCTCTGCCCCGAATAGATCATCTGGCAGATGATACTTCGGGGCATGAATTGTTGAGCTTCATGAATTCCAACCAAATTAAGATGAAACCAGAAGACATGGAGAGTACCTCTTTTATTACCCTTAAGGAACATACTGTTACAACGGTATGCCTTTTGGTCTTAAAAATACAGGTGCTATGTATAGCGGTTGATGAACAAGGTGTTCTCAAAACAGATCTGCAAAAATATGGAGGTTTACATCGACGACATACTGACTAAGAGCAAGAAAGTTGCTGACCACATAGCTGACCTAACCCAAACGTTTTACTAGCTGGAGAAATATCAGATGAAGCTGAACCCGACCAAGTGAGTTTTGGTGTACAAGAAGGCATGTTCCTCGGTTATATTGTAAATCAACGAGGTATTGAAGAAAATCCAGAAAAAATAAAGGCCTTGCTAGAATTACAATCTTCGACCACCAAGAAATAAGTACAAAGCCTTATGGGGCCTGTAGTGGCTCTCAGCAGGTTTGTCTCCCGAGCAACTGATAGATGTCTTCCATTCTTTAACGTGCTCAAAAAGACCTTTGAGTGGAATGACGAGTGTGAGACGGCATTTATGGAGTTGAAAAAATACCAGGGGACACCTCCTTTACTGTCCAGTCCAGTGTTGGGAGAAAAGTTATACTTGTACCTGGCTGTCTCAAAAAATGCGGTCAGTTCAACTTTGATAAGAATAGACGGTGGAGTGCAAAAATTGGTTTATTATACGAGAAAGGCAATCAGGGAGCATAGATCAGATATCCAAAATTGGAGAAGTTGGCATATGCATTAATTGAGGCGAGTAGAAGAATGAAGCCATATTTTCAGTCCCATACAATAGTGGTATATACTGACATGCCAGTCAGATAGGCTTTACACAAGTCAGAAAAATCTGGACGATTGATGTATTGGGCAGTGGAGTTAGGTGAATATGACCTTATCTACGAGCCAAGGTCTTTTCTCAAAGGACAGTCAGTGGCAGATTTCATAGCTGAATTCACTTGCCCAAATACGTTTGACCAACAGGGGTCTAACGCAGAATAACTCACGGATTTTAGAGGATCATCAGAAACTATCCCTGAGCAACTCCCATCAGCAGACCTTCCAGAAGGAATAGAGATCGAGCTACCAGAATCCTCTGATAAAATCCCAGAGTTGAAGGAAGAGGAAAGGAAACACCAGATATTCCATTAGGGGACCCTGTCAGACCAAGGGTTTAATAAAGGTATCCCTATATGGAATTTGTATGTTAATGGTTCTTCATGTACAATGAGTTACGGAGATGGAATTATTATCAATAGTTCAGATGGAATAGACATAGAATACGCTCTGCGCTTCCAGTTCAAGGCTTCCAATAATAAAGCTGAGTTTGAGGTCGTAATTATGGGACTCAATTTAGCTAAATCACTGAAGGCAGAGAAAGTGACGGTGTTTAGTGATTCACAACTAGTGGTAAATTAGATGACCGGGCTGTATGCAGCAATAGGAGAATTCATGTCTAGGTATCACACCAAAGCTATGGAGATCATATCCAATTTTGCAGCAGTGCAAGCGATCATAATACCAAGACTGGAGAATGCAAGGGCAGATGCACTAGCTCGGTTAGCCTCAGCCACTCGCATCGAACTGCGAAGAATAATTCCTATTGAGATACTAGCTAGTAGAAGTATCAATGAAGATTTGATGGTAAAGTTTATCACTTTGGATATGGGACCTTTATAGATGGATCCCATCAGGGCTTACATCGAAGAAGGCATTTTACCAGCCAATCAACTGGCGGCCAAGAGGTCTGCATAGATGTGTTCACCCAGAAAAAGTTCATGATCTAGTGGAAGATATTCATGAAGGATCTTGTGGGGCTCACGTAGCAGGTCAAACTCTTTTGCAGAGGATAATGATGCAGGGATACTACTGACCAACGATTCGTGCTGACTGTACAGCTTACGCTAAGAAATACGACAAAATGTTAGCGATTTTCTACTATACAAATAACTCCTCAGGCATTTCTAATGCCAATAACTTCACCTTGGACATTTTGCCATGTGGGGAATAGATTTGGTTGGATCTCTACCAACTACAAGAGGAAGATTCAAATATTTAGTGGTCACTGTTGATTATTTCACAAAATGGGTAGAAGTTGAGCCTCCCATCGATATGGCATACGAAAGGATCTATCAATTCATCTGGAAGAATATTATTTACATATATGGTCTGCCACATGATTTTATCACCGATCATGGTACCTAATTTGACGATGAGGAATTCACAGCGTATTATCAACAGTCTAACATCCAAAAGGTGCATTCTGCTCCAGGTCATCCCCAGAATAATGGGAAAACGGAGGTAACAAACAAAACTTTATTCAACGGGTTGAAGAAAAGGTTAGATGACCCAAAAGGAAATTGGATTAACGAGCTACATTATGCATTCTGGGCTTATCGAACAACGCCCTGAACAGCAACTGGGGAATCTCCTTACATGTTAGCCTTTGGAAGTGAAGCCTTCATACCCGTTAAACTGGGCCTACCTACTCACAGGGTGCTTAATTGCAACACTCCAATAAGTGATTTAATGAGACGCTTAGATTTGGACATGCTCGAGGAAGTTTGGGAAGACGCAGCAATCCAAAATGCTGCTTATCAGCAACGGACTGCCATATTCTACAGTAAACGCGTCAGGAAGTGTGATCTCAAGACAGGAGATTATGTGCTCAAGAAAGTCATTCAGAAGGATAATAAGCTGGAGGCCAACTGGCATGGGCCTTATCATGTCATAGCAGTTGTTCGACCTAGAACCTACAGAATAGAAACTTTAGAGGGGGAACAATTTAAACATGCATGGGATGCAGAGGACCTGCGCAAATATTATCAGTAATGTAGATTCACATGTGTTCAATTATTTTAATTTAAATAAAAATGATAATTTCCTTATATTCTTTTTGGTTCATTTTTTCGGAGTACTAGTGCTACACACTACACAAAAACCACCAACTACGGTTGGTCGCCATCAACAACTACCGATTGGTCAGCATCAACAACTACCAACTATGATTGGTCGACATATCAGCAACCACCAACTATGGTTGGTTTACATACAATAATGTTCGCACAACAATCATACAAGGCAAGGCCTGTTTGATTATGGGTGACCTTAAGGGGCATCTAAAACCAGGCATGAAGATGGGTGAAATATCCACTCCCTAGGCACCAAGACAATCTAGATAAGATTGCTACAACTAAGCAGGAACATGGGATAAAAATCATTCCCTTGCTTAGGAACTCATGGGTGATAAGTCAATATAACTAGATAAACAAATGGTGCAAAGCTCCATTGTCTAGGCAATCAAATCAAATCAATAAAGGACAAATTGTCCCTTTATAGATACATACATTCATCAAAATTTAGAATGATAAGAAAAACATATTACAATTTATTTCTAAGGAAAGAAAATTACAAAACACATGAACTTTTCTTCATTACATGATCAATAACGAAATACAAATGTCCTAATCTATTGGTTTCTTTCTTTTAGATTTAGGTACAGGATCCATTCCAGCTGGAGGATCATCTAGAGAAAATGAAGAGTTGATAAAATTCAAATCTTGTAGCATCCTGGTATTGCTCAAACTTGGTCGGTCAAGCAGATGTTGAGGTCGAGATATCTCAAAATCTTCATGAAGATGCTAGTCACCAAGATACTTGGAGATCAAACACTGAGGAATGGAATGAACTGAAATCCAGCTGACATCTAACTTAAAGGGAGGCACAGGAAGATGAAGTAATCTAGGCTCATACCAATCCCATAAGGAATTTCCTTTCTCAAGTTTCATCACAGCCAAGGCGATTAACCATCTATGTTTGTATCCCTCATTATTTGATTATTTCAATCGAGCATCAAGATGGCATAAAGTTTCATTGTATCCCCCCATCCAAAACTCTTTGGGTTGTTTGTGGAATTGATAAGTCAATTTCTCCACATGGTGATGAAGTTTTTTCACCAAGTTCTCTTTACTCTCCAACTTTGAACTTTGATTGGAAAGCTGTTAGGTAAGACTTTGAATTTTCTGGGACATTTCAGCCAAGGCTTGATCTTTTGCCTTTAGTTAAACATCTTAATTTATTAAAGCTTGTTAAGTCCTTGTCTCTTCAATAATTCTCCGACCAGCTCTTGCTCTTCCATGAGAGGAAGATGTAGGTCTGGGTTTTTTCAAAGCCTCCAATTCTTCTCCTAATGCAGCATTTTTAGTTTCCAAAAATGAAAAACCCTCATCACTGATTGAGATCAGAGCTCTAGAGGAAGAGGCAGATTTTAGTTATCTCAATTCTTCTCTCAAAGCATTATTTTCTTCTTCCATCAACTTAGCGATGTTTTTGTGATCTTCAATCTCAAGTTTTAGGACACTCTCTCTCTTATTATGGGCTTAAATGAACTTGTAATAACCCCGATTAGCACTTAACTGTTGGTACTTTTTCTCATAACCCTCACGTAAAAGAGCAGTGGCTTCTTTGTGCTTCAATTGAAGTTCTTCGATCATTCCTTGAAGATCTTCAATCATTTCATAATAAGCCACATTTTTTACCACAGCCCGATCAAGCAAGCACTTTAAATATTGATACGCATCAATTGCTCGCTCAGAAGCATCAGACCCCAGGTTATCAACTATTTGTACCTCAGTAAAGTCTGTATGACCAGCTTTAAAGTAATCATTACATTTATTCATCAACTATATATCATGAGCTGACAAGATTTTCATCCTGGAAATAAACTAGTAAGGAAAAGTAAAATCAAATCAACAACTGAACGCTTATATTGAACAGGTAAAGGAGAAAGCTCAAAGTAAATGACAACGTCCATTTTATTAATCAAAAGCAAAGAGTGTAAAGCCAAAAGGTACAAGATGAAGGGGAAAAATAGAAAAATAAGTCAATTAAAGAATCGAACAACTTTACACCTTCTCCTTATTCCCTACAACATCATCAGCAAATTTGGAAGAAGGAATTGGTTTCTCGAAGGACAATTGGCATTGCTCAGTAGAGGTTGTCTGCTGAACTTGCTCGAAGGATTGAGGGATGGTAGCAGTAGGTGTTTATTCTACTATCAACATAGAAGATTCATCAGATCCAGCTTCATCATCTTCTTCTTCTTTAATATTAGAAGGAGGTCCATGAGTGTGTTTCTAAAATAATTCAGAATCATCAGCCACATTCAACTCTTTCAAAGCTGTAACCCATTCATCTCTGAAGTACTTCAAACTCGCATAATCCATCTGGGAAGAGACAACAGCTAAAGCTTTGTCCCATCCAGAGCTAAAGGACTTCTTCACAATAGCTTTTTTCATCACCCTCTTTGAGGAAACTTTTTCCCTTAAAATCTCCTCAACAGACTTCACCTTCTCCTCGAGGTCTTTCTTACGCCGTTCAGCTTCTTCAATCTTTCCATCAGCCTCCAACTTGCTGGAAACGATGACTTTTAATTTCTCCTCCACCTCTTTGGAAGCATTTATAGCTTGTTGCATAGCTATATCAGCTTTCTCTCGAGCTGTAATCGTCTCTTACCGAGCTACTATAGCCTCCTGCCGAGCTGTGTCAGCATCTTTGGTCGCTTCAACAACTTATTATTGAGTTGTCTCAACAGATTGGATTTTATTTTCCCAAGCAGTCTTATCTTCCTTGTACTTATGTCAGGACTCCATCAAAGACTTTGATAACCCAGTAAGGGCTTCCTCCACTCCACTGGACGAGGTTGAGGCTTTGATATCTTTATCCTTATCCATGATATTATCAAAGTAAACCAAAAACTGCAAGAAGAAGGAGGGCACAAATTAGAGTATAAACATGGCAATGAAGAATCAAACGAATAAGTATAATGACACTTACTGATGCAAGGTGTTGGGATGCCAAATCGGTAAATTTGTCCCAGGAAGTTAAAGTTTTAACAACTCGATAATCAGGAAGAGTCCCCGACTTGATCAATTTCTTAGCTAAGCCAGGAGTAATGATGGTCGAAGAACTAGACCTTAACGAAGGAAGCTCCACCCTAGTAGGTTGGGTTGTAGCATCCATAGGCTTTTCAGCAAGACCCCTTCTCAATCTCCTTAAAGGATCAGCTTCAATCAATGGTGTTGTTTCTTCTTAAATGAGGACAACACCTTCAATCAAAGGTGCTACCTCTTTAGGGGAAATAGGAGACTTCTTGCTAATATCTTTGGCAGGAGGAACAGCATCCTTTTTCTTAGTTCCTTCATTTGTAGCATCGTCTTTGATTTTCTTCGCTCCTTCAGTACCAAGAGCAGACTTGGTAAAGAGGTCAGGCACTTTCCTCTTCTTTGTCATCAGGTCAGCAATAGAAGTGCACAAATTAGAAGAAGATTCTTCAATAAATGAAGAATATTATGTAGCTTACTCAAGGTTAATCACCAAGGGAAGAATAAGAGGGCGAGCAATAAAAGAAGAAGTGGTGTTCTTGTACTACAGCAGATAGGAAGCGGACCTCGTGTTCCCTAGCTACTGCTTGATGCAACCACCAGGTAAATTTCAAATCTTTTATATTAACGACACTCTCTTTTGGGGATTTCCTTTTACTATCAACTGCAATAAACAAAAAATAAGTGTTAGTGACACATTTCATCAAACAAAAACAGAACTAAATTGAAAAACTGAAAATAACCTATCCTATTGTCATAAAGTGGACATCTAGGACATTAGTACACATCTTTCCCTTTTAACGGGGGGTGTTGCTAATTTTTCATCACAACCCCATGTTCAAAATAATCCCTATTAGCATCAGGGAGATTCGTCACTAAAGCTCTGTTAGAATACCTAGTTTTTAAATAAAAGGTGGTATTGTTAGTAACCCATTTATAACAGTACATAATTTCAGGAATCCCTAAATGAGGTCCATGAATTTGATTCAACCTATGTACGCCATTAACTACCCTCTATGTATTTGGAACTATTCTTCCAGGAACAATATCAAAATATTGGAAAAATTCCAAACACAAGGGATTAGGAGGGAAAGAAAAATCACATTCAGCTAAAAAATGGAAAGAAACTAATGTCCCTCAGCTAGAGAAAATAAATCAGAAGGGTAAGGAGGTTCTTCCAGAATAACCCAAGAAGGAATTTTAAAATCAACCCTAAACTTATCCAATGATTCGATAAGGTAAACCATGGTGTCTAAAGCAAAGAAAGAAGGAAGAAGAAATTCTTACAGAAACTCAAGGATTCAGCTACGGCGGATGACGAAAGGAACAATCGTAAGAAGAAAAAGTGAGAAGACAAAGAGTTTGGAAGTCTAAAAGGTAAAAGGTAGAAGACGATTTGATTATATCGCCTTTAAATGCACTGCTTCGGGAAATGAGAAAAGCAATGATCACTAGAGACGACGATTGCGTTTCCGGCATCTAAATGATGAAAAAGACGCAAATACCCAACCGTTGGTCAAAGATTCAAAATATTTATGAGTTTGCCATTTCGCGCTTAAAATCATTAAATTTCACAACTATTGGATATCTGTAATCTAACAAGACTGGGTAAACATGCTCGAAAAAACTTCTGGGCATAATGTTCCACACTCTCATATCCAACCTCAACTATGAAACATTAGGGGCTTCTGTTGATACAAAAATTAGTCAGCTGACGTGGATCAATTATACGAAGACACGTGCCATCCTACGTGGCATACCGAGAAATTCATAGTGCCGAGCTACTTAGAACACCGAACTACTCAGCACACCGAGCTACTCAGCATGCCCAACTACTTAGCATACTGAGCATCCAGTCAGGAAGATCAAACGACAAAGATAAATTCAATGAACATTCTTATCATGTACAGATGTATATGTCTATTAAATAACGGCTTATTGTCTATTCGTACTAAGATCCTAAAAGTCTATAAATAATTTGTACCACCCCCATTAGTGGGGCAAGCTTCCATAAGCGAACATACAAAAGACGAAGGAGAATACCCAGCAATACAAAACAGTGGACATAGGCCATTTTCCTAAGGCTGAACCACTTTAAAAATCTTTTGTCTTATTTCTTTATTCATATTTATCTATGATTAATTATTTAGATCAAATCTATTTATTTACATCAACAGGATCGTTCGTCCGTATTTTAAGTCAGAATCGTGCACGGGGCAGACCATTGGAAAGGGTACTCGGTGACCTTTCGGAGATTCATGCAGTCTCGTTCAAGATGAAGAGTTGACCTTGGTCATACGGAGCCCGAGATTGCTAGGTGGTCTTCGGATTGATTTTTGGGGAAAACTGATCATTTGTTCGAACGGTTATGTCGTTAAGCGCACGGGGCGGATTATTGGAAAGGGGTTTCAGTTCCCTTAGAAGTTTTAAAGAGATTTCGCATTGACATTTAAGTTTAATTTCACGCGTATCGTATTTTGAGGTGAAGTAAGAGAATTTTATAAAGTGACTCTAATGGTGATTTTGAGGTCATGGTTGATTCCAAAAGGGTCAAAATAGTTGGAATATGTATCCGGGTGTATAGTTTGGGTTCCGGGATGATTTTAGACCAAACCGGCACCGTTTAAGGGTATTTTGGTCATTCGGGAGTTTGGGGTATAGGGAACTCCGAAAATTGCAAGTTTATATCTTCGCAGTAGAGAGAGTGGATAGGGTTAACACAAATCAAAAGGAAAGGAGGCCAAAGGAGAGGAAGAGGAGGAGAGAACCAAGCTTCCTACACCATTTTTCACCCCGAACGCAACGAAATCGAGATCAGAGAAAGGGGAGAACAACCATATCATCAAATAAATGAATTTGGGACCTTATATTGAGAGGAAAGTATTTAAATGGCAATTTATTTTAATCATGTTATAATTCCCATGTAGAATAGGGTTTGATTTCATGTTCTTGGAAGAATTAATATGGTTTTGGGTGGGTTTGAATTCATTAATTGATATAGGAATGCATCTTGAGATATTCCTTAATGTTTATGACACGAAATCAGGGGGTTTATTATGATTAAATGAATTAAATATGGGTTTCTTGATGTATAATGGTGGAAGAACATAAAACCTTGGGTTTTGAGGATTAGCTGTTTAAATCCCTTGTTGAATAAGGATTGTAAGGTTTCGATGTTATATTTAAGTTAGAAATCATCCTAATCCATGTAGAAGTGGTTAGGGATAATTTGTTTTGAGTTTGGTGGAAAAACATGAAAGTTATGTGGGTGTAAATATAAAAAAATGCAAGTTACTAAGGAAAAAGACGAACCTTCAGAACGTCGGACCGGTTCGGTCCAGAGTCGGACCGATTTGGTCCAGAAAAAAGTAAATTTTCCCTTTTAACCCTAGAACCCCTAAATCGTTTTCGGAAAGCTTTTGGGACATTGTTAAAATATAATAAGGGATTTATTATATTGCAGTGGGCATAGGTTAGGGTTGTGAATTAGTCTTATTGAGAGGATTAAGACAAGGATTATATGGGATGAAATTATATCGTAATTTATCGAAGAGAAAGAAAATGAATTACGAAAATTTCAAATGAATTAATAAGTAGACCAGTGGGGTAAATATTGATTCAACTAATGAAATTAATTAAGGGGTAACTATGACCCTTAGAGTTGTGTGAATACTCTAATAAATATGATAGTGAGGTAAATCGTAAAGTAGTCTGTACGGTGAGTATTCGAGAGAAATATACCATGTACGAGTATGAATAATTAGGTTGTGTGTATACCTATTGATTTAATTATAGGTGGAATGAATACCTATTATATACTTGTTTAATTATATTCGATGAGACATTTCGAAGCATGTTCGATGAGATATTCCGAACCAAGTTCGATTGGACATTCCGAACCAAGTTCGATGAGACATTTTGAACCATGTTCGAGGAGATATTTCGAACCAAGTTCAATGAGACATTATGATCCTAGTTTGATGAGACATTATGAACCAAGTTCGAGGGGAAATTTTGAACTTATAGTCCTTAATGTGTGATACTGGGACATTATATTATAGTATGCACTTATAGTAAATATTATGTGCAAAACATATATCGCATGAATAATCTTACTTATATGCGATAGTAAGAAGACTAAATGGTGTATATCTAAATGTGAATAATCTTACTTATGTGTGATAGTAAGAAGAATAGATATTGTGTATCTAAACAAATATTAATATACTTACGTGTGATAGTAGTGAGACGAGATTGTACGTATCTGAAGAACAATTGAATCTATTAAGGTGTGAATAGTAGGAAGAGAGATAGTGAGTATCTAAAATAATGTTTAATTAGAGAAACTTAAATGGTAAAGCTTAAGTAATAACTTACGTCAAATGGTAACTTGGGTTTAATAATAACACAAGCGAGATGTTAATTATATAGGGTATTCGATAGCGTACTATATGGGCGATACGGGTAAGTTTAGGAGAATCTTAACGAAGGATTTAATGGTGACTAAGGGTATTCGGTAGCATACCGTATGGGTGGTACGGGTGAGCTAGACTAATTTGAGGCTTATTAGATAATTGAGACCTAGTTAGTTTTGGTAGTATGACTAGGTGGGACGTCAGGTGCACACTATAGATGAGAGGTGAGGAACTCAAGGGAGTGTTCGCAGCCTAACATGTGTATCTAATAACTAGTTATTTAAATTGAAATTTAAATGCTTGATAAATATTTTCAAATGATTTTTACTCGGGATTTGACCCGAACTTGCAAAACTTTTTCCAAAACCTTTTAGGTGTCCAGCTAGAGGGACTCCAAATAGGATGATCTATTATAGGGATGCGTAGCTGCAGAACTTGTGGATGCTTGCAAGATTTGGACTTAGTCTCTTTCGTTATTTCATTCCTAGTGTAGGGGGCAGTTCAGTATTTCATTTGGGCGTGTCGCCCTCAGTTATTTTGTAATATTTAGACATTATTGAAAAATTTGTTTACTAGATTAATAACAAAATGTTATAAGTTGAGTAAACTCCGAATAAACATTTTGGACAAAACTCTTTCCGAATAACAACACAAAATGTGTTCAAAATTATTTTCTGAATATGTAGTATAGATTTCGTAGTTGATTACCTAAGGTTTTAGAAATTAAAAACCATCTACTAAGTCCAACTTGCATTACCAATCACAACAGAAATTAAGAACATTCAAAGTAAATAACACAATATTTTCAATGTGGTAAAACCCTTAATCAAGGGAAACATCCACGGTGCCCTCTACGACACAAAATAAAAAATCCACTAAAATAAAGAATCAAGTTACAACATTTAACCAAACATACAAAGATCCTAAATCCTAAATCTAAGTTCAGAGTTATACCTACATGAGCTACTCCACTCCAAAGTTTTTCTAACTAGAACTGTTCTAGATTGTTGCTTCTTTGCCTTTTCCTTGACCTCCTTTTCTTTGAATTCTGATTCCAGCAACTCTATGAAATTCCAAGTCTCTCAAACAGAACCACTGTGACTAAGTGTTCGTGTATGTGAGGTGTACTAAATGCATATTTATGAAACTAACCCTCTAAAATTATTTATACAGACAAGTTCCTATTAATCAATAGGTTGTATATGACATGCAAAGTCTAATTCAAATTATTTTGTCAAATAAGCCTCTTATCAAGATCAGATCTGAAAAACAACCTTGCTTTTAAAACTAGCCAAGGTCCTATGTGTCTAGATTTATTTTTGTACAACTTTATTTCACAAAACGTGAAATATCATTCAAGAGACACAAATTTCATAATGATTTGATTTTACCTTGAAGAAATAGAAGTTTACTTTTCAAAATATTTTGAAACATAATGGATCTAAAATAAAAGATCCAAAAAGAGAATAAAAAGTAAGCGTGTGATATTCTCTTTTAGAAAATCTCAAGTTTCAACAATGAAACTCAATATTTTCTTAGAGATGAGTTATGAGAGAAACTTAGACTTGAAGAGGTCTTCCAATATCGAACAAACTCAACACCAATCTCATAGAGACCCTAAAATGGATCTAACTCTCAAGTTTTAGGTTTTTGATGTAGGAAATGTCAAAGATTATGGTGTTTGGCTGAAAGGAAATCACTTAGAGGTGTGAGGATATGAAGATTAGGGTTTCTTCTCTCTCTCTCTTCTCTCTTTTCTTTTCCTCTCTCTTCTCCCTTCTCTCTGTTATCTCTCTACTCTGTCTCTTTTTCTCTCAGGATGGACGAATGTCAAAAGTCTCAAATGAATGAGACTAAGAGAGTTTTTATACAAGCTGTGGAAGGATATCGAATGTCTTAGGCAGTCCTACGGCTGAGATTGAGCTTGACTTATTGACTGCCAATCTAATGGTCTGCAACGAGCGGTGCTAACAACTTACTCTCATTGGTTTAACAGGTAACACTAGGATTACAAATAAACACATGCAGGTCATTGATAAAGATCATCCAAGGGCTGAGATAAAATGAGGGGAATGTGTCTTGTAGAAAACACAATTTGACAAACTCAGGAGCCAACACGTTTACGGTGGAAACTTGTTGTAAAATGCATGTTTTAAAAATAATTACAAACTCCCCCTCAAGTCTCTAGCGCTTTGAGATCCCACCCAAACTAACTTCTAATGAATTAAAACACTTTATAAAATATAACTTTTAACCCCAACACTTTTAAAAACCAAATTTTAATAATTCCAAAAATTATTTAAAATGTTTTAAAAATGTTGTTAATGAATTAAATTGATTTAAAAATTATTTAAAGTGTTTAAAGACCACATATGCATATAGGAATAAAAAAATATGCAGTGTTAAGTATCCTATAGTGGTTAAAGGTAGAATTAACTTCCCTTTAGGTTGATCTTGAGGTTTTCTTGGATTTGATTTCTTCATTCATGCTTGAACCATTGAGAGATAGAGCAACTCATAAAAACTAACCTGCCTTGTCTCAATTTCCAAACTAGTTGGAACTCATATATATATATATAGACTCAAGCAAGTCAATATATATTGTGTTCTCAATCTCCCCCTTTGGATATTAGAGACAAAATTACCTTGAGTATTCTAAACTCATGGGTGAAAATGAAAAATCCTAGTTGTCCTATACAAAAGATCTAACTACCCATTCCCATCCTAGAACCGAAAATAAGATGAAAAAATACATTACTCAACTACAATACAGACAAATACCCTTCAAATATATAAGAAGCTATACAATGGTTCTGAGATGCCAATTAACAAAAGTAAACACCAAATGGCATATTAGTTGAGTTAGAACAAAAATAGATATATAAATAGCCAATTAAATACTCAAGATCTTCTCCCCCAATTTTTCTCAAATATACAATGGGGTAAAAAAATGGAGAAAGAGTCAATCCCAAAATATATCATAAACAAGGGCAGAATCAAGGGTCTCCTACATAAACTAGTGTTAGGAGGCATCGTTGGTCATTTGAGAGACGTCCATACCCTAAAACTTCAGAAACCAATTATGCGCGAGATACAACCGAGGTTGTGATAAATTGTAATGAAAACTAAGTGAGAGTTATCATGCCTATAGCTATTCATAAATACTCAAATCTTAGATTATCTAATGGTTTGGTAAAGAGATCTGCAAGCTGTTTTTGAGTGTTCATATATCCAAAGATGAGTTCTTTGGATTCTACAAGGTCACGGATGAAATTATGTCTAATCTTAATGTGTTTAGCTCCGGAGTGTTGCACCGGATTTTTCAAAATATTAATGGCACTCTAGTTATCACAATAGATGGTTAACTAATTTTTCGTGATACCATAATCTCTAATCATTTGTTTAATCCACAATAGTTGTGAACAACAGCTACATGCTGCTATATATTCAGATTATGCGCTAGATAAGGAAATACAATTATGTTTCTTACATGACCAACCTACAAGATTATTTCCTACATAGTAACATACACCTGACGTGCTTCTGCTATCATCTGAACATCTAGCCCAATCGGCATAGGTGTACCCTACAATAGAACTAGTTGTATCTTTTGTGTACCAAATTCCAAATTTTAAAGTACCCTTAACATATTTAATAATTCTCTTCACACTTAACAAGTGGGATTCCTTAGGGTTACTTTGATATCCAGCACAGATACAAACTTTGAAGGAAATGTCGGGTCTAGATGCAGTAAGATATAAGAGACTCCCTATCATACTTCAATATAGAGTAGGAACAATATTTTTCCCATTATCATCCTTAGAGAGTTTTATCGAAGTACTAATGGGGGTTCTAGAAGGTTTAGCATTTTCTAATCCGATTTTTTTAACAAGTTCTGCAGCTTATTTGGATTGAGTGATAAATAAACCATCACTGCATTGTTTAACTTGTAGACCTAAAAAATATTGAAGCTCACCCATAAGTCAAATCTGAAATTCAACATGCATAATGTCGAAGAAATTCTTAACTTGTTTAGAACAAGTGTATTCAAATATTATATCGTAACCATACACTTATGCTATTAAAACATGTTTGTCTTCATTCCTAACGAATAGAGTTTGATCATTTACACCTTGTGCAAATCCATGAGATACTAAAAAAGTATATAATCGCTCATACCAAGCTCTAGGAGCTTATTTCAAACTGTATAAAGTTTTGTTAAGCCTAAAGACATAGTCAGGGTGTGATGGATCTACAAACCCTTTGGTTTGTTCTACGTACACCTCTTCAATCAAAATTCCATCAAAAATGCGGACTTATCATCCATTTGGAATAATTTGAATTGCAGGTGACATAATATGGCAAGAAGGAGATGAACTAACCCAAGACGTGTAACAGGTGAAAAAGTTTCGTCGAAGCCAATTCCCTCTATTTGTGAGTATCCTTGTTCTACCAACCTAGATTTATTTCTAATGACCTCCCCATTTTCACCTGTTTTGTTTTTTAAAATCCATCGTGTGTCGATAACCTTCGAATCTTTTAGCCTAGGAACAAGATACCACACATCGTGACTCTAAAATTGGACAAGCTCTTCTTGCATAGAATTGATCTAGAAAGCGTCAGAAAGGGTATCATTTACATTTTTAGGTTCCTCAAGGTAAACAAAACATGCAAATTGTGCCACATTTAGAAGTTGGGATCTTGTTCTAACAGGTTCAGAATTATTACCAACTACAGTTCCAATAGGATGGTTTTTAGAAACCCAAGTGGGTACATAACGATTCTCGAGTGGCAGTGAATTAGTGTCTTTTGAGGGTTCAATTGGAAATTTTGGTTCATCCTCATCTTATGGCAATGATTGATTGACATTACTCCTGACACTTGTATCATATACAATTACATTGAAGGATTCCATAATGGTTTTGGTTCGATAATTAAAGACACGAAAAGCCCTACTATTTTGGGAATAACCAAGAAATATTCATTTCTCTCCTCAGGTGTCAAATTTTGAAAGTGGTTCTCTGTCTTTACAGACATAACAAATACTCCTGAAGGTTTTTAAATGTTTTAAGTTAGGATTTTTGTGGAACCAAAGTTCATAAGGGGTTTGTTTGGAATTTTTCCTAAGGTATACACGATTAATGATATGACATGTAGTTTGAATGCATTCTACCCAAAAATATCTAGGAAGACTTTTAGCGTCTAGCATAACCCTAGCCATTTCTTCTAAAGTTCTATTCTTACATTCAGCGATGCCATTATGCTGAGGTGTTTTAGGAGCAATAAACTCGTGTTTATAGCCATTGGCTACGCAGTATTCAGTAACACCAGAGTCTTTGAACTCTCCACCTCCGTCATTCCTAATACAAAATATGTGGGAATCCTTCTCATTCTCTATTTTCAAAAGGATTTTTAATAATTCACCGAAGGTATCATATTTTTGTTTCATAAAATCAATCCAAGTATATCGCGTATACTCGTTTACAATAACTATGATATAACTATTTCCACAGAGACTAACAGTCCTTGAGGGACCCATGAGGTCCATCTGGATAAGTTCTAAAGGTTTTGTGGTTAAGACATCCTTAACTTTCTTATGAGGGGATTTACTTATTTTCCCTTCCTAACATGGTCCACATACCGGATTGAAAGAATTTTTATTTTGGGTAAACCTCTAACTATTTCTTGGGAGATTAATCTTCTAAGATTATCAACACTTGTATGTCCCAGTCTATTGTGCCATGGGTCAGAATCCTCTAATCTAGTAACATGGCAAGATGCAGACTTAGGAATTATCGTGTAACAGTTCTCCTGAGTTCTGTTTCCTGTTAATAGATAGTTTCCTTTTTCATCAATAATTTTGTAATCATTTTTGAAAAAGTAACGGTATGATTGGAATCATATAATTAAGATATACTTAATAGATTAGCTTTAAGGCCTTTAACTAAGAGAACATCATTTAGATCAATAAACCCATTCTCACTCGATGTTCCCTTACCAATGATCTGAGATGAAACACCATCTCCAAACATGACACTACCTCCTAAGAATTCTGTCTTGTTTTTCAATTTGGTTTCATCCCCGGTCATATGTTTAGAACATCCGGAGTCTAAATACCATCCAGTTGAAGTGCTTTCTGCCTTTAAAGTAGAAATGATAATATTTCACTTGAGCTGGGGTAATAGATCATCTTTTCTAATCCAAATAGGCCTAGTTTTAATGTTTTGTGGCCTTTTGATTTAGAAAAGGTTTGTTGGGTCTTTCTAAATGTTTTTTTCTTAGTCTTGGACCCTCCTTTTTCTTTTTATAGCTAGAATTGTTTGTGTCCTGTCTAGTGAGAACATAAGGATTTCTTCATTTTCTAAAATAGTTAAAGTTAAGGTAGGTGGGTGTGTATATCCTTTTCTAAAAACATTCTTCAAGAGTGTGGCCAAAAATGTCGCAGTAAGAACAGTACTGATGGGTGTTGGTCTTGACTTTATTACTAAAGTCTTTAAAGATGGGTTTAGCTCTATTTGATATAGTCGTCCAATTTTCATTGGTCTTAAGTTTTTATCTTTGGTCTCTAATGGGTGGACAAACATATTTTGCATGACCATATGAATTAGACTGTTGATTGTACTGATCATGTTTTGCCTGCGAGACATTGAGACTCGATTCCCCCTTTTGAACCGTTTGACAAGTTTATCCTTGTTTGATAAAAGTAACATTTTTCAGGAGAAACTTTGGTCTTACTGGTGTGCAGAATTTCTCTAAAACCTAGGCTAGACTTATCTTGAGAGTCAAATTTGCTTCCAATAACAATTTCCTCATAAGATTTAGCTTAGGTTTCAAAGTTTTGACATTTTTTAAACACATTTGAGACCTTTTTCTTAGACTCTTCTAGTTCAATAAGGGTTGCCTTATATTTTTGTTCAAACTCATGATTTTTCTTAGACAAATCTTTTATTTTTAAGGCAAATTCTTGAATTCCGATCTCATGGGCAATACACTTGGCAGTATAATCTTTAGTATTCTTCCTATTGGTCTAGTTAAGTAAATCGATACGCTCAGTTAATGATTTTATCATTTTTTCAAGACGAGCACTCTTCTTAACCGTTTTTGTGTATAACTCATGTAAATCAGGCAAATCATCATCAGACTCGCTAAGTGTGTCATGTGAAGTGTTCCCTAAAACATTACTTGGTTCTTTTGGACTAACGCACACGGTAAGTTTGTCGGCAGTATTAACACTTTGACTCACACTTAGATTACTCTCAACAATCAAAGGAGCAGTATTAACATCCAAATTAATAGGCAACACAGATTCGCGAGTAGATGATTTATTATTGAGCCCCGAGTCTAGCAGGGGAAATTAGAGCAAATTATATTGTGCGTTAAACTTGGCATTTGAGACGGTTGGGGATGAACGAACTTTACTGCGGGAGCCATCGCATCATCTCTCTTCTAGGGTGGTGAATCCTGGTGATTATGTATGTACAAAATGACTTTTGGCATTCTTTTTTTTTTGGTGATTTCCTTTTTTCTTGGATTTTGACAAGGTATTTTCTTTGATAGTCGGATGTTTCTTTATCGACTATGTGTGCACACGGGACGATGGGGCTTAAGGATGTCTGGGAGCACCTTCCACCTATGTTGCGTTGGGTGGTATCATCAACAGGCTTTGGGAGGTTGGCGTCTGTGCTGGGTGAGACGCCTCATTCGACAGCTGTCTTATGTGCTCTGGGGAGAGATGGTGGGACACTACCCACACCTTCCATTTTTCCGTTGGGGAGATGACTGTGACTCCCATAGATGTGCAGCAGCTATTGCGGTTGGATTGCGATGGAGAGAAAATAGAGGTGGATCGTTCTTTGCGGGTGAGGTCGGAGGCAGTGTGGGCGACGTTAGGTGATGTGGGAAGGATAGTATCTGGGGACTCTATCCGTCTGTCCCTGCTGAGGGATGTTTTTTTGGGTTAGGTGATTGATGTGGAGGATGGGCTGCAAGTGAGGCAGATGGCCCGATTTTTTATTTTACTGGTGTTGAGGGGGATTTTTGGTGGTGTCGAGCGGCGACGTCGTCCACTTATGGTTTTTTCCATATTTGAGGATGTTTTCAAACATCCCTCTCTATGATTTGAGGAACCTGACTTTGGCGACCCTTTATTTTTCTCTGGATGCATTTAGCCGGCAGACTTTTATTGGAGCAACGTATCTTCTTGAGGTATTCTTTAGTTTGCGCATTTTCCTTTCATGGATTCACATTTTCCTCGTGCGTCTCTTTTTTTATTGCAGATTCTTATCTTTGGAAGACATGGTTCTATGAGGTGATTGGGAGTAATACCTAGCTAATTTCTCTGAAGGATGAGACCGTTGGGGACTTTTCTCGATTGTATCCATCGCGAAAGGCCAATCCACAGTCAAGGAAGTCTCTTGCTCTGGAGGCAGTGCGTCAGGTCTTGAATGGCCTAACCAGTGATAGGGTAAGAGTTTTTCCTTATTCAGTCTTGGTATTTGTGTGCTTTGATTCTGTATTGACTTATATCTGCTGGGGATTTGTCAGGTAACCTTTTACCCTTGGGGGGCGGCTGTTCAGGACACGGGGTCGACTGGGGTGAATGTGCAGATGAGGTGTTTGCTAGTGCATGAGTTTGGACACTTTTGGTATCTCGGGTAGAGGGTGGTTTGACATATTGCTGAGGAGGAGGTGGTGGTCCCACCTAGAGCGGATGATGCCAGAGGATGCGAGGATTACGATGATGATTGGTGAGTCATATCTGTTTTATACCGACACACCTATGTTGTACGATTATATGGACTTTGTAATGAGTTGGCTGATGGCGCCCAGCATATATGATGCACTGCCTTTCCCTCCTGTGGGTTCGAGTCGGCCAGTGGGGTCCTCCCACAGTGGTGGTGGTCCGTCGACATCTGCGGTAGCGGCGACTTCGGAGTTTCCCTTTGTGCGGTTGTATACCCCTTTATACAACATTCGTCGGGCTGACGGAGAGATGGTGCCTATATTGCATCATCCTCATTCGATGGACCTGAAGTAGTTGGTCTTTACAGAGGAGGTTCTTCGTCCCGTGGTATACTTTTATGTTCTTCTCTTTTCCTTCCTTTTGGTTTCTTTTGATCTTTTCTTCTTGATATTGATTCTTCCTTTCCTTGCAGCAAGTCCAGGTGTCCACCACTTGGCTGAGGGATATTAGGGAGTGGATATCTTCGGTGACTGCCAATATTTGGGATTTGGTTCCTGTTCCTTCTTTCTTGGTGCCGTCTGCCTCATCCGGGGAGGAGTATGGTTTGGGTAGCGGTTGTGCGTCATCTCGTCGCAGGGGAGAGAGCGCATCGCAGGGATGGAAGCTCTTGTGTGAGAGAGTGTGTGGGTTTGGGCTGAGTCCCGTTATTTTTCTTCTTTTCTTTATTTTCCTGCAAAAATGATGTAAAATAGAAAAATATCTATGCAATTCAATGGAATTTTTTATTATCTTCTATTAATGATGAATGAATGAATGCATACATATGCACTTTTTACTTTGCTGCGGAGACCGTAAAAAAGAAATATTTTTGGAAGTTTTAAAGGGAAGTTTTATTCATAATGAGGAATTATATAAAGATGAAAAGGGAATTTGAATTTGTTTTTAGAATACCAATTTATTGAGTTTTTTTATTTTGACAAAAGAGGAAAAAGAAAAATTTCCAAAAATGGGGGATTGCCAATTGACAAACCCCTTATCCTGCCTATCGGTGGTTCAGCCCAGTCAAATTAATCAAGGCTATAATTGGTACTCTCTTCAGCCATTGGTACCTTGTGGAGCAGGATTCCCTTCGATTTCTGCAAAGGTCGTGTCTTTTGTGAGGGTTTTCAAGTATAAAAAGGGGTAAGGGTGGAGTGTTTTCATCACACCTTCATATTCTTCCTTTTCCACATTATTACTTCTTTACTATTTCTTTCAAGATGGTTCTCCCTGGTAGTATTGAGTTTTCTAAATACCTCGAAGCCTTGGAAGCAATGTGCTCTTATAATGTTGACTACGATGCTTTCAACATGCGTCGAGTCTCTTTATGGCATAATCGGCCCATAGAATGGAACATGCTAATGGCGGAGGTACAATTTTGGTACCCTGAAGACCATGTATTCGTCTTTGGCTTGGAATAAGTCTGTCCGACTTATGTGGAGTTTTATGCTATGTTAGGTGTAAATCCTATTGTGGCTGCTCCTATGGCTGAGTTTTCTCGGTCTCTCCGGGAGTTTTTGGTTGGACTTCTCTATTTCTCGCCCTCGGCGGGTAGATCTTTGGTTAATGGAGGAATGATCTCCCTTCCATCGGTGCTTTGGTCTGTGTATTTATGGGAGGTTGGTGATGTTGGATATGCCAGAGCCGTCATTCTGGGCTACCGCTGGTGACTGGGGAACTTCTGGTGGACCCATAACTTGCATCTATTACTTCATGGATGTCCTACCATCGCAATCCTATGGTGGTGATACTGGTGGAGACTTTGAATGGTCTGGATGCTCGACGAGAAGGTCGTTCTAACTTTCTGAGGGGTAGTCTTGTGATGTTATTCATGTGGCTGTCTGAAAAACTCTGCCCGGTGACTCCTTAGGAATACCCTTTGTCGGTTGTACCCAACTTCTTTTCGTGCCATTTCATCAGTGTTGGCCTGGATATTAAGAGCTAGGAGGACTGGCTTGTGGATCATGGGGCTCTAAATATGCACTAGTTAGTGCCTTGGTGGGGATAGTTGCTGCCTATTCTAGAGATGGGGGAATACTCGTACGTTCGACTGGATCTTTCTATTTCCCTTAGTGGATTTTGCACCAATTTGGCTGGGAGCAGATCGTGCCACCTCGGACACTAGACTTCTTTTCGATAGAAGATCTGATAGAGCGTCTGCGCATGTGGCTTGGCTCTTTGTGGGAGAGTCAGCGTTCGTCAACCCGTCCCTCTCAGTCTGTTGGGAGAGTTTGTCACATCCATGGGGATTATATGAAGTGGTTGTGGAGAAGAGTAGTCAACAAGATGTTGGTAGTGGATACCGGACAAAGGTGGCTTACCTTATCTGATACAATGGAGGGAGGTGTGGTAGTTTTTTCGAGGCTGGTTCGAGCTTATCGGTCAATGGAGCATCTGCGGCACTCCATTCAGTTAGGGGAAGCTTGGGGACCCAGGATGTAGATGATGACGGAGAGATCTCCTCTGGTAGTTGTGTGTAGGACTCTTGGGGGAGTTTATTTTGTAATGGGGAATAAGTTTGGGAATTTATTTGGTTTTTTAGGAAGGTAGGGGGGAGGGAGTTATCGGTTCATTTTTTTTATGTAATTGCATTTAACTTCTTATTAGTGAAATAAACAACTTTTTGATCATCCAGCTGTGCCTTTTGATGAATTTTGTATTAATCTATACCGATCACTGAGGCATGCATAATCCTTTTGTTCAAATATACGTTAGAATGAGCTGTCATTTTGGGAGATAAGAAAATAATAGTTTTTTGTGAAAAAGAAAGGGCCGTGCCCATGCAAGATGTATGAGATGCCTACGTGCCTCTGGTTTTTTTTGAAAGGTTTTAATTTTTCTAAAAAATATTTTTTTGCAGTGGATAAGGCCCACGTAGTTCTGGGTAGAGGGAAATGAATATTGTTTTTAGGGAGATGAGAAGAGTCATAGCGCATCGAGATTTCGAACTAGGGGTATAATTTCTTAAGACAGTCCAGGTTGACTGGACGAGCCATATCTTCTCCATCTCTTATTAAATAAAGGCGCTATTCGGCGATGGTACCCTTGTATGTGATATAACACTTTCAGTCTCCTTTCGTCCAAGAGTGACAGCTCGTTGAGATGGATTTGATGCCATTCTTCCTCACTGACTTAGCTTTCGAGCATGACTCGAAGTGAAGGAATTTGTAGCTCCACGGGTAGGACTATTTCCAAGCCGTAGACTAAAGAGTAAGGGGTAGCCCAAATAGAGGTTCAGATTGAAGTTCGGTAGCTCTAGAGGGCGTAAGGGATTCAGTTGGCCCAATCACAACCGCTTTCGGTCATCTTACAAATGATGTCTTTAAGGTTTTTTTGGCGTCCTCGACTGCACCATTGGTCTGAGGTCGGTAGGGAGAAGACTTGTGTCTCTGAATCCCATACTTATTGACCATTTCTGTGCCTTCTACCTCAAATTACAACCCGTTATTTGACATTAGCTCGTGCAGGACCCCATATTGGCAGATGATATTCTTCCTGATGAATTTGGCCACTTTCTTGGCGTTTAAAACTCCGTATGACTCGGCTTCGACCCATTTGGTAAAGTAATCAGTGGAAAGTAGGATGAACTCATGCCCGTTGGAGGCCTTGGGTGTAACTTTCCCTGTGATGTCGATACACCTTACCTGGTGGTGCTGATTCCGGCATCATTAGTGAGCTCAATGTGGTAGCAGTGGGTTGGTTTATCATGCTTTTGAACTAGGACGGGGCGCATTGTTATTCCTTCGGGCATGTCGACTATGGAGGCTAAGGTATCAAGGGCATCAGATAGGTTATTCTTTGCTAGAGGTAAGTAGTGGAAGATGATGTCTTGAAATTGAGAGGCTATTTCTTCTAAGTGGGTATGGAAGAGTTGGAGCTTCTCGTTCTTGACGTTCCATTTTCTGAGCACTTGATCGATGATGAGGGCAGAATCCATGTAGACATCTAGGCATTAAATTCCTTTCGTGAGAGCAATTTTGAGGCCTACCGTACACGCCTCGTATTCACTCATGTTGTTAGTGCAGGGGAAACCGAATTTGACAGCGATGGGAGTGTGGGAGTCATCTGGGGCGATCAGAAGTATCCCAATGCCATATCCCTTTTTGTTGGCAATGTCGTCGAAGAACATTTTCCATCGAAGGTCATCTCGAGTGGTGTAGAGGATGTTTTCATCTGGTAATTTGGATATCCAAACATCAGCTTCTTCTATGGGGTAGTCAGCGATGTAGTCAGAGAGGGCTCTTCCTTTCATGGCTTTCTGTGTGACATAGATGATATCAAACTCGGCTAAGAGCATCAACTATCGTGCTATTCAGCTGGATAAGGCGGGCTTCTCAAGCAGGTACTTGATGGGTTCCATTCGGGATACAAGTTTGATGGGGAAGGTGAGCATGTAGAGTTGCAGATTTTGGTTGACCCAAACAAGCGCGACACATGCCTTCTCCGAAGAAGTGTAGTTGACTTCGTACCTGGTCAATTTATGACTGGCGTAATAGATGGTTCTTTATTTGTGGAAATATTTAAAATGTTGGGCTAGCAAAGCCCCAGCTGCAGTGTCGGTTATGGTTAGGTATAGGAGCAAGGGGACACCAGGTTGTGGTGGCATGAGTACCGGAGGTTAGGTCAGATATTGTTTGATTCGGTCAAAAGCTTCTTAGCAGGCCTCGTTACAAACCTTGGTTGAATAGTTTTAGAGGATTTTGAAAATAGGTTCGCAAATGGTGGTTAGATGGATGATGAACCGAATGATGTAATGTAATTTTCCAAGGAAACCACAGACTTCTTTCTCCGTTAGGGGAGGTGTCATCTCAAGTACGACTTTAAGCTTGGCAGGATCTTCTTCTATCCCCTTCTAACTGACCATGAAACCCAAGAGTTTTCCCTTTATAATGCCGAAGACACATTTTTGTGGACTGAGTCTCATCTGATACCGTCGCAGTTGTTCGAAGTACTTTCGAAGGGAGGCAATATGACCTTCTCTAGTTTTAGATTTGATAATGATATTATCCACATAAACCGTGACCTCTTTGTGAATCAGATTGTGTAGGATGGTTGTGGCAGCCCTCTGGTAGGTAGCCCCAAAATTCTTGAGACCAAATGGCATAACGGTGTAGCAAAAGGTTCCCCATGGGGTGATGAACATGGTATTTTCTTGGTGATCTGGGTGCATTTTAATTTGGTTGTATCCGACAAACTCGTCGATGAATGACTTAAGAGTATGACGGGTTGTGTTATCCATGATCATGTCAATATTGGGTAACGGGTAATCATCCTTTGGAGAGTCTTTGTTCAAGTCCCGATAGTCTACACACATTTAAAATTTCCCTCCCGATTTTGATACAGGCACTATGTCGGCTAGCCATGTGGGATAGTCGATCACACAAATGAATCCCACGTTCAGTTGTTTGACCATTTCTTCTTTGACTTTGAGCGACCATTCAGTGGGAAGCTTTCTCAACTTTTGTTTAACTGGCTTATAATCTGGAAGAGTGGGGATCTCATGTTGAGCTATTTCAGGATCAACGTTAGGCATATCACCATAGGACCACGTGAAGACATCCACGAATTCCTTTAGTAATTCTTCGAGTTGTGCGTGCTCATGCTAGTTAAGGGTAGCCCCTATCCTAATCTCACACAGTTGGTTACTAGAATCGAGGTTAATAATAACAGATTCTTCTTCATTAACTTGAATGCGATTATGTTGTTTATTTTTAACCTTATTTAGTTTGGTTAAGAATGGTTCATTTGTAAATCATCACCATCAAAAATTTGATTCGAATCCAAACAATTAATGTAGGACACGACAAGATAATCAAAATGTTCATTTATTTCATTGATAGAACAAAAAGCATTGAGAACCTCATCAAAGGAGGTCTCGATTACATTTGAGCAAGGATAGAAAACAGAAGAAGAGATTGGCTAAACATTGGGGTTAGGTGGTATTTTGACAGGTAGAACTGGCGCAACATGCCAGTTAAGGAGAGTTGTATCAGAAGCTTTAATCAGGTGGTTTAGATCCAGTGATGTAGTGCTTGAATGAATCATTCATAGTGTCATCCCCAGTTTCTGTAAGTTAAACGAATCCTCTGAGTCACTTCGCTCAGAATATGCGATATCTTTGATGAGTGGTTGTACATGGTGTTACGAATTTTTGGCCCATGGGTAGCTGTCTTGGAAAAATATCTCCATTCCAAGCTTCATCTTCTTGTCTGTATGGTCATACCATGGTTCCAGAAATCCATAAAAGGGGAAGTCTTAACCCTCTTGGATGAATCGTCCATTTAAGGAATCACCTGGGATAGTCTGTATGCAATCTAATCTTCTCTTTGGTCGAGATCGACGGATCATTTTGAGCTCTTATTCTGATGGATGATACCCCAGACCACAAGGAGGGAAAGCGTTTTTCAGTTCAATGGGTTCATTTATCCCTTGCTATCTTTGTCCTAGCCCCAGTTTGGGCATGAAGTGCGTGTTTTTGAACATCTAAATTACATTGACATTGCCATGAGGGTCGTATTGTGGACAAACCCTTTCTTTGAAATCGTCCCCTGGCAGGAGTAGAAGTGGCTAAACTCAGAATCCTGATAAGAGCATATCATTTGACCCGTGATGTATCTCAAAGATTGGATTGCTGGTACTTTCACCCTTGACATTGTCATCGTCGCCAGAAATGGTGATGACTCATCCATCGGTGAAGAACTTCAATTTTTGATGGAGAGAGGAAGACACACCCTTGATACTGTGGAGCAAAGGTCGTCTGAGAAACAGGTTGGAACAATATGGGATGTCAATAAGTTAGAATTCAATGGCAGGGTTTATAGGGCCATCCCCTATTACACGTTTTAGGGATCCCATCACCTCCCGACGGGTATTATCGTAGGAACGCATCGTAGCGGAGGTTGGAGTAAGATCACTTTCCTTCAATTCTAATCATTTGAAGATTCTTAATGGGTAGACATTTAAGGCGGATCCATTATCGACAAGAGAGAGTGGTATGATATTCACCATAACTTCGACGGAGATGTTGAGTTCATGGTTGTGGTTTGGCCCAATTCAGGGGATTTCTTTTTTGGAAAAGGATAGCATTCGGTTAGAGGTAAAGGATCCAACTAAATTTATCGCTCTTCTGATGTGGTAAAAGGAGGAACTCTGGGTTTAGTGAGAAACTTGATCAAAGCATTTCTATGTAGCTGGGAAGACATGAAAAGCCCTCATAGAGTGATGTTAGCTTTAGTTTTCTTTAGTTAATTGAGGATCTTGCTTTCCTCGAGAGTAATCTCTGGCATAGGAAGTATTTCAACGCCCTTACCTTTGTCATTGGATGGTGGTAATCTTGGGATCTGGTAATGCCTTATCGATCCGGTCATGTGATTTATTGAAGAAGGGAAGAACATGAATCCCATTTCCTCGTCAATCTCGGGTTGTTCTGCCACTTTGTTTATTTCTCCGAGGAGTTCTTTAAATGATATCATCCCACACATGTCGGCTACCCGGCTAGTTTTCTCTGAAGCTTTCTCTTCGTTTGAATCTCCAAATTCTTCCCCCATATGGTGGCAACAATTTTGGCTTTACATGTAAAGTCAATGCATTCCACAACTTCAATGGCTTCTTCGTACAAGTCCTCCCATTCTGCGGGGATGTGTAAGGGTGAAGGGACCAGGCGGCCTTATAACTTTAGAGTATCATGTAACTTGGTTATGTTAAAAATATTATTGGTTTGTATGAATAATTCTTCCATGATCTGGACAACGTCATCTAGGCTGACTTCGTCGGTTGGTACTACCCAATTGTCTGACTCTCGGGCCCATTTCTACGCTTCCAAGAATAACGTACGGAACCTCTGGAAATCAATGGTCATCTTTGAGGGTAATTTCATCCCGAACTCTTGGAGTTGGTTTAATACTTATGATAATTCCATACTTCCATTTTCAGAACGGGTACGGATAGTGATTCATGATCTGGTAAGGGGTGACAGTGCCTGATCAGCGAGGCTAATAGGGTGTGGGAGGAAATACGGGAAAGTTTGGAGAGGTTCGGGAGAGTATATGGGTGTGATTTGTGTTGAGGGATGAAATTATGGGTTCTATTATAGGAAGAATGGATTAACATGATTTGGGAGTGGGTTGTGAGTAGTCTTTAGCTTAGGATTGGCTGGTGGGGCAATGGTACCCCAATCAATTAGACCTTAGATTATGTTTCAGAGGTGAAAGCATTGGTCGGTGGCATGGCCAGCAGTATGGTGAAAGGCGCAGTGGGCATCTTCCTTGATGTTTCTGGGGAGTGGATTTGGCAATGGACGGGGGTCCAAGGGTTTGATGAGGTTTCTGATTAACAGGGCTTGATAAAATTTGGAGAGGGGAGCATGGAGCTCGGTGTATTCCTTTCGGACTGGGATAGTGCAGCTTTTTGGTGCCCACGATGTGGTTGGTTGGGAGATATTATTGATGGTTGGGACTGTAGCACTGACAAGCTTATCATATTTTCTCAGAGTGAACTTTCCGGACACTTTCTTGGGTTCAACTTCTATTTTAGCATGACCCTACTCAATTTCTACTCCGACTTCTCTGAGATCTCGGAAGTGGGGATAGTATTTTCCTCCCATTGTTTCTCAGACATGGGGTAAGAAGTTCTTCTTCACTATGTTGACTTGCTCTTCTTCGGGTGGCCAATTGGTCATGGTGGCTTCTTTTTCCCTCTATCGGGCTATGAAGTTACTAACTGATTCCCCATAGTTCTATTTGAGCAACACTAAATCATGACGGGTGACCTCAAGCACTTCATTGTATTTGTACTGCGAGAAGAATTCTCGACTACATCATCCCAGCTACGGATTCTGGACTCCTCAAGAGACAAAAACCATTGGAGGGCTCTATCCTTCTAAGTTTGCTGAAATAATTAGGCCATCACTTCTTTAGAAGCCCCTAGGAGAGTCATAGAACGGTGATAACTGCGAAGATGAACAATCGGGGGTCCACTTCCTTCGAATTTCGTGATATTTGGCATCTTGAACTTCTCGGGTAACCTCGCTTCAGGATAAGGAGACATGTGAGTGTAGTCCATGTAATTTACAAAGATTCTGGCTTGGTCGAACTTCTTAGTTATCATCTTGAGATCTTATTTGACCTTGTTCAACTTTTCCTCTTTTGGATCAATGATCATAGGTAAGTTAACCCCAGGCTGGGTAAGGTTTGGCATAGGAAGCTGGGCAGGCATCGGCCTATTAGCAGGAGGGGCATGTGGAGCGTGTTGATAATCTTCGAGAACCCAGATGGGCTCAGGTGGACCTATAGCATGAGGGAATAGGGCCTCAGGCTCTTGAGGAACATGAACTTAGTTTCCTTGCATCTCTTAGACCTTAGTCTGGAGGTTGTTAATCTTGGACACAAGCTGAGCTAAGACTGCCATCGAATCTGGCTACACAACTGGTACTTGATCTCTGTTCTCCATGGAAAATGGATGGATTCCAGACTTGGAAGAAGTAGCAGGGGAACAAAAGGAACTCTGGGATGATTTGACTGAAGACCGAAGCCAATAAGGAGACAGGACGAGGGCGTACAATCGATCTGAGAAGGCGTAAAATGGGATTTATTTTTGGAGAAAAAGAAGTAAAATATTTTTGATATATTTTTTTAGATTGAAAGACAATATTTTTGGATTTCTGAGAAAAAAGGAGAAATGTTTTTGGATTTTTGATAAAGGAAGGAGAAATGTTTTTGGGAGACGGGTCTCAGCATGATTATTATAATTATTATGTTCTCAATTGTATTAAATTATCCTATATCCCAAAATGAAATGCCAGACGGGAACATAACCTGGAAAAATTGGGTTTGTAACATATGTAAAGCTATGGTTGGACTTGTGACCAGGCTCATGGGTAGGGTCCCATTTAAAAATGTGCAAAAATTTGTGCGACAGGACGACCCGAAATTTTGGCAGAGTTTCGGGTCGAAACCGGCAATCTAACATGTGTGTCCTAGGCTTCACATCTATATGTGGGTATGCATTTTTTAGGTGAATTGAAAAGGGTTCCTCCCTTTGGCGTGGCTTCCACGATATACGTCTTGCGTTTGAGGGAACTCTATAAGTGTGGACAAGCCATTTGATATACCTGAGTGTACGTGAATTGCCTCACTGTATACCTCATGGGGACAGTATGTGTGAGAGAGAATTTGATATACTCGGCTTACGTGAACATTTTCCCTTAAATATACCTCTCGTCATGACTTTAGTCAAGCAGTATGATACCAATTTCTAAAAGTGGTGATCGCTTAAATAAGCTCTAATGCCAATTTGTAAAACGTATGACTGTGTCATAATTGATTAAATTCTCAAATTTATACTTTAGCACACTTATTTAATTATAGTCTATTTTTAAGCCAAATTAATTCAGCCCCTAAACATGCAACTACGTGTGTGCGTGTGTGAACCCATAAATAAATAAAGCATGCGACACAAATTTCAGGAAAAATCCCCGAAGGGAAAAACATTTTATTTCTAGAACTTTGAAAAGTTTACAAGACCATTGACGTACATACCATCTTGCTTTCTCCCATAAGAGTAACACACGGTGTCTTCGTCAAACCTTCAAAGCAACGGCTCGAAATCAATAGTGGTTCACACGCAGCTATACCATAAGTACGCGCAGTCCAGACACGTAGTCTAAAATCTTCACAAGGACTCCCTCCACAATAGCACGCAGCTCTCCAGTTGTAGAGTTCTCCCCACAAAGAATGATCAAAAGAAAAGTGTGTTCTTGAACACCAAAAATAATTCATTAAAGCATATGGGATTTTTGTGAATTGAAAACAAAAGGGATAAAAACCCTAAAAGAATAAGTCAAAAAGAATTCTACAGATTCACAGTTTTCTGTCTTTCAAAACGCTGGGACTTCTAATGAAAACAAAACCATTTAATGAGTATTTATAGAAAAATGCGTCGCCTCAATCGTTCGAACGAAAATGGGATCTCGCTCGAACGACGTACACATGTCGTTTGGACGACATCACACAACATCTCCATGTCGCTCGAACGAGATGAGATCTCGCTTGAACGACATGGGCATCAAAATCGAGGAATGCTACAGGACTTAGAAAAATTACTCATTCTCAAATTTTGATGAAAAAAGTCCGCTCCAACACTTAGAAAATATTTTGAAAAAATATCCCAAAGCTCTAAGTGCAAGGTTAAGGTATTTAAAACATAACCTTACCAAAGTAAACTTTGCGGAGGCTTTTTGATGAAGAACCTTGATATATTCGGATCCGTCTTGATGTAAATTTCTCTTGAACTTCTTTGATGGTTGTAACGGTATACGACATAATTAATTGTGACGAACATTTATAAAAATATGTCTTTACAAATCTCCCCCTATGTCTATGCCGGAACATACATCAAAACATCCAAATTATCAAATACCAAAATGCCTATACAAATCTACCCTCCCATAAATCTCAAAACTGAAAAGGTACAAATTTACAAGATCTCAAACTTTTCTTTAAAAATCTTCATTTAATCTCAAAGCTTTTCTCATCAGGCTGTTCAACATAATGATCTTCATTCTTTGTACCTACACACATGAGATAAAGAAAAAACCGTCATGACGCATCGAGTTTGAAATGATATAAGAATAAATAATTAATATAATCAATCAATATAATCAAGTCTCCCCCATAATGCAAAAACTCCCCCATAACGTGATAATTCTTTCACCCCCTTTTTATAATGTCCCCAAATAGACAGATAAAAAGAAACAATCAAAACATGGAGTGTCACAATAAAATGCATAGCAAATATGAATCAAACTACATGCATGCAAAGGTATATCTAAAAAAAATTCATAAACTATTTTTGATTGTTCAAATTTTTTGTACAAAAATGAGATACCAAAAATCACACACTATGGATTTATACTAAAGCAACCAATTCATGGAATGTATGGGTGTTAACACATTCGATAGGTAGATCAACTCAATTAATCATATGTGCACGATGAATACTGTACCCCTAACGAATGAACATCAAAAGTATCCTTAAGTGTAAAAATTGTTGAATTTAGATGACATTGTCTTATGCAAATCAACAAACTAAAGTCAAAGTGATTTCCACACCAATAACATCCAAAACTATTTGATGCTCTTTCAAGACTTTTAAGGACGTGAACACCCGTTTTAATTCTCCATCCAAACTACCTCATGCATATTTTCATTTAGAGGTAATCTAAATTCTCAAACATTGGAGAATTGGTGCAAAAACCTAATGGCCCCTTTTGGCATAAATTTCTTTTTATTGCCTTAAAATTTTTTTAGGCTCTTTTAAACCTCTTTGGACCCTGAATAATAAAATTCCTCAATTTTTTTAGGTCCGATATAATGGTGGCTTAGTATTCGTAAAGGGAAAATGAACCTTTCGCAGCCCTTACATGCACAATTTTCTTATCAAGGTTTATTATGCTTGGTTCATTTTAAAGATAGGATTGAAGTGAAAAAACCCAACCAACATGTGATAAGACAATCATAATAATCAAAAAAATCTGTGCATGTGTGCAATAAAGGAAATCATGAGTCAAACATATAGAAAGTAACACTTAATTATATCTCAATGACTCCAAACATTATAAAGCACATGGATGAATTGACCTTTTGTCTTAAAAAACTATCAAATAGTCATATGAAAAATGAAATGATATTGTGACTCGGTCATCATAAGTGTCCATCCATAAACGGTGTAAACAAAATACAAAACTCCTTTTGGATTTTTCAAAAATTTTATCAAAATAAAATCTTTTTGTTTTTTTCAAAATTTTTCAAAAAAATGGAAAACATACAAAAATGATACATACTAGCAATAGGAAAATAATTTCATCATGGAAAACATCCTATTCAAGTAAACAAGTCAAACCTCAATCGTTACGTGCGGAGGGGTTTTCCAAAGGTGGTGTCAACTTATGAAAAACCTCCATCAAAATTTGTGAAGTTTTGACCAAAAACTTAACTTGCTCAACTAAATGTGCAAACTCTCTCATGTAGTCTCTAGGAGCATGTAAAGTATCATGTATGGGTGCATGTGTGGCAGAAACACATGTAGAAGTAAAACGTGACACATAACCCAACTTAAAGTAAAATTCCCTAAGGCGTCCTCTCCTCTTGCAATGGGAACAAACATAAATAGGCCTGGGAACAACTCTCTCAAAAACTCTGGGACGCACTTTCCTAATAGGAATGGGATGCTTAGGTGGGTTAGTTTTCGGGCAATGTGAATCTATCACTACAGTGGGAATCGGCTCAGGTGCGACAAAAGAGGTGGAAGCACCATCATGACCTTTTCCAATCCCGTCAACTCTACCCTTATCGGAATTAAGAATCACCTTTTCAACCTTCTTAGGTGAGTTCTAAAAATTCACTTTGACCTCCATGGAACGTTCGAGATCACTCTCGAGTTGGGATACACATGTCGTCAGACTAGACACCGTGTCGGTCAAATCACTGTCTTCCTTTCTTAAAACCTCATTCTCTTTCTCCAAATTTAACACTCGCCGACCTAAATTCCTATTATACTTCTTTGTTTTTAAGGTCTCGGTGTAAAAATATATAAATTCTTTTTGGAGCTCTATTTCATCTCCACTTTCACTCTCGCTTTCTCCCTCACTCGAAATACTCAAATCCTCCGCCTCGGGGGTCTCACGAGAACTAGGCCCCTCACCTCCATCCAAACTAGGTGTGTTAACCCGACTAGCTAAAAATGCGACACACATACCGTGCTCTTTTTCATCACCCGAATCAAAAACCTTTATGTCGTTATCACTAAGTGTGGCAGGCATAGCCACTTTCTTTCCCTCTCTCCTAAGTCTAGTGGCACACTCATACGCCCTATGCCCTTTACCTCCACATTTAAAACACGTCAAATTTTCTAAATTTTCCTCACTCTCCTTTTCTTTTTCTCTCTCCTTTTCTTTCTCACCTCTTTCTTTGGCCTTTTTATTTTTCTCAAAAACTCTCTTATTGGAAGACTTATTTTTGTTCATGTTGAGAAATTTTTTAAAATTTTTCGCAAACAAGGCCATATCATTAAAATCAAAATCTTCCTCAGAATCGAACTCACAAAATTTTTCTTTATTTTTCTTAAAATGAGTCTTTAAAGCAACGCCTTTATCCTTAGCCTTAATGGTTTAGGGAAACATGTCAATCTCATAGGTTTGAAGATCTCCTACAAGTTCTTCCAACTTAAGTGATTTTAAATTTCCCAAAGAGTTCAAAACAATGACTTTAGGAATAAAGCGTTTTAGGAGAGATGTCAATTTTTTTTTAATGACACGCGTGTTATCAATCACCTCACCCAAATTAAAACTGGTGTTTACAATGTCCGACAAACGTGCATAAAAATCATCAAAGCATTCAGACTCAAACATGGTGATAGTCTCAAATTGGGTGGCCAAATTTTGTAATTTTGATTCTTTAACCTCATTCATACCCCCATGTATCAATTTCAAAACATCCCATGACTCTTTAGACGTGGAGCACGACATAATTCGGTGGAACTTGTCAGGAGTGACGACTCCAGAAATAGCACTCAAACCACGTGAATTAAAATTAGACATTTTAAAATCATCTTCGGCCTAGGCCGACACGGGTTTTAAAGAAGTGATATTTTCAATGGTGATAGTGGGAAGAGTCCACCCATTTTTGCAAAGAAACCAAACACGCTCGTCAATGGCTTTTAAACTATATTTCATGTGAGCTTTTCAATAGGCATAATTTTTCCCATAAAAAATAGGCACCTTATTAAATCAATGTTCCATTGAAAAATTGCGATTTTTCACAAAACTAATTTTTTCAAAAAAATCAATATCACACGATTTTGGGAAAAATAGGAGTACGCGATAAATTAGTGCAACCTACTCTGATACCAATTTGTAAAAGTGTTGATCGCTTAAATAATCTCTGATACCAATTTTTAAAACGTATGACTGTGTGATAATTGATTAAATTCGCAAATTTCTACTTTGGCACACTTATTTAATTAGTGTCTATTTTTAAGCCAAATTAATTCAGTCCCTAAACATGCAACTATGTGTGTGCGTGTGTGAACCCATAAATAAATAAAGCATGTGACACAAATTTAAAGAAAAATCCCCAAAGGGCAAAACCTTTTATTTCTAGAACTTTGAAAAAGTTTACAAGACCATTGACTTGCATACCATCTTTCTTTCGCCCATAAGAGTAATGCACAGTGTCTTCGTTAAACCTTTAAAGCAACGGCTAGAAATCAGTAGTGGTTCACATGCAGCTATATCACAAGGACAAGCAGTCCAGACACGTAGTCTAAAATCTTCACAAGGACTCCCTGCACAATAGCACGCAGCTCTCCGGTTGTAGAGTTCTCCCCACAAAGAATGATCAAAAGCAAAGTGTGTTCTTGAACACCAAAAACAATTCACCAAAGCATATGGGATTTTTGTGCATTGAAAACAAAAGGGATAAAAACCCTAAAAGAAGAAGTCAAAAAGAATTCTGCAGATTCGTAATTTTCTATCTTTCAAAATGCTGGGACTTCTTAATGAAAATAAAATCATTTAATGAGTATTTATAAAAAAAACGCTTTGCCTCAGTCGCTCGAACGAAAATGGGATCTCGCTCGAACGACATACACCTGTCATCTGGACGACATCGCGCGACATCTCCATGTCGCTCAAACGAGATGAGATCTCGCTTGATTGACCTGGGAATCAAAATCATGGAACACTATAGGACTTAGAAAAATTACTCATTCTCAAATTTTAACAAAAAAAAGTCCACTCCAACCACTACACCAAATCTACCGAATTATCACGGTCATTGACCTTGACTAGTTGGACTAGTCAAGGTCAATGATCGTGACAATTCTGGGGGTCACAAATTTTGTTGTCACGGACTTGTCATGGTAATTGACCGTGACAAGTTCATTAGACTTGTCATGGTCATGACACGGTGCTTGAGCTTAACATGTTTTATCACGGTTAAGGACCGTGACAAACCCATGATATTTAATAAAAAATTATCACGGTAATTGACCGTGACAAGTTTCTTTATCACGGGCATGTCACGGTCAATGACCGTTATAATACTGGGCAGAATTGAAAAAAAATCTACTGGGCAGTATGGCCACTACCACTGCCTAGCAGGATATTTGTACCTGTTATAGCAACATTGTACTTATTCAAACATTATATATCCAAATAAAATAGAGATAATGAAAATATACATTCAAAATAATATGCATCAAGATATAATCCAAATATAAGTCAAATGTTACAACTTAAAACAATTCAATTAAAATAATGTCACTACATGTCTGGGGTAAGGTTATCTCTGAGGAGGTGAGTACGTCACACGGTATACGAATTTACACACTCAACAATATACATTGTGCCTCATTGTTCACATAACCACAAGGGGGAGTTCTCCTTCCGGGGTATCACATGCATGATGAGCACCTTGGACTAGATGTTTTGAAGAAAACGTCCATGAACTGGCATACCCTGGATGGTATTTGGGTCCCTCAACCCATGCCCTATCCGCTGGCCATCAAATATGTCCAGTAAAAACACACTCGGCCAACCAAGTGTCGACATCGGTCAGCTGAAGGGAGCCAAATAGGAGAGTGGATCTTCAAAGTCCGCACGTGTCGACGATGAAGCAGCGAGGTCCATATCCTCATCATCCTGCACCTCGTCCTCCCGCATCTCCTCCTCCACCACCTTCTCCCTCCCTTTCCCCTTATGGTTTCCGCCCAATGAATGCTTTATGAATGAAAACATATCTTGGACCGTCACTTCTAAACGGGACAGCTTCGCGTCATGCGAGTCCACCATTCGAGCTAACCTGGTGTCGCTCATCTCCAATCCGATGATCCTAGATTTGGTCACCCGTGAGCTCACCCCCTTGTCCTCCCCTTTTGATCAGCGCCAAGCACTTGGCTGAGTACGTTTGTGGACAAAGATGCCTTATCGGCATCGGACTGCGAGTCATGCACTTCCTTAAGCTTTGCCTGAAACGACAAAAAGCACATGATTAGTAAAATAAGTAAATAAAAAAATTATAACATAATTAATAAAAAGTAAACTGTTGGATTACTTACAATCGTGGCCGCTATGATCGGGGGTACCTCCTTATCCTTCCCCTTCTTCGTCCGAATAGCCACATAAGTAAAGAAAGCAGTGAAGGGTCTTAATTCCTCTAGCAGGCCTGGGGTGGATGGTTTCAACTGTTTCTTTTTCAATATCTTCTGGGAGGACATTAAATATGACATTTTGAAGGCAGTTCACAGCTTCTTTGCAGGACATACCCTCCTAAAAGAAACAACAACAACTAAAATTTCTTTAATTCCTAAAATTTCCAATCCAAAAACCTTTAATGACTTCAGGCCTATAAGTATGTAAAACGTTATCAATAAAATATTCTCTCGAATTTTAAGTCATAGAGTTGCTAACTTTCTAGACCAAATTATATCCCTGTTCAATCAGGTTTCATAAGAGGTAGATCAATCATCGAAATTTTTTTATTGGCTCAAGAATGCTTATCTAGAATCCACAACAAAAACTTTGGAGGGAATATTATCTAGAAGTTGGACATGGCTAAAGCTTATGATAGGGTTTCATGGCTATTTATGATTAAAGTCATGTGGAGAATGGGGTTTTGTGAGCAATGATTGGACCTGATTTGGAGACTCATCTCTAATGCTTGGTTCACTGTAATGATCAATGGGGAGAGTGCAGGCTTTTTCAAATCCTCAAGAGGTCTTATGCAAGGGGATCCTATTTACCCTAGCCTATTCATTGTTATGGAAGTTGTTCTTTTAAAAAATTTGGAAGATCTAATGTACAAATTAAATTATGTGGGTTATAAAATGCCAATAGGCAGTCCTATGTTTAACCATTTGGCTTTTGCAGATGATATCATTATTTTCAGCTCTGGAGTAAGCAGGGAAGTCAAGAACCTGATAAAGACTCTGAGTTTGTACGAGAAAGTCTTTGGTCAGTTAATCAAAAGAAGTAAGAGTAGTATGGTGGCCTCAAATCAAATCAGTCTCAAGCTTCTAAATAAATTAAAGGACTGTACAAGTATGCAACTCAAAGATGATCGACTCGCATACTTAGGCTGCCCTATCTACAGTGGAAGGAAGAAGATATCTTATTTTGAAGACCTAGTCAAGAAAATCAAAAACAAAATTCAAGGTTGGAAGGCTAAATGCTTGAGTCCAGGAGGTAAACTGGTCCTAATAAAATTTGTGCTATCTTCTATGCCTGTATATCTTATTTCTTCTTTATCCCCTCCAAAAGTAACTTTCACTAGCATAAACTATCTTCTATCTAAATGTTTTTAGAGTTCTTCATTTAATGATCCTAGACACCAGTGGTGTAGATGGGAGCTCATAGATAGACCAATCAAAGAAGGCGGATTAGGCGTTAGACTCATCTCTAATTTCCATTCTTCTCTTTCTATGAAATTATAGTGGATTTTTATATCTAAATCTTCTCTATGGGCAAAATATATATATGCTGCTTACTGTCGTAAGTTTCATCCCACTGTGGCCCCTATCAGAGGTGGTGCTCACTCATGGAATAGGTAGTGTGCAATCAGAGAAAAGGAAGAAGAACATCTGAAGTGGTTTATTGGAGAAGGTAATATTAATATAGTGATGGACAACTGGGGTATTGAAGCTTGCAAAAACTATTATGAGTCTGATTTAGGTCTGGTAAATGAGTTATGGGATGCTGGCAGTAACTGGAATGAAGAAAAAGTTTAATCTCTGTTTACTCCGGATGTTGCTCATCAAATTTTGAATTTCCAAGAGGTTATTCCAAATTCTCCAGATACCTTAGTATGGAAGCCTTCCAGTACAGGTTCTTTCTCAATATCTTCAGCTTGGGGCTTATGCAGAACTAAAGGAGTTTTAAGATTCAACTCAAAATTCATTTGGCACAAGCAGCTTCCTATAAAAATCTCCATATTTATGTGGAAGCTCCTTAATAACCTTCTCCCCATATATGAGAAGATAAAAACTATAGGTTTCAGAGGTCCATCAAAGTGATTCTGTTGTTTAAATCCACAAGAAGAATCTACGTATCAAGTTTTTGAACAAGGTGATATAGCTGACATAATTTGGGATCAAATGATAAGGGACTTTGGTATCCAAATAATAAAGGGAGGTGGTGTTAGAAATTAATTATTTAAATGGTGGCTTCACGGAGCTAAGGTTGACCAGTTGATCTGTATAGTTATCCCCCTAATAGTCTACTGGTGCTTATGGTCTTCTAAAAATAAAAGTAGATATAATGTTATTTCCCCGAGTGTGACATCAGTGATCTTCCATATCAAGCAAGAAATTAAGGCCAATAAAGTTTTCTTTGTTGATCAGGTTCCAAAGAAGAGGCTGTAAATAAAATGGAATAATCCCCCTTTAAGTGTCCAAAAACTCAATGTAGATGGAAGTTCTAGAGGAAACCCGAGAAAGGGAGGTGGCGGAGGTATTTTAATAAACCATTTAGGGAACATGATTTGGTCTTTTTATGAGCACTTTAGAGAAGTCTCTAATATGGAAGTAGAGGCCTTGGCAATATTGAAAGGTTTGGAGTTCTATAAGGAGTTAAAAGATTATGTTCTTGTCATTAAAAGTGATTCTAAAGTATTAGTTGATGATGTTCAAGGTAAAGGAAAACTTCCTTGGAAAATTCACTGGCACGTACATAAAATCGTTCAAACTTTGAAAATGTTCAAATCATAAGTTGCTCATAATTTTAGAGAGGCAAATCAGGTAGCAGACTTTGTTGCTAAATTAGGCAGTTCCGATTTCAAATAAGGGCCATATTAGAGTTGATAGATTGGGTTTTCCTTCTTTCAGACATGACTAGAGGCCACTGGTGTTTTATTCTCATTTCAGGTTATGTCAAATTATCTTTGATTTATTCTCTCACTTAATATTTTTATAAGGGTTCTAGTTTATAAAGAACCTCATTTACTCCTCTTTGCTTATCCTTCTTCTGAGTCTCGAAAGAATTCTCACTCCACAAAGCAAGAGGCACCCTGGCCCTCCACTCCACATTCGCCCAGTCGTCAATAGACAACCACCAGTAGTGCTCACAAAAGCAACCATTTTTTTTTGGGTTATGATTCGTAGAAGAAAATCACAAAGAGATAATGCAAGAAACTATGAAAAATGAGGGGAACCCGCCCCTTTTTATTGGAAGCCAAGGGTCATGCCGATCGGCACTGACCCCAACCCTACCGATCGGCACTGACCTTTTACCTTCCCGAGGAAGCTCAAAAGTTCATGCCACTGCCGAATGTCACCCTCCACACCATTCCAACCGGCATCCTCCTTAAATTTTTGTACAAAAACTCCCATAAAATACTAGAAAACCCTTAAAAATCCTCAAAAAATTCCTAAAAATCCCAGCGAAGGTTTAGAACATTTTCACCAAGAAAATTTCACACTCCATCAAGCGGAACACCTACTTCCCCAGTGGAACTCTCAAAAGTTAGGTGAATCTCCCCCCGCAACATCCCTAGAGGACCCCTGAAGTATCCCAAACCTCAGCTTATCTCATGTCCCCCAAAAGTCTCCCCAAGTAAAGCGTCTACACCATGGACCACCGAATCACGTCCCCAATGGAACTTACAGCATCAAATTGGTTATTACCCCGTAAAGTCTCCAAAAGATACGAAGATTTCCCCAACAATCAGCCCCCCAGCTCAAATCAAAATCACGAGGTAATTTCCCAGGCAGAGTTCCCCGAGAACATCACAATTTAAGCCATAAGAATTGGCTTCGACCCGCAGAATTGATCATCACAACCTAAGTCCTCAAAATTGGCTTCGACCCGCAGAATTGGTCACCATAATTTAAGCTCTCAGAATTGGCTTCGACCCACAGAATTGGTCATCACAACCTAAGCCCTCAAAATTGCCTTCGACCCACAAAATTGGTCATCACAATTTAAGCCGTCAGAATTGGCTTCGACCCACACAATTGGTCATCTCAATTTAAGCCCGCATAATTGGCCATCTCAATTTAAGCCCTCAGAATTAGCTTCGACTCGCATAATTGGTCATCACAATTTAGTTCCTCAGAATTGGCCTCGACCCACAGAATCGGTCATCCTCATCTTTAGGCCCTCAGAATTGGCCTCGCCCATCTGAATTTGTCATCCTCATCCATAGGTCCTCAGAATCAACTACGACCCTCTGAAATGGTCATCCTCGTTCAAAAGCATCATGCGGTGTCTATTCGATGGCTTTCATTTATTCCAAACTCACCCCTGAATGGGATCTATAGACACTCGATTCTAGCACCCCTGCATCACTACAAACCAAAGTCGTATCCCGGGTACTGACCTAGAGGCCATCAGGCACTCCCAGATTCCGTTTGACCAAAATTCAAACTCTTCAGATCAAATGAAACATAATGAATCTTTAAAGGGCATTGAATCCCTTTTCCAACGGTCCGCCCCGTGCGTGATTCTGACTTACAGTGCGAACAAACAACCCGTTTTACCTTGAAACCTGACTTAGAGGCCATCGGGCACTCCCAGGATCCGTTTGACCAAAGTCAACTCTTTAGCTCGATCGAGACTTAATGAATGTTCAAAGGTCTATGAATCCCCTTTCCAACAATCCAACCCGTGCACAATTCTTACTTACGGTACGGATGAACGATCCGTTTTACTTCGAAAGGTCACTAAACACTTCCAGGCCCCGGTTGACAAAAGTTAACTCCCCAAACTGAGTTAAGCTCTTTGTAATGTCAAAGTAAATCTCCTAACCTTTCCAACGTTCTGCCCCATGCACGATTCTGACTTACCATGCGGAAGAATGATCCATTTGCGTCCGATAATTCCCCGTCCAAAGGACCGATAAGCGCTTCCAAGCCATATTTGACCCGAAGTCAACTCTCAAACCTGGGGGCAGTCTGAAGGACTTTTGAAGGTCTCTAAAGTACCTTTCCATTGGTTCACCCCGTGGGCAATTTGGATCAATGGTTTGCCTTTTACGACATTTTTTTCGAAGGAACCTGAAAGAGTCTGCCAAACGGCAGGTTCCAAACCCTGCTTATCGGCAGTGTGCCAAAAAACTCATGACGATTGGCAGGACTAGGACTATGCTGATCGGTAATGCCCTGGGCCTATAAAAAGGAGGTATTGACCTCATTGCAAAATGACCCAAGATCTGATACCCATCACTCTCAGCGAACTCAGAAAACCTCTCTCGAAGTCAGCGTGATTTCCACATCCAAATCCCTGTTCAGCCCTCACTTTTCATCATATTTTTCATCAAACATGGAGAATTAACTACCATTCATCATCACCCAAGTGCAAGGTCTGCTCTCCAACATTCAAGATCAAGCTCAAGATCTTCAAGAAGGTCCAACTTTCTCCAATTCTCCTAAATTCGCATTAACTTGTTTTATTACTTAGCACTTTTATTCTCTCCATCTCACATATCTTAATATACTTTTTATTTAGTATTATTGCACATCTCTTATTTTCATATAAATAAAACCCAAAAACAAGAAAAATAGGGTTTGCTCATAAATTCCAAACGGGAATTCTAACACTTTTTTCACAACTAAAACACTTTTTTTACACACACACACATATAAGAGAATTCCCTAGTTGGATTTATGGGTTAAATCCCACCCCTCATTTTGCATACGAACTACGTGTACTTTGATGCCTCTATTGGCTATGTAGGCGTCTCGGGATAAAACCCGAGACTCGAGTCCTATTCCTTCCATTTTTGTTATTTTTCTATATTCTTTAACTTAATTCTCCTAAAATCTGTATATTTACATATACATATATTTGTTCTTAGTGGAGTATTATTCCACATGCGTCATCAATCCTTTATAACGATTAACACAAGGATAACCACATAAATCATATTTTCTAAAATTATGTTTAGGAACATTCATTTGGATGACTCGCTTTATCTCTTCCATGATATAAGTCGATGATTCCTATCTCCACTACATATACACATGCACACATATCACGGGGAAATAAAGGAAAATAACAACAATCCATGAGAAACCACAAGGGAGGAATGGGTGCCTAACACCTTCCCATTTTGTAACTTAGCCTCCGAACCCTTTTCAAATCAATTTTGGTTTTGTATGTATCAGTATGTCTTTGGACGTTGTCCTTCGGGACGGGTCCACCTTCTTTTGTCTGTTTTGAGTAAAATAGACTCGCGACTCCATCTCTCTACATTTTTCACCTCACACGTCACCGACGATGGCCGAAGCACTCCCGAGAAGGATGCGCGGGACCAGGATCCTCTCACCGTGGATATGACACCCCCTCTATCATCATCTATCTCCCTCCGCGAAGATCGGAGATGGCAACACTATATTCTTAAAATAAGGAAGAATCCACCTCCAAAGTGATCCAATAGATTTACCTTACCTCCTACTATAAATCCCCCATGACCAGCAGCAATAAAGTTCACATCTTGAGCCTACTAAAGGTTTGAAATTTTCTTCGAAACTGGTATTCTATAATTTTTTATGTGTTAAACTTCATTCTTTCAATTCCAATGGTTTTTTATGGTTTTAGTAGTTTCATATCAATCCAAACATATAGCTTTATGGCCAAAATAGCCTTTGTTTAAAGAAACAAAAAAAACTCCATTAAAGCTTGAGCTTTTTTGGTGAAATTTTATTGCTTGAATTTGAACCATTTTCAAAGTGAGGTAATGTTTGCTTATGAATTAGGAGCTCCAGTGCATTGATCATTTTTTAAAAATCATAAGTTTTAAGCCTCGATCGCTCGAAGACGTTTTCTTTTTCGAAAAAATAAAAACTTCAAATTCTCCACAACCAGAGAACCTCAATCCTTCAAACCAATTCCAAATTCTTCCTTAGGATATCAGAAACACAATGATATCCACAAGATCCTCTGCCATATTCGGTAAAGCTTCGAAAGTTGGGTCTAATTTTCTAAAAAACGCACAGTTTTATAACTAGATGAATACTAAACCTCAATCCATAAAAATTATATTTTTGCATTCCTTTTAAAAAATTACCTTGGATTGGTTTAGGAATCACCTCAAAGTGCTTATAAAATCAGGAGTTATGCAGGGCCAAATCTTTTTCAAATCTTAAGCCAACTTCCAAGAGGTTGAAGATGAACTTTTCAGCTAGAACCATTGACCAAGCACGTGAGGGCACGCAGCCTATCAAAACATTCTGAATTTTTTTCAATATTTTTATTTTATTTTTCTGGTCAAAATGGTATAAGGTAAGACTATGTTTGGTCAATCCAAGGAAAAGTTACAAGAAAATAGGGATTTAGGTTAGAAATATTTTCCTTAAATTGCAAATTTACCCCTCTTGACTTTTCCAAGTTTTGAATCTTAACCCAAAATTTTTCCTACAAGTACTTTGATAGATTTCAAGTCAAAAAGTATTCTTCCCCAAGTTTCAAATATAACCTTAAGCCTTAGATTTTAAAATCCTAATATATTTATAAATTAACCCTTTAAAGTTTAACAAACACACATTTTGTTATAATATTACAAAATTCAGCATTATTATATAGTATAATTACTCACACAAGTGTTTGTGTACAGATCCCGATCTCCTCTTTTGATTGTATCCAGTTCGTTCTATATACGTACAAGTAGGTATTTACCTTTCTAATAGTAAACTTTTGCGTACTTGTTTAACTACTATTGATATCATTTCATGATAGCCCTATTTGATTCCAAGTGTGTGTAAAAATTACCATAATCATATGTTATTATATCACTGGTCATTTTTAATTATGTTCAATTAGATCAGTTTAACCCTTCTCACCTAATAATTGATTTATTGAAAAATTATTGTAATGGTTGAATCAATTCAACCTGCACCTCTATTCATGTTATTAATTAAAAGAAGCGTCAATATTAACTAGGGAGTAGACTTTCGTATTATCCCATGGAATTTTCCTACTTGGCCTAAGGTCTCAGATGTTGAGAGCCTGGATTTTAGCTACATGTGTATGAATGCCACTTTAATTATGTTCTTAGCAGGTTGATTTCCTGCAAAGGTTTTGGGTTGATTATAAAACCTCTATATTGATGATGCTTTGCTTATTTCTAGATCCCCTTGTAATTTACTAAGTATGGGATTATCAGCATAAATTCCTCGCCTTTCTAATTATGATTTTAAACCATGCGATTTTATCCAAGCAGAGAATTCTATACACACTCCAAGCTTCTATATACATGTACTTTGTCATGAAATTGGTAAGATCTTCTTAGTATATTAGTGCTAATTAAATTTTTCCTCCGGATGTTTCAAGAGAAAGAGGATAGTCCCCCTCCCTTTTTGTGATATACACGGGCTGCAGGTTTGATTATTTAACTATATGGGTGGAGATTAAAGAAGATGGTAGAAAGGAGTGGTGATTTTCAATGGCCTACTTTATCATTCGTATTGAGAATAAAATGTAATGCACCCATGTGGTGGTACTACAATAAGTGTGCAACACTATTTAATGAATAAAGTTCTATTTTTCCGCCTTAACTTTAATTGATTGCTTATATAGTCTTTTTTTCATTCCTACAAAAAAAATGGTGTGACATGTTCTGTTCTATCGAATGCTAGGGGTATGGCACGAATACCTTTCACGAGACGCTCGATTTCATAATAGAGTTTCCCTAGTTTGTGAGTTGACCAAATTAACCCCCTCAACTTCCACGTGTTCCTTTGCGTGTATATTTGTTGATCAGTTTCATTGATATAATCTTCATAAAATGAAGGTAAATTAAAGTCTCACATCGGACAAAAATCAACATTACTAGTTTTCTCAAAGTTTGGAAATTCTAAATTACTAATGAGGTTGTTTTGTTCTGAAAATTATCCTTGATCAAACTCAAGGAGATCAGTGGATAGGCAATTTCAATTTTTAGAAATTTCCTATCCATCGATATACTCGAGTTTCATCAAGGATAATTTTCAAAATGGAAGAACCTCGTCACCAACTTAGAGTGTCCAAATTTTGAGAATATTAGTAATGTTGTTTTTTATCCCATATAGGACGTTAATTTTAACTTTATTTTATGAAGATTGTATCAAAGAAACTAATCAGCAAATGTACATGTACAAGAATACGCTGGGGGCTACAGGATCAATTTGGTCTAATCACACATTCACAATACTCTATTTTATGGCCTTCTTGGATCGCAGGAACTAGGTGTTCTTTACTTTATCTAACATTTTTATAAAATTGATATGCATTATCTTTTAAGTCATTTAGATGATAGAAGGAGTACGGGATAATTATTGGTTTTGTTTGGTTTGGCTCCTAAATAATTTTTTTTATGGATAGTATGTTAGAAGGAGTAAGGGATAATTAGAAGGAGCAAGGAATAATTATTTGCTTGGTTGTGGGATAATTATTAGTTGTCGTATCACTTAAGCACATAGCAACACTCCCGATTTGAGAATATGATCTAAATTTAAAAATAGAAACACCTAGGCTTGAAAACGTGTCTTGAGGGGGAGAACTCCACAACCCCCACCCCCAAACGGAACCTTAATCTACACAAACACCTCGTTCATGTCCAACGTAACACATAGCAACCAGTCATCCAGTCACGGGACTCCCAGTTTGAGAATAGGACTCGTACTTGAAAATAGGAACACTTAGGCTTGAAAACATGCCGCGGGGAGGTGGGTGCCACCAACCCCAAAATGGCACTACGAGTGGAACAAACACCTCGTGCGTGTCCAACATAACATGTAGCCACCAACTGCTTAGTCGCGAGACTCCTAGTTTTAGAATACTACTCGGATTTAAAAATAGGACACTTAGGCTTGAAAATGTGCCACGAGTGAGCAGACGCCACCAACCCCCTTCCCCCCCCCCAAAAAAAAAATGGCATCGCGAGTGGAACGAATACCTCATGTGCGTACAACATAACTCATAGCAATTGGCAGTCATGGGACTCCCAAATTGAGAATAGGACCCTGATTTTAAAATAGGAACACTTAGGCTTGAAAATGTGACGGGAGGAGGAGGACGGAACCAACTACCCCCTAATAGCACCGCAAGTCGTACGAACACCTCGTCTGTGTCCAACGTAACACATAAAAATCGACCACGGAGTCACGGGATTTCCAGTTTGAGAATAGGACCTGAATTTCAAAGAACGAACACTTAGGCTTAAAAACCTACTATGTGACAGCGGACGCAACCAGCCCCCCCCCCCCCCCCCCCCCACACACACACACACAAAAAAAAGGCACTGTGAGTGGTATGAACACCTCGTATGCATCCAACGTAATTTAACACATAGAAACTGGTCATGCAGTCACGGGATTCCCGATATGAGAATAGGACCCAAATTTGAAAATAGGAACACTTAGGCTTAAAAACGTGCTGCGAGGGGTAGATGCCACCAACCCAACCCACCCCCCATTCCCACGGTACCGCGAGTAAAATGAACACCTCGTACCCGTCAAACGTAACACATTGCAATCGATCATGCAGTTGTGAGACTCTCTCTGGCCATCCCCGATCCTCGCGGCGAGAGAGGATCCTAGTCCAGCGCGTACCTCTCAGGAGAGCTTCGGCCGGCGTCGTTGATGAGGTGAAAAATGTCGAGAGATGGAGTCGCCATTCTATTTTACTCAAAACAGACAAAAGAGAAAAGGGAGCCATCCCAAAGGACAGAATCCAAATACATACTGATACATACAAAACCAAAATGATTCGAAAAAGGGTCCGGAGGCTATGTTACGAAATAGGAAGGTGTTAGGCACCCATTCCTCCCTTAAGTTCTCTCATGGGTTGTTGCTATTTTCCTTTATTTCCCCGTGATATGTGTGCATGTGTATACGTAGTGGAGATAGGAATCATCGTCTTGTACCATGGAAGATATAAAGTGAGTCATCCATAGGAATGTTCCTAAAAAATAGGATTTACGCGATTATTCTAGCGATGATCATTATAATAGAACGATAATGCATACGGAATAATACGGCACTAAGAACAAATATATTTATATATAAACATATAGAATTTAAGAGAATTGAGTTTAAAGAATATAGAGAAAATAGAAAATGAGAGAAAAGTAGGTATAGGACTAGAGTCATGGGTTTTACCCCAAGATGCCTATGTAGCCTATAGAGGCATCAAAGTCCATGTAGTTTGCATGCAAAATGAGGGGTGGGATTTATCCCATAAATCCAACCGGTGACTTCTGTTATGTGTGTGTGTGTGTGTGTGTGTGCTAGTGTGTGTGTGTGTGTAAAAAGGTGTTTTAGTTGTGAGAAAAGTGTAAAAAAAATGTGAGAATTCCCGTTTGGAATTTATGAGCAAACCCTCTTTTTCTTGTTTTTTTGGGTTTTATTCATATGAAAATAAGAGATGTGCAATAATACTAGATAAAAAGTATATTAGGATATGTGAGATCAGAAAATAAAAATACCAAGTAACAAAAAAAATTAAAGCAAATTTAGGAGAATTTAAGGAGAGAATTGAGAAAATTGGACCTTCTTGAAGATCTTGAGCTTGATCTTGGATGTAAGAGTGAATCCCTTGAACTTGAGTGATTATGGACGATACTTCATTCACCAAGTTTGATGAAGAAGGTGATGAAAGGTGAAGGTTGGAAAGGGATTTGGATGTGGAAAATCACGCTGACTTCGAGAGGGGTTTTTTGAGCTTGCTGAGAGTAATGGATCTATGATCTTCTTCCCCTTATGAAATGAGGTTAGACCCTACTTTTTATAGGCCCAAGGAATTGTCGATTGGCATAGCCCTGGTTCTGCCAATCGACAGGGTTTAGAACCTGTCGTTTGGCAGTCTCTTTCAGGTTCCTTCAGAAAATCGGTCGTAGAGCGCAAATCGTTGATCCGAATTATACACGGGGTGAATCGTTGGAAAGGTACTTTAGAGGACTTCGAAATTCCTTTGGACTAATCCCGGGTTCGATAGATCACTTTGGGTCGAATGTGGCTCAGAAGTGCTCGTCGTTCCTTTCAATAAGGAATATTCGAACGCAAACGGATCGTTCATCCACATGGTAAGTCAGAATCACGCACAGGGAGGACCATTGGAAAGATTAGGAGATGTACTTAAACATTACAAAGTTCTTGAATCAGTTTGAGGAGTTAACCTTGGTTAACCGAGGTCTGGAAGCGCTCGGTGACCTTTCAGAGTAAAACGGATCATTAGTCCGTATCGTAAGTCAGAATTACACACGGGGCGGACCATTGGAAAGGGGTTTCAGTGCCCTTAGAAGATTCATTCATTCTTGATGAAGATGAAGATTTGACTTTGGTCAGACGTAGCCTGGGAGCATCCGGTGACCTCCTGATCGAGTTTCGATGGAAAACGGGTCATTCGTCCGTACCGTAAGTCAGAATCGTACATGGGGATGACCGTTGGAAAGGGGTTTCAGTTCCCTTCAAAGATTCATTTAGTCTTGTTCGAGCTGAAGAGTTTGAATTTTGGTTAAACGGAGCCTGGGAGTGCCCGATGGCTTTTAGGTCAGTCCCCGGGGTATGACTTAGGTTTGAAATGATGAAGGGAGGTGCTAGGGACCTTAGGAGAAGTTAGGGGGTATTAGAATTGGGTGTCTACAGAGAGCCTCGTGGGTGAGTTTGGAACAAGCGATAGTCGTCGAATAGACACCACATGATGCCTTTGAAAGAGGATGACCAGAGGGTCGAGGTCAATTCTGAGGACCTAAGGATGAGGATGACCGATTCTGCGGGTCGAAGCCAATTCTTAGGGTTTAAGGATGAGGGTGACTGATTATGTGGGTCGAAGACAATTCTTCGGGCTTAAGGAGCATGTTGGGGATGGTCTTAAATGAAGGGATGACCAAAGCGATGATGGGGGTGACTAATTCTGCAGGTCGAAGCTAATTTTGGGGGCTTAGGTTGTAATGATCAATTCTGTGGGTTGAAGCCAATTATGTGGGCCTAAGGATCATGATGGGGATGGTCTTAAAGGAAGTGATCACCAAAACGATGATGGGGGTAACCAATTCTGCGGGTCAAAGCCAATTATAAGGGCTTAGGTTGTGATGACCAATTCTACGGGTTGAAGCCAATTCTGTGGGCTTAAGGTGAGACAACCAATTATGTGGGCTTAAGTTGAGGTGACCAATTTTGTGGGTCAGAGCCAATTCTGCTGGCTTAAGGTGAGATGACCAATTCTGCGAGTCGAAGCCAATTCTGCGGGCTTAAGTTGAGATTCTCAATTCTGCGGGTCGAAGCCAATTCTGCGGGCTTTGGGAGAGATTACCAATTCTGCGTGTCGAAGCCAATTCTACGGGCTTAAGGTGAGATGACCAATTCTGCAAGTCGAAGCACATTCTGTGGGCTTAAGTTGAGATGACCAATTCTGCGGGTCGAAGCCAATTCTGCGGGCTTAAGGTGAGACGACCAATTCTGCGGGTCGAAGATGATTCTGTGGGCTTAAGATGAGATGTTCTCGGGGAACTCTGTCGGGGAAATTACCTCGAGATTTTGATTTGAGCTGGGGATCCAATTGTTTGGGAAATTATTAGGTGGTACAGGGTTTGGACGTATTTCTCGGGGAAAATTGAGACCTTTGGGGAATAGGAGATGATCCTGAAGTTTTGTATTTTTTGGAGGTCCTCTGGGGATGTTACCTAAAGGATATTCACTTGTCATTTGAGAGTCGCTGTGGAAATAGGGATTCCACTAGAGGAAGTACAAAATTTTCTTGGTGAAAATTTTTTGAATCCTTTCTGGGATTTTTAGGAATTTTCTAAGGATTTTCCAGGTCTTTCTAGTATTTTCTGGGAATTTCAGTATGAAAATTTTAAGGGGGTGCCGGTCGGCATGGTGTAAAGGGCGGTATCTCGGGATTCTATTCGTCTATCCCTGGTGAAGGATGTTTTATTGGGTAGGGTGATCGATGTGGAGGATGGGTTGTAGGTGAGGCAAATGGCCCGGTTTTTCATTTTGCTGGTGTTGGGGGGATTTATGGTGGCGTCGAGCGGCAACATTTTCCACTTATGGTTTTTACCATATCAGAGGATGTTTTCAAGCATCCCTCCATATAATTGGGGATGACTGACTTTGGCGATCCTTTATTTTTCGATAGATGCATTCATCCGGTGCTGCCGGCTGTCTTTCACTGGAGATATGTATCTTCTTGATGTATTCTGTAATTTTTTGTATTTTCCTTTCATGCATTTTCATTTTCCTTATGCATCTCTCTTGATTGTGAATTCTTGTCTTTGGAAGACGTGGTTCAATGAGGGGATCGGGTGAAATAGCCAACTGATCGCTTTCAAGGACGAGACCGTTGGTGACTTTTTTCGGTTGCATCGATGGCGCAAGGTCAATCGGCAGTCGAGGAGGCCTCTCCCTCTAGAGGCGGTGCATCAGGTCTTGAATGGCTTGACTAGTGATAGGGTAAGAATCGTTTTTTTTCTTCTTCATTCTAAGACCTTTGTGTGGTATGATTCTATGTTTCCTTATATTTTGCTGGGGATTTTTCAGGTCACCTTTTACCCTTCGGGGACGACCGTTCAAGACACGGGGTTGACTGGAGTAAATGCGCTGATGAGGCATTTACTGGTGCATGAGTTTGGCCAATCTTGGTATCTCAGGGAGAGGGTGTTCTGACAGATTACTGAGGAGGAGGTGGTGGTGCCACCTGCGAGGACCCTTATGTCTATGAGGCGGGAGCGGCTGCTGCCGAAGGATGCGAGGATCGCGGTGATGATTGGCGAGTCATACATATTGTACATCGATACGGCTGTGTCGTAAGATTATATGGACTTTGTGACGAGCTGGATGATGGTGCCCAGCATATATGATGCACTGCCCTTCCCTCCTACGGGTTCTAGTCGGCCAGTGGGGTCCTCCAACAGCGATGGCGGTCCTTCAACATCTTTAGCGATGGCGACCTCGGAGGTCTCCTTTGTGCGGTTGCATACCCCTTCATACAATATTCGGCGGGCTGATGGAGGGATGGTGCCTATGCTTCATCGTCCTCATGTGATGGACCCAGAGGAGTTGGGCTTGACAGAGGAGGTTTTTTGTCCTGAGGTATATCTTTTTTGTTCTTCTCATTTGGTTTCTTTTGATCTTTTCTTCTTGACACTGATTTTGCCTTTTCTTACAGCACGTCTGGGTGTCCACCACTTGGCTGAGGGATATTAGGGACTGGATATCTTTGGCGACTACCCATATTCAGGACGCAGTTCCTGTTCCTTCTTTCTTGGTGCCGTTTACATCATTCGAGGAGGAGTCTAGTTCAGGTAGTGGTGGTGCGTCATCTCACCGTAGGGGAAAGAGAGCGCGTTGCAGGGGTGGAAGCTCTTAGGAGAAAGCAAGGGAAGGGTAAGTGAGAGAGAGATATAGAGGGAGAGAGAGAGAGAGAGAGAGAGAGAATGTGTGTTCGGGCTGAGTCCCGTCGTTTTTACTGTTTTTCTTTATTTTCGGCAAGATTGATGTAACACAGAGAAATATCTATGCAATGCAATGAAGTTTTTTTTATTATCTTCTGTTAATAATGAATGAGCGAATGTATGCATATGCGTTTTTTACTTTGCTTCTGAGACCATAAAAAGATATATTTTGGGATTTTGAGGGAAAGTTTTATTTAAAATGAGAATTTATATACAGCTGGAAAGGGGAATTTTTTAAATTCTGTTGAGAATATCAATTTATTTTGGGTTTTCTGAATTTTGACAAAAGAGGAAAAAGGGAAATTTCCAAAAGTAAGGGGTTGCCGATCGGCGAGCACCTTGTCCTGCCTATCGGCAGTTCAGTCCAGTCCGATCAATTCAAAGCTTTGATTAGTACCCTCTTCTGCCTTTGGTACCTTGTGGGACAGGATTTCTTCCAATTTCTACAGAGGTTATGTCTTTTGTGGGAGTTTTCAAGTATAAAACAGGGGTAGGAGTGGAGTGTTTTCATCACACCTTCACATCCTGACTTTCTTGTTATGTGAGATGGCTCTCCGTGTTAGTGTTGAGTTTACCAACTACCTCGAGACTTTGGAGGCAATGTGTTCCTATAACGTCGATTATGGTGCTTACAACATGCGTCGAGTTTCTTTATGGCGTAATCGGCCCATAGAATGGAACACGCTGATGGCGGAGGTACAATTCTATTACCTCGAATACCATGCATTCCGCTTTGGCTTAGAAGAAGTTTGTACGACTTATGAGGAATTTTTTGCCATGTTGGGGATAAATACCGTCGTTGCTGCGGCTCTGCCTGAGTTTTCCCGTTCTCCCTGGGAGTTGTTGGCCGGACTTCTTTGTGTTTCATCCTCGGTGGACAGATCACTAGTGGCTGGAGGTATGATTTCTCTTCTAGCGGTGTTTTGATCCGTGCATTTGCAGGAGGTTGGTGATGCTGGATATGCCGGAGCTATCGTTCTAGGTTTGGTTTCAAAATTGTTGCTGGTGACCGAGGAGCTGTTTGTGGACCCACAACTTTCAGCTATTACTTTATGGATGTCCTACCATCACAATCCTGCGGCAGTGATACTGGCGGAGACTCTAAATGGCCTGGATGCCTGGCGAGAAAGTCGTTCTAATTTTTTGAGGGGTAGATCTGTGCTATTGTTCATGTGGTTGTGTGAAATATTACGCCTGGTGACTCCTCCGGAATACCCTTTGTCGGTTGTACCCAATTTCTTTTTGCACCATTTCACCAGTGTTGGCATAGATATTGAGAGCTGGGAGAACTGGTTTGTGGAGCATGGGGCTCTAAATCTGTACTGGTCAGTACCTTATTGGGGATAGTTGCTGCCTATTCTAGAACTGGTATAATATTCGTATGTCTGACTGGTTGGTCTCAGACAAGCCTCTTTTTATTTCCCTTGCCGGCGTCTACGCCAATTTGGCTGGGAGCAGATTATGACACCTCGAATACTAGACGTCTTTCTGGTGGAAGATTTGATAGAGCATCTGCGCATGAGGATTGGCTCTTTGTGTGAGAGTTGGCGTCCGTCGACCCGTCCCTCTTAATCAACTGGGAGAGTTTGGCACATCCCTGGGGATTATATGAAGTGGTTATGGAGGAGAGTAATTAGCAAGATGTTGTAAGTGGAGACTGGACAAAGGTGGCTTTCCTTATCTCATACCATGGAGGGAGGTGTGGTAGTTTTTCTGAGGCTGGTTCGAGCTTATTGGTCTTTGGAGCGTTTGCGGCACTCCATTCAGGCGGGGAAGTTTGGGGACCCCAGGATGTTGATGATGATGATGGAGCGGGCTCCTCTGGTAACTGTGGGCAGGGCTCTTGGGGGGAGTTTATTTTGTATTGGCCAATAAATTTTGGAATTTATTTCGCTTTTTAGGAAGGTATGGGGAAGGGAGTTATCCGTTCCTTTATGTAATTGCACTGTAATTTCTTATTAATGAAATAAACAAGTTTTTGATCATCTAGATGTGCCTTTTGATGAATTTTGTATTTTGAATTATCTATATCGATCGCTAAGGCATGCATAATCCTTTTGTTTAAATATATGTTAGAATGGACTGTCGTTCTCGGAGATAAGAAAAGAATAGTTTTTTGTGAAAAGGAAAGGGGTGTGCTCATGTAAGATGTATGAGCTTCCTACGTACCTCTGGGGGTTTTTAAAAATTTTCAATTTTTATAAGAATGATTTTTTACAGAGGATCAGGCCCACGTAGTTCTGGGGAGAGGGAAACGAAGAGATTTTTTTTAGAATAGAAGGGAGATGAGAAGAGTCGTAGCGCGTCGAGATTTTGGACTAGGGGTAAAATTTCTTGAAACGGTCCAGGTTGACTGCACGAGCCAACTTTTCTCCATCTAGGTCGGTGAGCATGGTGGCACCGCCGGACAAGATCATTTTAACAATGTATGGGTCGCTCCAATTGGGCTTGAATTTCCCTCTGGGGTTCCAGATGGGCTCTTCTATTTCTTTGAGGGGTAAATCCCCTTCTCGGACATCGCGATCCTTGACTCTCTTATTAAATGAACGCTCTATTCGGCGATGGTACCCTTGTATGTGATATAAATCCTTCAGTCTCTTTTCATCCAGGATTCACAGCTCGCCGAGGCGACTTTGATGCCAATCTTCCTTACTGACCTTGCTTTCAAGCATGACGCGTAGCAAGGGTATTTTTAGCTCCACGGGTAGGACTGCTTCCATGCCATAGACTAGAGAGTAAGGGTTAGCCTCGGTAGAGGTTCCGATTGAGGTTATGTAGCCCCATAGGGCGTGTGGGATTCGGTCGTCCCAATCTCGACAGCTCTCAGTTATATTGCCGATGATGGCTTTGAGGTTCTTGTTGGCAGCTTCAACTGCACCGTTGGTTTGAGGTCAGTAGGGTATGATTTGTGTATCTGAATCCCATACTCGTTGACCACATCCGTGACTTTTGCCTTGGAATGCAACTCGTTATCTAACACTAGCTTGTGTGGGACCCCGTATCGGCAGATGATGTTTTTCTTGATGAATTGGGCCAATTTCTTGGCATTCAGGACTGCGTAGGACTCAGCTTCGACCCATTTGGTTAAGTAATCAATGGCAATCAGGATGAACTCATTTTCGTTGGAATCCTTGGGTGTAACCTTCCCTATGACGTCGATGCCCCAGGTGGAGAACGGTCAGGGAGAAGTCATGTTGTATAATTCACGTGGAGGCAAGTGTTAAAGGTTGGAGAACTGTTGGCACATTATCCATCTTCAGACATAGGTGGTGATAATGGTGGTCAAGTAGTAGCCTTATCGGATGATCTTCTTAGCAATCATGTGACCTTTCATGTGGGTTCCGCATTCCTCGCTGTGGATTCTTTGCATCACCTCTTCAATGTCAACCCCTGCGATGCAGTGTAGATGGATTCCATCAAAGTTTCTCTTAAATAATGCTTTGTTACATATGATGTACTGGGGGGTCAGTCATTGGATGGTTGCTCGGTCTTTCTTGTTGGAACCCTCAGGATACTTACCATGCTTGAGGAGGTGACAAATATCATAATACCGGCAATTGGCTAGCTCGGGATCTTCTTTTGTGATGAGCTCAATGGGGTAGCAGTGGGTTGGTTTGTCTTGCTTTTGGACCAGGAAGGGGGACATTATTATTCCTTCGGGCATGTCAACTATGGAGGCTAGGGTAGCAAGGGTATCGGCTAGGTTATTTTTTTCTCGAGGTAGGTAGTGGAAGGTGATGTCTTGGAATTGAGAGGCAAGTTCTTCTAAGTGGGCATGGAAGGGTTAATAATAAAAGTCTCTTCTTCATTAAATTTAATGCGGTTATGTTTTTTGTTATTCAGGTTATTTAAATCAGTTAAGAATTGTTCATTTGTAAAATCATCATCATCAAAAGTTTGATTAGAATCTAAACAATTAATGTAAGGCACAACAAGATACTCAAAATCTTAGTTTATTTCATTGATAGGAAAAACAGCATTAAGAACCTCATCAAAGGAGGTCTCGATTACATTTGAGCAAGGATAGACAACAGAAGAAGAAATGGCGTAAACATTGGGGTTAGGTGGGATTTCAACAGGTAGAACCGGCGCAGCATGCCAGTTGAGGAGAGGTGTATCAGTATCTTTAATCGAGTGGGATGGATCTAGTGATGTAATGCTCAAATGAACCATGCAGAGTGTTAGCCCCAGTGTCTGCAAGTTGAACGAGTCCTCAGAGTCATTTTCCTCAGTCTCTTCGACATCTTTGTTGAGCGGTTGTACATTATGTTGGGAAATTTCGGCCCATGTCTTAGAAAAAGATCTCCATTTCAAGTTTCATCTTCTTGTCTGTATGGTCATACCATGGTTCCGAAAAGTCACAAAAGGGGAAGTCCTCGCCCTCTTTGATGAACCGTCTATTAAAGGATTCACCTGAAATGGTCTGGATGAAGTCTAGTCTTCTCTTTGGTCGAGATTGGTGGATCATTCTGAGATCTTGTTTTGATGGTTTTACCCCAAACCACAAGGAGGGAAAGATTTTTTCAGTTCAATGGGCTCAAGTATCCCCTGTTTTCTTTGTCCTATCCCCAGTGCGGGCATGAAGTGCATGTTTCTGAACATCTAAATCACATTAACATTGCCATGAGGGTCGTATTCTGGACAAACCCTTTCTTTGAAATCGTCCTCTGTCGAGAGTAGAAGTGGTTCAACTCAGAATCCCGATAGGAGAATTTCATTTGACCTGTGTTGTATCTCAAGGACTATACTACTGGTACTTGTACCCTCGGCATTATCGTCATCGCCCAAGATGGTGATGACTCGTTCGTCGGTGAAGAACTTTAATTTCTGATGGAGTGAGGAAGACACACCCTTGATATTGTGGAGCCAAGGTCGTCCGAGTAACAGGTTGAAACAAGCTAGTATGTCAATAACTTGGAATTCAATGATGGGGTTTATAGGGCCAACCCCTATTACAAGTTTTATGGATCCCATCACCTCTTGACGGGTATTATGGTAGGCACGTTTAGCAGCGAAAGTTGGAGCGAGATCACTTTCTTTCAGTCCTAAGCATTTGAAGCTTTTTAATGGGCAAACATTCAAGGCGGATCCATTATCGATAAGAGAGAGTGGTACGATCTTCCCCATAACTTCGACGGAGATGTTGAGTGCATGATTGTGGTTTGGCCCAATTTTAAAGGTTTCTTCTTCAGAAAAGGATAGCATTCGGGTAGTGGTCAAGGATCCGACTAAATTTACTACTTCTTCTGGTGTGGTAGAAGGAGGAACTATGGGTCCAATGAGAAATTTGACCAAAGCATTTTTATACAGCTGGGAAGACATGAAAAGCCCCCATAGAGTGATGTTAGCTTGAGTTTTCTTTAGTTGATTGAGGATATTGCTTTCCTCAAGGGTCATTTCTGGCATAGGAAGGTTTTCAATGCCCTTCCCTTTGTCATTGGCTGTAGTGATCTTGGGATCTGGTAATGCCTCCCTAATCTGGTCATGTGATTTACTGAAGACGGGAAGAATATGAACCCTATTTCTTTGTCAATTTAGGATTGTTTTGCCACTTTGTTTATTTCTCCGAGGAGATCCTTAAATTATATCATCCCACACATGTCGGATACTGGACCAGTTTTCTCAAAAGCTTGTTCTTCATTCCATTCTTCGAATTCTCCCCCCCATCCGGTGGCAATAATTATTTCTTTCCATGTAAAGTTAATGCATTCCACAACTTCACTGGCTTCTTCATACAGGTCTTCCCATTTTGCGGGGATATGTAAGGTTGAAGGGACCAGGCGCCCTTGTAGATTCAGAGTATTAAGTAACTCGATCATACTGCAAATGTCGTTGGTTTGCCTGAATAATTCTGTCATGATCTGGAGAACATCATCCAGGCTGACTTCATCGGTTGGCACCACCCAAATGTCTGACTCTTGGGCCCATTTTCATGCTTCCAAGAATAGCGTGTTGAACTTCTGGAAATCAATGATCATCTGTGAGGAAAATTTGAGCCCGAACTCTAGGAGTTGGTTTAACACTTCTGGTAATTCCATGCCTCCATTTTCAGAACGGGTACGGATAACGATGCATGCTCTGGTAAGGAGTGACAGTGTCTGGTCAGCGAGGCTAACAAGATGTAGGAGGAAATATGGGCAAGTTTGGATAGGTTTGGGAGAGTGCATGGGTGTGATTTGAATTGAGGGATCAAATTATGGGTTCATTTCTTGGAAGATAGCATTAGTATGATTTGGAAGTGGATTGTGGGTAGTGTTTGACTTAAGATTGGCTGGTGGGGGAATGGTACTCCGCTCAATTAGACCTTGGATTATGTTTCGGAGGTTAAATCATTGGTCGGTGGTATGACCAGCGGTTTGGTGAAAGGCGCAATGGGCATCTACCTGAAAGTTTCTTGGTAGTGGATTGGACAACGGACGGGTATCCAAGGGTTTGATGAGGTTTCGGCTTAACAGGCCTAGATAAACTTTATAGAGGGGAGCATGGATCTCGGTGTATTCTCTTCGGACTGGGACAGGACGACTTGAGATTGCAGCACTGGCAAGTTTGTCATACTTTCTGGGGGTGAACTGTCCGGACACCTTCTTTGGTTCAACCTCTGTTTTAGCAAGTCCTTCCTCGATTTCTACTCCTGCTTCTCTGAGAGCTCAGAAGTGGGGATAGTATTGTCCTCCCATGGTTGCTCAAACATGGGGCAAGAAGTTCTTCTTCACTATGTTCACTTATTCTTCCTCAGATGTTCGATTGGTCATGGTGGCTGCCTTTTCCCTCCATCGGGCTATGAAGTTACTGACTAATTCCCCAAAGTTCTGTCAGAGCATCTCTAAATCATGGCAGGTGAGCTCAAGCTCTTCATTGTATTTGTATTGTGACATGAATTCACGGGCTACATCTTCCCAGCTACGGATTCTGGACTCCTCGAGAGACAAAAACCATCGGAGAGCGCTATCCTTTAGAGCTTACTAAAATAATTGGGCCATCTTCTTCGGAAGACCCCAGGAGAGTCATGGAACGGTGATAACTGCGAAAATGAAAAATCGGGGGTCCACTTCCTTCAAATTTCTCGATATTCGGCATCTGGAAATTCTCGAGTAACCTCGCCTTTGGATAATGAGACATGTGGGTGTAGTCCATGTAATTTCCAGAGATTTTGACTTGGTCGAACTTCTTAGTTACCATCTTGACATCTTATTTGACCTTGTTCAAATCTTCGTCTTTCGGATCAACAATCACAGGAAAGTTAGCCCCAGGTTGGGCAAGGTTTGTCATAGGAAGCTGGGTAGGCGGCGACCCATTAACTGGATGGGAATATGGAGCGTGCTGATATTCTTCGGGAACCCAGATAGGCTCGGGTGGACCCATAGCGTGAGGAAATAGGTCCTCGGGCTCTTGAGGGATAGGAACCTAGTTTCGTTGTATCTCTCGGACCTCAGTCTGAAGGTTGTCGATCTTGGACACGAGCTCAGCTAAAACTGCCGTCAGATCTGGCTGCACAACTGGTACTTGATTTGTGTTTTCCATAGAAAGTGGATGGATACCGGACTCGAAAGAGGTAGCAAGGGAACGAGCATAACTCTGGGGGTATTTGACTTAAGACCGAAGCCAATAAGGAGCGAGGCTAAGGGCGTACAATCGACCTGAGAGGGCGTAAAATGGGATTTATTTTTGAAAAAAAAAGGATGAAAATATTTTTGACATTTTTTCTTTTTGAGATTGAAAGACAAAATATTTTTGGATTTTTGGTAAAGAAAGGAGAACTATTTTTGGATTTTTTATAAATAAATGAGAAATTTTTTTGGAAGACGGGTCTCAGCATGATTATTATAATTATTATGTTCTCACTTGTATTAAATTCTCCTACATGCAAAATGAAATACCGGACGGGACACGACCCTAGAAAAGTTGGGTTTGTAATATGTGCAAAGCTATGGCTGGACTTATAACTAGGCTCACGGGTAGGGTCATGTTTTAAAAATGTGCAAAAATTTGGGCGGTAGGCCGACCCAAAATTTCGGCAGAGTTTTGGGTTGAAACCGACAATCTAACATGTGTGTCCTAGGCTTGACACCTATATGCAGGTATGCAGTTGGTTGGGTGAATCGAAAAGGGTTCCCCCTCTTTTGCGTGACTTCCACAATATACGTCTTGCTTTTGAGGGCAATCGGTACGTGTGCACAAGCCATTTGATATACTTGAGTGTACGTGAATTGCCTCACCATATACCTAATGGGGACGGTACGTGTGAGAGAGAATTCAATATACTCGGTGTACGTGAACGTGTTCCCTGCGATGTACCTCCCATCATTACTTCGGTCAAGCGGTCCGATGCGGGTGTAGACACCCCATTCTAATACCCCCAACCTCTCCTTAGGTCCCTAGCACCTCCCTTCATGAGTGAAAACCCAAGTCATACCCCGGGTACTGACCTAAAGGCCATCAGGCACTCCCAGGCTCCGTTTGACCAAAATTCAAACTCTTCAGCTCAAACAAGACTGAATGAATCTTCAAAGTGCACTAAATCCTCTTTCCAACGGTTCGCCCCGTGCGCAATTATGACTTACAGTGCGAACGAACGACCCGTTTTCCCTCCGAATAGGACTGTCAACGGGTCGGAGACGGGTCGGGTTTAGGGAGATCCAGATCCGTGTAATCGGGTCTTCATCGGGTTCGGGTTCGGGTTCGGGTCTTCATCGGGTTTACAATATTGGATCCAGACCCGAATCCGTTCGGGTCTCGGGTTCGGGTCCGGGTCTGGTCAAATATGTACATTTATTTATATTTATTTTATTTTATCCCCCTTCTTTATTATTTAATCTTAAATTAAAATATTTTGTAATGTATTGTAGAATATTATTATTATAAATAAAACATATATTACTTATATTTATTACATACATAAATATATATTTTTTTATATAATAATTACATGTTATATTGATAAGATATATTTATAAATATATATAAATTTATAGTATATATGTATATATATACAAAATAATAATGTACAATTCGGGTGGGGTCTTCGGGTCCGGGTCTTGTATAAGATCCAGACCCTACCCGTTTAATAAACGGGTCTTCGGGTATTCGGGTCTTTGGGTCTCGGGTCCAAAAAATATGCTCAGACCCTATTATACGGATCGGGTTCGGTTCGGGTCGGGTTCGGGTCCAGACCCGATCCATTGACAGGCCTACCCCCGAAACTTGATCAGGAGGTCACTAAACGCTCCCAGACTCTGTTTGACAAAAATTAACTCTTCAGCTCGATCGAGACTGAATGAATCTTCTAAGGGCATTGAAATCCCTTTCCAACGGTCTACCCCGTGCGCGATTCTAACTTACAGTGCGGATGAACGATCCGTTTTACTTCGGAAGATCACCAAATGCTTCCAGGCCCCAGTTGACCAAAGTCAACTCCCCGAACCGGGACAAACTCTTTGGAATGTCGAAGTAAATCTCCTCACCTTTCCAATGGTCCGCCACGTGCGCAATTCTGACTTACCATGCGGACAAACGATCCGTTTGCGTCCGACGATTCCTCGTCCAAAGGATCGACGAACTCTTTTGAGCCACATTTGACACAAAGTAAACTCCCAGAGTCGGGAGAAATCGAAAAACTTTCGAAGGTATCTGAATTACCTTTCCGACGGTTCACCCCGTGCATGATTCGGATCAACGGTTTGCGCTCTACGATCGATTTTTTGAAGAAACTTTAAAGAGACTGCCAAACTGCAGGTTCCAAACCCTAACACACCTACCGATTGGCAGGGCCAGGGCTATGCCGATCGGCATTTCCCCGGGCCTATAAAATGAGGTCCTAACCTCATTCCAAAAAGGAGAAAATTAGAGATCCATTACTCTCAGCAAGCTCAAAAAATCCCTCTCGAAGTCAGCGTGATTTCCACATCCAAATCCCTTTCCAGCCTTCACCTTTCAACACCTTTTTCATCAAACTTGGTTAATTAAGTACCCTCCATCATCATCCAAGTGCAAGGGATGACCTCCAACATCCAAGATCAAGCTCAAGATCTCCAAGAAGGTCCAACCTTTTCAACTCTCACTTTAAATTCTCCTAAATTCGCATTAACTTGTTTTATTACTTGGTACTTTTATTCTCTAATCGCACATATCTTAATATACTTTTTATCTAGTATTATTGCACATCTCTTATTTTCATATAAATAAAATCCAAAAAACAAGAAAAAGAGGATTTGCTGATAAATTCCAAAAGGGAATTCTCACACTTTTCTCACAACTAAAACACTTTTTTACACACACACACACACACACACACACACACACACACACACACATACATATTAGAGAAGTCCCCAATTGGATTTATGGGATAAATCCCACCCCTGATTTTGCAAGCGAACTACGTGGACTTTTATGCCTCTATAGGCTACGTAGGCATCTTGGGGTAAAACCCATGACTCGAGTCCTATTCCTACCTTTCTCTCATTTATTATTTTCTCTATATTCTTTAAACTCAATTCTCTTAAATTATATATATACATATATTTGTTCTTAGTGGCGTATTATTCCATGTGCGTTATTGTAAAGTTATAACAATCAACGCGAATATAATCGCGTAAATCCTTTTTTCTAATATTATTTTTAGGAACATTCCTACGGATGACTCGCTTTACCTCTTCCACGATACAAGTCGATGATTCCTATCTCCACTACGTATACACATGAACACATACCACGGGGAAACAAAGGAAAATAACAACAACCCATGAGAGACCGTAAGGTCAGAATGGGTGCCTAACACCTTTCCATTTCGTAACTTAGCCTCCGGACCCTTTTTTCGAATCATTTTGGTTTCATATGTATCAATATGTCTTTAGATGTCGTCTTTCGGGATGGCTCCCTTTTCTTTTGTCTGTTTTGAGTAAAATAGACTGGCGACTCCATCTCTCTACATTTTTTAGCTCATCAATGATGCCAGCCGAAGCGCTCCTGAGAGGGACGCGTGGGACCAAAGGGATCCTCTCCCACCGCGAGGATCGTGGATGGACACAATGGAGAATCCGCTAGGGATTTTCATTTTGAGGGATAGACTCTATTTACATGGGTATTTTATTTTCTTATATATTCCCCTATTTGCATGTTCCCCTTTTACTACTCATTTGTACCTCATGCTTATGCTCCTATTCACACCTTTGTAGAAAAAATTTCGTGTACACTTCACACCACGTGCACCTAGGATCACATATATCCCCATGTTGCACGCATCACCCATACTTGGCATACCATTGGTACTCATACTTTGCTCCCTGTTGGGCATGATCAAGAAATATACTCTCACCATAAGATACTAATAAGAGAATCATGCATGATTCACACAATATCACCAAAGTGCATTGTGATTGACCAAATTTTGTCCCGTAACTGGAGGGTCACTTCGTGTTGGGCGCTGGTCCAGCAGGGTGTAGTTAGCCTAAGCGATATGACTCTCACCTTCCATTGGCCAAGTACCATCGATGTATATCGAACGGTTCCCCTGCATCATATCGCTTGATCGAAGTTATGACGGGAGGTATATCACAGAGAACTCATTCACGTATGCCGAGTATATAGAATTCTCTCTCACAAATACCGTCCCCACGAGGTATATGGTGAGTCAACTCACGTACACTCAGGTATATCAAATGTCTTGTCCACACGTAACGATTACCCTTAAAAAGAAAAACGTATATCGTGGAAGCCACATTGAAAGGGGGGACCCTTTCCGATTCACCCAACCAATTGCATACCCGCATATAGGTGTCAAGCCTAGGACACACGTATTAGATAGCCGGTTTCGACCCAAAAATCTGTCGAAATTCTGGGTCGGCCTGCTGCCCAAATTTTTGCGCATCTTTAAAACGGGACCCTACACGTGAGTTTGGTTACAAGTCTATCCATAACTTTGGATATGTTATAAACCCAACTTTTCTAGGCTCGGGTCCCGTCTGGGATTTCATTTTGCATTTAGGAGAATTTAATACAACTGAGAACATAATTATAATAATAATAATAATAATAATAATAATAATAATAATAATAATAATAATAATAATAATCATGCTGAGACCCGTCTTCCAAAAACATTTTTTCCTTCTTTATCAAAAATCAAAAAACATTTTTTCCGTCTTTATCAAAAATCCGAAAACATTTCTCTTCTTTATAAAAAAATCCAAATATATTTTGCCCTTTGATCTTAAAAGAGAAAAAAAATGTCAAAAATATTTCCTTCTTTTCTCGAAATAAATCCCATTTTGCGCCTTCTCAGGTCGATTGCACACCCTTGGCCTGGCTCTTTATCGACTTCGGTCTGCAGTCAAATCACCTCGGAGCTCCGTTCGTCCCCTTGCTACTTCTTTCGAGTCCGATATCCATCCATTTTCCATGGAGAACACAGATCAAGTACCAGTTGTGCATCCAGATCTGATGGCAATCTTACCTCAGCTCGTATCCAAGATTGACAACCTTCAGACTGAAGTCCAATAGATGCAACAAAACCTGGTTCCTGTTCCTTAAGACCCCGAGGTCTTATTCCCTCATGCTATGGGTCCACCCGAGCCTATCTAGATTCCCTAAGAGTATCAGCATGCTCCACATGTCCTTCCCATTAATGGGACGCCACTTGCCTAGCTTCCTATGCCAAACCTTGCCCAACCTGGGGCTAACTTGCCTGCGATCATTGATCCGAAAGAGGGATAATTGATCAAGGTAAAATAACATCTCAAGATGCTAACTAAGAAGTTAGACCAAGTCCGAATCTCCATAAATTACATGAACTACACCCACATGTCTCCCTATCCTAAGGCAAGGTTACCCGAGAAGTTCAAGATGTCGAATATCGAGAAATTAGGATGAAGTGGACCCCCGATTGTTCATCATCGCAGTTATCACCGTTCTAGGACTCTCCTAGGGGCTTCTGAAGAGGTGATGGCCCAATTGTTTCAGCAAACTCTGATGGATAGCACTATCCGATGGTTTTTGTCTCTCGAGGAGTCCAAAATCTGTAGTTGGGAGGATGTAGCCCGAGAATTTATATCGAAGTACAAATATAACTAAGAGATTGAGGTCACCCGCCATGATTTAAAGCTGCTCAAACAGAACTCTGGGGAATCAGTCAGTAACTTCATAGTCCGATGGAGGAAAAAAGCATCCACCATGACCAATCGGCCATCTGAGGAAGAACAAGTCAACATAGTGAAGAAGAACTTCTTACCCCATGTAAGAGAGACCATGGGAGGATAATACTATCCCCACTTTCGAGCTCTCAGAGAGGCAGGAGTAGAAATCGAGGAAGTCTTACTGAAATAGAGCTTGAACCAAAGAAGGTGCCCGGACATTTCACCCCCATAAAATATGACGAACCTGCCAATGTTGCGGTCTCAACCATCAACAACATATCTTAATCGACCACTTCGTGGGACCAGAAAGCCGGCCTATCCCAGTCGAAAAGGAATACACCGAGCTCCAAGCTCCCCTCTCTAAAATTTATCAAGCCCTGTCAAGCCGAAACCTTATCAAACCCTTGGATCCCCGTCCATTGCCAAACCCACTTCCAATAAACTTCAAGGTTGATGCCCATTGCGCCTTTCACCAAACCGTTAGTCATACCACCGACCAATGATTTCACCTCTGAAACATAATCCAAGGTATAATTGACCATGATACCATTGCCCCACCCGCCAATTCTAAGCCAAACACTACCCACAACCCACTCCTAAATCATACCAATGTTATCTTCCTAGAAATGAACCCAGAATTTTATCCCTCAACTCAAATCACATCCATACACTCTCGCAAACCTCTCGAAACTTGCCCATATTTCTTCCTACACCCTGTTAGCCTCACTGATCAGGCACTGTCATTCATTAATATAGCATGCATCGCTGTCCGTACCAGTTCCGAAATGGAAGTACGGAATTATCAGAAGCGTTAAACCAACTCCTAGAGTTCGGGCTGAAATTTCCCTCACAGATGATCATTGATTCCCAGAGGTTCAGTATGATGTTCTTAGAAGCACAGAAATGGGCCCGAGAGTCAGACAATTGGGTGGTACCAATCGATGAAGTCAGCCTAGATGATGTTGTCCAGATTATGGAAGAATTATTCAGGCAAACCAACGACATCAACAGTATGATCGAGTTACTTGATACTCTAAAGTTACAAGGATGCCTGGTACCTTCACCCTTACATATCCCCACAGAATGGGAAGACCTGTATGCAGAAGCAATTGAATTTTTGGAATGCATTGACTTTTCATGGAAAGACAGAATTCTTGCCACCGGATGGGGGGAAGAATTTGAAAATTCAAGTGAAGAGCAAGCTTTAGAGAAAATTGGCTCAGTAGTCGACATGTGTGGGATGATATCATTTGAAGAACTCCTCGAATAAATAAGCAAGATGGCATAACAACCCGAGATTGATGAAGAAATAGGGTTCATATTCTTCCATTCTTCAGTAAATCACATGACCAAACCAGGGAAGCATTACTAGATCCCAAGCTCACTACCCGCAAATGACAAGAGAAAGGGCGTTGAAAACCTTCCTATGCTAGAAATGACCCTCGAGTCGAGCAAGATCCTCGATCAACTGAAGAAAACTCAAGCTAACACCACTCTATGGGGGATTTTCATGTCTTCTCAGCTGCACAAAAATGCATTGATCAAGTTGCTCACTGGACCCATAGTTCCTCCTTCTACTACACCCGAAGAAGTGGTAAATCTAGTCGAATCCCTGACCGCTACCCGAGTGATATCCTTTTCTGAAAAAGAAATCCTCAAAATTGGTCCAAACCACAATCATGCACTCAACATCTCCGTTTAAATTATGGGGACGATCGTACCACTCTCTCTTGTCGATAATGGATCCGCCTTGAATGACTGCCCATTAGGAACCTTCAAATTCTTAGGACTGAAGGAGGGTGACTTCGCTCCAACTTTTGCTGATGTACGTGCCTAAGATAATAACCGTATGGAGGTGATGGGATCCATAAAACTTGTAATATGGGCTGGCCCTATAAACCCTATCGTTTAATTCCAAGTTATTGACATCCCAACTTGTTTTAACCTGTTTCTCGCTTGACCTTGGCTCCACAATATCAAGGGTGTGTCTTCCTCACACCATTAGAAATAGAAGTTCTTCGCCGACGAATGAGTCATCACCATTTTGGGTGATGATGACAATGCCGAGGGTGAAAGTACCAGCAGTCCAATCCTTGAGATACAACACGGGTCAAATGATATGCTCCTATCAGGATTCCGAGTTGAACCACTCCTACTCCCGGCAGGGGATGTTTTCAAAGAAAGGGTTTGTCCAGAATATGACCCTCATGGAAACGTCAATGTGATTCAGATGTTCAGAAACATGCACTTCATTCCCGGACTGGGGCTAGGACAAAGACAACAAGGGATACTTGAGCCCATTGAACTGAAGAAACCTTTCCCTCCTTGTGGTTTGGGGTATCAAGCATCAGAACAAGAGCTCAAAATGATCCGCTAGTCTCGACCAAAGAGAAGATTAGACTGCATCCAGATTATCCCAGGTGACTCCTTGAATGGACGATTCATCAAAGAGGGTGTGAAATTCCCCTTTTGTGGCTTTCCAGAACCATGGTATGACCATACAGACAAGAAGATGAAACCCAGAATGGAGATCTTTTTCCAAGACAGCTACCCATGGGCCGAAAGTTCCCAACACCATGAACAACCCCTCATCAGAAATACCAAAGAGACTGAGGAAAGTGACCCCGAGGACTCATTTAACTTGCAGACACTGGGACTAACACTTTACATGGTTCATTCAGGAACTACATCACTGGATCCATCCCACATGATCAAATCTGCTTATACACCTCTCCTCAACTGGCATGATGCGCCTATTCTACCTATTAAAATCCCACCAAACCCCAATGTTTACCCATTTCTTCTTTTATTGTCTATCGTTGCTCAAATGTAATTGAGACCTCCTTTGATGAGGTTCTCAATGTTGTTTTTCCTATCAATGAAATAAACGAAGATTTTAAGTATCTTGTTATGCCTTACATTAATTATTTGGATTCTAATCAATCTTTTGATGATGATGATTTTGCAAATGAACAATTCTTAACTGATCTAAATAAGGTTAATAACAAACAACATAATCGCGTTCAAGTTAATGAAGAAGAGACTATTATTATTAACCTCGGTTCTAGTAGCCAACTACGGGAGATTAGGATCGGGGCTACCCTTGATGAGCATAAGCGCGCACAACTCAAAGAATTATTGAAGGAATTCATGGATGTCTTCGCATGGTCCTATGACGATATGCCCGGCATTGATCCTGAAATAGCTCATCATGAGATCCCCACTCTTCCATATTACAAGTCGGTTAAACAAAAGTTGAGAAAGCTCAACACTAAATGGTCGCTCAAAGTCAAAGAAGAGGTTGTCAAATAGCCGAACGTGGGTTTCATTCGTGTGATCGAATATTCCACATGGCTAGCCAACATAGTGCCTGTGCTGAAATACGGAGGGAAATTTTGGATGTCAATGGACCCCCTCCTGATCCAAAAGCAAGACAAACCAACCCACTGCTACCACATTGGGCTCATCACCAAAGAAGATTATGAGCTAGCTAATTATTGGTATTATGATATCTGGCACCTCCTCAAGCATGGTAGGTATCCCAAGGGTTCCGACAAGAAAGATCGAGAAACCCTCCGAAGACTGGCCGCCCAGTACATTATCTATCATAAAGCACTGTTCAAGAGAAACTTCGATGGAACCTATCTACACGGCATCGCAGGGGCTGACAATGAAGAGGTAATGCAAAGAATCCACAGTAAGGAATGCAGATCCCACATGAACGGTCACATGCTTGCTAAGAACATCATACGACAAGGCTACTACTGGACCACCAAAATCCAGTATTGCACCACCTATGTCCGGAGATGCCTCAAATGCCAACAGTTCTCTAACGTTCAACACCTACCTCCGCGTGAATTATACAACATGACTTCTCCCAGGCCATTCTCCACCTGGGCATTGACATTATAGGAAAGGTTACACCCAAGGCCTCTAACGGACATGAGTTCATCCTGGTTGCCATTTATTACTTCACCAAATGCGTCGAAGATGAGTCATACGCAGTTCTGAATGCTAAGAAAGTGGCCAAATTCATCAAGAAAAATATCATCTTCTGATATGGGGTCCCGTATGAGCTAGTGTCAGATAACGGGTTGTATTTTGAGTCAGAAGTAACAAAAGTGGTCAACGAATATAGGATCCAGAGACATAAATCTTCTTCCTACCAACCTCAAACCAATGGTGTGGTCGAAGCTGCCAACAAGAACCTCAAAGCCATCATCAGTAAGATGACCGAAAGCTGTCGAGATTGGGCCGAACGAATCTTATATGCCCACTGGGGCTACCGAACCTTAATCCGAACCTCTACTGGGGCTACCCCTTACTCTCTAGTCTATGGCATGGAAGCAGTCCTAACTGTGGATATAGAAATACCCACGTTACGTGTCATGCTCGAAAGGATGGTCAGTGAGGCCGACTGGCATCAAAGACGCCTCGACGAGCTATCACTCCTGGACAAAAAGAGGCTAAAGGCATTGTATCACATACAAGGGTACCATCGCTGAATAGAGCGTTCATTCAATAAAAGAGTCAAGGATCGCAGTGTCCGAGAAGGGGATTTACCCCTCAAAGAAATAGTAGAGTTCATCAAAAGGCATAGTTGGATGATCAAAAAATTATTTATTTCACTAATAAGAAATTACAGTGCAATTACATAAAGGAACGTATGATTCCCTTCCCCCTACCTTCCTAAAAAGTCAAATAAAAAAACCAAACTTATTTTCTGGTACAAAATAAAATCTCCAAGAGTCCTACCCACAGCTAACAGAGGAGCCCGCTCCATCATCATCATCTACATCCTGGGGTCACCAAGCTCCCCTACCTGAATGGAGTGTTGCAGACGCTCCATGGACCGATAAGCTCGAACCAGACTAAAAAAAACTACCACACCTCCCTCCATGATATCAGATAAGGTAAGCCACCTTTGTCTAGTCTCCACTTCCAACATCTTGCTAACTACTCTCCTATGCAACCACTTCATATAATCCTCAGGGATGTGCCAAACTCTCCCAGCCGACAGAGAGGGACGGGTCTACGGACTTCGACTCTTCCACAAAGAGCCAAGATGCATGCGCAGATGCTCTGTGAAATCTTCTACCGGAAAGAAGTCTAGAGTTCGAGGTTGCACGATCTGCTCCCAGCCGAATTGGCGCAGAAGCCGCCAAGGGAAATAGAAAGAGGTCTGTCTAAGACAACCATCCGCACATACGAGTATTCTCCCAGTTCTAAAATAGGCAACAACTATCCCCACCAAGGTACTGACCAGTATAGATTTAGAGCCCCATGCTCCACGAACAAGTTCTCCCAGCTCTCAATATCCAGGCCAACACTAATGAAATGGTGAGAAAAGAATTGGGTACAGCCAAAAAAGGATATTTCAGAGGAGTCACGAGGCGGAATCTTTCAGACAACCACATGAACAGGGCTACCCCTCAGAAAGTCACAGGTGTCACAAAGCTACCTCTCAGAAAGTCAATATGACCTTCTCACCAGGAATCCAGGACATTTAGAGTCTCCACTAGTATCAACACCACAGGATTGAGATGGTAGGACATCCATGAAGTAATAGATGCAAGTTATGGGTCCACTAGCAGCTCCTGGGTCACTAGCAGCAATGTTGAAACCAAGCCTAAAATGATAGCTCTGGAATATCCAGCATCACTAACCTCCTACAAATGCACGGACAGAAACACCGTCGGAAGAGAAATCAAACCTCCATCCACCAATGATCTGGCCACCGAGGACGAAACATAAAGAAGCCCGGCTAACAACTCCCGGGGAGAATGGGAAAACTGGGGCAGAGCCGCGGCGACATCGGGGTTTATCCCCAACTTGGCAAAAAATTCCTCATAAGTCGGACAGACTTCTTTCAAGCCAAAGCAGAATACATGATCTTCAGGGTACCGGAATTGTACCTCCGCCATCAGCATGTTCCACTCTATGGGCCGATTACGCCATAAATAAACTCGTCGCATGTTGTAAGCATCGTAGTCGACGTTATAGGAGCACATCGCCTCCAAAGTCTTGAGGTAGTTGGCAAAATCAACACTACCAGGGAGAGACATCTCACATAACAAGAAATTCAGGATTTGAGGGTGTGAGGAAAAAACTCCACTCTTACCCCTCTTTTATACTTGAAAACCCCCACAAAGGACATAACCCCTGCGAAAATTGGAGGAAATCCTGCCCCACAAGGTACCAAAGGCTGAAGAGGGTGCCAATCAAAGCTTTAAATTGATGGTACTGGACTGACCAGTCAATAGGCAAGACAAGGTGCTTGTCGATCGGCAACCCCCTACTTTTTAAAATTTTCCTTTTTCCTCTTTTATCAGAATTCAGAAAACTTAAAATAAATTGATATTCTCAATATAATTTCAAAAATCCCTTTTTCATGTTTATATAAATTCTCAATTTGAATAAAAATCTTACCCTATCACTAGTCATGCCATTCAAGACCTGATGCATCGCCTCTAGAGAGAAAGACCTCCTCGACTCCCAATTGGCCTTGCGCCATCGATCCCCAACGGTCTCATTCTTCAAAGCAATCAGCTGGATATTACACCCGATCGACTCATAGAACCACATCTGCCAAAGACAAAAATTTTGCAATAAACAAGAGGTTCATAAGGAAAATGTGAATGCATGAAAAGAAAATGCACAAAATTAAAGAATACCTTAAGAAGATACAATGCTCCAATGAAAGACTGCCGACAGCACCGACGGAATGCATCCAAGGAAAAATAATGGGAGGCCAAAGTCAGGCTCCCCCAGTCATATAGAGGGATGTTTTAAAACATCCTCATATATGGTAAAAACCATAAGTGGACAACGTTGCCGCTCGACACCACCAGAAATCCTCTCAACACCTGCAAAATAAATAACCGGTCCATCTTCCTCACCTGCAACCCGTCCTCCACATCAATCACCCTACCCAGCAAAACATCCTTCAGCAGTGATAGACGGATAGAGTCCCCAGACACTATCCTCCCCACATCACCAGGCGCTGCACGAACCGCCTCTGGCCTCACCTGCAAAGAGAGATCCACCTCTATCTGCTCTCGATCACAATCTAGCCCCAATAGCTGCTGCACATCTATGGGAGTCACAGTCATCTCCCCTAAAACCAAAATGAAAGGTGTGGGTAGTGTCCCACCAAATCTCCCCTAGAGCGCATAAAATCGTCATCGAACGAGGCATCTCATCAAGTACAGACGCCAGCCTCCCAAAGACTGCTGATGATACCACCCAACGCACCACAGGTGGAAGATGCTCCCAGACATCCTTAAGCCTCGTCATCCCGCGAGCACGCATATTCGATAAAGAAACATCAGACTGCCAAAAGAGAATAACCTTGTCAGGATCCAAGAAATAAGAAAAACCACAAAAAAAAGAATGCCAAAAGTCATTTTACTTACATAATCGCCAGGGTTTACCACCCTCGAAGAGCGATGATGCGACGGCTCCCACAGCAAGGTCCGCTAATCCACAACCAGCTCGAATGCATCAAAAGATTTCTCGCTCCCCAAAGCAAGAGACGCCCTGGCCCTCCACTCCACGTTTACCCAATCATCAACAGCCAACCATTCTCGGTGTACTGCAGTGCTCACAAAAGCGGCCATTTTTTAGAGATCAAATTGCTAGAACGATTCGCAAAAGAAAATCGCAGAAAGAGAGAAGGCAAGAAGCTAAGAAAAATGAGGGGAACTCGCCCCCTTTATATAGGATGCCAAGGGTCATGTCGATCGGCATTACACCCCTACCTACCGATCAGCACTAACCTTTTACCTTCTAGAAGCATCCAAAAGTCTGTGCCACTACCGAATGGCACCCTCTACACCATGCCAACTGGAACCTCCCTTAAATTTTTGTACAGAAATTTCCAAAAAATACTAGAAAACCCTGAAAAATCCTCAAAAAATTTCTAAAAATCCCGGAAAGGATTTAGAACATTTTCACTAAGAAAATTTTGCACTTCCTCAAGCAGAACCCCTATTTCCCCAGTGAAACTCTCAAAAGATAAGCGAATCTCTCCCCGACAACGTCCAAAACTTCAGGATCATCTCCTATTCCCCAAAGGTCTCAATTTTTCCGGAGAAATGTGTCCAAACCCTGGACCACCTAATCAATTCCTCGGTATCAAATTGATTGTTCCCTCGGTATAGTCTCCAGAAGACACACAAGGATTTCCCCAGCAATCTGCTCCCCAGCTCAAATCAAAATCAAGAGGTAATTTCCCCAGTAGAGTTCCCCGAGGTCATTTCAACTTAAGCCTGCGGAATTGGCTTTGACCCGCAGAATTGGTCATTTCAAACTTAAGCCCGTACAATAGGCTTTCAGCCGCAGAATTGGTCATTTCAAACTTAAGCCGGCAGAATTGGCTTCGACCCGCAGAATTGGTCATCTCACCTTAAGCCAACAGAATTCGCTTCAACCCGCAGAATTTTTCATCTCACCTTAAGCCCGCAGAATTGGCTTTGACTTGCAGAATTGGTCTACATAACTTAAGCCTACAGAATTGGTCATCTCACCTTAAGCCCACAGAATTGGTTTCGACCCGTAGAATTGGTCATCTCACCTTAAGCCCGCAGAATTAGTCACCTCACCTTAAGCCCGCAGAATTGGCTTCGACCCGCATAATCGGTCATATCACCTTAAGCCCGCAGAATTGGTCATCTCACCTTAAGCCCGAAGAATTGGCTTCGACCCGCAGAATTGGTCATCTCACCTTAAGCCCGCAGAATTGGATTTGACTCGTAGAATTGGGCCGTCTCAAGAAATTTTACCCCTAGTCCAAAATCTCGATGCGCTACGACTCTTCTCATCTCCCTTCTATTCTAAAAAAAATCTCTTCGTTTCCCTCTGCCCAGAACTACGTGGGCCTGATCCTTTGTAAAAAATCATTCTTAGAAAAATTGAATTTTTTTAAAAACCCCCAGAGGTACGTAGGAAGCTCATACATCTTACATGAGCACACCCCTTTCCTTTTCACAAAAAACTATTCTTTTCTTATCTCCGAGAACGACAGTCCATTCTAACATATATTTAAACAAAAGGATTATGCATGCCTTAGCGATCGGTATAGATAATTCAAAATACAAAATTCATCAAAAGGCACATCTAGATGATCAAAAACTTGTTTATTTCATTAATAAGAAATTACAGTGCAATTACATAAAGGAACAGATAACTCCCTTCCCCATACCTTCCTAAAAAGCCAAATAAATTCCCAAATTTATTGGCCAATACAAAATAAACTCCCCCCAAGAGCCCTACCCACAGTTACCAGAGGAGCCCGCTCCATTATCATCATCTACATCCTGGGGTCCCCAAACTTCCCCTGCCTGAATGGAGTGCCGCAAACACTCCAAAGACCAATAAGCTCGAACCAGCCTCAGAAAAACTACCACACCTCCCTCCATGGTATCAGATAAGGAAAGCCACCTTTGTCCAGTCTCCACTTACAACATCTTTCTAATTACTCTCCTCCATAACCACTTCATATAATCCCCAGGGATGTGCCAAACTCTCCCAGCTGATTAAGAGGGACGGGTCGACGGACGCCAACTCTCACACAAAGAGCCAATCCTCATGCGCAGATGCTCTATCAAATCTTCCACCAAAAAGACGTCTAGTATTCGAGGTGTCATAATCTGCTCCCAGCCAAATTGGCGTAGATACCGCCAAGGGAAATAAAAAGAGGCTTGTCTGAGATCAACCAGTCAGACATACGAATATTATCCCAGTTCTAGAATAGGCAGCAACTATCCCCAATAAGGTACTGACCAGTACAGATTTAGAGCCCCATGCTCCACAAACCAATTCTCCCAGCTCTCAATATCTATGCCAACACTGGTGAAATGGTGCAAAAAGAAATTGGGTACAACCGACAAAGGGTATTCCGGAGGAGTCACCAGGCGTAATATTTCACACAACCACATGAACAATAGCACAGATCTACCCCTCAAAAAATTAGAATGACCTTCTCGCCAGGCATCCAGGCCATTTAGAGTCTCCGCCAGTATCACTGCCGCAGGATTGCGACGGTAGGACATCCATAAAGTAATCGCTGAAAGTTGTGGGTCCACAAACAGCTCCTCGGTCACCAGCAACAATTTTGAAACCAAACCTAGAACGATAGCTCCAGCATATCCAGCATCACCAACCTCCTGCAAATGCACAGATCGAAACACCGCTAGAAGAGAAATCATACCTCCAACCACTAGTGATCTGTCCACCGAGGATGAAACACAAAGAAGCCCGGCCAACAACTCCCGGGAAGAACGGGAAAACTCAGGCAGAGCCGCAGCAACGACGGGATTTATCCCCAACATGGCAGAAAATTCCTCATAAGTCGTACAAACTTCTTCTAAGACAAAGCGGAATGCATGGTATTCGAGGTAATAGAATTGTACCTCCGCCATCAGCGTGTTCCATTCTATGGTCCGATTACGCCATAAAGAAACTCGACACATGTTGTAAGCACCATAATCGACGTTATAGGAACACATTGCCTCCAAAGTCTCGAGGTAGTTGGTAAACTCAACACTAACAGGGAGAGCCATCTCACATAACAAGAAAGTCAGGATGTGAAGGTGTGATGAAAACACTCCATTCTTACCCCTCTTTTATACTTGAAAACTCCCACAAAAGACATAACCTCTGCAGAAATTGGAAGAAATCCTGTCCCACAAGGTACCAAAGGCAGAAGAGGGTACTAATCAAAGCTTTGAATTGATCGGACTGGACTGACCTGCCGATAGGCAGGACAAGGTGCTCGCCGATCGGCAACCCCTTACTTTTGGAAATTTCCCTTTTTCCTCTTTTGTCAAAATTCAGAAAACCCAAAATAAATTGATATTCCCATCAGAATTTAAAAAATTCCCCTTTTCAGCTGTATATAAATTCTCATTTTAAATAAAACTTTCCCTCAAAATCTCAAAATATATCTTTTTATGGTCTCAGAAGAAAAGTAAAAAACGCATATGCATACATTCGCTCATTCATTATTAACAGAAGATAATAAAAAAAGACTTCATTGCATTGCACAGATATTTCTCTGTGTTACATCAATCTTGCCAAAAATAAAGAAAAACAGTAAAAACAACGGGACTCAGCCCAAACACACATTCTCTCTCTCTCCCTCTCTCTCTCTCTCTCTCTCTCTCTCACTTACCCTTCCCTTGCTTTCTCCTAAGAGCTTCCACCCCTGCGACGCGCTCTCTTTCCCCTACGGTGAGATGACGCACCACCACTACCTCAACCAGACTCCTCCTCGAATGATGTAGACGGCACCAAGCAAGAAGGAACAGGAACTGCATCCTGAATATGGGAAGTCGCCAAAGATATCCAGTCCCTAATATCCCTCAGCCAAGTGGTGGACACCCAGACGTGCTGTAAGAAAAGGCAAAATCAGTGTCAAGAAGAAAAGATCAAAAGAAACCAAATGAGAAGAACAAAAAAGATATACCTCAGGATGAAAAACCTCCTCTGTCAAGCCCAACTCCTCTGGGTCCATCACATGAGGACGATGAAGCATAGGCACCATCCCTCCATCATCCCGCCGGATATTGTATGAAGGGGTATGCAACCGCACAAAGGGGACCTCCGAGGTCACCATCGCTAAAGATGTTGAAGGACCGCCATCGCTGTTGGAGGACCCCACTGGCCGACTAGAACCCGTAGGAGGGAAGGGCAGTGCATCATATATGCTGGGCACCATCAGCCAGCTCGTCACAAAGTCCATATAATCTTACGGCACAGCCGTATCGATGTACAACATGTATGACTCACCAATCATCACCGCGATCCTCGCATCCTCCGGCAGCAGCCGCTCCCGCCTCATAGACATAAGGGTCCTCGCAGGTGGCACCACCACCTCCCCCTCAGTAATCTGTCAGAACACCCTCTCCCTGAGATACCAAGATTGGCCAAACTCATGCACCAGTAAATGCCTCATCAGCGCATTTACTCCAGTCAACCCCGTGTCCTGAACGGTCGTCCCCCAAAGGTAAAAGGTGACCTGAAAAATCCCCAGCAAAATATAAGGAAACATAGAATCATACCACACAAAGGTCTTAGACTGAAGAAGAAAAAAAAGATTCATACCCTGTCACTAGTCAAGCCATTCAAGACCTGATGCACCTCCTCTAGAGGGAGAGGCCTCCTCGACTGCCGATTGACCTTGCGCCATCGATGCAACCGAAAAAAGTCCCCAATGGTCTCATCCTTGAAAGCGATCAGTTGGCTATTTCACTCGATCCCCTCATAGAACCACGTCTTCCAAAGACAATAATTCACAATCAAGAGAGATGCATAAGGAAAATGCAAAGGCATGAAAGGAAAATACAAAAAATTATAGAATACATCAAGAAGATACATGGCTCCAGTGAAAGACTGCCGGCAGCACCGGATGAATGCATCTATGGAAAAATAAAGGGTCGCCAAAGTTAGTCATCTCCAATTATATAGAGGGATGCTCGAAAACATCCTCTGATATGGTAAAAACCATAAGTGGAAAATGTTGCCGCTCGACGCCACCATAAATCCCCCCAACACCAGCAAAATGAAAAATCGGGCCATTTGCCTCACCTGCAGCCCGTCCTCCACATCGATCACCCTACCCAATAAAACATCCTTCACTAGGGATAGACGAATAGAATCCCGAGATACCGCCCTTTACACCATGCCGACCGGTACCCCCTTAAAATTTTCGTACTGAAATTCCCATAAAATACTAGAAAGACCTGGAAAATCCTTAGAAAATTCCTAAAAATCCGAGAAAGGATTCAAAAAAAATTCACCAAGAAAATTTCGTACTTCCTCTAGCGGAATCCCTATTTCCACAGCGACTCTCAAATGACAAGTGAATATCCTTTCGGTAACGTCCCCAGAGGACCTCCAAAAAATCCAAAACTTCAGGATCATCTCCTATTCCCCAAAGGTCTCAATTTTCCCCGAGAAATACGTCCAAACCCTGTACCACCTAATAATTTCCCAAACAATTGGCTCCCCAACTCAAATCAAAATCTCGAGGTAATTTCCCCGACAGAGTTCCCCGAGAACATCTCATCTTAAGCCCACAGAATCATCTTCGACCCGCAGAATTGGTCGTCTCACCTTAAGCCCACAGAATTGGCTTCGACCCGCAGAATTGGTCATCTCAACTTAATACCACAGAATTGTCTTCAACTCGCAGAATTGGTCGGCTCACCTTAAGCCCGTAGAATTGGCTTCGATACGCAGAATTGGTAATCTCTACCAAAGCCCGCAGAATTGGCTTCGACCCGCAGAATTGGGAATCTCAACTTAAGCCCGCAGAATTTGTCATCTCACCTTAAGCCAGAAGAATTGGCTCCGACCCACAAAATTGGTCACCTCAACTTAAGCCCACATAATTGGTTGTCTCACCTTAAGCCCGCAGAATTGGCTTCAACCCGTAGAATTGGTCATCTCACCTTAAGCCCGCAAAATTGGCTTCGACGCGCAGAATTGGTCATCTCACCTTAAGCCCACATAATTGGCTTTGACCTAAAGAATTGGTCATCTCACCTTAAGCTCGCAGAATTGGCTTCGACCCACAGAATCGGTCATCACAACCTAACCCTGAGAATTGGCTTCGACCGGCAGAATTGGTCACCCCCATCATTGTTGTAGGTCTATAAAATTGACCCAAATCTTTCCTTTAAGACCATCCCCAACATGCCCCTTTAAGCCCTCAGAATTATCTTCAAATCGTAGAATCGATCACCCTCATCTCCAAGCCCACAGAATTAGCTTTGACCCGCAGAATCGATCACCCTCATTTCCAAGACCTTATAATTGGATTCGACCCGCAGAATCGATCACGCTCATCTCCAATCCCTCAGAATTGGCTTCGACCCACAGAATCAGTCATCCTCATCCTTAGGTCCTCAGAATCGACCTCAACCCTCCGGTCATCCTCTTTTAAAGGCATCATATGGTGTCTATTTGACAGCTATCGTTTATTCCAAACTCACCCGTCGAGTGGCTCTGTAGACACCCCATCTAATACCCCCTACCTCTCCTTAGGTCCCTAACACCTCCCTTCATCATTGCAAACCCAAGTCATACCCCGCGTACTGACTTAAAATCCATTAGGCACTCCCAGTCTCTGTTTGACAAAAATTCAAACTCTTCAGCTCGAACGAGACTGAATGAATCTTTGAAGGGAACTGGATCCCATTTCCAACGATCTATCCTGTGCACAATTCTGACTTACGGTGCGGATGAACGACCCATTTTTCCTTGAAACTCGATCAAGGGGTCACCGGACGCTCCCATGCTTCGTTTGACCAAAGTCAACTCTTCAACTCGACTGATACCGAATGAGCCTTTTAAGGGCACTAAAACCCATTTCCAACAGTCTGCTTTGTGCACGATTCTGACTTACAGTGTGGACGAATAATTCATTTTAGTCCGAAAGATCATCAAACGCTTCCAGGCCCCAATTGACCCAACTCAACTCCCCCAATCGGATCAAAATATTTGGAATGTCGAATTATATCTCCTCACCTTTCCAAAGGTCCACCCCGTGTGTGATTCTGACTTACCATGCAGACGAACGATCTGTTTGCGTCTGATAATTACCCGTCCAAAGGACCGACGAATGTGTCTGAGCCATATTTGACCCAAAGTCAAATCTCGAACCTTGGAGCAGTCCAAAGACTTTCAAAGGTCTCTCAATTACCTTTCCAACGGTTCTCCCTATGCATGATTCGGATCAACGGTTTGTTCTCTACGACCGATTTTTCGAAGAAACCTGAAAGAGACTACCGAATGGCAGGTTCCAAATCCGGCCTATCGGCAGTGTGCCTAAACACACCTGTCGATTGGCAGGACCAGGGATATGCCAATCGGTAATGCCATGGGCCTATAAAAGGAGGTCCTAACTTCATTCCAATAAGGATAAAAATCAGAGATCCATTACTCTCAGCAAGCTCAGAGAACCCCTCTCGAAGTCAGCGTGATTTCCACATCCAAATCCCTTTCCAACCTTCACCTTTCATCACCTTTTTCATCAAACTTGGTGAATTAAGTACCCTCCATCATAATCCAAGTGCAAGGGCTGCTCTCCAACATCCAAGATCAAGCTCAAGATCTCCAAGAAGGTCCAATTCTTTTAACTCTCTCTTTAAATTCCCCTAAATTCTCGTTAACTTGTTTTATTACTTAGTACTTTTATTCTCTCATCTCACATATCTTAATATAATTTTTATCTAGTATTATTGTACATATCTTATTTTAATATAAATAAAACCCAAAAAATAAGAAAAAGAGGATTTGCTCATAAATTCCAAACGGGAATTCTCACACTTTTCTCACAGCTAAAACACTTTTTTACACACACACACACACACACATATATATATAAGAGAAGTCCCCGATTGCATTTATGGGATAAATCCCACCCCTCATTTTTTCATGCGAACTACGTGGACTTTGATGCCTCTATAGGTTACGTAGGTGTCTCGGGGTAAAACTCGTGACTCGAGTCCTATTCCTACATTTCTCTCACTTTCTATTTTCTCTATATTCTTTAAACTCAATTCTCTTAAATTGTATATATACATATATTTGTTCTTAGTGGCGTATTATTCCATGTGTGTTATCGTTCCGTTATAACGATCAATGCGAGGATAATCGCCTAAATCTTATTTTCTAATATTATTTTTTAGGAACATTCCTACGGATGACTGGCTTTGTCTCTTCCGTGATACAAGTCGATGATTCCTATCTCCACTAAGTATACACATGCACACATACCACGGGGAAATAAAGGAAAATAGCAACAACCCATGAGAGACCGTAAGGGCGGAATGGGTACCTAACACCTTCCTATTTTGTAACTTAGCCTTCGAACCCTTTTTTAGAATCATTTTGGTTTCGTATGTATCCGTATGTCTTTGTATTTCGTCCTTCGGGATGGATACCTTTTATTTTGTCTATTTTGAGTAAAATAGACTGGCGACTCCATCTCTCTACATTTTGTACCTCATCAATTACGTCGGTCGAAGCGCTCCCGAGAGGAATGCGCGGGACCAAAGGAATCCTCTCTCACCGCAAGGATCAGGGATGGACATAGCGGGGGAACCGTTCGATATATGTCAAAGGTACTTGGCTAATGGAATGTGAGAGTGATATCGCTTAGGCTAACGGCGCCCTGTCAGACCAGCGCCCATCACGAAGTGACCCTCCAGTTACTGGACAAAATTTGGTCAATCACAATGCTCTTTAATGATATCGTGTGAATCATGCATGATTCTTTTATTAGTATCTTATAATGAGAGTATCTTTATTGATCCTTCCCAATAGGGATCAAAGTATGAGTACCAATGGTATACCTAGTATGGATGTGTGATGCGTGTAACATGGGGATATATGTGATCCTAGGTGCACGTAGTGTGAAGTGTACATGGAGAATTTTCTATAAGTGTGTGAATAGAAGCATACGCATAAGGTACAGATGAATGGTAAAGGGGAAAATATGGGGATACATAAGAAAATAAAATATCCATGTAAATAAAGTCTAGCCCTCAAAATAAATATCCCCATCAGATTCGCCACTATGGCCATCCCCGATCCTCGCGGTGGGAGAGGATCCTGGTCCCGTGCTTCCCTCTCTAGAGCGCTTCGGTCGGCGTCGTTGATGAGGTAAAAAATGTAGAAAGATGGAGTCGCCAGTCTATTTTACTCAAAAGAAACAAAAGATAAAAGGGAACCATCCCAAAGGACAGCATCCAAAGACATACTGATACATACGAAACAAAAATGATTTAAAAAGGGTCCGGAGGCTAAGTTACGAAATGGGAAGGTGTTAGGCACCCATTCCACCCTTATGGTATCTCATGGGTTTTTGATATTTTCATTTATTTACTCGTGCTATTAGTGCATGTCACACGTAGTGGAGATAGGAATCATCGAATTGTATCATGGAAGAGATAAAGCGAGTCATCCATAGGAATGTTCCTAAAAGATAATATTAGAAAAAATAGGATTTACGCGATTATTCTAGCATTGATCCTTATAATGGAAGGAAAACGCATATGGAATAATATACCACTAAGAACAAATATATGTTTATATAAACATATAGAATTTAAGAGAATTGAGTTTAAAGAATATAAAGAGAATAGAAAATAAGAGAAAAGTAGGAATAGGACTCGAGTCATGGGTTTTACCCCGAGACGCCTACGTAGCCTATAGAGGCATCAAAGTCCATGTAGTTCACATGCAAAATTAGGGGTGGGTTTTATCCCATAAATCCAACCGGGGACTTCTCTTATGTGTGTGTGTGTGTGTGTAAAAAGGTGTTTTAGTTGTGACAAAAGTGTGAGAATTCTCGTTTGGAATTTATGAGCAAACCCTACTTTTCTTATTTTTTGGGGTTTTATTTATATGAAAATAAGAGGTGTGCAATAATACTAGATAAAAATTATATTAGTATATGTGAGATGAGAGAATAAAAGTACTAAGTAACAAAACAAATTAATTCGAATTTAAGAGAATTTAAGGAGAGAATTGAGAAAATTGGACCTTCTTGAAGATCTTGAGCTTGATATTGGATGTTGGAGAGAAGACCTTGCACTTGAGTGATGATGGAGGATACTTAATTCACCAAGTTGTATGAAGAAGGTGATGAAAGGTGAAGTTTGGAAAGGGATTTGGATGTGGAAATCACGCTGACTTCGAGAGGGGGTTACTGAGAGTAATGGATCTCTGATCTTCTTCCCCTTATGAAATGGGGTTAGGCCCTCCTTTTTATAGGTACAGGGCATTGCCAATTGGAATATCCCTGGTCCTACCAATCTTCAGGTGTGTTTAGGAACACTGCCGATAGGCAGGGTCTGGAACCTGCCATTTGGCAGTCTCTTTCAGGTTCCTTCGGATAATCGGTCGTAGAGAGCAAACCATTGATCTGAATTGCACACGGGGCAAATCGTTGGAAAGGTACTTCAGATACCTTTGAAAGTACTTTGGACTACTCCTGGGGTTCGGGAGTTGACTTTGGGTCAAATGTGGCTCGAAAGCGCTCGTCGGTTCTTTGGACGAGGAAACTTCGGATGCAAACGGATCGTTTGTCCGCATGGTAAGTCAGAATCGTGCACGGGGCAGACCGTTGGAAAGTTTAGGAGATTTAATTCAACATTCCAAAGAGATTGACTCGGTTTGAGGAGTTGACCTTGGTCAACTGAGGCCTGGAAGCGCTCGGTGACCTTTTGGAGTAAAACGGATCGTTCGTTCGTACCGTAAGTCAGAATTGCGCATGGGGTGGATTGTTGGAAGGGGTTTTAGTTCCCTTCGAAGATTCATTCGGTCTCGGTGGATCTGAAGAGTTGAATTTGGTCAAACAGAGCCTGGGAGCGTTCTGTGAGTTCCTGATCGAGTTTGGGGTGAAAACGGGTCGTTCGTCTGTTCCGTAAGTCAGAATCGCGCACGAGGAACACCGTGGGAAAGGGGTTTCAGTGCCCTTCAAAGATTGATTCATTCTTGTTTGAGCTGAAGAGTTTGACTTTTGTTCAAACAGAGTCTGGGAGTGCCTGATGGCTTTTAGGTCAGTACTCGGGATATGACTTAGGTTTGAAATGATGAAGGGAGGTTCTAGGGACCTTAGAAGAAATTAAGGGGTATTAGAATGGGGTGTCTAGACTCTCGATTTGAGAATAACACCCAGATATGAAAATACGAACACTTAGGCTTGAAAACATTCCGTGAGGGGGGACACCACCAAACGGCACCACGAGTGTCACGACACCTCGTGTGCTTTCAACGTAACACATAACAACCGGTCGTGGAGTCGTGGGACTCTCGGTTTGAAAATAGGAACCAAATTTGAAAATTGGAATACTTAGGCATGTAAACGTGCCATGCGGGGGCAGATGACACTAAATCCCCCCCACCCCCAAATGGCACCACGAGTGACACGAACACCTCGTGTGTTTTTGACGTAACACGTAGCAGCCGTTCGCGCAGTCGTGGTACTCTCAGTTTGAGAATAGGGCTAGGATTTGAAAATAGGAACACTTAGGTTGAAAACGTGCCACAAGGGGGAAGACAAGACCAACCCTTTCAAAAAAGGGCACCGTGAGTGGCATGAACACCTCGTGCGCATCTTACGTTACATGTAGCTACCAACCGCGTAGTTGCGGGACTCCCGATTTGAGAATAGGACCCTTATTTGAAAATAAGAAACTTAGACTTGAAAATGTGTCGTGAGGGGGTGGCCTCAACCAATCCACCTCTCCCCCCCCCCCCCCCAAAGGCACAAAGCTTGGCACAAAAACCTCATGTGCATCCAACGTAACATGTAGTAACCAGTCGTGGAGTCGTGAGACTCTTTATTTGAGAATAGGACCCATATTAAAAAATGGGAGCAATTAGGCTAGAAACCATGTCGCGGGGGGGGGGCGTACGCCACTAACCCCCCTCCCCCAAGGGCACTGCAAGTGGACCGAACATCTTGTGCGTGTCCAACGTAACACCTAGCAATCATCCACGTAGTGGGGATTCCCGGTTTCAGAAAAGGATTCAGATTTGAAAATAGGAACACTTATTCTTGAAAATGTGCCTCAAGGGAATGGACTCCAATAACCCCCTCACAATAAAATAGCACCACGAGTGGCATAAACACCTCGTGCACATAAAATGTAACATGTAGCAACCGACTGCGCAGTCGCGGTACTACCGATTTGAGAATAGGATCTATATTAGAAAATAATAACACTTAAACTTGAAAATGAGCCGTAAGGGAGCGGACACCACCATCCCCTCTCCCAAATGTTACCGCAAGTGTCAGTAACACCTCATGCGTATCCAACGTAACATGTAGCAATAGATTGCGCAGTCGCGGGAGGCCCCATTTGAGAATATGACCCGGATTTTAATATAGGAACATTTAGGGTTAAAAATGTGCCGTGAGGCGGCTGGCGCTCCCAACTCCCCCCACCCCCACCCCACCCAAATTACACCGCAAGTGGCACGAAAACCTCGAGCGTATCCAACATAGCACATAGCAATCGTTTGTGCAGTCGTGGGACTCCTGGTTTGAGAATAGGGTGCACATTTTAAAATAGGAACACATAGGCTTGAAAACGTACGACGAGGGGGAAAACTCTACCAACCCCCCAAATGGCACCGCGAGTGGCACGAACACCTTGCGTGCATCCAATGTAAGACTTAGAAACCGACAGCGTAGTCGGGGGACACATGATTTGAGAATACGGCCCAAATTTGAAAATAGGAACACTTAGGCTTGGAAATGTGTCGTGAGATGGCGGACGCCACCAACAAATCTCCCCTATCCCCAAACAAAAAGGCACTGAGACTGGCATGAACACCTCGTGCGCATCCAACGTAATGCGTAGAAATCGGTCACGCAGTCGCATAACTCCTTATTTGATAATAGAACCCATATTTGAAAATAGGAACACTTAGTATTGTAAACGTGTCGTGAGCGAGTGGATGCCACCAATCCCCCTACAAAATTGGAACCGCAAGTGGCACGAACACCTCATGCGCGTCTAGTTTAACACGTAGGAATCGGTCGCATATTCTCAAACTATAATTTTAATATAGGAATACTTAGGCTTGAAAACATGCCATGAGGGGCCAGTCTCCCCCACCCCCGACCCTCACCCCACCCCCCGGCACCGTGAGTGGTACGAACACCTCGTGCATGTCCAATGTAACACCTATAAATAGGTTGCGCACTTTTAGGACTCTCATCTTGAGAATAGGACCCAAATAAGAAAATAGGAACACTTAGGCTTGAAAATGTGCCGCAAGGGGGTGGACACCACATCCCCCCCCCCCCCCCCCCAATGGCACCGTGAGTGGAACGAACATTGCATGCCCATCCAAATAAAATATGGCAATTGTTCGCCCAGTCGGGGGACTCCATGTTTAAGAAAAGGACCCAAATTTGAAAATTGAAACACTTAGACTTGAAAATGTGTCGGGGGTGGATGCCACCCCTCCCTCCAAATAGCATCGTGAGTGGCATGAAAACCTTGTGCACGTCCAACGTAATACATAGCAATCGGTGGCCCAGTCGTGAGACTCCCGATTTGAGAATAGGATGAGGATTTAAAAATTGGTACACTTAGGCTTGAAACCATGATGCGAGGGAGCAGACAACATCAATCGCCCCCCCCCCCCCAACAGTGTGGCAAATGACATGAACACCTCGTGCGCATTCAAAGTAACACATAGCAATCGGTCGCACAGTAGCAGGACTCCCGATTTTAGAATAGGAACCGAATATTATAAAAGGAACACATAGGCTTGAAAATGTGCCATGAGGGCAAGGACTCCAGTATCCTCACAAACGAGGTCACGATTGGAACGAACACCTCGTGTGCATCCAACGTAACACATAGCATCGAAAACGGAATTGAGGGACTCCCAATTTGAGAATAGGAACCGGATTTGAAATAGGAACACTTAGGCTTGAAAATGTTCTGCGAGGAGGTGAATGCCACCAACGCCCCCCCCCCCCCCCCACACACACCACCCCACCTACCCACCCAAATGGCACCAAGATTGGAACGAACACATTGTGTACGTCCAACGTAACACGTAGCAACTGGACACATAGTCGCGGGACTCCAAGTTTGAGAAGAGGTTCTGAATTGAAAAATAAGAAAACTTAGGCCGGAAAACATGTTACGAGGGGGTAGATGCCACAAACCTTCCCCCTCCCCCCTCAATCGTATGCGTCCAACATAACACATAGCAATCGACCGCATAATCACAGGACTCCCAGTTGTAGAATAGAACCCATATTTGAAAATAGGAATACTTATGTTTGAAAACATGTCGCAAGGGGGAAGACACCACCAACCCCACCAAACGGCACTTCAAGTGGCACGAACACCTTGTACGCATCTAAAATAACACGTAGGAACCAATAGCGCAGTCGTATGACTCTCAATTTTATAATAGGACTTGGATTTGAAAATAGGAACACTTAGTCTCAAAAACATGTCGTGTGGGGGTGGACGCCACCCCTCCCAACGGAACTGCGAGTTGAACGAACACCTCGTGTGTGTACAATGTAACACATAGGAATCAATTTCACAATAACATGACTCTCATTTTGGGAATAGGACCCAGATTTGAAAAAAGAACACATAGGCTAGTAAATGTGTCGTGAGGGGACAGATCCCCCCCAAACAACATCGTGAGTGGCACTAGATCCTCGTGTGTGTCCAATGTAATACGTAGAAATCAGTCATGCAGTCGTAGAATTCCGTATTTGAGAATAGGACTCTGATTTGAAGATAAGAACACTTAGGTCAAAAAACGTGTGGCGAGGGGGTAGACTCCACCAACGCCCCCTAAGGCACCACGAGTGTTATGAACCCTCGTGTGAATCCAACGTAACATGTAGCAACCGGTTGCATAGTCACGGAGCTCCCAGTTTGAGATGGGACCCGTATTTGAAATAGTAACACTTTCGCTTGAAAATGAGCCACGATGTAGCGAACTCCACCAACCCCCCAAGAAGCACCGTGAGTGGAATGAATACCTCGTGCGCATGCAACGCAACACATAGCAACCCATCACGTAATCACGGGGCTCTCAATTTGAGAACATGATTCGGATTTGAAAACAAGAACACTCAGGACGGAAAATGTGCCGCGAGGGGGTGGATGCCACAATTGTCCCCCCAACGGCACCGTGAGTGGCATGAACACCTCGTGCGCATCGAATGTAACGCATAGTAACTAGCTACACATTCGTGGAACTATCGGATTCAGAATAGAAGTAGGTTGTGAAAATAGGAATACTTAGGCTTGAAAATGTGCCGCGATGGGGAGGATGCCACTAACCCCCCTCCCCCCCCCCCCCCCCCCCCAACTAGCACCGCGAGTAGAACGAACACCACATGCTCATCCAATGTAAAACTTAACAATTGGACACGTGAGAATAGGACCTTGATTTTAAAAAACTGAACACTTAGGCTTGAAAACACGCCGAGAAGGGGCAGACACCACCAACCCAACCTTCCCCCCCCCCACTCCACAAAACAACGGCAGCGTGAATGGAACGAACACCTTGCGTGCAACCAGAATATGATCACCCGAATTTTAAAATCGAAACATATAGGCCTGAAAACGTGCTGAGAGGGGCCAAACGCCACCCACCTGACCCCCTAAACGGCATCATGAGTTGCATGAACACCTCGTGCTCGTCCAATGTAACACTTAGAACTGGTCGTTCATTCATGAGACTCTCAGTTTAACAATAGGACCCATATTTGAACATTGGAACACTTAGGCTTGCAAAAGCTCCATGAGAGGTCGGACGCCACCAACCCCCCAAATGGAACCGCGACTGGCACGGACACCGACCGCGCACTCGCGAAAATCCCGGTTTGAGAATAGGATCCGGATTTGAAAATAGGAACACTTAGTTTATAAAACGTGTCGCGAGGGGGAGAACGCCACAACCCCACCCCTAAAAAAAATGGCACCATGAGTGGCATGTACCCTCGTGTGTGTCCAACGTAACACGTAGCAATCGGACGCGCAGTTGCGAAAATCCCGATTTGAGAATATGATCTAAATTTGAAAATTGGAATACTAAGTCTTGAAAACATTCCATGAGGAGGAAGACACCACCACCACCACCACCCATAAAAAAAATGGCACCACGAGTAGCACATACATCTCATGCGCGTCCAACGTAACACATAGCATCCGACCGCACAGTCAAGGGACTTTCAGTTCGAGAATAGAAATCGTAATTGAAAAAAATAACACTTGGGATGGAATAAATGTCGCGAGTGGGCGGACGGAACAACCCCCCCTCACAACTAGAAACGGCACCGCGATGCACTAACACCTTGTGCGCGTCCAACGTAATTGGTAGCAGTCGATCGAGCAGCCATGGGACTATCAGTTTGAGAATAGAATGCCACCAATACCTGAACTCCCAGCAGCACTGCGAGTGGAATGAACACCTCATGTACGTCCAACGTGATAAGCAACAACCGGTCACATAGTCGAGGACACACTTTTTGAGAATATTACCTAGATTTTAAAAAGGAACACTTAAGCTTGAAATTAACCCGCGAGGGGAGGATGCCACCAACCCCCCTCCCCCCACAGACACCCACCCACACACACACCAAAACGGCACCGCTAGTGGCATGAACACCTCATGAACATCCAACGTAACATGCAAAACCTGTCCATGCAGTCGCGAAACTCCCAGTTTGACAATAGGACCCGAATTTGAAAATAGGAACACCTAGACTTGAAAATGTGGATTGAGGGGGAAGACGCCACCCAACCCCTACCCCCTCCAACCCCCCAATGGCACCACGAGTGGCACAAACACCTCATGCACATCCAACGTAACACTTAGCATCCGACCATTCAGTCACCTGACTTTCGGTTTGAGAATAGGACCGAATAAGACCTTTATTTGAAAATAGGAACACTTATACGGAAAAACATGTTGTTGGACAGCGAATACCCCCCACCCCCCGAAACAACACTATGAGTGGTATGAACACCTCGTGCATATCCAATGTAATAGGTAGCAACCGACCGCATAGCCACGGGACTACTAATTTGAAATAGAACCTGAATTTTAAAATAGGAATACGTAGGCTTGAAAACGTGTCGCGAGGGGAAATTCACCCCCCCCCCCACACACACAACGGCACCGCGAGTGGAACGGACAACTCGTGAACATCTAATGTAACATGTAGCAACTGGCCACGCAGTCGCGGGACTCCCTGTTTGAGAATATTACTCAAATTTTAAAAAATGAACACTTTCGCTTAAAAACATTTTGTGAGGGGGTGGACGCCACCAACCCCACCCTCGACCCACCCAAACGACACCGCTAGTTTCATGAACACCTCTTTCACATCCAACGTAACACGTATCAACCTGGCATGCAGTCACGGGACTCTCAGTTTGAGAATATGACCCATATTTAAAAATAGGAATACTTAGGCTTAAAAACGTGTCGCGAGGGGGCGAACGCATCCCACCCCCAACCCAACGGCACCGCGATATTAACAAACACCTTGTGCGCGTCCACTATAACATATAGCAACTGACCACGCAGTCGCTGGAATCCCTATTTGAGAATATTACCCAAATTTTAAAAAAGTAATACTTAGGCTTGAAAACATGCCGTGGCATGAACACATCGTTCACGTCCAACGTAACATGTAACAAATGGCCATTTAGTCATTGGACTCCCAGTTTGATAATAAGACCCGGATTTGAAAATAGTAACACTTAGGCTTAAAAACGTGCTTCGAGGTGGTGGACGCCACCAACCCAACCCCCATAATGGCACCACGAGTGGTACGAACACCTCGTGCGTGTACAATATAATACGTAACATCTAGTCGCACAGTCATAAAACTCCCGATTTGAGGATAGGACCCATATTTGAAAATAAGATCACTTAGGCTTGATAACGTGCCGCGAAGAGGAGGACGCCATCAACCCCCAAACGGAACTATGGGTGGCACAATAACCTCATACGCATCCAACTTAACACATAGCAATCGTCCACGTAGTCGCGGGACTCTCGATTTGAGAATAGGACCCGAATTTGAAAATAGAAATACTTAGTCTTGAAAACATTCCATGAGGGGATGGAGGCCACCAACTCCCACCACCACCATCAAATGGCACCTCTAGTGACACGAACACCTCATTCATGTTCAAAGTAACACATAGAAATTGTTCGCTCCGTCGTGAGACTCCCGATTTGAGAATAGGACCCGAATTTGAAAATAGGAACACTTAGGCTTGAAAATGTACCAAAAGGGGTAGTACACTACCAGCGCCCCCAAGAAGCACCGCCAATGTCTTGAACACCTCGTGCGCATCCAATGTAACACGTTTTAACTCGATGCGCAACCGTACGACTCCCTGTTTAAGAATCAAACCGAAATTTGAAAATAGGAACACTTAGTCTAGAAAACGTGTCGTAAGGGGGAGAAAGCGTATAACCAACCCCCTCCCCCTCCCCCAAAAAAAAATAGGCACCTCAAGTGGCAGAACATCTCGTGTGTGTCAACCGTACCATGTAGCAACCAGTTGTGCAATCTCATGACTCCCGATTTGAGATTATCACCCGGATTTGAAAATAGGAGCACTTAGGCCAGAAAACGTGTTACAAGGGGGAAGATGGCACCAATGACCCCCCGCCCACCCACCCCCACACACACTCTAAAGCACTGCGAGTGGCACGAACCCTCCTTCGTGCCAAATGTAACATGTAACAACCGGTCGCGCTTTCACGAAACTTGCCATTTAAGAATTGGACCCGAATTTGAAAGTAGGAACACTTAGGCTTGAAAATATACCACAAGGGGGCGTACACCACCAACCTCCTCAAACGGAACCTCAAGTGGCACAAACACCTCGTGCGCTTCTAACGTAACACGTAGAAATTGGATGTAAAGTCGAGGGGCTCTTGATTTAAGAACAGGGCTCAAATTTGAAAATAGGAAGACTTAGGCTGGAAAACGTGTCATGAGGGGGCGGAAGACACAATTTCCCCCAATGGCACCGTGAGTGGCACGAACACCTCATGTTCATCCAACATAACATGTAGAAACCATTGGCATGAACACCCAAATGGCACCACTAGTGGCATGAACACCTCTTTCACGTCCAACGAAACATGCCGCAACTGGCCATGCATTCGCGGGACTCTCGGTTTGACAATAGGACCTGGACTTGAAAATGGGAATACTTAAGCTTGAAAATGTGACACAGGGGGGGAGAACGTCACTACCCCCCCCCCCCCCCCCCCCCCCGCCAACAGCACTGCGAGTGGAATGAACACCTAATGTTCATCTAACGTAACATGTAGCAACTAGGCACACAATCACTGGACGCCCTGTTTGAGAATATTACCTGAATTTAAAAAAAAAGGAACACTTAGTCTTGAAAACATTATGCGAGGGACGGCACCTCTAGTGTCATCAACACCTTGTTCACACCCAACGTATCACATAACAACCATCCATGCAGCTGTGGGACTCCCAGATTAAGAAAAGGACCCGAATTTGAAAATAGGAACACTTAGGTTTGAAAACGTGCCGCAAAAGGGAGAATGTCACCAACCCATCCCCCAAATGGCACCGTGAGTGGTAATAAAACCTCGTGCACATACAACATAATATGTAACAATTGTCTGCGCAGTCACAAGACTCCCAGTTTGAGGATAGGACCCAAATTTAAAAATAGCAACACTTAGGCTTAAAAACTTTCTGCGAGGGGGTGGACACCACCAACCCCCAAACGGAACTGTGAGTGGCATGATAACCTCGTACGTGTTCAACGTAACACATAGAAACCCACCATGCAGTCGTGGGACTCCCGGTTTGAGAATAGGACTTGAATTTAAAAATAGGAACAATTAGGCTTGAAAACATGCCGCGAGGGGATGGAGGACACCAACCCCCACCATCACCCCTACCAAATGGCACCACATTCTACGAACACCTCGTGAACATCCAACGTAATATGTAGAAATCGGTCGTCCATTCATAGGACTCCCAGTTTGAGAATAGGTCCAAAATTTGAAAATAGGAAATCTTAGGCTGCGAAGGGGCAGACGCCACACCCCCCCATCCCCCACCCACCCAAAAAAAAAGCACCGCGAGTGGCACAAACACCTGGTGCACACCCAATGCAACATGGAGCAACTTTCCACGCAGTCACAAGACTCTCAATTTGGTAATTGGACCTGAATTTAAAAATAGGAACCCTTAGGATTGAAAACTTGTCGCGAGGGGGCGAACGCCACCAACCATACCCCCACCCCAATGTCATTACGAGTGGGATGAATAGCTGGTGAGGGTCCAACATAACACATGGCAACCGATCGCGCTGTCATGGGACTCCTTGTTTGAGAATAGGACACGGATTTGAAAATATGAACACTTTAACTAGAAAACATTCCCAAAGGGGTCGGGTGCCACAAACTCAGCCACCACCCCAAACGGCACCGCGAGTGTCATGAACATCTCATGAGCATCCAACATAACACGTAGCAATAATTTGTACAGTCACGGGACTCTAATTTTGACAATGGAACACGAATTTGAAAATCGAAACACCTAAGATTGAAAACATTTCGCAAGAGGAAGACGCAAGCCTGTGACACCCCGCCTAACAAAATACCGGGTGATCAGTCCTATACCAAATTAAAACAGGAATCCCAGTTGGATCATCCTTAGCTTCACTGTCGAAAACTTTTTAAAACTTACTAACCACCTAGTATTCAAAAAACTGGTGCCAATTTTAACTTTTTAATTAAACAAAACAATACATGCGGAATTAAAATATAAACCATTCACACAACTGAATGAAAATAAATAGAATAATAATTACACACCTTGCCAAATAAATCATCGGCCACCAAATAAATAATCCAATACAAATATTCAACACCTGAATGAATTACCCCTGAAAACTGTATCGAGAAATCTGGGCTACAAGCCCTAAATAAAGCTGAGACTGATACATGATTCCTACTCTAGGAATGAATGAATGATGCGTCTAATCCAAACTCCTGATAGCATCCACATGTGCCGCAGCTCCGTGTCCCTAGAATAGAATATCAATCCTGGCGTCCCTGTGGCTGGACACCTAAAAGGTTTTGAAAATAGTTTTTATAGCAAGGGTTAGAACCCAAAACATTTTGAAAATATTTAGCAAGAGAATTAACTGCACTAATTTAAAATGCATGAATGCGCTTCATATTTAAGTTAGTGTCGCACTCCCTTGAGGACATTATCACCCCTCCACTATTGTACACACCTACCGGTTACCTTAATACTACCTAGTTGTATTACCCCGTCCAACTAGTCCTCGTATAACCTTCCCTTGCCATATTACCCTAACCCGAGTATAATAATTTCTTGAATTATAAGTTATCTCACAATTAACTTAATTAATTCCTCTTCAATAGTAGCATATAACCGTCTCACAAGTTATATAAAGTAAATACATCACACACTGTATTATTCCCACAAATGAATAACTTAATTAATTTCTCATTAATTAACAGCATATAACTGTAACCCGATTTATATAAGGTAAATACATCACACACTGTATTATCACCTACATATAATATTTAATACCATATTATACGTACCTTTACTACCATACACACATATATCATACGTGTATCCATCCTTCCGAGTATACCCTCACCGGATGATTCACTCTAAAATGCCATCTCACTAGGTGTGCTCACAAAACCTAGTTTTCCAAGTTGGATTCGCTCACCAACCTGGTCTACTACATAAACGAATTGGAGGTGGTCATATTCCTTCCTGAAAGTGAGATAATCTCCTCACCCATGTACCGGACGCTATGACCTGGGGATATACTCACCCTACTCCTCAAGCTAGGGGATTCACCCACATCGCGCAACCTCCCTTGATAGCATTAGAGTATATAATTTGAATAAATATCTAGTCACTGATATTTAATATCACACACAATATATATACACGTATATATATACTATCACTACACCGTATATATATATAATATAAACCCTGGCTTTACCGTGTACTCAAAATATCCCGTATACTGCCTGAAATTTCCTGAGTCTGTGACTCGACTCAACGTAATTAATTTTCTCACTTAATAATTTACTGTCACCCCGAGTCTATCACCCAACTCTAATTAAATTAACTAACACACATATTAATTTAATATCTTCCCGAGTCTATCGTCCAACTCTAATTAAATTAACTAACAAACATATTAATTTAATATCTTCCCGCGTATATCGTCCAACTCTAATTAAATTAATTATTACACCCATTAATTTAATACTTACCCGAGTCTACAATCCGACTTTTATTTAATTAATTTACACATTAATTAATCAACACATATCTGAGTTTACAATCCGACTCTAATTAAATTAATTATCTCATTTATTAGTTTAATAACTTGGTGTCACCCAACCATTATCCCCGGCCTCTCTCACTTGGCCCGTACCTCAATATTTCCCGAGTCCATGTTCCGACTCCAAACAAATTACTTTCTCTCAATAATTAATTTAATCCCTTAATGTCACTTAACCAACATACTCGGACTCGCTCACTTGGTCCAATTTACATCTCATAATATAATACCCACATTTTCGCCTACAATGTGTCACACCTTTATTTCTATAATTTTCCTAATTATATTTGCCTATAATTAATAACATACCCGGACTCGATTCGCTTGGCCCGAAACTTAATATTTCCCGAGTCTATATCCTGACTCTAAATTACTTAGTTTATCTCCAAACTTAATTCACTACCTTGGGTTGCTTTACTAATATACCCGGATTCACTCCCTTGATCCGTACCTCACTATTTTGGAATAAAGTCTCTCAAATTTATCCATTAAATGTCCCACATAAATTCATCCTAGTCCCAATTACTCTTTCCCATAATCACTAGGAATAGGTGTTTCAAGATTAATTATCACAATTTATAGTATGGAAATTAATTTAATTAATTTTCCCCTTATATCACACACAGGCCGAACTGGCCATAATTTCCCATCATCGATCGATCGATGCCCCCGATCGATCGATCGACCCCTTCGTTACAGCTCTTCTTCCCCCCCTGTTTTCCACCATTAATGAACTTTAAGGTTTTTAAACCATAATTTAAACCTCTAATTACATCATCCCATCATCTACACATGGTTAATCCACATCCTATTCATCATAGAGACCATTAAGATAATCAACTTCTCTAATTATCTCATAATTTTCGAAATGGGTCTTTCTCCATAAAATTCAATTATCTGTTTGAAATCCCAATTTCCAGATTTGAATTCCACTCTTTTATGTTCTGGATTTCTCGTTCAAATCATATATACATATTCAGATATCAGTCACCCATCTAAATCTAACTTTAAATCTCATTCAAGTGTTTCAAAAACAAAAACCCCATTTTGTACTCATTTACACCCAAAAAAGAATTTTGGTTTACACATCACTATGATATGAATTGATTATCATGCTTTAATAATCAAAATAGTTAACCACTTGCCTCAAAATGTTTGTAGTGTCTGATCCGTTGTTGCCGTCCCTCAATTTGGCTCCAAAAAACCTCCAATTTGTTCTTGATTTGCTTTCCCCCAAATCCCCTCTCAAACCCTAGGTTTAGAGTTGTGTTGGCTGCTGATTTCCTAATCCCTCACTTAGGTTAAAAACCCTCCATCCCGTTTGTAGCCTAATGGGCTTAATTAAAGTGTCCCAACTCACCCCATGTGGGCCCGGCTATGCCCAAAAATACCCCGAGACCCAATTACTACCCCCGGGTACTCTTTTCTGACTATCTCGACCCATCCGGACTCAACCGCGCACTCAGAATTGGCATCTGAAATAATTAATAAAAATCCTTATCTCACACCCAATTTAGTCTATACCGACTCCCGGCTGGGATAAGTGTATACCGCGTCATTAATACTGGAAATGACGTAATTAAATTATTACTATTCACTTAGTAAATAAATTTCCCTAAACATTAACCATTCACTCCCCGATTAATATTTAAATATATATATATTGCCATAATTAATTCAATTAAAATTACAACACACAAGTAATTTAAAATTCCCGAATTAATTAAATATTAAATGTACAAAAGTACGGGGTGTTACATACTTCCCCCCTTACAAAGGAATTTCGCCCTCAAATTGAAGATAAACCTAGTGTTCCGATATTCACATTTTTCTCACTAGTCATGTGCCTCCAAGCCCGCTATCTCTATCCCATCTGTTTCTAACCACGTTGCACAAGTATGCATTTAACTTTACCCGGACGCCCATACACCCTATACCTGTGTTTAACCGCACAAAATTTGCCTTAATTAACCCGAGTGCCCATACACCCTATCTCCGCGCTCTACCGCACGAAAGTTACCCAACTATGGTAGTCGTAACCCGTAATATAACTTCGAATCCCGTGGTCATATCACATATATAAATATATATATACATATATATCTACTGCCCGGGTACCCAACCCATGTGCTAACGTCCAAAACATCTCCCCATAAATACTTGTCTCTCAACACAAAAGTATATATGCTTACCCTTATGCTACTAAAGACAACATAAAATACCGCGCCCTTACTATCACTAGTCCTAGCGCAAAGTAAACCCCTAGCTATCTCTCATTGCTCGAAATTAAATCTAACCACCCTGATTCACTTCAGTAAACATCCCCACTTACCGGGATAAAATGTGAGAACACAAAACCTCACTATGTGCCATCGCACCACGCAATACAACATATATATATATATATATATATATATATATATATATATATATATATATATATATCCACATATATTGGCTATACGCCCTCTCAGGTGATACCTAGTACCAACCATACCCTGGTGTCGCGAACACCAAAATTTAACTCCACTATCCACAATAGTTAAATTCCATCGCTATCCAGCCGATGTTTAAAAACTATTATCAACCCTACTCCCATAATTCTCGAAAGTAGTAATTCCTCGCATAATTCAACCAATCACTCAGTGTACTCCTCCACTCCCCCATGAAGAACACTAAGGAACTCCGCTACCTTACGAAAAGTTTACCCACATGCTATGGCTGCTACCGCCAATGCACCCACTATGTTCGACTCACCTGCGAACTCTAGTGAAAAATAAGTCTTATACTGTGACATCCTCTTTGTCACTCAACAATATACCCCATGCCCCTAGGGTAAAATAATTACTTCTATTCTCCAGCTGCAACGGCTGGTTCTCGGTTTCCGGAGCAGCTTCTCCCTGCTCGAATGCAGTTGTGACTTGCTTTAGTGGCTGTACATCCAGGACCTCATCCTGTAGTTGGCCCCTGCCTCGCTTAAGGCAATATCTCTTCATGTGTCTCGCGTTTCCCACAAACGAAACACTTTCTAATATGTTCACCCTGCCACTGATCCCTTCCATGCCAATCTTGTTGGAATTCCTGGCCATCCCGCCGATAGCCTCCAGTTCTAGATCATTTGGCATGATTTCCTTGCCGGAAATCCTGCCCCTAATCTCTCCCCAGCCTACTGCTGGGATACCCCACTGGTATTGTTCCCTTCTGCCTCATCCGACTGGTTAATCCCCACTCCCTTCCCGCTTCCTTTCGCGTGGAAGCGATATTCCCAACAGTGCCGGAGTGTTGAGTTAATGACATCAGTATAACCTACTAATGCGGAATTATCAATTAAATGTTGTCTGATTCTCCAGACTAACCCATCTATAAAGTTTGCTTTCTTTCTCTTTTCCTCGCTTACCTCATCCGGTAAAAATTTGCCAACGAGTGAAATCTTCCTCGTAATCGACCACTGAACGGTCTCCCCTTTGAGTCTCCTCACAAAATTTTCTCCTCATTTCGATTTCGACCGCTGAAGGAAAAATACTTGCGGTCGAACCGCACCCAAAACTCTGCAGTAGCTAGGGTGTCCCTTTCCTCAACTGTGGTGATCGACCCCCACCACTGTAGCGCTGCTCCCAATAACTAAAAGTGGTTAGCATTTATTTTTGCACCCCATCGCAATCTCCCATGCGTAGGTGACGCCGGATACCTCTCTCCCTTGACACGCTAGTACTACACCTGAACCTCCTCGCAACTCTGGTGGGTTCCCACTAAAATAACTTCTCTTTCTTGTTTGCACCCCAACGACCCCGCGTGAGTCTGAACATCCGACGCCACTAACACTTGTGGCGGATCCCGTGGAAAGTTCCTTGTCGTTTGCGAATACCCTCGTTTCAATTGCCCGCGCCATTAGTTCAGTTACCTGTGCTGCCAAAATTATGTTTGGCAGTTGCTTCCGTAACTCTTACTCCTGACGAGCCTCCCTCGTCTCACCTCCCCATGCTGCCCTAGCTGCTCTCCCTCTCCTGCGCGTTATCTGGAATGAGAATCGAATTGTATGAGTTCAATTTCAAATATAAATTTCGCAGAAAAACGTATATGCGCATACGTATGAGAATACAACAATCCTATGATAGGGCTCTATAACAAAGATCGCTAAGCCGAAACGTGAAAAGCCGCACAGATCCTAAGGACACTAGAACGTGATGCTCTGATACCATCTGTGACACCCCGCCTAATAAAATACCGGGTGATCAGTCCTATACCAAATTAAAATAGGAATCCCAGTTGGATCATCCTTAGCATCACTGTCGAAAACTTTTTAAAACTTACTAACCGCCTAGTATTCCAAAAACTGGTGCCAATTTTAACTTTTTAATTAAACAAAACAATACATGCGGAATTAAAATACAAACCATTCACACAACTGAATGAAAATAAATAGAATAATAATTACACAACTTGCCGAATAAATCATCGGCCACCAAATAAATAATCCAATACAAGTATTCAACACCTAAATGAATTACCCCTGAAAACTGTACCGAGAAATCTGGGCAACAAGCCCTAAATAAAACTGAGACTGATACAGGATTCCTACTCTAGGAATGAATGAATTATGCGTCTAATCCAAACTCCTGATATCATCCACATGTGTCGCAGCTCCGTGTCCCTGGAATAGAATATCAATACTGGCGTCCCTGTGGCTGGACACCTAAAAGGTTTTGAAAATAGTTTTTATAGCAAGGGTTAGAACCCAAAATATTTTGAAAATATTTAGCAAGAGAATTAACTGCAGTAATTTAAAATGCATGAATGCGCTTCATATTTAAGTTAGTCTCACACTCCCTTCAGGACATTATCACCCCTCCACTACTGTGCACACCTACCGGTTACCTTAATCCCACCTAGTTATACTACCCCGTCCAACTAGTCCTGGTATAACCTTCCCTTGCCATATTACCCTAACCCAAGTATAATAATTTCTTGAATTATAAGTTATCTCACAATTAACTTAATTAATTCCTCTTCAATAGTAGCATATAACCGTCTCACAAGTTATATAAAGTAAATACATCACACACTGTATTATTCCCACAAATGAATAACTTAATTAATTTCTCATTAATTAACAGCATATAACTGTAACCCGATTTATATAAGGTAAATACATCACACATTGTATTATCACTTACATATAATATTTAATACCATATTATACGTACCTTTACTAACATCCACACATATATCATACGTGTATCCATCCTTCCGAGTATACCCTCACCGGATGATTCACTCTAAAATGCCATCTCACTAGGTGTGCTCACAAAACCTAGTTTTCCAAGTTGGATTCGCTCACCAACCTAGTCTACTACATAAACGAATTGGAGGCGGTCATATTCCTTCCTGAAAGTGAGATAATCTCCTCACCCATGTACCAGACGCTATGACCTGGGAATATACTCACCCTACTCCTCAAGCTAGGGGATTCACCCACATCGCGCAACCTCCCTTGATAGCATTAGAGTATATAATTTGAATAAATATCTAGTCACTGATATTTAATATCACACACAATATATATACACGTATATATATACTATCACTACATCGTATATATATAATATAAACCCTGGCTTTACCGCGTATTCAAAATATCCCGTATACTGCCTGAAATTTCTTGAGTCTGTGATTCGACTCAACGTAATTAATTTTCTCACTTAATAATTTACCGTCTCCCCGAGTCTATCACCCAACTCTAATTAAATTAACTAACACACATATTAATTTAATATCTTCCCGAGTCTATCGTCCAACTCTAATTAAATTAACTAACACACATATTAATTTAATATCTTCCCAAGTCTATCGTCCAACTCTAATTAAATTAATTATTACACCCATTAATTTAATACTTACCCGAGTCTACAATCCGACTTTTATTTAATTAATTTACACATTAATTAATCAACACATATCCGAGTCTACAATCCGACTTTAATTAAATTAATTATCTCATTTATTAATTTAATAACTTGGTGTCACCCAACCATTATCCTCGGACTATCTTACTTGGCCCGTACCTCAATATTTCCCGAGTCCATGTTCCGACTCCAAACAAATTACTTTCTTTCAATAATTAATTTAATGCCTTAATGTCACTTAACCAACATACCCGGACTCGCTCACTTGGTCCAATTTACATCTCATAATATAATACCCACATTTTCGCCTACAATGTGTCACACCTTTATTTCTATAATTTTTCCAATTATATTTGCCTATAATTAATAACATACTCGGACTCGATTCTCTTGGCCCGAAACTAAATATTTCCCGAGTCTATAATTCGACTCTAAATTACTTAGTTTATCTCCAAACTTAATTCACTACCTTGGGTTGCTTTACCATTATACCCGGATTCACTCCCTTGATCCGTACCTCACTATTTTGGAATAAAGTCTCTCAAATTTATCCATTAAATGTCCCACATAAATTCATCCTAGTCCCAATTACTCATTCTCATAATCACTAGGAATAGGTGTTTCAAGATTAATTATCACAATTTATAGTATGGAAATTAATTTAATTAATTTTCCCCTTATATCACACACAGGCCAAACTGGCCAGAATTTCCCATCATCGATCGATCGATGCCCCCGATCGATCGATCGACCCCTTCTTTACAGCTCTTCTTCCCCCCTGTTTTCCACCATTAACGAACTTCAAGGTTTTTAAACCATAATTTAAACCTCTAATTACTAGGGGTGGACAAAAAAAAGACCGACCCGATTGACCCGATTGGACCGGACCCACATTTATAGGCTTTTTTATAAATCGGTCCTAATTCGGTCCTAAATTAAGAGACCCGAATATATTCGGTCCGGTCTAAAATAGTCATTTTTAATTCGGTCTTAGGACTGGACCGGACCGTTTATTTTAATAATACATAATATAAATTAATTTTATATAAATATATGATATATGTTTATTAGTAAATAACTAGACCCTAAGTAAAAGTCTCTCACATCAACATATACACGGCTGACCAACACATTAGAAGATTTCCTCTCTCTCGTCTCTTTCTTCTTTCCTCTCTAAACATCGTGGCAGCTGCTGGGTTTCGGTGGTTGGGTAGGTCTATGAGATTTCGGCATCGGCTTGATGCGGCTGGTTGGAGGGGGTTTCGGTGGGTACACGATTCAGCTTTTGTCGGCGCGGGTTGGAGGTAGTCGTCGTCGGGTTCCCATTTTTGAGATGGTCGCTGATGGCCTGCCCGGGACATCAGATCCCACCCATCCTCAACTCTCCAGCAAATCTGTCGGTGCCGACGACAACAGTTCATCATGCTATGGTATATTACTTAAACTATTTGTTCTGATTTCTTATTTTTTGTTGTTATTTGTTGGTATAAAACCCACAATGGGTCTTTGATATATGTTTAATTTGGTTTACTTTACTCGTAGCTTTCAATTTTGGACCCATTTTTCTGACATAATACCCATTTGTCAATCTGTGATATATGTTTATTCTGGTATAAATCCAGTTGTTAATTGTTTTGTGGTTTGAACCCATTTTTTTGGTAACTTTGCTGGTAACTTTGAACCCAACTTTGCTGATATATGTTTCTGGTTTACTTTACTTGTAACTTTGGACCCATTTTTCTGGCAGAAAACCCATTTAATTTGGTTTACTTTACTGGTAGATTTCAATTTTTTTTGGGTTACTTTTCTAGTTTACTTTGAAATAACTGTGATATGTGTTAATTTGTTGTGACTTGTTGGTTCTACTCTAGTATAAAACCCACAATGGGTATGTTTGTAAATCTGTGATATATGTTTATTCTGCTATAAAACTCAACTGTTGATTGTTTTGTGGTTTGAAAAAAAAGTAAATGTAAATAAAAGTGGACCGATTATTAACCGAACCGGACCGAAAATAGCCTAGACCGAATAAACAAGCTAAACCGATTAAATCGGTCCAAATTCGGTCTTCTCAAATATAGGACCGAATGATTCAGTCCGTCACTTAAAAATGCCAAAACTCGAACCGGACCGCGCCGACCCCTACTAATTACATCATCCCATCATCTACACATGGTTAATCCACATCATATTCATCATAGAGACCATTAAGATAATCAACTTCTCTAATTATCTCATAATTTTCGAAATGGGTCTTTCTCCATAAAATTCAATTATCTGTTTTAAATCCCAATTTCCAGATTCGATTTCCACTCTTTTATGTTCTGGATTTCTCGTTCAAATCATATATACATATTCAGATATCAGTTACCCATCTAAATCTTACTTTAAATCTCATTCAAGTGTTTCAAAAACAAAAACCCCATTTTGTACCCATTTACACCCAAAAAAGAATTTTGGTTTACACATCACTATGATATGAATTGATTATCATACTTTAAGAATCAAAACAGTTAATCACTTGCCTCAAAGTATTTGTAGTGTCTGATCCGTTGTTGCCGTCCCTCAATTTGGCTCCAAAAAACCTCCAATTTGTTCTTGATTTGCTTTCCCCCAAATCCCCTCTCAAACCCTAGGTTTAGAGTTGTGTTGGCTGCTGATTTCCTAATCCCTCACTTAGGTTAAAAACCCTCCATCCCGTTTTTAGCCTAATGGGCTTAATTAAAGTGGCCTAACTCACCCCGTGTGGGCCCTATTATGCCCAAAAATACCCCGAGACCCAATTACTACCCCCGGGTACTCTTTTCTGACTATCTCGACCCATTCGAACTCAACCGTGCACTCAGAATTGACATCCGAATTAATTTATAAAAATCCTTATCTCACACCCAATTTAGTCTATACCGACTCCCAGCTAGGATAAGTGTATACCGCATCATTAATACTCAAAATGACGTAATTAAATTATTACTATTCACTTAGTAAATAAATTTCCCTAAACATTAACCATTCACTCCCCAATTAATATTTAAATATATATATTGCCATAATTAATTCAATTAAAATTACAACATACAAGTAATTTAAAATTCCCGAATTAATCAAATATTAAATGTACAAAAATACGGGGTGTTACAAAGCCCCACCCCAAACGGCTCCGTGAGTGGCACGAACACTTCGTGCGTGTCCAACGTAACACGTAACAACCAGTAGTTCAGTCGTGGGACTCTCTATTTCAGAATAGGGCCCAGATTTTAAAAAAGGAACACTTTGGTTGGAAAATGTTCCGCGAGGGGGCGAACACTCCCCCTCCCCAAAGGCACTGCGAGTTGCACGAACACTTCGTGAACATTCAACATAAAACATAGCAACTGTCCATGCAGTAATGGGACTTCTAGTTTGAGAGTAGGACCCAAATTTATAAATAGGAACACTTTGGCTTGAAAACAGGCTGCGATAGAGTGGATGCCACCAAGACGACAGCCCCAAACGGTACCACGATTGGCACAAACACCTCATGCACATCCAACATAATACATAGCAATCGATCATATCATTGTGAGACTCCCGATTTGAGAACAAGACCCAAGTTTGAAAATAGGAACACTTAGAATTGAAAACATGCCACGAGGGGGCACACACCACCAACTCCCCAAACGACATTGCGAGTGGCACAAACATCTCATATGCGTCTGACATAACACGTACCCAGTGATCACGTAGTTGCAGGGCTTCCGATTTGAGAATAGTACCCAGATTTTAAAAAGGAACACTTAGGCTTGAAATTGTGTTGCGAGGGGGTGGACGCCACCAACCAACCCCACCCCCAAACGGCATCGTGGGTGGCACAAACACCTCGTACGCATCCAACGTAATACGTAGCAACCGATCATGCCCTCGTAGAACTCTCGGTTTGATAATAGGACTTTGATTTTAAAATAGGATCACTTAGACTTGAAAACGCGCCCGAAGGAGAAGGCGCCACCAACGACCCCCCCCCCCCCCCCCCCCCCCCCAAAAAAAAAAATAGCACTATAGACTCACAAACACCTCATGCACGTATAATATAGAATGTAGCAATCGATCGTGCGGTCGGAGGACTCTCGGTTTCATAATAGGCCCAAAATTTGAATATGGGAACACTTAGGCTGGAAAATGTTCTACAAGGGGCGGACGCCAAAATCCCCCTCCACCCATCCAAACGTCACCACGAAGGGCACAAACACCTCGTGTGCATCCAACATAACACACATCAACCTGTCGCAAGTTGCGAGACTCCTAGTTTGATCGTAGGATCCGAATTTGAAAATAGGAAAATTTAGGCTTGAAAATGTGCCTCGAGGGGGCTTAGACCACCAACCTCATAGGCCTGTCAATGGGTCGGGTTTGGACCCGGACCTGACCCGAACCCTATCCGTATAATAGGGTCTGAGCATATTTTTCGAACCCGAGACCCAAAGACCCATTTATTAAATGGGTAGGGTCTGGATCTTATACAAGACTGGGACCCGAAGACCCGACCCGAATTGTACATTATTATTTTATATATATATATATATATATATATATATATATATATATATATATATATATATATATATACACTATAAATTTATATATATTTATAAATATATCTTATTAATATAACATGTAATTATTATATATAAAAATATATATATTTATGTATATAATAAATATAAGTAATATATGTTTTATTTATACTAATAATATGCTATAATACATTACAAAATATTTTAGTTTAAGATTAAAAAAATAAAGGGGGTTAAAATAAAATAAACATAAAATAAATGTATATATTTGGCGAGACCCGGACCCGAACCCGCGACCAGAAGACTCGAACGGATTCGGGTCTCGATCCAATATTGTAGACCCGACGAAGACCCGGACCCGAACCCGATGAAGACCCGATTACACGGATATGGATCTCCCTAAACCTGACCCGTCTCCGACCCGTTGACAGCCCTACCACCTCATGTACATCCAACGTAACACGTAACAATCTATCGCACAGTCGTGGGACTATCGGTTTGAGAATAGGAAATGGTTTTGAAAATAGGAACACCTAGGCAAGAAAACATGTCGCAAGGAGGCGGACTCACTACACCAAAACTGGCGATTGGTCACGGCCAAAATCCCTGACCAAATCTGTGGGTCGCGGACTTGGGCCGTGACTATTTCGGGCGTGACCATTTTCGTGGGTCGCGGCCCAAGTCCGTGACCAAAAAATGGTCACGGCCGAGATGGGTCACGGCAGATGGTCGCGGACTTGGGCCGTGACCCATGCCGTGATGGGTCGCGTCCGTCATCCGTGACCCACAACCGTGACAAATTGGTCGCGACATAAGTCTGCGACCCACGATCGTGACAAAAAAAAAATGGTCGTGGACCTCATCCGTGACCCATAACCGTGACAAATTGGTCGGGCCAAACTCTGCGACTCACAACCGTGACAAAAAAATAAAAAAAAATGGTCGCGGTCTAAATCCGTGACCCACGACCATGACGAAAAAAAAGGAAAAAAAATGGTTGCGAACTTTGTCACGGTTTGACCGATAACTGTGACCAAAAATATAAAAAAAATGGTCGCGACCCAAGTCCGCGACCATTTTTATGCGTGACGAAAAAAATAAAAATGGTCATGGACAAAGTCCATGACCATATTTAACTATAATTTTTTAAAAAAATGTATTTTTTTTCCAATCCTAAAATTGGGGGTCCTGTGAGTGCACCTAAAATTGGGGGTCCAATCACAAACTGCGAATCAAGAACATTGTTAATAAACAAATATATATATACAAACTTATAAATATTAAGCATCTTAATAATTCACAAACCAATAAAAAAAATTGGGCTTAGTTTCCTCTATTTTCTTGACATTCCAAAACCTGTAAATGTAAAACCTACTTATTATAATGCCCGCACGGCCATAACATTCAACAATCAAATTATAAAAGCCCGTACGGCCATAAAACTAAACAATAAAAGCCCGTACGGCTGTAACATAAAAAACAAAATCATGAATGTCCACAACATATAAACAATCTTCATGTTTTAGACCATTACATCCTTCGTTTGTTCTGCGTGCAAAAATCCTACAAATGATAGGATACATAAAAAAATATCAGTAACCAAATAGTTTTACAAAGAATTTACTCAAGCTGAAAAATTGCATATATGAGTTAAAATTATCAGTAACCAAGTAGAAATATGCAAATTACCGTCATTTTGAGACCCGCGGCTATTGGGTCAGTTCCTACGAGTTACATTGGTCCCGTGGAAGGTGTTGGTGCCACCCACGGGGCCGTTCAGGGCTGTTTCGAGTTTTCACCCTCTAACGCCATGTTTTCCTTAAGTCCGGAAATATGCAAATTACCATCGTACTCTCAAACCGGGAGACCCGCGGAAGTGGGGTCAGTTCCTACGAGTAACATTGGTCCCGTGGGAGGAGTTGACGCCACCCACGGGGACGTTCGGGGGCTGTTTCGAGTTTTCACCCTCTAACGCCATGTTTTTAAGCCTAAGTTAAGAAATATGCAAATTATCGTCGCAGTCACAAACCGGGAGTCCCGCGGCTGTGGGGTCAGTTCCTACGAGTTACATTAGTCCCATGGGAGGTGTTGGTGCAACCCACGGGGCCGTTCGGGGGTTGTTTCGAGTTTTCACCCTCTAAGGTCATGTTTTTAAGACTAAGTCTAGAAATATGTTACCGTCGTACTCTCAAACTGGGAGACCCGCGGCTGTGGGGTCAGTTCATAAGAGTCACATTGGTCCCGTGGGAGGTGTTGATGCCAACCACGTGACCGTTCGGGGGCTGTTTTGAGTTTTCACCCTCTAACGCCATGTTTTTATGCCTAAGTCTATAAATATGCAAATTACCGTCGTACTCTCAAATCGGGAGACGTGCGGCTGGGGGTCAGTTCCTACGAGTTACATTGGTCACGTGGGAGGTGTTGGTGCCACCCACGGGGCCGTTCGGGGGCTCTTTCGAGTTTTCACTCTCTAACGCCATGTTTTTAAGCTTAAGTCAAGAAATATGCAAATTATCGTCGTAGTCTCAAACCGGGAGTCCCGCGGCCATGGGGTCAGTTCCTATGAGTTACATTGGTCCCGTGGGAGGTGTTGGTGCCACCCACGGGGCCGTTCGAGGACTGTTTCGAGTTTTCACCCTCTAACGTCATGTTTTTAAGCCTAAGTCTAGAAATATGCAAATTATCGTCGTACTCTCAAATCGGGAGACCCACGGCTGTGGGGTTAGTTCCTACGAGTTACATTGGTCCCGTGGGAGGTTTTGGTGCCACCCACGGGGCCATTCGGGGGTTGTTTCGAGTTTTCACCTTCTAACGCCATATTTTTAAGCCGAAGTCAAGAAATATGCAAATTATCGTCGTAGTCTCGAACCGGGAGTCCGACGGTGGTGGGGTCAGTTCCTACGAGTTACATTGGTCACGTGGAAGGTGTTGGTGCCACCCACGGAGCCGTTTGGGGGCTGTTTCGAGTTTTCACCCTCTAACGCCATGTTTTCCTTAAGTCTAGAAATAAGCAAATTATCGTCGTACTCTCAAACTGGGAGACCCGCGGTAGTGGGGTCAGTTCCTACGAGTTACATTGGTCCTGTGGGAGGAGTTGGCGCTACCCACGGGGACGTTCGGGTGCTGTTTCGAGTTTTCACCCTTTAACGCCATGTTTTTAAGCCCAAGTCAAGAAGTATGCAAATTATCGTCGTATCCTCAAACTGGGAGACCCGCGGTAGTGGGGTCAGTTCCTACGAGTTACATTGGTCCCGTGGGAGGTGTTGGTGTCACCCACGGGGACGTTCGGGGGCTATTTCGGGTTTTCACCCTCTAACGTCATGTTTTTAAGCCTAAGTCTATAAATATGCAAATTACCGTCGTACTCTCAAACCGGAAGACCCGCGGCTGCGGGGTCAGTTCCTACGAGTTACATTGGTCCCGTGGGAGGTGTTGGCGCCATCCACGGGGATGTTCGGGGGCTGTTTCGTGTTTTCACCCTCTAACGCCATGTTTTTAAGCCTAAGTCAAGAAATATGCAAATTATCATCGTATTCTCAAACCGGCAGACCCGCGGCTGTGAGGTTAGTTCCTACGAGTTACATTGGTCCCATGGGAGGTGTTGGTGCCACCCACGGGGCCGTTCGGGGGCTGTTTCGAGTTTTCTCCCTCTAACGCCATGTTTTTAAGCCTAAGTCTATAAATATTCAAATTACCGTCGTACTCTCAGATCGGGAGACCCGCGGCTGCGGGGTCAGTTCCTACGAGTTACATTGGTCCCGTGGGAGGTGTTGGTGCCACCCACGGGGCCGTTCGGGGGATGTTTCGAGTTTTCACCCTCTAACGCCATGTTTTTAATCCTAAGTCAACAAATAAGGAAATTATAGTCGTATTCTCAAACCGAGAGTCCCACGGCTGTGGGGTCAGTTCCTACGAGTTACATTGGTCCCGTGGGAGGTGTTGGTGCCACCCACCAGGCGGTTCGGGGGCTGTTTCGAGTTTTCACCCTCTAACGCCATGTTTTGCTCATGTTTTTAAGCCTAAGTCAAGAAATATACAAATTATAGTCGTATTCTCAAACCGGGAGTCCCGCGGGTGTGGGGTCAGTTCCTACGAGTTACATTGGTCCCGTAAGAGGTGTTGGTGCGACCCACGGGGCCGTTCGGGGGCTGTTTCGAGTTTTCACCCTCTAACGCCATGTTTTTAAGCGTAAGTCAATAAATATGCAAATTATCGTCGTAGTCACAAATCGGGAGTCCCGCGGCTATGGGGTCAGTTTCTACGAGTTACATTGGTCCCGTGGGAGGTGTTGGTGCCAACCACGGGACCGTTCGGAGGCTGTTTCGAGTTTTCACCCTCTAACGCCATATTTTTATGCCTCAGTCTATAAATATGCAAATTACCGTCGTACTCTTAAACCAGGAGACGCGCGGCTGGGGGTCAGTTCCTACGAGTTACATTGGTCACGTGGGAGGTGTTGGTGCCACCCACGGGGCCGTTTGGGGGCTCTTTCGAGTTTTCACCCTCTAACGCCATGTTTTTAAGCCTAAGTCAAGAAATATACAAATTATCATCATAGTCTCAAACCGGGAGTCCCGCGGCAGTGGGGTCAGTTCCTACGAGTTACATTGGTCCCGTGGGAGGTGTTAGTGCCACCCATGGGACCGTTCGGGGACTGTTTCGAGTTTTCACCCTCTAACGTCATGTTTTTAAGCCTAAGTCTATAAATATGAAAATTACCGTCTTACTCTCAAACCAGGAGACCCGCGGCTATGGGGTCAGTTCCTACGAGTTACATTTGTCCCGTGGGAGGTGTTAGTGCCACCCACGGGGCCATTCGGGGGCTGTTTCGAGTTATACCCTCTAACGCCATGTTTTTAAGACAAAATCAAGAAATACGCAAATTATCGTCGTAGTCTCAAACCGGGAGTCCCACGGTTGTGGGGTCAGTTCCTACGAGTTACATTGGTCACGTGGAAGGTGTTGGTGCCACCCACAGGGGCGTTCGGGGGCTGTTTCGAGTTTTCACCCTCTAACGCCATGTTTTCCTTAAGTCTAGAAATATGCAAATTACCGTCGTACTCTCAAACCGGGAGACCCGCGGCAGTGGCGTCAGTTCTTATGAGTTACATTGGTCCCGTGGGAGGAGTTGGCGCCACCCACGGGGACGTTCGGGGGTTGTTTTGAGGTTTTTCCCTCTAATGCCATTTTTTAAGCCTAATTCTTAATATTTTAAAATTTATCCTCATACTCTCAAACCGGGGGTCCCTTGATCGCGCGGTCAGTTCCTACGAGTTACATTGGTCCCGTGCAAGGTGTTAGTTCCTCTCATGGGGACATTCGGGAGCTATTTTGGGGTTTTGCTATCTAACGCCATTTTTAAGCCTAATTCCTTATATATGTAAATTATTGTCGTATTCTCAAACCGGGGGTCCCGTGATAGCGCGGTCTATTGCTACGAGTTTCATTGGTCTCGTGTACGGTGTTAGTGCCACCCACGGGGCTGTTCGGGAGCTATTTTGGGTTTAGGCCATCTAACGCCATGTTTTTAAACCTAATTCCTTATATTTTCAAATCATCCTTGTATTCTCAAATCGACAGTCCCTTTATCACGCGGTCAGTTCCTACGAGTTACATTACTCACGTACGAGGTGTTGGTGCCTCTCACGGGACCATTCGGGGGTTGTTTCAGATTTTCACCCTCTAACGCCTTGTTTTTATGCTTAACTCCTCATATTTTAAAATTATCGTCGTATTCTCAAACCGGGAGTCTCGAGATCGCGCAGTCTGTTCCTACGTGTTATATTGGTCCCGTGAGAGGTGTTGGTGCCTCTCATGGGTCCGTACGAGGGTTGTTTCATATTTTTGCTATCTAACGCCTTATTTTTAATCTTAAGTCCTAATATTTTTAAATTATCATCGTATTATCAAACTGGGAGTCCCATGATCGCAGGGTCAGTTCCTACGTGTTACATTGGTCTCGTGAGAGGTGTTGGTGCCATATTTTTAAGTTTAAGTCTAGACATTAGCAAGTTATCTTCGTATCCCTTACTCCTTCTAATTATCCCATACTCCTTCTAACATATTATCCAACAATAAGTCAACAACCAATAATTATCCAACAACCAAACCAAACAAAACCAATAATTATCCCGTACTCCTTCTATCATCTAATAGATTTAATGGATAATGCATATCAATTATATAACTAATTTAGTTAAAGTACAGAGTACCTGGTGTGTAATGAAGAAATGGTATCCAATTGGTTAGATCTGCAATACGTAAACAATGTGTTATGAAGAACGGGACTCAAATGGACCGACACCCGTATTAGTGCCATTAGTATTGACTTTAACAGCCCCTGCACTTGGAAAACACAAAGAAATTAGTCGTTGCTCAATTCCCCCGAGTGTAGGTACACTTACTTAACTAAATATATAATCAAACAACTCAAACCAAATTAACTAAATGCACAATCATATAGGGGTATATAATACACCATAAATTGACACCAATGCGCATTGTTACTCACTATAAAACTTGTGATACACCAATTCAACAACATCTTCTACGAAATAGCTGCACAAATCTGAAAATAAAGAATTCGAATCAATATAGTGTGAAGGAATCTAATTTACCCCGCAAACAATCGAATAGCAAACAGACAATAAAGAAAAAATTGATTCACACCGACAATAATAAAAAAATTGATTCACACAAACAATAATAAAAAAATTGATTCACACAACAAAATAAAGCCCGTGAAATAAGACTTATGTTATGCCAAATAAAATGCCATGTAAGAGACCCGCGCATATCATGGCTTGTTCTTACAACACACTGATGTAAAGGGTTATAAAACAAACAGTAAAACCTAGATGATTAATAAAGTGAGACATAGAAGTTCTCTATCAAAAGTGATACAAAAGAGGAATAATGAAGTCCGCATAAAATTTATAAAACAGAATTGGAACATACCTTTGCAAGGATAAAGTACAAGATCTTAGTTTTTTTTATCTTAATCACTATGTAATAGAGACAACACTAGTAAAAAACAACTGAGGAATAATGAAATAAACAAATACTTGTGATAGAACATAGGAATATAATACCTTTGAAAGAAAGCATAACTTTCCACACCAACAATCTTGTTAATTCCTCAATGAAATATTCCCTATACAATAGGATAATTTTCAATAAGCCTAACAATAGTAAACAAAATACCAATAAATGGATTATATATTATTTTCCCATAAATCAACAACTTCTGCTTCGAGCACCTGCTGCGTGAGAAGGAGGAGGAGTTTTTGCCGAAACCCTAACGACCCTCATTTTTAATATTTAATGTTTTTTATCTCTTATATCTTGTCAACACAACTAAAATTAGATTATACTTAATGGATCAAAATGCGTACCTATCTTGTCATATAAGGAATATAAGGACTTACAGTACACTATTTTGGAAATTTGATAAAAAGATAGAAAAATCATTAACAAAAAGCAATCAATCTGAATGCCGACAAACATGTAAACATGATTTTATAAAAAATGTAATAAAACCGAGAACATGAAAATTACATTAGATTGATGCAGTGAGTCCATAATAGTATATCTTAACTTAATTTACATCCATATCCTACATTCCTTATGTATATTGCCTAATTAAAAGGTATGTCTCGAGTGAGCATCAAGGTTGTGCAAATGAGATTTCCCAATGTGACTAAGAAATGGGTTATGAAAATTTGATAATGTTAAAATCAATGTTTTCCCTTTTTTCTATACACATCATGAGATGGATGTGTTAATGGAAAATCAGACTATAATAAAAAAAATGTTTGAAATAAAAAACATCAGCAAGCAACCCTGAACTAACCTTGGACTTCGATGTAAACAAAAAACCTCCGACCGATCACCAAATCCCTTGCCCCGGAGCTAAAACTTGGACCTCGATGGAAACAATACTCGAATAATGAAGAATAAAAAATCTTGCGACTCAAAACATGAGATCTCAATATATAATATTATATTAATTCTTGGATCTCTAAACTAGGGCCGTGAAAAACTACAAAATTGCCTGTGCCTTATTAACTTGAAAAATGTTAAAAGAATGGCATAAAAATTGAGGGAAATCGTTCGAATGAAATAAGATTCTCGTTCGAATGACTTTGTCCATTTCGTTCAAACAAAAGCTAATCGTTTTAAGGATATTACCAAACTCGTTATAACGAGCTTCGAGCGAGCTTTTAATCGCAAATGTAATGTTTAGGCAGTAAGGTCTCATTTGAAGGTTGAAAGAAGATCCTTTAAACGAAAATCTTAACCTCATTCAAACCAGGATATAACTCGTTCGAACGAGTTTAACAAACTCATTAGAATGAAAATGTAAGCTCGTTAGAACAGCTTTAAAAACACAAAATATTTTTTGAAAAATGCCTCAAATAAAAATAATGACGTCTAACTAGAAACCCAGGGACTAACATAATAAAACATATATACCTTTTTGAGATCCCAAGATTGAATACGAACATTCGGCCTAAAATTAATGTCTCTTTACTCAGGTCGCTTCGTATCTTCATTGTATAGGCTTGAAGGTACAAACATAACACCATAACCTATGACTCAAACAGTTTTGTCCAAGCGAAATAAAGCCAATATTACAAATTTTTAATAAGCATTACAAACATGATACAATATTATAAAATTCATCCTTACAAAAATCACCATAAACATTTGCGTACGGAAACCTTGTTCTCGTTCACTAGAGGCGAAAAATATAATATTGTCTAGTTTTATGGAGCTTTACATTATGATATTAGCGTAAGTGCCCTTTATCTTGGTCCCTATCAATTGAATTGTTTATAGTGTTCCCAACAATTTGAACTCCTAATCCACGATCTTAATGTCAACGTAAATGTACATCATATTATATATTCTACAACTATGCCAACGTGAAGCAGTTAATTCACAAAAATAGGATGGAAAAAATAAAACATAATATAATATAGTACGCACCCAATTGATCCAATTCGACAACAAGAGGGCGAACACCAAGGCGATTGAACAACGATTTAACCTCCGAAGAGTACCTTCACCAAAAATTCAGGAATTGCAATTTGAAGTTAGGAATTGAGATAAAGAGATAAAGAAGAGAAATAGAACTCACGAACACCAAGTCTTAGAAAAAATAATGACTGGGTTTTGAGTGACGGTCTTCTTGACGCTCTCCTCCAAACGATACCCGAATGAAGGGGACATGGCCTGGATCTTCACTTTTCTTGGGCAGTGTATGATGGATGTTGATGACCATTTTGTGGTGTTGTTTGAAAGAGTGCAAGTGTTGGGATGATGATATTGATTATGGGATGGGGATGGGGAGGAGAGGGAAAGAGAGCAGAAGAAATCTCTAGTACTCAGAGAAGACGGAGGGAGGAGGAGAAAACCCCGGGTACTTAGAGATGACGCTCAAGCGCCAAATTCGAAAACCAGAGAGGGGATGCCGCCAGGGAGACAGAGGGAGGAGGCGAGCGAGAGAGAGAGGGAGAGATGAAGGCAGCGTATGGGGAGGGTTTCGTTGGGGGAAATGAACGAAACAAAGTGGCGGATGGGAGAAAATAGACAGCGAGCTTTTTTTCATATTGAACCTGGTCACGGCTCTCAGCCGTGACCCACCAAAACCATTTACTGAAATAATAATAGCCCATTAATTTGCGTATGGTCACGGTCCATAGCCGTGACCTCTCCCAAGAAATGGTCACGGCCCTCAGCCGTGACCCTTAGTGTGTGTGTTTTCTACTTCGTCATGCCTATGGTCACAGCCCAAGTCCGTGACCCACAGTGGTCAAGGATTTGGTCCGTGACCACTTGCAAAGCATCCATGACTCAGTGTGTTAATGACTATGGTCACGCCAAATATTGAGTTAGTCACGGACCAAGTCCGCGATAAGCTGGTCGCGGACTTGGGCCATGACCCACTGGGCATGACCATTCGCAGGATTTGGTGTAGTGGCTCCACAACCCCTCATCCTCACCACCACCACCACCCCACCCCCAACGGCACCTTGAGTGGAACAAACATCTCATGAGCATCCAACGTAATACGTAGAAACCATCCATGCAGTCTTGGGACTCCCGATTTGATAACAGGACCCGGATTTTATAAAAGAAACAGTTAGGATTGAAAACGTGCGGTGAGGGGGTGAACACCACCAACCCCCCACCCCACCACCACCACCACCCAAAACATTGGCATTGCGAGATGCACGAACAGCTCGTGCGTGTTCAATATAATATGTAGCAACTGCCCATGGACTCTCGATTTGAGAATAGGACCCGAATTTAAAAATAGCAACACTTAGGCTTGAAAATGTGTCGTGAGGGGGAAGACACCACCATCACCACCACCCCCATAAAAAGCGGCATCGTGAGTGTCACGAACATATCGTGCGCATCTAACGTAACATATATCAGCCAGTCGCGCAGTCGCAGGACTCCCTGTATGAGAATAGGATCCGAATTTGAAAATAGGAACACTAAGGTTTGAAAATGTTCCACGTGAGGACGGACACCAACCCCCTCCCCCCCCCCCCCCAATAGCACTGCGAATGGAACGCACACCTCTTGCACGTCCTAGCAACTATTCATGCAGTTGGACCTCCTTATTTCAGAATAGGATCTGGATTTAAAAATAGGAACACTTACGCTTGCTAACATGCCACGAGGGGGCAAACCCAATAACACCCCCAAAAACAACGGCGATGTGAGTGGTACAAACATCCCATACATGTCCAACGTAACATGTAACCACCATCCGTGCAGTCATGGGACTCTCGATTTAAGAATAGGACTTGAATTTGAAACTAGCAACACTTAGACTTAAAAGCTTGTCGCGAGGGGGAAGACGCCACCAACACCCCCTCCCCCAAACAGTACCACGAGTATCACGAATACCTTGTGCACATGCAACGTAACACGTAGTAATAAGTCGTGCAGTCGCGACACTCCTGGTTTGATAATAAGATCCAAACCTGAAAATAGGAACACTTAGGTTTGAAGATGTTCCACCAAGGGGAGGATGCCAACCCTCCACCCCCCCCCCCCCCCAAACAGCACCGCGAATGGCATGAATAACTCGTACACGTCCAACATAACACGTAGCAATTGGTCGCACAGTCTCGGGAGACCCGATTTAAGATTAGGACCCGAATTTGAAAATAGGAACACTTAAGCTTGAAAATGTGCCGTGAGGGGGCGAATGACACCAACCCAAACATCCCCTAAACGGCACAGCAAGTGGCACTAGCACCTCATGCGCATCCAACGTGACACGTAGCAATCGACCGCTAAGTCGCGGAAATCCTGGTTTTAGAATAGGTCACGGATTTGAAACACTTAGACTTAAAAATGTGCGGCGAGGGGGTGGATAGATCCCCCACCCCACCCCCACCCACCCCTACGCCCAAACGGCATCGTGAGTGGCATGAACACCTCATGTGCATCCAATGTAACATGTAGAAATCATTCGCACATTCACGCGAGTCCTAGTTTAAGAATAGGAACATTTAATCTTGAAATCATGTCGCTAGGGTGAGGACACTACCAACCACCACCACCACAATGGCACCACGGGTGGAATGAACAACTTGTGTGCATCCAACGTAACATGTAGCAACCACCCGCATCATTGCGGGACTCCGGGACCAGATTCGAAAATAGGAAAAGTTAGACTTGAAGACATGCCGCTAAGGGGCGGATGCCACCAACCCCCCCCCCCCCCCCCCCCCAAAAAAAAGGGTCACTGTGAGTGGAACAAACACCTTATGTGCATTTAACATAACATGCAGAAATTGGCTACATAGTTGTGTGACTCCCGATTTGAGATTAGGACCTGGATTTGAATAAAGGAACACTTGGCCTTGAAAACGTGCCATGAGGGGGCGGATGCCACCAACCCCCCCAAATGGCATCGCAAGTAACACGAACACCTCGTACGCATCCAACGTAATACATAGCAACCGATCGCGTAGTCATGGGACTTCCGATTTGAAGATAAGACCGGGATTTGAAAATTGGAACACTTAGACATGAAAAGATGCCATGAGTGATATGAACACCTCGTGTGCATCCTACATAACACGTAGTAACTGAATGCGCAATCATAGGACACCCGAATTGAGATTAGGACCCGAAATCAAAAATAGGATCACTTAGGTTTGATACCATACCATGAGGAGGTAGACGCCACCAACCCACCCCCCACCACAAACGGAACTATGAGTGGTACAAACACCTTGTGTGCATCCAACGTATGACTTCGCACATGATTGCATAGTCATGGGACTCCCGGTTTGAGAATAGAACCCAGATTTGAAAATAGGAACATTTAAGCTTCAAAATGTGTCGCGAGGGGGTGGATGCCCCCCCCCCCCTCTCAAACCACACCACGAGTGGTACGAACACCTCGTGGGAATCCTTCATAACACGTAACAACTGGCCGTGCAGTCGTGGGATTCCCAATTTAAGACTTGGACCCGAATTTGAATATAGGAACACTTATGGTTGAAAATTTGTCATGAGGGGGGGACGCCACCAACCCCCCCCCCCCCCCCCCCAAAAAAAAAAAAAAAAAAAAAAAAAAAAAAAAAAACTACATCGAGAGTGGCATAAACACCTCTAAGCGTCCAAGGTGACACATAGCAATCGGTCACACAGTCGCAAGACACTGGTTCGAGAATAGCACCCGAAATTGAAAATAGGAACACCTAGGCTTTAACAAGTTCTGCGAGGGGGTGAATTCCACCAACCACCTCCGCACCAAATGGCACCGCGAGTGGCACGAATACCTCATGCGTTTCCAACGTAACAATAGCAACCGGTTGCACATTTGAGGGACTCGCAGTTTTAGAATAGGAGCCAAATTTGAAAATAGTAATACTTAGGCTTGAAAACGTGTCGCGAGGGAGAGGATGCCACCAACCCACTTAGAGCGCGCGAACACACACACACACACAGCACTCTGAGTGGAACTAACACCTCATGTGCATCCAACGTCAGACGTAGCAAGTGGTCGCATAGTCGCAGAACTCATGGTTTGAGAATAGGACACCCGAATTTGAGAATAGTAACACTTTGGCTTGAAAAGGTGTCGCGAGGAGGAGTATGCCACCAAACCCCACTTAAAACACACAAACACACACACACGCACACAGATAGCACTATGAGTGGCATGAACACCTTGTGCGCGTCCAACGTAACATGTATCAACTGGTCGCGTAGTCGTACCTCTCGATTTGAGAATAGGACCTAGATTTGAAAATAGGAACATTTAGGCTTGTTTACGTGCCATGAGGGGAAGGACACCAACACACACACCCCCGACGGGGAGGACTCCACCACCCCACTCCCCACCCCTCAAAAAAAGGCAGCGAGAGTGGGACAAACACCTCGTGGCATCCAATGTAACACGTAGCAATTGGCCACACAGTCGCAGCACACTGGTTTTAGAATAGCACCTGGAATGGAAAATAGCAACACTTAGGCTTTAAAATGCTCCACGAGGGGCCGAATGCCACCAACCCCTACAACACCAAATGGCACCGTGAGTGGCACAAATACCTCTTGCGCATCCAACATAACACTACAAATTGGCAACGCAGTCGAGGGACCCCCAGTTTTATAATAGGACCCGAATTTGAAAATAGTAACACTTAGGCTTGAAAATGTGTCGCGAGGGGGAGGACACCACAAAACCCCCTTACCATACACAAAAAAAACAAATAACACTATGAGTGACACGAACACCTCGTTTGTTTCTAGTGTAAGGCATATAAAGTGGTCGTGCAGTCGCGGGACTCCCGGTTTGAGAATAGCACCCAGATTTAAAAACAAGAGCACTTAGGCTTAAAAACGTGTCACGAGAGGGCGGATGCCACCAACCCCTCGCCCCCATGCCCCCTTCACCTTCAAACAGAATCGCGAGTTGCATGAACACCTCATTTGCATCCAACGTAATACCTAGAAATTGGCTACGCGGTTGTGTGACTCCCGATTTGAGAATAAGGAGCTTATTTGAAAATAACAACACTTAGTCTTAACATGTCGCGAGGGGGAGGACGCCACCAACCCCCCTCCCCCAAAATCTACATCGGGAGTGACATGAATACCTCGTGCACATCCAATGTAACACGTAACAAACGACCGCACAATCGTGGGACACCCGATTTGAGAATAGGACCCAAATTTAAAAATAGGAGCACCTAGGCTTAAAAACATGGCGCGGGGGGGGGGGGCAGATGACATTGATATACATAAGTCTGATCTCGTCCAATACTATTCTCGACCCAGATCATCAGCCCAATTCAGCATCCATCATATTAATCTACTCATGGGCCAACACTGCATAGGCCCATCTTCAGCAGTCTCGACCTCCGAGACATGTCCCTCGGCATTAACAGTCACGCAGATAGGCTCACTCCCCAGTCCATCATTGTCTCTCACGTCTCATATTTGCCATGTGTCGGCCTCGTACCACATGAATAGGCACATACCATGTTGACTGCCTTGAGGAAGATCTTCTCAGCCTCGTAGTTACCTAATTCCTTGGAACACCTTCTTCATTCTCGGCTCGATCGAGAGCATTAGTGTCGCATTGACATTTCATATGCCACACGTGACTTAGACATCATCAGTCCACATGGACCACATTTTTATAATAGATCTTTTGCCCACTTGGGGTAATATTTCCTTATCATGGATTATACATGTGCTAGACAGGTGTTGATCCCTCATTTTGTCACTTACCTCATGGACACTGCATGTTTCGGGGGGACATTGTACACCCCCAAGCCTATATAAGCCTTCTTCTTCTTCATTTATTAGGATCAAGATTTAGCAACCCTAGATGAAACTCTCTTAAACTATAAGCAGGAGAGATAAAGCTTGAGATATTGTATTCATGGCCATTAGTTCCCTTTAGTAAATATATACAGCACCAACCTTGCATAATGGATTAGGCGTATTAGTTGAACCACTTTATTTCTGTGTGCCTTCTCCATTCTCTCATCACCTTCTTGTAATTTAAATTCCCGCATTTATATATTACTCCATTGTTAACTAAGCTAGAGCTTGAACTGCATAAAAATTTAAGTGGTGATTCACAACATCATCAGCCACCAACCCTCAATCAAATGAAACTGCGAGTGGCATGAACACCTCGTACATGTTCAACATAACATTTAGCAACCAAAACACAGTCGTGGTACTCCGTGTTTGAGAATAGGGGACAAATTTGAAAATAGAAACACTTAGTCTTGAAAACATTCTACGAGGGGGCGAACGCCACCCCCTAACCAAATGGCACTACAAGTGGAACGAAAACCTCGTGCGCATCCAACAAAACACGCAGCAACCGGCCGCTCAATCGTGGGACTCCCGATATGAGAATAGGACCTATATATGAAAATATGAGCACTTAGGATTGAAAACATTCCACAAGGGAGCGAATGCCATAACCCCCCACCCCCAAAAAAATGGCACTACGAGTGGAATGAACATCTTGTGCGCGTCCAACGTAGCACGTAGCAAACAACCACGTAGTCACAGGACTTCTGATTTTAGAATAGGACCTGGATTTGAAATAGGAACACTTAGGACCAAAAACGTTCCACAAGGGGACAGATCCTCCCCTGCCCCCTAAACGGCATTGCGAGTGGCATAAACACCTCGCATGCGTACTTAATCTTGGAAACGTGTCACAAGGGACCGAATGCATCCAACCTCCCCCCTCCCCCTACCCCAATGGAACCGTGAGTGGTACAAACACCTTGTGTGAATTAAATATAACACGTAGCAATCGACCATAAAATTATGAGAGTTCCAAATTCAGAATAGGACCCGGATTTGAAAATAGTAACACTTATGCTCGAAAACGTGTCGCGAGGTGGCTGACCCCACAACCCCCCACCCCTAATTGGCACCACGAGTGGCATGAACACTTAATGCATGTCCAACGTAACACGTAGAAGTTGGTTGTGCAGCCACGAGACTCCCGATTTGATAATGGGACCCAAATTTGAAAATAAGAATAATTAAGCTTGAAAACGTATCATGAGGGGGCAGATTCCCCCTCTCCCCCCTCCCCCCCAACGGTACCGTGAGTGGCACGAACAACTCGTCCCCATCCAATGTAATAAACAGTAATCGGTTGCAGTCATGGGACATCTATTTTGAGGTATAGGACCTGGATTTTAAAATAGGAGCACTTAGACTTGAAAACGTGCTACAAGGGGATGGACATTACAAACCCCCAATATAAGCAGCACCGCGAATGACATGAACACCTTGTGTGCATCCAACGTAACACGTACCAACTGGATGCTCAGTCACGAAACTCCTCGTTTGAAAATAGCACCTGGATGTGAAAATATGAACACTTAGGCTTGCTAAATTTCCATGAGGGGGCAGACGCACCCAACACCCTCTCCCCCCCCCCCCACACACAAACGGCATCGCGAGCGGCATGAACACCTCGTACAGTCCAATGTAACATGTGGCAATCTTCTGCGCAGTCTCGGGCTCCCAGTTTGAGAATAGGACCTGAATTTGAAAATAGGAACACTTAGGCTTGAAATCGTGCAGTGAGGGGGATGATGCCACCAACCCTCCCCCCCCCCCCCCCCCCCATACACACACACACAAACTGCATCATGAATGTCACGAAAACCCCCATGTGCATCTAACATACGACGTGGCAATTGGCTGCTTAGTCCTGGGACTCCCAGTTTGAGAATAGGGTCCGGATTTGAAAATAGGAACACAGGTTTGAAAATGTTATGTGAGGGGTCATATCCCCCCCCCCCCAAACCAAAGGCACCGTCAGTGTCAGTAACACCTCGTGTGCATCCAACGTAACACATAAAAATGGACTGCATAGTCACAAAACTCCCGGTTTTAGAATGGGATCCGAATTTAAAAAATGGTGACAAAAGAAAGCGGATGCCACCAACCCACCCTGAACGCACCACAAGTGACACAAACACCTCATGCACAACCATTGCAACACGTAGCAACCGGCCTCTCAGTCGTTGAACTCCTAGTCTAAGAATAGGACCTAGATTTGAAAATAGGAACGCTTAGGTTTGCTAACGTACCGTGAGGGGGCGAATGCCACAAACTCCCCCTCCCAAACGATGTCACGATTTTCATGAACACCTTGTACACATCCAACAAAGCACATAGCAACTGGTCTCACATTCACGGGACTCCCTATCTGAGAATAGGATCCTTATTTGAAAATAGGAACACTTAGATTTGAAAGTGTTCCACGAGGGCGGGATGTAACTACCCTCCCCCCCCCCCCCCCCACACACACACCAAATGGCACCGTGGGTGGCATGAACACCTCATGCGAATCCAACATAACACGTAACAACCAATTGTGTAGTCGTCGAATACTTGATTTGAGAATAGGATACGGAATTGGAAATTGGAATATTTCAGCTTGAAAATATTCCGCGAGCTGGCGAAAGCCACTAACCCTCCCCCCCTCCCCACCCCCCACCAACGGTACCACGAGTGGCATGAACACCTCGTTCGCGTCCAACATAATACGTAGAAACCGGTTGCAATCATGGGATTCATGGTTTGAGAATAGGACCTGGAATTTAAAATAAGAACACTTAGACTTGAAAACGTTTTGCGAGGGGGCGAAAGCCACAAACCCTCTGTCCCAATAGCACCTCGAATGACATGCACATCTCGTGTGCATCCAACATGACACACAGCAACCGGAAAATCAGTCGCGAGACTCCCAATTTGAGAATAGGACGTAGATTTGAAAATAGGAATACTTAGGCTTGATAACCTTCCATGAGGGGGCGGATGCCACCAACACCCTCCCCCCCCCCCCCCCCCCAAACGGCACAACGAGTGGCACAAACACCTCGTACACATTCAATGTAAAATGTGGCAATAGTCCGCGCATTCTCGGGACTCTCGGTTTGAGAATAGGACCTGGATTTGAAAATAGGAACACTTAGGCTTGAAATCATGCAGTGTGGGAGGAGATTCCACCAACTCCCACCCCCAAACAGCACTGGGAGTATCACGACAACCCCCGTACACATCCAATGTAACACGTAGAAATCAGTCGCGTACTCGTGGGACTCCCAATTTGAGAATACGGTCTATATTTGAAAATAGAAACACTTAGATTTGAAAATGTTATGTGATGCCAAACCCAACCCCAAGGCACCACGAGTGGCATTAACACCTCGTGTGCATCGAACGTAACACGTAGAAATGGACCACACAGTCGTGGGACTCCTGGTTTTAGAATAGGACACAAATTTGTAAATTGGAACACTTAAACTTGAAAACATGCCGTGAGAGGGCATACACCACCTTCCCACCCCCCCACCCCCCAAAAAAAAACGGCATCACGAGTGGAAAGAACACCTCATGCGCATCCAACATAACAAGTAGCAATCGGTCGCACAGTCACAGGACTCCCGGTTTAAGAATACGAACACTTAGGCTTGAAAATATGTCACGAGGGGGCGGACGCCACCACCCGCCACCACAAACGGCACCACGATTGACATTAACAACTCGTGCGTGTCCAACATATCATGTAGCAACTGGTCGCGCAGTAGCGGGACTCCCAGTTTGAGAATAGGAGCCGAATTTGAAAGTTGGAACATTTAGACTTGAAAATGTGCCGCAAGGGAGTGGATGTCACCAACCAACCCCCATCCCCTTTAAGGCATCGCAAGTGACACGAACACCTCGTGCGCAACCAACGCAACATGTAGTAATTACCCTCTTAATCGCAGGATTATTAGTTTGATAATAAGACCTGAATTTGAACATAGGAAGACTTAAGCTTGCTAACGTGCCGTGAGGGGCCAAACTCCACCAACTCCCCCTCCCAAACGGCACCACGAGTGGCATGAACACCTCGTACACATCCAACAGAACGCGTAGAAACCGACCACACATTCATGGGACTCCTATTCTGAGAATAGGACTCGTATTTGAAAATAGGAACCTTAGATTTGAAAGTATTCCGCGAGTGGGGACGCCACTAACCCCTCCCCCCCCCCCCCCACCCCACCCGCCACCACACACACACCAAATGGCACCGCGAGTGGCAAGAACACCTCATGCGAATCCAACGTAACACATAGCAATCGGTTACACACTCGTCGAACTCGCGATTTGAGAATAGGATACAAATTTGAAAATAGGAACACTTAGGCTTGAAAACATGCCGCGAGGAGGCGGACGCCACCAACCATCCCCCACCCAAAAAAATGGAATCGCGTCTGGCATAAACATCTCGAGCGCATTCAAACTAACTCGTCGTAACCGGTCGCACAGTCTCGGGACCTGATTTCAGAATAGGACCCGAATTTGAGAATAGGAACATTTAGTCTTGAAAACGTACCGCGAGGGGGAAGACGCCCCCCCCCCCCCCTCCCCCAAATGGCACTGAAAGTGGTTCTATAACCTCGTGCACATCCAACGTAATACGTACCAACCGATCGCATAGTCGCGGGACTCTCGATCTTAGAATAGGACCTGGATTTGAAAATACTAACACTTAGACCTGAAATCATGTTGCCAGGGTGCGTATGCCCCCCCCCCCCACCAAATGCCACCACGAGTAGCACTAAAACCACGTGTGCATCCAACGTAACACGTAACAACCAATCATATGGTCACGAGACTCCAAATTTGAGAATAAGATCGAATTTGTAGATACGATCACTTAAGCTTGAAAACATGCCGCGAGAGGGCAGACTCAACCAACACCCCCCCAACACACACACACACACACTCCCCTCAAATGGAACTGTGAGTGGTATGAAAACCTCGTACGCATCTAATATAACATGTAGGAATCATCCAAGATATCGCGGAACTCCCGATTTGAAAATAGGAGCATTTAGGCCTGAAAATGTGTCGAGAGGGGGCGAACGCCACTATCCCACCACCCTCAAACGGCACTACAAGTGGCACAAAACACCTCATGTGCATCTAATATTACATGTAGCAGTCATTCATACAGTCGTGGGACTCCCATTTTGAGAATAGGACCCGAATTTGAAAATAGGAACACTTAGGCTACAAAACGTGCCACGAGGGGGCGAAGGACACCAACCCCCCAACCCCCAACCCACCCCCAAACAGCACCTCTAGTGGAACGAACACCTCATGCACATCGAAAGTAACATGTATCAACCGGTCACATAGCCGCAGGACTCTTGGTTTGAGAATAGGACCCGGATTTGAAAATAGGAACACTCAGGCTTTAAAGTGTGCCACAAGGTGGAGGACGCCAACCACCACCACCCCCAACCCCCAATATGTAACAACAAGTGGCACGATCACCTGATGCACATCCAACGTAACACGCAGAACCCATCCGCGTGGTCGTGGGACTCCCAATTTGAGAATAGGACCCGGATTTGAAAATAGGAACACTTAGGCTTTAAAACGTGTCGCATAGGGGCGTATGCCACTAACAACCACCTACCCAACACACACAAAAACACACTGAACGCCTCCGCAAGTGGGACGAACATCCCGTGCATGTCCACGATAACATGTATTAACCGATCGTGTAGTCACGGGACTCCCAGTTTGAGAATAGAACCCGAATTTGAAAATAGGAACATTTAGGCTTGAAAAAGTGCAACAGGGGGGCGCACGCCACCTACCACCCCTCCCCCCCCCCCCCAAAAAAAAAAACGGAAATGAAAGTGGCATTAACACCTCGTGCACATCCAAAGTAGCATGTAGCAACCGATCATGTAGTCTCGGGACAAACAATTTTAGATTAGGACCCAAATTTGAAAATATGAACATTTAGGCTTGAAAACGGGTCGCAAGATGGCGGACACCACCAACCCCCCACCCACCCAACACACACACATACTGGATGGAACTGCAAGGGGAACAAACACTCGTGCCATCCAACTTAACACGTATCAACCGTCCGTGCAGTCGCGGGAATCCCATTTTGAGAATAGGTGACGGATTTGGAAATAGGAACACATAGGCTTGAAAATGTACCACGGAGGGGCGGACGCCACCAACCTCCACCCCACACCCAAATGCACCGCGATTGGCACGAACACCTCATGCACGTATAACATAACATGTAGAAACTGTTTATGCAGTCATAGGACTCCAAATTTGAGAATAGGAATCAGATTTTAAAATAGGAACACTTAGGCTTGAAAATGTGCCACAAGGGGGCGGACGACACCAACACCCCCCCCCCCCCAAATGGCACCGCGAGTGGTACTAAGTCCCTGTGTGCGTACAATGTAAGATGTAGAAATTGGTCGCCCAGTCATTGAACTCCTAGTTTATGAGTAGGACTCGGGTTTGAAAATAGGAACAGTTAGGCTTGAAAATGTGCCGCGAGGGGACGGATGCCACCCCCAACCCAAATGGCACCACAAGTGGCACGAACACCTCATGTGAGTCCAATGTAACACATAGCAACCTCATATGTATTGGTGGGACTCCCGGTTTGAGAATAGGATCCAAATTTGAAAATAGGAACTCTTAGTCTTGAAAACAAGCCGCAAGGAGGTGGACGTCACCAATCCCCAAATAGCACAAAAACCCCGTGTGCATCTACTGTAACCCGTAGCAATCAGTCATGCAGTCGTGGGACTCCCAGTTTGAGAATAGGACTTGTAAATGAAAATAGTAACACTTAGTCTTGAAAACATGCCACGAGGGGCGGATGCCACCAAGACCCACCCCTAAAAAAAAGGCTTCGCGAGAGGCATGAACTCTACGTGTGCATCCAACATAACACATAGCAACCATCCGTGCAGTTGTTGTAATCCCGATTTGAGAATAGGAATTGAATTGGAAAATTGGAACACTTAGGGTAAAAATTGTGTAGCGCGGGGGCGGAAGGCACCAACCCCTCCCCCGAAAACGGCACCGCAAGCGACACAAAAACCTCATGCGTGTCCAATATAACACGTCGCAGTCGGTCGTGCAGTTGCGACACTCCCGATTTGAGAATAGGACCCGAATTTCAAAAAAGAAACACTAAGGCTTAAAAACATGCCACAAGGACGCACCCAACCCTCCCCCTCCCGCCCAAAAAATGGCATCGTGAGTGGCACGAACACCTCATGAACATCCAATGTAACACGTAGCAACCGGTCGCTCGGTCGCGGGACTCCTGACTTGAAAATGGTAACTGGATTTGAAAATAGGAATACTTAGGCTTTCTTACATGCCGAACCAACTCCCACCCCAAACATCACCGTGTGTGGAATGAACACCTAGTAAATGTCCAACGTAACACATAGCAACTAGCCACGCAGTCGTGGGACTCACGATTTCAGAATAGCCCGAATTTTCTAATCAAAGCAATAGGATTGAGAGAATGCCGCGAGAGGGAAAAGTCCCCCTCCACCAAATGGCACTATGAGTGGCACAAACACCTCATGCACGTCAAACATAACTCACAGCAATCGGTCGTGCGACTCGCTGTTTTAAAATAGGAACCGGATTTAAAAATATTAACACTTAGACTTGAAAATGTGACGTGAGGGAGAGGAATCCACCCACAAACGCCTTCCCCCCAACGGCATCATGACTATCTTGACCACCTAGTGCACGTCCAATATAACAAGCAGCAACCGATCGCGTAGTCACAGGACTCCCTGTTTGAGAATAGAACCTAGATTTGAAAATAAGACCACTCAGTCTTGATAACATTCCGCGAGGTCCTAATGCCACAAACCTCCCCACCCCCAATGGTGCCACGAGTTTTACAAAAACCTCATAAATATCCAACGTAACACATAGCAACCGTTTGCATAGTCGTGGGACTCTAGTTTTATAATAGGATCTAGATTTGAAAATAGGAACACAGAGACACCACCAACCCCCCCCCCCCCTCCAACATCCAAAATGGAACCATAAGTGGCACAAAGACCTCATGTGCGTCCAACATAACACGTAGAAACTGTTCGCACAGTCACGGGACTCTCGGATTGAGAATAGGATCCGAATTTGAAAATAGGAACACTTAGGCTTGAAAACGTGCCATGAGTTGGAAGACGCCACCAACCTTCCACACACCACACCACACACACACACAAAAAAGACCCCGCAAGAGGTACAAACAACTCGTACGCATCCAGCATAACCCGTAGGAACCGATCACGTAGTCGCAGGACTCCAATTTTGAGAAAAAGATCCAAATTTGAAAATAGGAACACTTAGGCTTGAAAACATGTCGTGAGGGGGAGGATGCAACAACCACCCCAAACAGAACCACGAGTGGTACAAACACCTCATGGACGTCCAACATAACATGTAGCAATCGACCACGCAGTCGTGGGACTCTTGATTTAAGAATAGGACCCAGATTTGAAAATAGCAACACTTAGGCTTGAAAACGTTCCGCAAGGAGGCGGACACCACCAACTCCTGCCCCAAATGGCACCGCGAGTGGAACGAACACTCATAAACGTCCAACGTAACATGTAGCAATTGTTCGCATAGTCGTAGGAGTCCCGACTTTGGAGTAGGACCCGAATTCAAAAATAGGAGCACATAAGCTTGAAAACATGTTACGAGGGGGCGGATGCCACCAATGCCAAACCCTTCCCCCACCCAAAATGGCACCGTGAGTGGCACAAACACCTTGCGCGCGTCCAATGTAATAGGTATCAATCATCTGTTCAATTCCAGGACTCCCGGTTTGAGAATAGGACCCGAATTTGAAATTGGGAACACTTAGGCTTGAAAATGTGCTGCGAGGGGGAAGACACCACAAACCCCCACCCCCACCCAAAAAAATGGCACCGCGAGTGTCACGATCACCTTGTGCGCATCCAATATAACACGTAACAACCGATCACGCAGTCTCGAGACACCCGATTTGAGAATCGGCCCCGGATTTGAAAATATAAACACTTAATCTTAAAAACGTGCCATGAGGGGATAGACACCACCAACTCCTCCCCCAAACAAAATGGCATCATGAGTGATATAAACACCTTGTGCGCGTCTAACATAATGCAGAGCAACTGACCGCACCTTCGCGGGACTTCTGATTTGAGAATAGGACCCAGATTTGAAATAGTAACACTTAGGTTTGAAAATGTGCAGCGAGGGGGCGAACGCCACTAACCCCACTAAACGGATCCTCGAGTGGTACGAACATCTCATGCGCGTCCAATGTAACATTTATCAACTAAACATGCAGTCACGAGACTCCCGAATAGGATCCAACTTTGAAAATAGTAACATTTAGGCTTGAAAACGTGCCACTAGAAGGCAAATGTCACCAACTCCCCCACCCCACCCAGATGGCACCATGAGTGGCACGAACACCTCGTGCACATTCAACGTAACACATAGTAACCGCCCGCGTAGTCGCAGGACTCCCCATTTGAGAATAGGACAAAAATTTCAAAACAGGTACACTTAGGGTTGCTAACATGTTGTGAAGGGGTGAACTCCACTAACCCCCCACCCCAACCCCCAAACGGCACCGCCAGTGGCACGAACACCTAGTACGCATCCAACGTGACACAAAAAATTGGTGGCGCAGTCACGGGACTCCCGGTTTGAGAATAGGACCCGGATTTGAATATAGGAACACTTAGGCTTGAAATCACTCCATGAAGGAGGGGAGGACACAGACCCTCCCCCCCCCCCCCCCCGGCCAAAAACAAAACGACACCGTGAGTGGCCCAAACACTACGTGCACATATTATCCGCGTAGTCGCAGGGATCCAAGTTTGAGAATAGGACTGAGATTTAAAAATAGTAACACTTTCGATTGAAAATGTTCTTAAGGGAGCAGATGCCACCCCTTCCCCCAAATGGCACTGCGAGTGGCACGTACACCTCTTTCTTGTCCAATGTAACACATAACAATGGATCGCGCAGTCTCGAGACAACTAGTTTGAGACTAGGACCCAAATTTGATAATAGGGACACTCGAGATTGAAAACATTCCATGAGGCAGAGGATGCCACCAACCCTCCCCCCAAACGGCCCCCCGAGTGGCCCTAAAAGCTCGTGCGCATCTAGCGTAACGTACAGTAATTGGCTGCGCAGTCACGGGACGCCCAAATTTAGAATAGGACCCAAATTTGAAAATAGGAACATTGAGGCCTGAAAATGTGGCACAAGGGGGTGGACTCCACAAACGGCACCATGAGTTCCACGAACACCTCATGAGCATCCAATGTAACATTTAGCAACCGACCGCATAGATGCAAGACTCCCATTTTGGGAATAGGACCCGAATTTTAAAATAGGAACACTTAAACTTGAAAATATGTCTCTTGGGGGAGGACACCACCAACCTACCCAAACATCACCACGAGTGGAACAACAATTCATGCGCATCTAATGAAACATGTAGCAACTGGTCACGCAGACCCGGGACCACCGGTTTGAGAATAGGCTCATATTTGAAAATAGGAACACTTAGGCTTGAAGACATGCTGCGAGGGGCCGGATGCCACCAAACCCTTCCTTCCCCAATGTAACCTGAGTGGCATGAATGCCTCGTGCAAGTCCAACATAACACATAGCAACCGATCGCTCAGTCAAGGGACACCCGATTTGAGAATACGACCCAAATTTAAAAATAGGAACACTTAGGCTTGAAAATGTTTCACAAGGGGCCGACGCCACCAACCCCTAACAAACGGCATCGTGAGTTCCACGAACACCTCATGACGCCCAACGTAATACTTAGAAACCGGTTGTGCACCCACAAGACTCTCAATTTTAGAATAGGAACTAAATTTTGAAATAGGAACATTTAGGCTTGAAAGTGTGCCGTTAAGGGGTGGACGCAACCGATCAACCCCCCCACACACAAAAAAAGGCCCCGCGAGTGGAATACACACCTCGTACGCATCCAACGTAGCATGTATCACCCGGTCTCGCAGTCTCGAGACTCCCGATTTGAGAATAGGATGCGGATTTGAAAATTGGAACACTAAGGCTTGAAAATGAGCCGCGAGGGGGTGGATGCCACCAACCCCACCCCACCCCCAAAACGGCACAGCAAGTGGTATAACACCTCATGGACATCCAAAGTAACACGTAGCAACCAGTCACACAGTCGCAGGACTCCCAGATTGAGAGTAAGACCTGTAATTGAAAATAGGAACACTTAGGCTTAAAAACGTGCCGCGAGGGGCTGAACACAACCAACCCTTAAACCCAATGGCACCGCGAGTGGCACAAGCACCTCATGAGCTACTAACTTAACACATAGAAAGTGGTCGTGAAGTTGTCGGATTCTCGATTTGAGAATAGGATGAGGATTTAAAAATACGAACACTTTGTCTTGAAAATGTGTCGCAGGGGGCGCACTCCACCCCCGCCCCCAAACGGCACCGTGACTGGAACGAACACCTTTTGCACGTCCAACGTAATACGTAAGAACCGGTTACGTAGTCGCGAGACTCTCGATTTTAGAATAGGACCCAAAATTTAAAATAGGAACACTTAGGCTTGAAAACGTGCCGCAAGGGGGCCAAAGTCACCCCCCCCCCCCCCCCCGCCCCCCCCCCCCCCCCAAACACACACACACACCCGCCTCCCAAACGGCACTGCAAGTGGCATGAACATCTTGTGTGTATGCAATAAGATGTAGTAACTGATCGTATAGTCTTATGACTCATGGTTTGAGAATAGGACCCAAATTTTAAAACAAGAACACTTAGCATATGTGCCACGAGTAGGCAGACGCCACCAACACCACCACCACCCCCCCCCCCCCCAACGGCACTGCGACAAACACCTCGTGTGCATCCAATGTAATACGTATAAATCGGTCGCGCAGTCAAGGGAATCCTGATTTGAGAATAGGACCCGGATTTCAAAATAAAAACACTTAGACTTGAAAATGTGCTGCGAGGGGGCGGACATCACAAACACCCTCCCCCCAAAACGGCACCACGAGTGGATCGATTACCTTGTGCACGTCCAATGAAACACATAGCAATCGGCCACGCAGTCACGAGACTCTCTATTTTAGAATAGGACTATGATTCAAAAATAGGATCACTTAAGCTTAAAAATTTTCCACGAGGGGGTGAAAGCCATTTCCCCCCCCCCCCCCCAAGACACGGCACCACAAGTGACACGAACACCTAGTGTACGTCCAACATAATACTTAGCAACCAACCACGCAGTAGTCGGACTCCCTATTTGAGAGTAGGACCCAGAGTTTAGAAAAAGGAACACTTAGGCTTACAAACGTGTCATGAGGGGGCGGATGCCTCCAACCCCCTCCCTCAACCCTCCCCCTAATCGGCATCGCGAGTGGCATTAAGACCTTGTGTGCATCCAATGTAACATGTAGCAACAGGTCATGCCAGCACGGTACTCATGGTTTCAGAATAGGACGCTAATTTGAAAATAGGAATACTTAGGCTTGAAAACGTGCTGCGAAGGAGCAGAAGCTGTCATCCCCCCACTGCCAAACAACACCGTGAGTGGCACGAAACCTCATGCACATCCAACGTAACTCGTAGCAACTGGTCGTGCAGTCATGGGACTCTCAGTTTGAGACTAGGACCTGGATTTAAAAATTGGAACACTTGGGCATGAAAATGTGACACAAGGGGGCAGATGCCACTAAATCCACCACCACCACCACTAAACAAAACCACGAGTGACCCTAGCACCTCATATTCATCCTATGTAACACATAGCAATCGGTTGCATAGTCACGAGACTCCGAGTTTGATAATGGGACCCATATTCAAAAATTAGAGGACTTAGGTTTGAAAACATGTCATGAGGAGGCAGATGCCACCAACCCCCCCCCCCCCTGCCCCCCAAAAAAACGGCACCGTGAGTGCTACAAACACCTCATGTGTATCTAACGTAATACATAGCAATCTATTGCACAGCTGCGGGACTCCCGGTTTAAGAATAGGACCCGAATTTGTAAATAGGTAAACTTAGGCTTGAAAACATATCACGAGGGGGTGGATGCCACCAACCACCCTAAATGTCCCCACGAGTGACATGAACACCTCGTTTGCATCCATCGTAACAGTAGAAACTGTTTGCAAGTCGCGGGACTCCCAGTTCGAGACTTGGACCCTAATTTGAATATAGGAACACTTATGCTTGAAAATGTTCCACTAGGGGGAAGATGCCACCAACCCCCACCCCTCCCTAACAAAAAGGCCCCAGAATGGAACGAATACCTCATGGCGTCTAACGTAACGCGTAGCAATCGGTCACGTAGTCACAGAACACTGGTTTAAAAATTGCATAAGGAATTGAAAATAGTAACACTTAGGCTTTAAAACGTTCTGTGAGGGGGGAGATGCCATGAACCCCTTCCACACCAAATGGGACCACGATTTGCACGAATAACTCGTGTGTGTCCAATGTAACATGAGCAATTGACTGCACAGTCGAGGGACTCCCAGTTTTAGAATAGGACTCGAATTTTAAAATAGTAATAATTAGACTTGAAAACGTGTTGCGAGGGGGCGAATGCCACCAACTCCCCTTAACACACACACACACACACAAAAAAAAGATAGCATTGCGAGTGTCACGAAAACCTTTTGTGCATCCAACATAAGACGTAGTAAGTGTCCGCACAGTCGCAGGACTCTGGGCTTGAAAATAGGATCTGAATTTGAACATAGGAGAACTTAGGCTTAAAAATTTATTGCGAGGGGGCGGACGCCACCACCCCCTACCCATCACGCCCCTCCCCCTAAATGGCACCACGAGTTGCATGAATACCTTGTGCACGTCCAATGTAACACCTAGCAACTGGCTTCATAGTTATGGGACTCCCGGTTTGGGAATAGGACGCAAATTTGAAAATAATAAAACTTAGGCTTGAAAGTGTGTCACGAGAGGGCGAACCCCCCCCCCCCCCCCACACACACACACACACACTCACACACACAACAATCAACACATGAATAGCTTGTGCATGTCCAAGCAGTTCTGTGACTCCCGATTTGAGAATATGACCCGAATTTGAAAATAGGAACACTTAGGCTTGAAAACGTGCCGCAAGGAGGGAGACGCCACCGATATGCATAAGTCTGATCTCGTCCATGACTAGTCTCAGCCAAGATCATCATCCCAGTTTAACATCCGTCAGATTCACCTACTCATGGGCCAGCACTGCATAGTCCCAACTTTAGCAATCTCGGCCTCCAAGACTTGTCCCTCAACATTTACAGTCACGTAGCCAGGCTCGCTCCCCAACCCGTCATTGTTTGTCACATCTCCACTTTTCCATGTGTTGTTCTCATACCACACTAGCAGGCCGAGACCATGTTGACTGCCTTCAAGAAGATCTTATCAGCCTCATAGTTTCCTGCTTCCTTGGACCACATTCTTCAGCCTCAACTCGATCGATAGCATCAGAGTCACATCGACAAATCATATGGCACACGTGACTTGGGCATCATCGGTCCACGTGGACCATACTGTTATAACATATCTTTAGCCCACATGGGGGAATATTTCATCATCATGGATTATACATGTTCTAGACAGGTGTTGATCTCTCAATTTGTCACTTACCTCAGCTCGTGCGCATACAACGTAACAAATAGCAATCATTTGTGTAGTCACAGGACTCTCGATTTGAGAATAGGAACTAGATATGAAAATCAGAATACTTAGGCTTGAAAATGTGCCACGAGGTGGTTGACTCCATCAACTCTTCTCCCCTCACCCCCCCAACGGCACTGTAAGTGGCACAAACACCTTATGTACATCCAACTTAACAATTTGCAATTGGTCGTGTAGTCAATGGACTCCCGGTTTGAGAATAGGACCCATATTTGAAAATAGGAACACTTAGGCTTGAAAAAGTGTCATGAGGGGGTGGACGCCATCTCACCACCAAACGGCACCGCAAGTGGCACGAACAACTCGTGCGCATCCAACGTAACACACAGCAATTGGCCGCGGGACTTCCGATTTGAGAATAGGACTTGGATTTTAAAATAGGAACACTTAGACTTAAAAATGTGTCGCAAGGGGGAAAAAGTCACCCCCCCCCCCAACACACACACACACCCGCCTCCCAAACGGCACTGGAAGTGGCATGAACACCTTGTGTGTATGCAATAACATGTAGTAACTGATCGTATAGTCTTATGACTCCTGGTTTGAGATTAGGACCCAAATTTTAAAACAAGAACACTTAGCATATGTGCCACGAGTAGGCAGACGCCATCAACACCCCCCCCCCCTAAACGGCACTGCGAGTGGAACAAACACCTCGTGTGCATCCAATGTAACACGTATAAATCGGTCGCGCAGTCAAGGGACTCCTGATTTGAGAATAGGACCCGAATTTAAAAATAAAAACACTTAGACTTGAAAATGTGCCGCTAGGGGTCGGACATCACAAACCCCCTCCCCCCAAAACGGCACCGCGAGTGGACCGATTACCTTGTGCACGTCCAACAAAACACATAGAAACCGGCCACGCAGTCACGAGACTCTCTATTTTAGAATAGGACTATGATTCAAAAATAGGATCACTTAAGCTTAAAAATTTGCCACGAGGGGGTGAAAGCCATTACCCCCCCCCCCCCCCCAAAGACACGGCATCACGAGTTACACGAACACCTAGTGTACGTCCAACATAATACTTAGCAACCAACCACGCAGTAGTCGAACTCCCTATTTGAGAGTAGGACCCAGATTTTAGAAAAAGGAACACTTAGGCTTACAAACGTGTCATGAGGGGGCGGATGCCTCCAACCCCCTCCCTAAACCCTCCCCCTAATCGGCATCGCGAGTGGCATGAAGACCTTGTGTGCATCCAATGTAACATGTAGCAATAGGTCATGCCAGCACGGTACTCCTGGTTTCAGAATAGGACGCTAATTTGAAAATAGGAATACTTAGGCTTGAAAACGTGCTGCGAAGGAGCGGAAGTTGTCATCCCCCCACTGCCAAATAGCACCATGAGTTGCACGAAACCTCATGCACATCCAACGTAACTCGTAGCAACTGGTCATGCAGTCACGGGACTCTCAGTTTGAGACTAGGACCTGGATTTAAAAATTGGAACACTTGGGCACGAAAACGTGACACAAGGGGGCAGATGCCACTAAATCCACCACCACCACTAAACAAAACCATGAGTGACCCTATCACCTCATATTCATCCTACGTAACACATAGCAATCGGTTTCACAGTCACGGGACTCCCAGTTTGATAATGGGACCCATATTCAAAAATTAGAAGACTTAGGTTTGAAAACATGTCATGAGGAGGCAGATGCCACCAACCCCCAACCCCCCCTGTCCCAAAAAAAATGACACCGTGAGTGCTACAAACACCTCATGTGTATCTAACGTAATACATAGAAATCTATTGCACAGCTGCGGGACTCCCGGTTTAAGAATAGGACCCGAATTTGTAAATAGGTAAACTTAGGCTTGAAAACATATCGCGAGGGGGTGGATGCCACCAACAACCCTAAATGGCCCCACGAGTGACATGAACACCTCGTCTGCATCCATCGTAACAGTAGAAACTGTTTGCGTAGTCGCGGGACTCCCAGTTTGAGACTTGGACCCGAATTTGAATATAGGATCACTTAGTCTTGAAAATGTGCCACAAGGGGGAAGATGCCACCAACCCCCACCCCTCCCTAAAAAAAAGGCCCCGGAATGGCACGAATACCTCATGGCATCTAACGTAACGCGTAGCAATCAGTCACGTAGTCACAGAACACTGGTTTAAAAATTGCATCGAGAATTGAAAATAGTAACACTTAGGGTTTGAAACGTTCTGTGAGGGGGGAGATACCATGAACCCCTTCCACACCAAATGGGACCACGATTGGCACGAATAACTCGTGTGTGTCCAATGTAACATGAGCAACCGACTGCACAGTCGAGGGACTCCCAGTTTTAGAATAGGACTTGAATTTTAAAATAGTAATAATTAGACTTGAAAACGTGTTGCGAGGGGGCGAACGCCACCAACTCCCCTTAACACACACACACGCACAAAAAAAAATAGAATTGCGAGTGTCACGAAAATCTCGTGTGCATCCAATATAAGACGTAGTAAGTGTCCGCACAGTCGCAGGACTCTGGGTTTGAAAATAGGATCTGAATTTGAACATATGAGCACTTAGGCTTAAAAATTTGTTGCGAGGGGGCGGACGCCACAACCCCCTACCCATCATGCCCCTCCCCCTAAATGGCACCACGAGTTGCATGAATACCTCATGCACGTCCAATGTATCACCTAGCAACTGGGTTCGTAGTTATGGGACTCCCGGTTTGAGAATAGGACGCAAATTTGAAAATAATAAAACTTAGGCTTGAAAGCGTGTCACGAGAGGGCGAACGCCCCCCCCCCCCCACCCACACTCACACATACAACAATCAACACATGAATACCTTGTGCATGTCCAAACAGTCGTGTGACTCCCGATTTGAGAATATGACCCGGATTTGAAAATAGGAACACTTAGGCTTGAAAACGTGCCGCGAGGAGGCAGACGCCATCGATATGCATAATTCTGATCTCGTCCATGACTAGTCTCAGCCAAGATCATCATCCCAGTTTAACATCCGTCAAATTCACCTACTCATGCGCCAGCACTGCATAGTCCCATCTTTAGAAATCTCGGCCTCCAAGACTTGTCCCTCAACATTTACAGTCACGTAGCCAGGCTCGCTCCCTAGTCCGTCATTGTTTTTCACATCTCCACTTTTCCATGTGTTGTTCTCATACCACACTAGAAGGCCGAGACCATGTTGACTGCCTTCAGGAAGATCTTCTCAGCCTCATAGTTTCCTGCTTCCTTGGACGACCTTCTTCAGCCTCAACTTGATCGATAGCATCAGAGTCACATCGAAAAATCATATGGCACACGTGACATGGGAATCATCGATCCATGTGGACCATACTGTTATAACATATCTTTATCCCACATGGGGGAATATTTCATCATCATGGATTATACATGATCTAGATAGGTGATGATCTCTCAATTTGTCACTTACCTCAGCTCGTGCGCATACAACGTAACAAATAGCAATCATTTGTGTAGTCGCAGGACGCTCGATTTGAGAATAGGAACTAGATATGAAAATCGGAATACTTAGGCTTGAAAATGTGCCACGAGGGGGTTGACTCCATCAACTCTTCTCCCCCTCACCCCCCAACGGCACTGTAAGTGGCACGAACACCTTATGTACATCCAACTTAATAATTTGCAATTGGTCGTGTAGTCAATGGACTCTCGGTTTGAGAATAGGACCCATATTTGAAAATAGGAACACTTAGGCTTGAAAAAGTATCATGAGGGGGTGGACGCCATCTCACCACCAAACGGCACCGCAAGTGGCACGAACAACTCGTGCGCATCCAACGTAACACATAGCAATTAGCCGCGGGACTTCCGGTCTGAGAATAGGACTTGGATTTTAAAATAGGAACACTTAGGCTTGAAAACGTACCATGAAGGGGCGGACGTCACCAACCCCCCTCCCCCAAACTGTACCGCAAGTGGCATGAACAACTCGTACGCTTCCAATTTAAACCGTTCGCACAGGCGGGGGACTCCCGATTTGAGAATAGGATCAGGATTTAAAAATAAAATACTTAGGCTTGAAAATATGTCACGAGGGAGAGGATGCCACCACCACCACCCCACACTCCACCCAAATGTCACCACGAGTGGCACGAACACCTCGTGCATAGCCAATGTAACATGTAGAAACCGTTCCAACAGTGTCGGGACTCCTGGTTTGAGAATAGGACCCGAATTTGAAACTAGGAATACTTGGGCTTAGAAACATGCTGTGAGGGGGAGGATACAACTAATCCCTCCCCCCCCCCCCCCCCAAAAAAAAAAGGTACTGTGAGTAGAACGAATACCTCGTTCACTTCCAACTTGACACTAGAAATTGGTCGCACAGTCGCAGGACTCCGAGTTTGAGAATAGGACCCAAATTTGGAAATAAAAACAGTTAGGATTAAAAACGTGCCACAATGGTGTAGACACCACTAACCCCCCTCCAAACGACACCACGAGTGGTATGAACGCCTCGTGTGTGTCCAATGTAACACGTATTAAGCATTCACACAGTCCGTGACCCTTGGGCCTATTCAAGGCCCAACTCCATGACCATTTGCCTAATTTGGTGTAATTTTGGCCAGATTATTTTACTGACATAACCTCTTTGATGTTTATGATCATCCCAGCCTTGGCTAAGAGTTTAAACATTGTATTAAGAGGCTCATTTGAAAGAGCGAAGTACAACTGCCCTCGTATAACGTCACTCATAACAGCAGTGATGGATGTTTTCTCATCATAATCGACTACTTTTATTTTTTGTTATTGAACCTAGTGATTTACTCCTTCATCATCTCAACTTCTTTTGTCCGACACTGAGCAGATGAGCAACTCTCTTTCCAAGTTTCGTACCAAAGCAGAGAGTACTGATACAATGATTAGCGAACTGCTTGAAATTGGTTATTTCCCCCTTAGTGGCCCCATATCGCACACATGGGCTAACCCAGTTAGAGTACTAAAAAATTCACTACATCTCAGTTTTATCAGGGACATAGTAAATATCTAAAACGGCTTGGTATTGTTCGATGTGGTGACTGGGATTTATCTAACCATCATACCTTGGTGTGAAGAAAGGTGGCTTGAACTTTACTGGGGACGAATAGCTCAAGATGGACGCAATAAAGTGATATCACTCCGTATAATCCCTCCACAAAGGGTTTATGGTTTTAATAAAAAAATCCCAACCGATCTTCCAATTACTAGATGGAACCCTTCAACGAATGGTCCTTCAATGTACTCTCAGCATTTATTAACTATCCGGCTCGTCATTCACTATCTTGTAACACCCCATGCATTCTGGTATCGGTCACCATGAAACTACGTCGAGCATCACTAAATAAAATATCATTCTCAGCATGTGAAAGAAGTATAAGACACTTAAAAACTTTAATTCCACAATATATAATTCAATTTTTTTCAATAAATATAAACATTCATGCAAATTAAAATCCATCACCATGCTATCTCCAAAATAATTCCAATTTCAAATTATTAAAACCCAAATGAAATAATCCAACTATACATATCTGACTAAAACCGTAAATAATTGTGGAACTGATTGGCGCACAAAATCCATAAATTAAAGTCTCATACTAAAACGATGGAATAGAAAAAGATAAGATAAACTACTAAAGCAAATAAAATAAATTCTTGCTACATTCCAGAGATCTTCAATCCACCTATCCATCTATTCCATTACTATACCTGATTTGTTAGTCAATGCAATAGGTCAGAGTCCACCACATGAATACTATTTACTCCTCCCAATTAGGGTCCGTAAACCTAGACATAAGCATTATACATGTGTGACACCCCGCCTAATAAAATACCGGGCGATCACTCATGTACCAAATTAAAACTGAAGTCTTATATGGTTCATTCTTAGCATCACTGTCGAAAACCAAATTAATTACTAATAACCTATTAGGCTGGCGTCAAAATTTTATTTACATAATCTTTTTAAACAACGTATTCGATTAAAACATCCACACAGTTTATATATAAATGAAACTAAGATGAAATAAAATAACCGAACACCCGGTTTAACATAATACAACCAAATCGAATGCCGCACTAAAAGGAGGTAAAAGAATAAATAAGTACAATTGGACTTTCGTCCCGAATGTTCTAAAGTACCTCATGTATATATTACAAGGATAGAAGCGTCTACTGTAAACCGAATCCATGATTTACATGATCCGATCCCAAAACTGAATTCAACAAACATGATTTGGAAACCTAGTAAACAGACAAACAAAACATAAATAAAAAACCATGCATGTGAAAAGTAAATTGAAATCAACAAACAAAACATAAATCAAAACCTACGCATTATAATTTAGAATACACAATATGATTTGGAAACCCAGTCAACAGTTTTAAAACCCCCAAAATAAGAATCAACAAAATTTCCACCGTCGCATCGCCGGAACGTAGAATCGTTCGAATCTGAACAGTTGTTCGTCCCTCTACTTCCTCTCTCTCTTCGTAAAAGTCAAATCGAACATAAACACAACCCAAACCAGTTGATCGCTAGGAAAATTCCACCGCCGCATTGCCGGGACAGAGAAACGTTCGAATCTGAGCAGTTGTTCGTCCCTGTACTCCCTCTTTCTCTCTCTTCGTAACAGTCAAACCGAACATAAACACGACCCAAACCAGTTGGTCGCCTAGAAAATTCCACCGCCCAGGCCCACCAAGAATGAAGAAAACCCATTACGATATTGATGTGGAGCACAATTTTAATCAGAACCGCATAGGGATCTGAGCAGTTCGTCCAGAAGCACCTCTTAGGTGTTTAATCAGAAGAATGAGAGTTTAATTAGAAGTGTAAGCCATTAGAAAATAAATATCAAATGAAATACAAAAGTAAAAAGGAATCAGACCTTGAACATGAAAACTAAAGCCGATCTCTTAGGTGTTTAGTGTTATAGAGGCCTGAAATAAAGAAAACAAGAAGGGGAATAGACAGGAGATTAGAGAAATAGAGAGAGAGAGAGAGAGAGAAAGTTTAGGCCACCTAAAATAAAAAACCAAACATGTTTACCCATGTATTGAAGAAATAATGGAAGAGTCTCTACTTTGTTGAATATAAACACAGAACTCATTTTTGAAACACATAAACAAATACGAAGGGTCGTTTGGGAGTTTGGGAGAGAAAAGAAAGGAAATGAAAATTTTATTAGGAGAGAAAAGAAAAGAAAAGAAAAGAAAAGAAAGTTAATAGGAGAGAAAAGAAAAGAAGAGAAGAGAAAGGAGTTTGGGAGAGAAAAGAAAATAATTTTCTTTCTTGCGTTTGGGAGTTTGGAAGGAAAAAAAAAAATTTAAGAGGAAGAAGGAACAATTCATTAAAAAACTTTCCTTTCTCTCCATTTCTTTCCGATTTGGAAAGAAAGTTTTGGAGAGAAAGGAAGAGAAAGTTTTTTAAAAATTTTCCTTTCTTTTCTCTCCTTTTAAACTCTCAAACGGGAGAAAGTCACTTTCTTTCCTACTTAAACTCCCAAACGAAGGAAAGGAAACACACTTTATCTTCCTTTCCTTTCTTTTCTCTCCAAAAATAGAACTCGCAAACGAGGCCGAAGAGAGAGAGAGGGAGTAAAAGAACTCATTTTTCAATCTTTTCGAGCCACTCACATAGTGTGTCAGATATTTGGGACTGATTTGACTTGAAAGTTCGGCACATTAAATACCATATCTTCTATGAAGATATCTTTAAATGGTTAGATACAAATCATCTTAGCCCTCCACGTGGTATAAGATCAAAATCTCAACATTTAATTTGAGCGGTCAGTTGATAAATACCAAACTCATCAACTTTCAATCTCAGCCACAAGTTAGAAAAGATCAAAAGTCCTTCCTCCTTTATTTTATATATATATATATATATATATATATATATATATATATATATATAAATTAAAAGAGGGGAAAAATAGATAAACGGGACAGAGCCCGACTTGTGAAAACATTTAACTAGTGTATAAATACTTTATTTATTACAAATATGTTTTATCTCATATTTAAATTGGTATCGCACTCCCATGAGATACCCCTCACCTCTCTTTTAATAGTGCACACCTAACGCATATCTCCTACATAACCTAGTTAAGCTACCCTGCTAACTAATCCGTTTCATCAAAACTCTAAAAATTCTAAGTAATCCGAGTACTAAGGGCTAAACTTCTCTCCAGTCTCAACATTGTGCCATGTTCGTGCGTGGGGTGTCTCACAAAGCGAAATCCAAACAAGGAACCCCCCTGATACGCTACTACTTGGAAATGTCGACCGTCGAGATCCATTAGGCCCTCAGTACATAACGTATACATATATATACCCATATAAATACATATACATAACATACTCATTTTATTTTTCAAATCACAATTTAAGTCCGGATAAAATCTCTCGGAATGAGAATTTCTTTCATATTTCAATTTATCTCTTTACTCTAGTAGAGAGATAATATCTTGTTCTCATACACAAGTAATGTACTATACACACAAGTACAATAACCATCCCAACGAGCTATAACTCAAGAATGCGGTCTCAACGCTATCATCTACCAGGGAATCGCTCACGTATCATCCTGGGTACCAACGGTCAGAATCTCACACCGCCTTGGTAAAAATCAAATCACAACGTATGGGAAGCGGTCATAGTTCCTCTCCGAAATTGAGATGAAACATACCCACCACGTCTCACCCCTAATAAAAATCACACAATATAAAAATGGACGCTATGACCCGGGGACTATACACTCCCTGCTCCCCAAGCCAGGGGCCTCACCCACATCGCGCAACTTCCCATGATAGCAAAGAGGGGGTATGATTCACATAAATATATATATACCATTCACACACACACACACACACACACACACACACACACACACACACACACACACACACATATATATATATATATATATATATATATATATATATATATATATATATATATATATATATATATATATATATATATATATATATATATATATATATATGTGTGTGTGTGTGGCCATAATTGCCAATCTCACATACATATTTGGCCAATAACCCCAAATGTTCCCAAGCATTCATTAAATCCATACCTCAGATCGTACACTAAATTAATCCGAGGTTTCTTCTTTTATCACGGGGTTTACTCACCCTCAATACCATCATCTAGGAATCTTAATATCATATCTAGAATCCCCTATAATGATCTCCAAAACCATAGTTTAAATTTCCCTAAACTCAAAGGAGAAAACCTCAAAAATCTCTCAGAACCGAATCGATTGGGCCTGTCCGAATCGATTCTCTAGCCACCGAATGGATTCGAAATGATTCTACTTTCTTACTGTCTCACACCTAATCTCCATTTAAGTTATAACTCAGATTTATTCCTACGAACCCAAAGTTTTCATATCTCCTCAAGTCCTTGAGAGGTCCTAACACTCTATTTGGGAACCCCTAATATTTATCTCCAAATAATTCTAGACATAATTTCTGACTAACGATTTCGATCTCGGACAGCCTTCAGTAGAAAAATCATTATAAATAAAAAAATCAGAAAAATATGTGGTCAGTGCCCACACGACCGTATCGAAAATATCTACAATTTTCATTTTTGAACCAAGAGCCGAATCGATTCGCTTCCTAGCCGAATCGATTCGGAAGTGACGTTGGTCACTATTCACCTTCTTCTCCAAAAATTCAAATCTCCCCTTTTTCTCCATTTTTGTTGTTTCTAATCTCATCCAACAACTCCATAAACATCTAATCTATGCTTTACAACTAACACATCAATTAATTTGGGTTATTAAACCATTTCTATTAGATTTAAACCCTAAAACCATAAAAATCCCAAATTATCATTTTAACCCATTTCAATCCATTTCTTCACTCCATTTACATGGATTTAACACTAGAAATCATTAAGAGTTTACATTACATCAATATGTAAACTCATATTCAAAAAAATTCCAAATTTATTTTAAGGGTTCTAACCCAAAATCATATAGTTTACCAACTATAATACGATATTTATGTATAAAATGAAATAACACAAGTACACACTTGCCTGGAGGATAAAATCCGACGACCTCGAGTCGAATCCGGTGGAGTTTAGCTGGAATCCCCCATTTTTATCTTCTTTTCTCTTCTTCCTTTCTCTCTCGCTTTCTTTCTTCTTTCTTTTCTTTCTTTCTCTTCCTCTCTCTCGTGACTTATAAGAGAGAAATAAGGGTTTATCCCTTATTTACCCAAAAATGACTCGTTTACTCAATTACGAGTCCCTACGGGTCCAAAAATTCTCGAAACTCAATTTCTTCCCCCAGATACCGTACTCTAACTATCTCGACCATTCCGAGACCAACCGCGCAATCAGAATTTCCATCTGAGGTACTTGATCGTAATTCACTATTTTAACCCAACACAACTTAATGCGGTATTCCCATTGACAATATTTCCTTTTGTCTCTTTACCCAGTTGCGACAAGTAATAAAATACTTCAACTCATTTACTTAATCCCAAGAGTAAATATAACATACATCGAAAATCATTAAATCCTTGAAAACCTCAAAAATTACTATTCACGATAATTTCTTAAATTCCCAAATTGCACTTAATTATTAAAAATTATTTTCCCATAAAAGTGCGGGGTATTACATACACCCCACCCCCCCTTACAACGGAATTTCACCCTCGAAATTCAGATATAACCGTTACTACCAACACTAACGTAGGATCGTGAATCACTCCACATCTTAATGCCTCAAAGTGGAATGGTACTAACCCGATGGCTCTCAACTATAAACTCATTCAACATTCACCTATATTAAAGTTTATACTATATTATATTGCTACCTCTTATTGCCCTATACAATAATTAGATTATCGCGTACCTCTTACGACATTCCATTCAACACACTCCAAATCCATTATGACTGCCTCACGGCATAATCTTCAACTTGATATACTTCACCCTTCCTATTTTAGGCGGTATAGAAAATAAACTTACCAGGGTGCCCACACACCGTATAACCCGTGCTTCTCTGCATAACTATTGTAAACGTCAGACACGTACTCTCTCTCTAAACAATGGGCCTTATTTCATCGGTGTAATACTCACATATGGGTTTTCCTAATCCACAAAATTCAATTCTTCCTATACTTGGAAATTCAATCCTTCTCAAGGCTAACCACCAATCTTTCTACATCGACGCCACTAACTCTACTGGCCTTACTTCCTAAAAATTCTAAGAGCAAAGAATTTCCTACTTACGTAAAATATTATTATCCTAAATTGTGTCCCTAGTGCCCAGGACCTCTTTCAACTTTCGACATTTGCTCGATTTCATGCGTGGGACGTCTCGCAAAGAGAAATCCAAATAAGGAACCCTCCCGTTACACTACTCCCGCGCATCGTCGGTCATCGAGATATAATGGTCTAAGGCACATCGATATATATATATATATATATATATATATAATGTTATCGATACCACCAATAAACTCGAATCACACAAGAATCTAAGGCTAACAAAATACTGTGACCCAAATCTAGTCACACAGGATATACCTCTTTCATCCAAGGTAAAGATTATAATAATAACTTCGCCAGTCTCCCTAACTGCTCTGAATGGTTTTCAGACATATTACACTTGCCTTAACCGAACCCAAAATTACTTTAATAAATGCTCCATCTGAGCGCCCTACTTTTGTCCTTGAACTCCTACTAGGTAAGGACTAACTGTGTGATTCTACACTCCACATTACAACTTACCCCATTTCCATCCACCCGACCATGTTAAGGTTATCAGTATCTCAGACTCTATAACCTCGATCCTGAAAATTGCCTTCATGGTTCCCTTAACTTCTTCATCAAAAGGAAACTCCACTACTAGCCTTACTAGCCCTGTTTCAATGAATTCCCCAGATGGATGTCCACCAATGGGGTTCTACGAAAACAAATTCTCCATAAGTGTTAGCAACACTTTCTAGAGAGCCTATCATTCTTCTGAAGAACTCTGTCTTCATTGTACCTACCTTACCTCGGTACTAGGTTCACTTCTCTCTATCACTCTTTATTCACTATCTGCCTCTGGCCGATCCTTAAGTGAATAATTCAAACTGCATTCTTTTTACTCTGAATAAAACAAAGGAACAAACGATTATATCCATCCGTAAGATCCCTTTATGGGCAAAACATCCTGCTCCCCCATATATAGTGACCATCATTCTCACCATTTCAACATTGCTCCCACGAGTGAAAAATTTTCCTCAAATTTTCACATATGGGAATTTCCATAACCTTCTCTAGGCCAAAGCTTCCGAGCCTTCTAATTCCACTTATTAATTCTACACTTGCTTCTCATGACTTGACTTCAACATATGGTCCTTATCAAAGACCTTATTCTCAAGGAGAGTGATGTGACACTTGAATAATTATAACCACTCTTACTACAGCGGTACTTGAATAATTATAACTACTATACTTTAGTAATCATTGCAACCGTCCTTGACAAATATCACAAGGAGAGTGATGTGACACCCCAACTAATTAAATACCGGGTAGCTACTCCTTTATTAAATTAATACAAAATGCCAAGTTGACTCAGTTCATAGCATCACTGTCGCAAACGTTTTAACAATTACTAGCCACCTATTATTTAAAAAGTGAGTTGTCCATTTTAATTAAATCCGGTTAACATGCAATATTTAAATTATGAAAAGTTAACATTACCAACAAAACATAGTCACAATAGAATAACCATCCAATAATAATGAGTCTGGAGGAAAACTCCTCACAAAAATTCGAATACCAAAATAAATAAATACAAAGTCTGCATCACTAAAGTTAATTACAACCCAAAGTCTGAAATAACTGAATAAGTAAGATGTCTATAAAAGGAATGGGCGACATGCCCAACAAATGATAAAAACTGATAATGGAGTCAAGATTAGAAATGGAGGCATCTACTGTCAAGGTCCTGTAACTTCCATAGCAGCTACAACACGTCACCTAAATAGAACTCATATGCATGGTGTCCTTGTGGCTGGGCACCTAAAAGGTTTTTACAAAAATAGATTTGAAAGCAAACGGGTCAGAGACCGATTGTACAAATAATTTAAAAATTTGCAAGTGTTTAATATCATTAAACAGTGAATATAAAGTACATGATAGTGTGTGCACTCACATGAGTTCCTCACCTCTCAACTAATTGTGCACTCCTATCGTACCCGCACCCATTCTAGTTGTTCCCATATCTAAACTAGTCCGATACCAAAATCTAACGTTACTATACGATATCCAATTCATTTCTCAACATCTTTTATTTAACAGAGTGTTATAACTTGCTACACAGTTTCCCAGGTTAGTACTACTAATTACTAGAGATCTTCCATTTTCACTTTGCAAATTGTGGCTATTATTTATACTCCCATCTATTCATGACAATTCATTCAATTAACAGTATATTATTCTCTACATAAATATACAATATTAGCACCCCGAGACTAAGCTGCGGTGTACACATACTCTGCTATCCAATCCCGGTACATCACATACATAAGGACCACGTATTTCGAATCTCTCAGGAATCGTTTCATTAAACAACCATCATAAACAATGGAGGCGAACATAGTTCACATCACATAGGTCACGCACATACCTACGCTCCCATGATCAACAGACTTATTAACTTCTCAATAAGTCCTTCTCTGACCTATGTCCTTGAGGTACCAATCTAAATCCCCCCGTAGGCACACAAAGATTAGATGGCCCTGATCGAACGCCGACCTCCCATGATAGCAAGTATGGTAGGTATGTTATACACAGATAACTACTTACTAAGAATTCGCACATCTTAGATATCATAAAATTTCATTAGTGGTATACATCTCGTTCTTATACCAATATTTAGTGTTTTACAACTCACAAGTCCCCGATTTTTATGTAATTAAGTTATTAACTCTTCTCACGTCGTAATTAGGTACTCGCTTCCCAATCCACAAATTTCATCCGGTTTACTACATGATTCTAAGTTTCACTCTTCCATGTACCCCAATCTCCCAAGTATACCCACTATTTAATAAAGGAAGGTTATTCTACCATTTAAATAAGTCTACGGGATACTAGAAATAAATTCAGGCCAAAAAGGCCATTTTGTCAACTCGTTAGAAGTCTCGTTCGAACGAGGTCGTTCGAACGAGTTTCGTTCGAACGAAAGGCTTCGAACAAAATGCCAACTCGTTAGAAGTCATACTATTATCTCGTTAGAAGTTCGTTCGAACGACCTGGGCAGGTCTTCTAACGAGATGACAGTTTCAGCCCAGAAATTCCCAAGTTCATTTTTCTCAATTATTCTCTTCTCTAAATCCACCCTAAGTCCATCAAATTTACGTTTTAACGTATATAAACCATTTCTAATCACCCTAGATCATCTCTTAACATATTTTAGGGGTCAAATCTTACAAATCATCATGGAATTAATGTAAATCTCCAAATATTCCCCAAACCCTATGAACATGAACCCATAATTTTTATTATGCCCAATTACTCATCAAAAATCCATTTTTAAATCATCATATACAACTCTTCGAATATTAAATCAATCCATTATCATTCTACATGCAAATCCTAACCCAAATTCAAAGTTTCTCCAATAATTTAATTGGTTTTCTTCAAAACTTTCAAGATAAGAAAAATTCCAACACTGAACATGGAAGAAATATTCAATGCGTTAAAAATATCAAATCACTTGCCTTAGATTGTTCTTCGGGATTGATGTTGGTGAATGAATGTTGATTCTCTCCTTTCTCTATGGATTTTCTCCCAAGGTTGAATATGGTGGTTGGAGGTTTCTTTTTGGAACTCTTCAAACTCTCCTATAACTCCCGTAGCCCTCTAACTCATATAATGCTGATAATGGGCTTAGTGGGTTCCTAAATAATATATAATTAACTCCTAAAATTCGTGGGTTTTAATTCCTATATTTTTAAAATTACCAAAATACCCTTTTAAGTTGTCGGTATGGCCCAAAAATGCCCCGGAACCAAAACTAAACCCCCGGCTAGTGTTTTCTGACTATTATGACCCTTCCGGACATGTTGGCGCACTCAAAATGACCATTCGATTGATAAAAATAAAATTCACTTTTTAATTCAAATAATTTCATACCTGACGCGACTGACACGCGCGTCCCAACTAAATTTCCCAAATTATCGTATTTCAGTCTCGCGATAATTTTAATATTTTCAATATTCATATATTACCATATGTACGCATCACTCACATCTCACTAGTATTTATATCCGGATTAATTTCTAATTAATTCTCATTTAATTTAATTAATTCCATAATTAAAAAATCAATAAATATACGGGGTATTACAAGTGACCTCTACTGCGGTCCTGGTCTCCAATTTCAAATTATAGTTCCACTAATCCCCACCTCCTGATGTCCTCATCACGACCTTCATGTGGTCATCCCTTATCGATCTACACCTGAGTCTCGAACGAGCACGCAAAATATTTACTATAATCTTACGTAATGGCGGGAGAATGAAATATCACAAGAGGAATCAACGATCCTAATCCTATGTCTCTATATCAAATTGAGAGAACGCTGAAAGCGTAGTACGTCCGCACAGATTCCTAAGCACACTACAACCTGATGCTGTGATACCATCTGTGACACCCCGCCTAATAAAATACAGGGCGATCACACCTGTACCAAATTAAAATAGGAGTCTCATATGGTTCATTCTTAGCATCACTATCGAAAACCAAATTAATTACTAATAATCTAATAGGCTGGGGTCAAAAATTTATTTACTTAATCTTTTTAAACAACTTATTCAATTAAAACATCCACACAGTTTATATATAAATGAAACTGAGATGAAATAAAATAACCGAACACTTGGTTTAACATAATACAACCAAATTGAATGTCGCACTAAAAGGCGGTAAAAGAATAAATAAGTACAATTGGGCTTTCGGACCGAATGTTCTACAGTACCTCCTGTCTAGATTACAATGACAGAAGCATCTACTATAAACCTGCATGCATCCACAGCTGCTGCAGCACACGTCTGACTCGAAGGGATCATCATCCAGGCGTCCTTGTGTCTGGACAACTATATATATAAATATATATATATATATCAAAAGAGAGGAAAAATAAATAAACGGGTCAGAGCCCGATTTGTGAAAACATTTACCAAGTGCATAAATACTTTATTTATGAAAAATATGTTTTATCTCATATTTAAATTGGTATCGCACTCCCATGAGATACCCCTCACCTCTCTTCTAATAGTGCACACCTAACGCATATCTCCTACATAACCTAGTTAAGATACCCTTCCTAATTAATCCGTTTCATCAAAACTCTAAAAAATCTAATTAACCCGAGTACTAAGGGATAAACTCCTCCCCACTCTCAACATTGTGCCATGTTCGTGCGCCGGGTGTCTCGCAAAGCGAAATCCAAACAAGGAACCCCCCCCCCCCCCGATACACTACTACTTGGAAATGTCGATCGTCGAGATCCATTAGGCCCTCGGTACATAACGTATACATATATATACCCATATAAATACATATACATAACATACTCATTTTATTTTTCATATCACAATTTAAGTCCGTATAAAATCTCCCGGAATGAGAATTTCTTTCATATTTCAATTTATCTCTTTACTCTAGTAGAGATATAATGTCTTGTTCTCATACACAAGTAATGTAATACACACAAGTACAATAACCGTCCCAACTAGCTATAACTCGAGGATGCGGTCTCAATGCTATCATCTACCAGGGAATCGCTCACGTATCATCCGGGTACCAACGGTCGGAATCTCACAGTGCCATGGTAAAAATCAAATCACAATGTATGGGAAGTCGTCAAAGTTCCTCCCCAAAAGTGAGACGAAACATATCCACCACTTCTCACCCCTAATAAAAATCACACAATATAAAAATGGACACTATGACCCGGGAACTATCCGCTCTCTGCTCCTCAAGCTAGGGGCCTCACCCACATCGCGCAACTTCCCATCATAGCAAGGGGGGTATGCTTCACATATATATATATATATATATATATATATATATATATATATATATATATACCATTCACACATAGATACATACATATATATACATATTCATATCATTTTATATATATATTGTAATCACATCATATATATATCTACATCATTCCCCAAATATATATATATATGTGGCCATAATTGTCAATCTCACATAACGATGGCCAATAACCCAAAATGTTCCCAAGAATTCATTAAATCCATACCCCTGATCGTACACTACATTAATCAGAGGTTCCTTATTTCATCCCGGGGTTTACTCACCCTCAATACCACCATCTAGGAGTCCTAATATCATATCTAGAATCCCTTATAATAATCTCCAAAACCATAGTTTAAATTTCCCTAAACTCAAAGGAGAAAACATCAAAAATCTCCCAAAACCGAATCGATTGGGACTGCCCGAATCGATTCTCTAGCCACCGAATCGATTCGAAATAGTTCTACTTTCGTACTGCCTCATACCGAATCGATTCGGCTTGTCCAAATCGATTCGACTGGTCTGAAATCCCCAAATCTGCTTAGGTTTTATATATATCCCAAAAACCCAAAACTCAATCCAATCTCCATTTAAGTTATAACTCGGATTTATTCCTAAGAACCCAAAGTTTTCATATCTCCTCAAGTCCTTTAGAGGTCCTAACACTCTATTTGGGAACCCCTAATATTTGTCTCCAAACAATTCTAGCCTTAATTTCAGACTAACGATTTCGATCTCGGACAGCCTTTCCTAGAAAAATCATTATAAATCCAAAAAAAATTAAAAAAAAATACACGACCGACGCCCAAGCGACCGTATCGAAAAGATCTATAATTTTCATTTTTTTACCAAGAGCCGAATCGATTCGCTTCCTAGCCGAATCGATTCGGAAGTGACATTGGTCACTATTCACCTTCTTCTCCAAAAATCCAAATCTTCATTTTTCTCCATTTTTGTTGTTTCTAATCTCATCCAACAACTCCCTAAACATCTAATTGTAAGGACATTTTTCACATGTCCGAAATGTTTCATTTATTTATGTCGTACGCCGCTACATTTAGCACGTCACCTCACGATCTCACATGATAGCCTCTATCCGAATTTCGGGAATCAATCATGCATTATCTCCACTAATATATCCCTCATCTGCACCAACGACTTCACGTTCCTTGATTGTAGGCTCGTAATGCAAGTGGAACGCAAGAGAAGTCAAATCAGTAAAACAAGGCATGATAGGGATGTTCAAGGGAAAATTGGTAATTTTACAGCCACCGTTCGGAGGACCGGTCAACTGGAAAGTTGAAGAGCTTCCCACAACAAAGATACTGGAAGAAACGGCACCTCAATCCGAGCTACGGTGAACAAGTTATGGCCCGTTGAAAATGGAGATATGTTCATTGAAAAGTCTGGAAATTTTTCTAAGTGTTTAAAGCCTTTTTCCAGCACACTTTCCCGAACCCAGACCCAAACCGGTTCGGGGGGCGAACCGGTTCGCAGGGGTACCCGAACCGGTTCGGTGTACCTGTACGCTGGATATAATTTCATCATTTTAAGATTGTGGGTCTCTTCATGTATTTCCCTATAAATACCAACTTCGGGAGAGTTGTTTTGCAAGACTTTAGAAGACGTTTTTGAGAGTCCAAATTACTCTAGTCTTCATATTTTTTGAGTCCCGAGACTCATGTTTTGATTCACACAATTGCCAAACCTTTGTGAATCTTTTTGGTAACCCAAGAACACAACTTTGGTTTGTTCAACCCTTGTGGAGAAGTCGTTCTCTTCTTCATTGCTGCCCTCCTGGAAAGGGAAACTTCCAGCCACCGACATAGGAACTGACACCTGCGGGTATTTCTGTGTCACACTGTTTCTAGCCGTTGCTTTGAAGGTTTATCGAAGACACCGTGCGTTACACTTGTGGGCGATTATCAGGTTGTATGTAAGTCAATGGTCTTGTAAATTCTTTAAAGTTCTAGAAATAAAAGGTTTTGCCCTTCGGGGATTTTTCCTTAACTTTGTGTCGCATGCTTTATATTTAATGGGTTGATTTAGATGCATGTTTAAGGGTTGAATTTATTTGGTTTAAAAGCAGACGCTAGTTAAATAAGGGTTACTTGGAAACTTGCGAATTTAATTTAAATCGATATTACACGACGTTCTCAAATTGGTATCAGAGCAGGTTGCGCTAATTTATTGCGTATTCCTTTTTTCCGCAAAATCGTGTGATATTGATTTTTTTTGAAAAATCAGTTTTGTGAAAATTCGCATTTTTTATGGAGCACTTATATAATCAGATGCCTATTTTTGACGGGTCTAATTATGCCTACTGGAAAGCTCGTATGAAATCGATTTTAAAATCTATTGACGAGCATGTTTGGTTGCTTTGCGAAAATGGTTGGACTCCTCCCACGGTCACTGTTAATAACATCACCTCTTTAAAACCCGTGTCAGCATGGACTGAAGATGATTATAAATTGTCCAATTTTAATTCCCGTGGTCTGAGTGCTATTTCTGGAGCTGTCTCTCCTGATGAGTTTCGCCGAATTATGACGTGCACCACGTCTAAAGAGGCTTGGGATGTTTTGAAATTGACACATGAGGGTACAAACGCGGTTAAAGAGTCAAAATTACAAAATCTGGCCAACCAATTTGAGACTATCACCATGTCTGAGTCCGAATGCTTTGATGATTTTTATGCACATTTATCAGACATTGTTAACACATGTTTTAATTTGGGTGAGGTAATTGATAACACGCGTGTCGTTAAAAAGATTTTGAGATCTCTCCCAAAACGCTTTATTCCTAAAGTCACTGTTTTGAACTCTTTGGGAAATTTGAAATCACTTAAGTTGGAAGAACTTGTAGGAGATCTTCAAACCTATGAGATTGATATGTTTCCCAAAACCATTAAGGCTAAGGATAATGGCATTGCTTTAAAGACTCATTTTAAGAAAAATAAAGAAAAAGTTTGTGAGTCCGATTCTGAGGGAGATTTTGATTTTAATGATATGGCCTTGTTTGCGAAAAATTTTAAAAAAAAATTCAACATGAACAAAAATAATTCTTCCAATAAAAAGAATTTTTTTGAGAAAAATAAAAAGAAAGAGGAGGCCAAAGATAGTGATAAGGAGGATGAGATCAGGTGCTTTGAGTGTGAAGGGAAAGGGCACATAGCTAGAGAGTGTCCTACTAGGATAAGGAGAAAGGGGAAAGAGACTGCTATGCCCGCCACACTTAGTGATAGTAGTGAAGATGAGGGTGATGAGACTAGTGATGAGAAGTTTGTAGCTTTTTCTAGTCATGTGAGCACACCCACCTTGTCCCACAATAGTGCACACGAATGTGATAGTGATGGTTTGAGCGCTTCAAGTGAAGGAGAAAGTGAGAGTGAAAGTGAAGATGAAAGTGAACTCCAAAAAGCTTTTAGATATTTGTACACCGAGACCTTGAAAACAAAGAAGTATAATAGGTATTTAGGTCGTCGGGTTTTAGATTTGGAGAAAGAGAAGGAGGTTTTGAGAAAGGAGAAGTGTGATTTGGCCGACACGTTGTCTAGTCTGACGACACGTGTATCCCAACTCGAGAGTGATCTCGAATGTGCCCGAAAGGTCAAAGTCAATTTTTTGAACGCACCTAAGAAGGTTGAAAAGGTGGTTCATAAGGGTAAAGGTGAGAAGTTAGGAATAAGTCATGACGGTGCTTCTTCTTCCCAATTAGCACCCGATCCGGTTCCCACTTTAGTGACAGTTTCACATGTGTCTCACCCTAACCCACCTAGGCGTCCCATTCCTATTAGGAAAGTGCGTCCTAGAGTTTTTGAGAGAGGTGTTCCTAGGCCTATTTATGTTTGTTCACATTGCAAGAGGAGAGGTCACCTTAGGGAATTTTGCTTTAAGTTGGGGTATGTGTCACGTTTTGCTTCTACACGTGTTTCTGGCACACATGCACCCACACATGATACATTACATGCTCCCGGAGACTACATGAGAGAGTTTGCACATTTAGGTGAGCAAGTTAAGTTTTTAGTCAAATCTTCACAAGAATTGATGGAGGTTTTTCATAAGTTGTCACCACCTTTGGAAAACCCCTCCGCACCTAATGATTGAGGTTTGACTTGTTTACTAGCATAGGCTGATTTTCATGATGTCATTGTTTGCCTATTGCTAGTATGTATATTTTTTGTATATATTTTTGTTTTGAAATATTTTGAAAAAAATACAAAAAGATTTTATATTGACAAAAATTTTGAAAAATCCAAAAAGATTTTTGTTTTTTGTTTGCACCGGTTATGGATGAACACTTTGGATGACCAAGTCACAACATCATTCCATTTTCATGTGACTATTTGATAGTGTTTTGAGACAATAGGTCAATTCATCCATGTGCTTTATAATGTTTGGAGTCATTAAGATGTAATTAAGTGTTACTTCCTACATGTTTGACTTATATTTCCTTTATTGCACACATGCACGGATTTGTTTGATTATTGTGCTTGTCTTATCACATGTTGGTTGGGTGTTTTCACTCCAATCCTATCTTTAAAACGAACCAAGCGCGATAATTTTTATAAGGAAATTGTGCATATAAAAACCGTTTTGTGAGTTTGTGTGATTTGTTTGATAAAGGGAGGGGCTGCGAAAGGTAATCATCTATCCTTTGCGCAAAAGCCACCGTTAAAAAGGACCTAAAAAATTGAGGAATTTTATTATCCGAGGTCCAAAGAGGTTAAAAGAGCCTGAAAAAAATTTAAAGGCAATAAAAAAAAATCATGCCAATTATGGGCCATTTAGGTTTTTGCACCAATTCTCCAAAGTTTGAGAATTTAGAATGCCTCTATTCAAAATTATATCTGAGGGAGTTTGGTTGGAGAATCTTTAAATGGGTTTGCACGTCCTTGAAATGCTTAAAATGCGCTACATAGTTTTGGACGTTATTGGTGTGAAAATCATTTGACTTTGATTTGTTGATTTGCATAAGACGATGTCATCTAAATTCAACAAACTTACACCTAAGGATACCTTTGATGTTCATTCGTTAGGAGTACACGTATGCATCGTGCACATATGATTGATTGAGTTGGTTTACCTATCGAATGTGTTCACACCCATTCATTCCGTTTCCATGACTTGGTTGTTTGAGTCTAAATCCATGGTGTGATTTTTGTATCATATTTGTTCATATTGGTATCCTATCTTTGTATGAAAATTTTGAAAAATCAAAAACAGTTTGTATTTTTTTTTTGTATACCGTGACACCCCGATTTTTCTTTTTTGATTCATTCTTCTTATTTGTCTATTTGGGGACATCATAAAAAGGGGGAGAAAGAATTATCATTTTATGGGGGAGTTTGAATTTTGGGGGAGTTTTTGAGATGTTGCTTATGTTTTTATCATATATTGATATCCATGTTATCTCATTTCAAACTCGATATGTCACATGGTATTTTATTTGTCTCATGTGTGTAGGTTCTACATTGATGATCTCTGAATTGCACACCCTGATGAGAAAAGATCTGTGATTCCTGAAAATTTGAAATACAAACGATGAAGACTATTCATTTGTACCTTTTCCAGTTTTGGGTTCATGGGAGGGTAAATTTGTATAGGCAATTTCATATTTAATAATTCTGATTTTTTATGTATGTACCGACATAGACATAGGGGGAGATTTGTAAGGACATTTTTCACATGTCCGAAATGTTTCATTTATTTATGTCGTACGCCGCTACATTTGGCACGTCACCTCACGATCTCACATGACAGCCTCTATCCGAATTCCGGGAATCAAGCATGCATTATCTCCACTAATATGTCCCTCATCTGCACCAACGACTTCACGTTCCTTGATTGTAGGCTCGTAATGCAAGTGGAACGCAAGATAAGTCAAATCAGTGAAACAAGGCATGATAGGGATGTTCAAGGGAAAATTGGTAATTTTACAGCCACCGTCCGGAGGACCGGTCAACTGGAAAGTTGAAGAGCTTGCCGCAATAAAGATACTGGAAGAAATGGCACCTCAATCCGAGCTACGGTGAACAAGTTATGGCCCGTTGAAAATGGAGATATGTTCTTTGAAAAGTCTGGAAATTTTTCTAAGTGTTTAAAGCCTTTTTCCAGCACACTTTCCCGAACCCAGACCCAAATCGGTTCGGGGGGCGAACCGGTTGGCAGGGGTACCCGAACCGGTTCGGTGTACTTGTACGCTGGATAGAATTTCAGCAATTTAAGATCATGGGTCTCTTCATGTATTTCCCTATAAATACCAACTTCGGGAGAGTTTTTTTGCAAGACTTTAGAAGACGTTTTTGAGAGTCCAAATTACTCTAGTCTTCATATTTTTTGAGTCCCAAGACTCATGTTTTGATTCACACAATTGCCAAACCTTTGTGAATCTTTTTGGTAACCCAAGAACACAACTTTGGTTTGTTCAACCCTTGTGGAGAAGCCGTTCTCTCCTTCATTACTGCCCTCCTGGAAAGGGAAACTTCCAGCCGCCGACATAGGAACCGACACCTGCGGGTATTTATGTGTCACACTGTTTCTAGCTGTTGCTTTGAAGGTTTACCGAAGACACCGTGCGTTACACTTGTGGGCGATTATCAGGTTGTATGTAAGTCAATGGTCTTGTAAATTCTTTAAAGTTCTAGAAATAAAAGGTTTTGCCCTTCGGGGATTTTTCCTTAACTTTGTGTCGCATGCTTTATATTTAATGGGTTGATTTAGATGCATGTTTAAGGGTTGAATTTATTTGGTTTAAAAGTAGACGCTAGTTAAATAAGGGTTACTTGGAAACTTGCGAATTTAATTTAAATCGATATTACACGACGTTCTCGCTAATCTATGTTTTACAACTAACACATCAATTAATTTGGGGTATTAAACCATTGCACTTAGATTTAAACCCTAAAACCATAAAAAACCCAACTTATCATTTTAGCCCATTTCAATCCATTTCTTCACTCCATTTACATGGATTTAACACTAGAAATTATTAAGAGTTTACATTACATCAATATGTAAACTCATATTCAAAATTTTCCCAAATTTATTTTAAGGGTTCTAACCAAAAATCATATAGTTTACAAACTATAATATGAGATTTATGCATAAAATGAAATAATGCAAGTACACACTTGCCTGGAGGATGAAATTCGACGACCTCGAGTTGAATCCGATGGAGTTTGGCTAGAATCCCCCATTTCTCTCTTCTTTTCTCTTCTTCCTTTCTTTCTCTCCTTATTTCTTCTTTCTTTTCTTTCTTTCTCTTCCTCTCTCTCGTGACTTATAAGAGAGAAATAAGGGTTTATCCCTTATTAACCCAAAAATGACTCGTTTACTCAATTACGAGTCCCTACGGGTCCAAAAATTCCCGAAACTCAATTTCTTCCCCTGGATACTCTATTCTGACTATCTCGGCCATTTCGAGACCAACTGCTCAATTAGAATTTTCATCCGAGGTACTTGACCGCAATTCACTATTTTAACCTAACACAACTTAATGTGGTATTTCCATTTAAAATATTTCCTTTTGTCGCTTTACCCAGCTGCGAAAAGTAATAAAATACTCTGACTCATTTACTTAATCCCAAGAGTAAATATAACATACATTTAAAAATCATTAAATCCTTGAAAACCTCAAAAATTACTATTCACGATAATTTCTTAAATTCACAAATTGCACTTAATTATTAAATATAATTTCCCATAAAAGTGCGAGGTATTACAACATGATAAATATCACCTTAGAGTATTTTAAATTAAACGAGATATATATTAACATACGAGTAAAATAAACCATCATTGTCTACCCACATAACTAGGCCACCCCAAGATTCATGTCCAATTATGATGTTTCAACGTAAATTCAGATTTTTCAATTTAAAATTAATCAATCCATTTTAATCATGCCACCAGTATAGCCAATTCACCCTATTACGGGTCCTAAACATACTCCTGGACTACTCAAATTATTTATGCGACACGAGTATAGCCAGTTCACCCTATTATGGGTCCTGCACACACTCCTGGCCCACTTAAGTTCTACACCACACACATTCCCCTCATTATAGCCAGTTCGCCCAATTTCGTTACCACTGCACATACTCTTGAGGTTCCACACACGACACGTCACTATAGCCAGTTTGCCTAATTTCGTTATCCCTGCACATACTCGCAACGCCAACGCACACGCACGTCGCTATAGCCACTTCTCCCCTTATTGTTAGCCTGCACATGCTCGCGATACAAATTCATTTTAATACTCATTCTTTGTTTTAGGCATTAATTATCAATTTATTATCAAGTTCTCATTATTTTCTGTTAGCCCCACCCATTAATCGAGCATAAATCCTCAAACCACTCTTAGTCCTATACCTAGAGGTCTCCAAAACATAAGTATATCCTAACCTATCATTTATAAAGGATATCTACTAATAGCTACTACCTAGTCTTGCACCTAAGATAATGAATCAACAGAACGACGTATAATTCATCCCTACCCCAGAATTGTGCATCCGTAAAACCAACATTAATGAGTAACATACCTAAAAAGTGTTAACAATAACCAAGGGATACTTACTAGTACCATACCAAGCAAGCAACCTAAAATAAGGGGAAATCATAGCAATCCCAACAATCTCGTCGTACCCGCGGTGTCGACTATGAACATGATTAACGATCACATAAGGCATATTTTCCACCTATCACAACAATTCTTTCAATTAATCACAAGATTACTACTTATCCAAATTATGTCCGTTTAATTATAATATTAATTAAACAACTCATTTTTCAACAACTTATATAATTTCCATTCACATGCATATTTTCGGGGCATATAACAATAAATTTCTATTCTATAAGCAGCACATAAATAACATGATTTTACGAGTCGAATTCAATTTATAAAATTCATACGATTTATTCTAACATGCAAACATTCATATATTCTAATGGAATCCCAATCTCTAGTTTAAGCATGTCAGAGATTTGAGTCTTAATTTGTGTTAAAGATTTGAATAAAATCAGTACCAACTTTAGTTTCACTTTTCCTAATTAGTCTCTCTAATTTATTTTAAGAAAACAATGATTACTAGTTTTTCAACAACATTTAAAATGCATAATATAAAGGGTAACAATAGAAGTATTCATGCCTATAAAAAATCATCTTGAAAATCTGATTACACAGTTGTGTTTCTCTCACGAAAATAACAAAGGCAAGTTCACGGTGGTGTTTGAGAAAACTTTATTTAGATGTTAAAAACTTGGGTTGAAAGTTTATTTAAATGGGGTTTAGGTTTTGTAGGTGAGAGGAGATAATACTTTCGGAGGCGACTTCTTTTTTAGAAGGGTTAAAAGTGTTTTAAAAAGTCTAAACCTGTGACAACCCGAATATCATTATGATAAATAATGTTTAAATCATGATTAGCTTATGTGATATGAATAATATGTTATTAGTATATATAATGTTAAGTAATTATGTTTAGTTTAATCCCACCTTCATAAATCTTGAAATATCGAATTAGTTACAAATGTGAAATTTTAAAGTTTTCGGTAGGAATGTTCTTGTTGGAGGCTAGTTTTGACCTTTATTACATAACAATGAACTTGAGGTGTAAACTATATATTTGTAGATATATTATTTAGGTTTATAACAAAATAAACGGTTCATCTAACGGACATCCGAGTGGGAAGATATTGTCTTTTTACGAACAGGGGGTAAAGTAGTCATTTAGCCTTAAATGATATTTTGTTTTATGTAATGCCACATGTTATATTTTTATTGGAACAAGAGGGGGTGGACTTATGCCGACTTAAAACCCTTGAATTAAGATCTTCCTTCAGCATATTTCAGCCATGGAAGAGTTTTAACCTAAGGAAAGAGAGTTTTGAAGTTTAGGAAGAAAGTGTGAGGAGAAATTGAAGAAAAATTCATAGAAAAATTACGTAAAAGCCCCTAAGGTATTTCCTTCCATAAATCTTGTTTATTTTTTTTGTATTACTTATTTAAATGATTGAAATAATCATTTTTTTTTACTGAATTTCCATGTCTTGATGTGTACTTATGGATAGATGCAAGTTTAAGCAAACTTGAATGTCTAAACCCTTGAAATTGTTTTGTTTAGGAACCTTGTTTATTAAAACTTCCATATATTTTTGTATACTTACTGGAATTGATTGATTCCAATTGGAGATTAACCTGGACTCACATATGTATGAAATATCCAAAAATCATGGTAAAATACAAATATATGAGTCTTTGGTGAGAGTTTTAAGTTCGGGTATGAAATCTGCCCTAAGGGTGAAAGTATGCCTGCCATGTGTTCGATGTTTTGCTTGACATAGCAAATGAACTCTAAAAATTATAAAATTTTAATTTTGTATTGTTCAATATGGTTAATTATGTTGGGTTAAATATCATATAAATTTATGATGTAGAAAAATTATGGAAATTCCTCGAAGTTGAATGAACGATAAAAGAGCCTATAGGGTAGATTTGCTATGTGGTAAAGAAATGGGCATATCTTGCTCTAGGAGACTTGAAATGATGTACTGTCTTTTGTATTGGAATACTAATATGACAAGGATTTAATTACCAAGAATAAATGAATTTATATTTGGTCTATGATTTGGATATGTAAAATATATTAACACGGATTTGGATGGAACTTCACTTGTGATAAATGATTTGAATGGAATCATGTGATGCTTATGGATTGAATTATGTTTAAATCATTCTTTGGATTTTTGATATTCTTATGATGATACTAATATTGTAAGAATGATAGGAAGGGAAAAAGAGTTGATTGAACAAGTACCGGATAAAGGCAATGGAAAAGCCAGTTAAACTATGAAGGTGAGTGTACTTATGATTTGTTTCATATATAAATATGAATATAGCTCTAAGAGAAGGATTTGTTTGAGTACTTCGGTATTCAGAATTTGTTTGGATATTAAAATATCTAGAATTTTTTTGGGTCTCATGATCCAGGATTGGTTTGAATACTTTGGTATTCAGGATTTGTTTGGATATTAAAATATCCAGGATTTGTTTGGGTCTCATGATCCAGGATTGGTTTGAATACTTTGGTATTCAGGATTTGTTTGGATATTAAAATATCCAGGATTTGTTTGGATCTTATGATTCAGAATTTGTTATTGCCAATGGGCAGAATTATTTGGATCTTATGATCCATGATTTGTTATTTCCAATGGGCATAATTATTTGGATCTTATGATTCATGATTTGTTATTGCCAATGGGCAGAATTATTTTGATCTTATGATCCATGATTTGTTATTGCCAATGGGCAGGATTGTTCGGATTTTATATCCACATATTCGATATAGAATTGTTATTCTGTTGCAGGGAAGGAGTACCTCACTAAGATTAATGCTTACGGTTTATATTTTAACAATTTCAGGTTCGTACGCTACCAGCTAGGATACCATATGACCGGTAACTTTGAGAGTTGCACCGTTGGAGAGAGCTGGATTTTAAAAATGGGGATTTTATCGTTGTCACACTGAAGATTTTAATATACTCACACATTGTATATATTGATTTAGTATGGATTGAGTTGATAATAGTTAATCATAGTATTGTATGTCCACTTAATTATGACTCTGATGTTGACTTTGTTATGGCACAAAAATAATATTATGTTCATTATGCAGAAAAATATTGATAAATGAATTAAATTTTCAATGGGCTTGAGATTATGATCCAACTATTCTAATAAAAAAGTTTAGTATGGATATTGGGTTTGGGATTTGACAATTAGTGGTATCAGAGCGTGGTTATTAATTCTAGACGTGTGTGACGATTAGATGGCAGTATTGAGTTGATTTGATATTTATGAATTGTTTATGTACTATCCAATAGTTTAGTAGTATAAACTGTTCATATTGGTTGTTAGAACTTTGTTGTATTACAGATAATTCCAGATGGAACCTAGGAATGGACAACATAGAGAAGAGGGAGTGGCTTCTCGTGCAGAGAATACTGAAGTAGAGCAAAGTGTTGCTGGAAGGGCTAGAGAGCAAGAGCAGCCTACAGAGATGCAAATAATGGCACAGGCAATGATGAGGGTGGCAGAGCAACAAGAAATAAATATGGCGCAATGGAAGAACAACAGGCTAGATATCTAGAATCAAAGACTGTGGACAGGATTGAGAAAGAGTCAAGGAAGGAAATGAAAGATTCCATGCATGAGAAGTTTTTGAAGTTGAATCCTCCAGAATATTCAGGGTCAATTGAACCTACAGAAGCTGAGATGTGGGTCAGAGATCTAGAAACTATCTTTGCAGTTATGAAGGTTCCAGATAACCAGAAAGTGAATCTATCTATGTTTAAGCTCAAAGGAGAGGCAAAATATTGGTAGGAAGCCAGCAACCATTTGGTGCCCAGGATGGAAGGTACTGATGTTATTACTTGGGCTGAATTTATTAAAGCTTTGTATGTTAAGTATTTCCCTAAGATTTATAGGAGGGAGAAGCTGAGGGAGTTTATAAATTTAACCCAAGGGAACATGTCTGTAAGGGAGTGTGATGCTAAATTTACTGCTTTGTCTAGATTTGCTACTAAGTATGTGCAGGATGAAAAAGATAAATGTAGTAACTTTCAAGAAGGACCGATTTGGCCTATTCAAAATAGGGTGGCCACTTATGAGTTAGAAGATTATGCTTCTCTGGTAAACAAAGCCACGATAGCAGAAAGGCAAATGAACCAAGTGGTGGCGAGCAGAGAGAGTTTTAAGAAAAGTAGATTCGACGCATCTCACTCTAAGGGAGGTGAGGGTGGAAGTGTTAAGATGGAACCTCATAAATTTTTGAGAGGTGGTGGAGATAGTGGTAGAGGTCAGGGGAGATTTGGTAGAGATACCAGGGGTGGAGGATCTTTTGGTTCAGCCAGAAAGTCAGGGAGAGGTGAGGCCCCAATAGGAGGTGTTACATGTTTTTTTTGTAAAGAGGAAGGGCATTATAAATCTGAGTGTCCTAGGCTTTAGGGATTGGAATGCTACCATTGTCATCAAGTGGGGCATATTAAGAAGAATTATCCGCAATTGGCACAGATTCCAGCAACACATAGTGAAGTAGCAAGCAGAATGTTATCTCCAGGCAGTGTAGTGAAAAGTGTGGGTAGAGGACAAGCTAGTGGTTCCAGGCTAGGTGGACGAGTCTTTACAATGAAAGAAGCTCAGATTACTCCAGATATGGTGACAGGTACACTTTATGTTACTGATAGAAGTGCTTATGTTTTGATTGATCCTGGTTCCACACATTCTTTTGTGTCCTATGCTTTTGTTGTATACCTGAATAGACCATGTACTCGTTTAGATGAGGGGTTGGGTATTTATATGCCTATGGGGGATATGGTTGTATCTGAATATGCTTTTCGTGATTGTGTTTTGACTGTGGGGTCTAGAGATACAGTTATAGACTTACTTCCATTGGATATTTTTGATTTTGATATAATTCTGGGAATGAATTGGTTATCTAAATATCATGCATCTATGGATTGTTTCTGTAAGGAAGTTATTTTTAATATGCCTGGTGAGCCTGAATTTAAATTTGTGGGGGAAAGGAAAATTGTTCCCAGTTTCATCATTTCTGCTATTCAGACGAGAAAATTATTGAGTAAGGGTTGTGAGGGTTTTATTGCATATGTTCTTGACACTAGGAAGGGGTCTTTACAATTAGTCGATGTTCCTATTGTATGGGATTTTCCTGAAGTGTTTCCTAGTGAGTTTCCAGGGTTACCTCCAGAAAGAGAAGTTGAATTTAGTATTGAATTAGCATCGGGGACAACATCTATTTCTATGTCACCATATAGAATGGCACCTGCTGAGTTAAAAGAACTCAAGATTCAGTTACAGGATTTACTTGATGGGGGGTTCATACAGCCTAGTGTATCTCCATGGGGTGCACCAGTTTTATTTGTGAAGAAGAAAGATGGTACCATGCGCTTGTGTATTGGCTATAGGCAACTGAATAAAGCTACAATTAAGAACAAATACCCTTTTACCTCGTATAGATGATTTGTTTGATCAGTTACAGGGTGCTAAAGTGTTTTCAAAAATAGACTTACGATCGGGTTATCATCAGTTGAGGGTCAAGGAGAGTGATGTTTCTAAAACTACTTTTTGTACTCGGTATGGTCATTTTGAATTTTTGGTGATGCCTTTTGGGGTGACTAATGCTCCAGCTGTATTTATGGATCTTATGAACCGGGTACTGCATCCTTTTGTTGATTCATTTGTGATAGTTTTTATTGATGACATTCTGATTTATTCACATGATATGGTTGAACATGAAAAGCATCTTTGAACTATTTTGAATGTGTTGAAAGATCAGCAATTGTATGCTAATTTTAGCAAATGTGAATTTTGGCTATCAAAAGTTGTATTTTTAGGCCATGTTATTTCTGGAGATGGTATATGTGTTGATCCCAAGAAGGTGGAAGCTATTGTAAATTGGGAGAGGCCCAATAATGTGACTGAGGTGAGGAGTTTTCTGGGTTTATCTGGGTATTATATAAGGTTTATTAAGGGATTTTCTTCAATAGCCTTGCCGATGACTAAATTAACCCGGAAAGATGTTAAGTTTGAATGGAACTATGATGACAAAAATAGTTTTGATGAATTGAAAAAGAGGTTGGTAACTGCACCTGTTCTTACTATTCCACATGGTGGAGATGGTTTTGTTATTTATACTGATGCTTCACACTAGGGGTTGGGTTGTGTTTTTATGCAGCATGGTAAAGTTATTGCTTATGCTTCTAAGTAGTTGTGTACACATGAACGTAATTATCCTAAACAGGATTTGGAACTTGCTGCTATTGTGTTTGCTTTGAAATTATGGCGTCATTATCTATATAGTGAGGTATGTGAAATTTTTACTGACCATCAAAGCCTTAAGTATTTATTTACTCAAAAGGAGTTGAATTTGAGGCAGAGGCGATGGATGGAGTTAATTAAAGACTATGATTGTACAATTCACTACCACCCAGAGAAGGCAAATGTAGTTGCAGATGCTCTGAGTAGAAAGGCTTCGGGCAGGTTATCTTGTATTCGGTGTGCTAGAGTTTCCCACATCATGGAGTTGAGATTAATGGGAGTAGAATTGAAGCTAATCGATGGGGACAGATTCTTTGCTCATGTAAGCGTGAGGCATTTGTTAGCTACCCGTATTCGTGATTTGCAAAGTCAAGATCCTTTTCTTGAGAAAAAACGACAAGATGTACGAGATAGTAAGTCTGAAGATTTTTGTATTGTGAATGATGGAACTTTATTGTATAAGCAACGACTTTGCGTTCCTAATGTGGGTGGATTGAAAGAGGAAATTTTAGATGAGGCTCATAATTCCATTTATACTATGCATCCTGGTAGTACTAAAATGTATAGGGATTTAAAGGAGCATTATTGGTGGAATAATATGAAAAAGGAAATAGATGATTTTGTTGCTAGGTGCCTTATATGTCAGCAAGTGAAAGTGGAGCATCAGAAGCCTACTGGTCTGCTTCAGCCATTGCCAATACCGGAATGGAAATGGGATCATGTAATGATGGATTTTTTGGTTGGGCTTCCTCGATATCAGAAAGGGTTAGATTCGATTTGGGTAGTGGTGGATAGATTGACGAAGTCCACTCATTTTCTAGCAATTAAGACAACGTATATAGTGGATCGGTATGCTAGATTTTATGTTAATGAAATTATTCGATTGCATGGAGCACCGGTATCTATTGTTTCAGATAGAGACCCTACTTTTACATCCAGATTTTAGGATAGCTTGTAGTGTGCTATGGGTACTAACTTGAAGTTTAGTACGACTTTTCATCCTCAGACAAATGGGCAGTCTGAAAGGACAATACAGATTTTGGAAGATATGCTTAGAGCTTGTGTGCTTGATTTCAAAGGTAATTGGGATGAATTATTGCCATTGATAGAATTTTCATATAACAATAGTTTTCCGTCTACTATTAGTATGGCTCCATATGAAGCATTATACGGTAGACGATGTCTTACACCGATATGTTGGGGTGAAGTTGGTGAAAACAAGATAGAGGGTCCAGAATTGATTGAAGTCACCACTGAAAAAGTGAAAATTATTCAAGATAGAATGAGAACAGCTCAAACCAGATTTTAAAGTTATGCGGATAAAAGACGAAAAGATTAGGAATTCCAGAAAGGGGATTATGTGTTTCTTCGGATATCTCCATGGAAAGGAGTTATGAGGTTTGGAAAGAAAGGGAAATTAAGTCCACGCTACATTGGACCTTATGAAATCCTTGAGAAAGTAGGGATGGTTGCCTATAAGTTAGCGTTACCACCAGAGTTATCTCGGTTACATGATGTTTTCCATGTTTCTATGTTAAGAAAGTATGTAGCGGATCCTTCACATGTGTTGGTGGAACAGCCTATTGAGTTAAAGGAAGACTTGAGTTATGTGGAAGAACCACTTGCTATCGTGGATAGGAAGGAACAAATATTGAGATCAAAAGTAATCCCACTTGTGAAAGTTATGTGGAGAAGGCATTCCATGGAAGAGTCTACATGGGAGAGTGAGGATTCCATGAAGATTAATTATCCGTATTTGTTTGATTCGGACAACCAAGGTATGTCAATTTCGGGGACGAAATTTCCTAACGGGGGGAGAATTGTGACAACCCGAATATAATTATGATAAATCATGTTTAAATCATGATTAGCTTATGTGATATGAATAATATGTTATTACTATATATATAATGTTAAGTAGTTATGTTTAGTTTAATCCCACCTTCATAAATCTTGAAATATCGAATTAGTTACAAATGTGAAATTTTAAAGTTTTCGGTAGGAATGTTCCTGTTGGAGGCTAGTTTTGACCTTTATGACATAACAATGAACTTGAGGTGTAAACTAGATATTTGTAGATATATTATTTAGGTTTATAACAAAATAAACGGTTCATCTAACGGACATCCTAGTGGGAAGATATTGTTTTTTTACGAATAGGGGATTAAAGTAGTCATTTAGCCTTAAATGATATTTTATTTTATGTAATGCCACATGTTATATTTTTATTGGGACAAGAGGGGGTGGACTTATGCCGACTTAAAACCCTTGAATTAATCTCTTCCTTCAGCATATTTCAGCCATGGAAGAGTTTTAACCTAAGGAAAAAGAGTTTTGAAGTTTAGGAAGAAAGTGTGAGGAGAAATTGAAGAAAAATTCATTAGAAAAATTACGTAAAAGCCCCTAAGGTATTTCCTTCCATAAATCTTGTTTATTTTTTTGTTTTACTTATTTAAATGATTGAAATAATCATTTTTTTACTGAATTTCCAGGTCTTGATTTGTACTTATGGATAGATGCAAGTTTAAGCAAACTTGAATGTCTAAACCCTTGAAATTATTTTGTTTAGGAACCTTGTTTATTCAAACTTCCATATATTTTTGTATACTTACTAGAATTGATTGATTCCAATTGTAGATTAACCTGGACTCACATATGTATGACATATCCGAAAATCATGGTAAAATACAAAGAAATGAGTCTTTGCTGAGAGTTTTAAGTTCGGGTATGAAATCTGCCCTAAGGGTGAAAGTATGCCTGCCATGTGTTCGATGTTTTGCTTGACATAGTAAATGAACTCTAAAAATTATAAAATTTTAATTTTGTATTCTTCAATATGGTTACTGATGTTGGGTTAAATATCATATAAATTTATGATGTAGAAAAATTATGGAAATTCCTGGAAGTTGAATGAACGATAAAAGAGCCTATAGGGTATATTTGCTATGTGGTAAAGAAATGGGCATATCTTGCTCTAGGAGACTTGAAATGATGTACTGTCTTTTGTATTGGAATACTAATATGACAAGGATTGAATTACCAAGAATAAATGAATTTATATTTGGTGTATGATTTGGATATGTTAAATATATTAACATGGATTTGGATGGAACTTCACTTGTGATAAATGTTTTGAATGGAATCATGTGATGCTTATGGATTGAATTATGTTTAAATCATTCTTTGGATTATTGACATTCTTATGATGATAATAATATTGTAAGATCGATAGGAAGGGAAAAAGAGTTGATTGAACAAGTACCGGATAAAGGCAAGGGAAAAGCCAGTTAAACTATGAAGGTGAGTGTACTTATGATTTGTTTCATATATAAATATGAATATACCTCTAAGAGAAGGATTTGTTTGAGTACTTCGGTATTCAGAATTTGTTTGGATATTAAAATATCCGGGATTCGTTTGGGTCTCATGATCCAGGATTGGTTTGAATACTTCGGTATTTAGGATTTGTTTGGATATTAAAATATCCAGGATTTGTTTGGGTCTCATGATCCAGGATTGGTTTGAATACTTCGGTATTCAGTATTTGTTTGGATGTTAAAATATCCAGGATTTGTTTGGATCTTATGATCCAGGATTTGTTATTGCCAATGGGCAGAATTATTTTGATCTTATGATCCATGATTTGTTATTGCCAATGGGCAGGATTGTTCGGATTTTATATCCACATATTAGATATAGAATTGTTATTCTGTTGCAGGGAAGGAGTACCTCACTAAGCTTAATGCTTACGGTTTATATTTTAACAATTTCAGGTTCGTACGCTACCATCTAGGATACCATATGACCGGTAACTTTGAGAGTTGCACCGTTGGAGAGAGCTGAGTTTTAAAAATGGGGATTTTATCGTTGTAACACTGAAGATTTTAATATACTCACACATTGTATATATTGATTTAGTATGGATTGAGTTGATCATAGTTAATCATAGCATTGTATGTCCGCTTAATTATGACTCTGATGTTGACTTCGTTATGGCACAAAAACAATATTATGTTCATTATGCAAAAAAATATTGATAAATGAACTAAATTTTCAATGGGCTTGAGATTATGATCCAATTATTCTAATAACAAATGATTATTATGGATATTGGGTTTGGGGTGTGACAAAACCCGTCCATTATATAAAATATTTAAAGAAGGAGTTCTAATCAAACACAAGCACACACAAATACATTTCGGATGATCGGACCGTAAGAATTCACTGAAATTTTGATATGTTATAGCTGAAGGCGAGAGACGCTATTGTCCAAAAATCAGCTCGATTGGATGTCGTTAAGGTCGTCTACATCACATTTTAGAGATCAAACCGTCGAATTTCCTTAAATTTTGAATATGTTCAAGCTGAACGTGAAACAAATTCGTGTAAGAAAAGTCGACTCGATCGTACACGTTAAGATTGTCTGCATCATGTTTTTTAGATCGGATAGTCGAATTTCTAATCCTCCTTAGGTAAGATCCTCCCCGATTTTTATATAAAAAGTTATAATTTTCCAATTTTAATTCCAATTTAAATTACACTTAAAACCTTATTTTTATATATAAAAAACAATCTTTTTACATATCAAAATTAAATGGATTCCAAAAATTATTTTTTCAAAATTTTTAAAATAACAAAGATTTTTACTGCGCAAAAATCACGGGATGTTACATACTCCCCCACTCATATAGGAATTTTGTCCTCCAAATTTGACGAAGCGTAAACGTTGAGCAAATAAAATAATGCTTACATATGTCTACCCGTAGAATGCCATGATTGGGAGCCCATACACCTAATCCCACACGCACGTACACCACGAGTAAAAAATATAATATATATATATATATAATAACTATGAAAATAACTGCGCATCACGATACCCTGCGAATCACCACTTAATTATATCTCCAAAAGTCATTGCAACCCTTAAATCCTCAAATCAAATAACATCACTACATCAATACTAGATATACCCAAAATTTATTCTACCGATCTTCCAAATAAATATCATCTCCAAAATCAACTATAAGGATCCTCACATCAAGATTACTACTTCTTACCTCAATGCCTACAATGTACTTAACACAAAACTCCTAATCTCCGAGAAACACACCTAACACGTATGCTATACCCAATATCTTAGAGAGTATGAATCAATATAAGGAATCAAAGATCGATAACGCAAAATCTATAATGGACTCAAAAACTATGAGACCTAAGACAATACTTTAATACCATCTATAACACCCCTGTGCATCCTGGCATCGGTTGCCGCCACACTATGCCGGGAATCACTAAATAAAATATCATTCTCGGCATGTGAAATAAGTATGAACCATTTAAAAACTTTAATTCCACAATATATAATTCAAATTTATCCAATAAATATAAACACTCATGAAAATTAAAATCCATCGCCATGTTATCTCCAAAATAAATCCAATTCCAAATTAGTAAAACCCAAATGAAATAATCCAACTATACATATTTTACTTAAGCCATAAACAACTGTGGAAATGATTGGCCCATAAAATCCATAAATGAAAGTCTCATACCAAAACGACGGAATAGAAAAAGATAAGTTTAACTAGCTACACTCCAGAGATCTTCAATCCACCTATGCATCTATTCCAGGACTATACCTGAAATTTTAGTCAACTCAATGGGTTAGAGACCACCTCATGAATGCTAGCTACACCTCCCAATTAGGGTCCGTAAATCTAGACATAAGCATCATACATGATAAGTATCATAATATAGTGTTTCAAATTAAACGAGATTTATATCAATATGCGAACAAAATTAACCATCAATATCTACCCACATAACTAGGCCACCCCAAGATTCAAGTTCAATTATCATATTTCAACATAAATTTAGATTTTTCAATTTAATTAAATTAGTTCAATCCATTTTAATCATGTGATACTAGTATATCCAGTCCACCCTATTACGGGTCCTGCGCATACTCCTGGCCAGCTCAAATTTTTATGCGGCACCAATATAGCCAGTTCACCCTATTACGGTTCCTGCACATACTCCTAGCCCGCTTAAGTTCTACACCACACACATTTTCCTCACTATAGCCCGTTCGCACAATTTCCTTATCACTGCACATACTCTCGAGGTTCCACACACGACACATCACTATAGCCAGTTCACCTAGTTTCTTTAGCCGTGCACATACTCGTGATGCTAACATACACCCACGTGGCTATAGCCAATTCTCTACTTATTGTTAGCCCTGCACATACTCGCGAAGAAAATTCATTTTATTCTCGTTCTTTGTTATAGGCATTAATTATCAATTTATTATCAAGTTCTCATTATTTTCTATTATCTCCACCCATTAATCGAGCATAAATACTCAAACCACCCCTACTCCCATACCTAGAGTTATCCAAAACACCAGTATATTCTAACCTATCATTTAGCAAGAATACCTACTAATAGCAACTACCTAGTCTTGCACCTAAGATAATAAACCAAGAGAACGTCATACAATTCCGCCCCACCCCGAAATTTCTCATTCGTAAAACCTACACTAACTAGTCCCATGCCTGGAAAGTGCTAAAAATAACAAAAGCCTACCTATTAGTCCCATACCTCGCAAGCAACCTTAAATAAGGTGAAAACATAGCTACCCCAACAATCCCTTTGTATCCGCGGCCGCGGTGGACACTATTAGCACAATTAACAATTACATAAGGCATATTTTCCACCTAATACAACAATTCTTTCGATTAATTGCAAGATTACTACTTATCCAAATTATGTCCGTTTAATTGCAATATTAATTAAACAATTCATTTTTAAACAACTTATATAATTTCCATTCATATGATTATTTTCGGGGCATACAAGAATAAATTTATATTCTACAAGCAACACATAAATAACATGAATTTATGAGTCGAATTCAGTTCATAAAATTCATACGATTTATTCTAACATGCGAACATCCATACAATCTAATGGAATCCCAACCTCTAATCTAAGCATGCGAAAGTTTTGATTCTTAATTCGTATTAAATATTTTAGTCAATACCAACTTTAATTTCACTTTTTCTAATTAGTTTCTCTAATTTATTTTAAGAAAACAATGATTATTAGTGTTTAGGAAATATTTAAAATGCATAATACTAAAGAGGAACAATAGAGTATTCATGCGTGTAAAAGTTCATCTTGAAAATCTGATTACACGGTTGTGTTACTCTCGCGAAACTAGCGAAGACACGCTTTTGGTGGTTTTTGAGAAAACTTGATTCAGATGTTCAAAACTTAGGTTAAAAGTTGATTTAAATGAGGTTTAGGTTTTGTAGATAAGAGGAGACAATAATTTGGGAGGCTACTACTTTTTTAGAAGGGTTAAAAGTGTTTTAAAAAGTCTAAACAAGTTCATTATATAAAGGATTTAAAGAAACAGATTTAATCAAACACAAACACACACAAATACATTTCGGATGATCGGTCCATCGAAATTTCCTAAAATTTTGTATATCTTGTAGCTGAAGGCGAGCCTAAACCGCTATCCAAAAATTAGCTCTATCGGATGTCGTTAAGGTTGTATGCATCACGTTTTAGAGATCAGACTGTCAGATTTTCTTAACTTTTGGATATGTTCTAGCTGAAGGTGAGATAAAGTTGTGTAAGAAAAATTAACTCGATCGAATATCGTTAAGGCCGTCTGCATCACATTTTGGAGTCAAAAAGTCGAATTTCTAATCCTCCTTAGATCAAATCCTCCCCCAATTTTTATATAAAAAGTTATAATTTCCGAATTTTAATCCCGATTTAAATTCCACTCAAAACCTTATTTTTATATATAAAAACCAACATTTTTTCATACCAAAATTAAATAGATTCCAAAAATTATTTTTTCAAAATTTTAAATTAATAAAGATGTTTACGGCTCAAAAATCACGGGGGGTTACATATCTGCTGAACTACATAATGGTGTACTTGGACCTAGCCAAGGTCTGTGAACTATGCGTAAATCTTTTTGAATAGGTAGCTTCACTGGAACCTGACTGCAAGTATTCTTTCCTATCTTCTCTACCTAAGTGTCTCCTAGCCTCTTGTGGATTGGGCTTTAGACTGTCAAAGGCGATTCCCCTATTTAATCTTTCTAGGATTTGGGGTGGGGGAGAATTAATTATATATGTCCCCTATTTTTTTGTTCTGACAATTTAGTTTCTTCCTAGTTTATAGGACCCATAATCCTGATCGACCTAGTTATTCTATAATACATAATCCTTTCACCTACTAAACCCAAATCCAAGAGTCTTGGGTTTTCCTAAACTCACTCCATGTGTAATAGTCTCAAGTGCCTATGTGGGAATGGTGGCAGTACTTCCCTCCTCCCATCTGAGTTTTTCATAATAGTTAGCATGATGATATTTAATTTTGGCTGAGCCTGGCCCATATTTCTAAACCATGAGACTCTGGGTTAATAATTCCATGTTCTCCTATAAAGAATCTTGTCTTATAGCAAATTTTTTTGCATAATACTTTGTAAATTAGCTATTCCATCTAGGATGGAAGGTACAGTCTCATCCGTTGCACAACTACACTTGGGATTATCCGACTTTTCAAGCAGAAAAATAGGGGTATTTCAATGTATAATAAAACGGTTTATAGTAAACGTAAATAAATGGAGAAAAATAAAGATGTAAGATATTTCTAATAATCAAGAGATAATTGATCTTAAAATAGCTCTAAACCTTTGAGACCAGGATGAATTGACTTGCAATTCACTAGCTCATTCAAAATGGTTATCCTTAAGCCCTAACAATTAGAAATTGGGGCAAACAACATGGCTAGACATTTCCCATAGACGATGCCAATCTAATTTCGCTAGAAATTGGTATCAAGTTAATCTTAGCGTAATACTCTAATCACTAGCACATAAACCAGATAAGAGACATGATTACTAAAATAAAAACACAAGATATATTTAGAAAGTAAAGAGAGAAAGGGAAAGAAACATATTTATGTAGTTCGTCCAAATTGGTGCCTACATCCATAGGTGTTGTTTTGACTATTGATTACTAGGCAAATGCCATTAAATAGTAAAATATACTGACTCTCAAGTTATATCTATATTGTGGAAGCGTAACATTAAGAAAAAGTCTCATACCTCACATGAGGTTTGTGTGTGTTATTTATAGGCTAATAAAGAAGAGATAAAATAAGAGGAAACGTGTCTCACCTTTATTAGTGAGGTGAGAGCATTTTTTACAAGCCTAGTGAGAGAATAATCACAACTTAGTTATTGGTATGTGGGAGAGAATATTTTCGTATCTCCTCAAACTACATGTGTATCAAGATATTGATATCATTCAATGACGAGGTGCACGATTACTTTAATCGTGTTAACTAATGGAGTTGATTAGTTATGTTTTCTTCTCGTCTCCTTCAGGTATTTAGTAGGCATATGCATGAGGCCATGGGTTACCTAATGGTTAGCGTATGAGCCACCCTATATTTAGCGTACAATAGTTGGGCTGGATAAAAAAATCATTTTTTTCTCAATGAATCATATAATATTTATTAATATTAAAAGAATTTCATATTTCAAGATTAATATAAATAATGTCTGGTTTATAGAAAGTCATCCAAACAATATATCTTAAACAAAAATCATGCACTTTGTTTGTGTTGTATCGCAAATTGTGTACTGTAAGTCATTATGTAATCATTATGTTTTTCTAATATATAACTAGGACCACTAAAATAATTGTGAAAATTTTCATCTGAAAACTAATTAGAACTTCAGGTTATTAATATATTATTTTGAAACTTCAGGAAATTTAGAACTTCAGGTTCTTTTGATTGCATCATGTCTATAAATTAATCCATGATTGTAGAACTCCAGTTTCTATTTATGGCATATGTATATGAATCTTCAAGTTCAAATTAATTTAAAATTAAAACCTTGGACTTCAATTCCTAAGTAAAAATAATTCACAAAGTGCCTGGTTTGAATTATAAAACTTCAACTTTTATCATTTGTTTATGAGAACTTCTAGTTCTACGCAAAAGGTTTAACTTTGGGATCAATATTATTAATATCCAGGGACATTAAATTCTCTACCCATTTGTATCAAACTTCAGGTTTTATTAGGGATAAAAGTGTAAGAGAATATTCAAAACAAGTGATAGTATATATATATATATATATATATATATATATATATATATACTCCGTCCGATAATAATCCAACTTATCTTTAAAAGAATCTACATTTTTTTCTTCAGATTCTCAAGACTCCAATGTATACTAAATTATTGGAATAAGAAAATGAGATAAATTAAATTCCATTAAAAGGATAATTTAATATTCAAAGAAAGCAAAAGGCTAAAAGACAAAGCTTTAATAGTGAATCCATTAATAGGATAATTAAAGGGTAATTTGACCATTAAAAGAGTATGTGAAAAGGCCTTTCATTTGATAAAGAAAATGAAAAGACAAGAAGTGGAAAAGTAAAATTTTAGTATTTAATATATTTGAATTTAATCCTAATCAAAAATATATATTTGGAGCTTCCATTCCATTATAGATAATTATGCTGTGAATTTTTTATATCCATATCCTATTATATAAATAATAAAAACTTTGAGTTTTTAATTTAGGGTATATTGTGATCGAACTTTAGATACAAATATTTTTAAATAATACGAGGGCTTCGGGCCTCACATTTTCAATAATAATTGAAAAACAATTATCATAATTATAAATAATAATTTGTGAATTTCTAGTCATAGGAATGGTTATAGATCTTCATATCGCAAATTATGATAATTTGGGGACTACCCTTTCAATTAGACAATCAAAGCCTTAGGTTTGATTGTGATATATTTTATTTAACACTTTTAGTCCAAATAATTTAAGAACTCCAGTTTCCAAAATTTGAATGGAGAAAAGTGCATGTTCCAAATTTGAATAATTAGTGGGTAACTTCATGTCTAATTGTAAATAATTAGGGGAACTTCATGTAACAACATGAAATATTTAGATGATTTGAAGGCCCTGCCCAATTGTATCGAAACTTCACGTTTGATGAGTGGTAATATTATTTGCAACTACAGGTCCAAAATATAAATAGTAATTGAGAACTTGAGATTCTAATTTTAAATAATTTGGAAAATTCTGGCTCCAAATTAAAATCACTATATTGAAACTTCAGGACCAATAATAAAATAAGTATTTTGTAACTTATCCCAAAATGTAAGTAACGATTGGAAACTTCAAGTCCAAAATTTTAATTAGGAATCGGAACCTTCGAGCCTAAATTTAAAATAGATATATGGAAACTTCAGGCTCCAAACTAAATTACTATATGGGAACTTCATGTCCCAAATTTAAAATATTAATTAAGAACTGAATGATCCATTTTTAATTACAAAGGGAACATCGGTTCCTAACTTTGAATCATAATTACGAATTGCAGGTCCTAATAACAAAATACGAAACTTTTAGGGCCCATATTTTTTTTGTATAATAATTGGGAACATCAGGTCCCAAATTTTTGACTTAGAATACTTTAGTATCGTTGTAATAAAAATTGATTCCAATACATATAATAACTTTATTTAAAAAAAAATAACAGATGCTTGTGTTGCTAATATGTGAAAGATAAACAAAATATATAACTTTAAGATAAAAGATGCATTAGTTAAAACTATTTATAAAATTAATAATTACATCCTCTTCTTCATGGTGTTAACAAAATTAAAAGAAACAAAATAGTATACAAATTGTGTTATATGATACATTAATAAGCAATAAGTGGGAAAATATATGTGCCCTTTAGAAAATCTCACGAGGATAGAATAAAATGCAAATATATATTATCTTGATTACCTCTATGGTGATGTGTATACCTTTAAAATTTTCTGAACAAAATTGGTAGAAGATCAATGCAAAAAAAACATGTTGGGGAATTTGATCTCAACGGCATGATCTCAACGTGTTGTAAAATAATAGCATAGTGAGAGAATTTAGAAGGAGGACACTTTTTATTTCTTGGCATCCCAAAAGACTCTTATTTAAAATGGGATGCAATTAAGGGAGGGAATTTTTCATTTCATTTTCATCCCAAAAGACTCTTATTTAATGTGAGATACAAATGGACATCCACTATTTTATACATTTTTAACAAAGTCCATATTAACAAAGTTTATTTATACAAATTCATTTGTGTTCATCTCGAGATGTTGTTATTTGTCATTATATGCAATTTAAGCGATGCTAACTATAGATAATTTAAATTCATAATAGTGCTAATAAAACTTAGGTAAGAGTTCCCGAACTGTTGGCGACAACTATATAATTTACAATATAGGACAATTATAAAATCATAATAATGACGATAAAAATAGGGTTAGAGTTCTCGATTTTCTAACAGCAATGGTATTGTAACACCCCTTCATTTTGAGCATTTATTTTCAATATTAAATTACATTGTGTATGGGTGTGATTTAATATAATTGAAAATTAAGATGGGAATTTAAGATAAATAATAATTTGTGTAGAAGAAATAATATTTATGCGAATTGTATATTTACTAGTGTGATAAAGTAAAAAGAATCATATTAAATATTATTGCGTCGTATGTGAGTATAAGCGGTGGAAATTAATTATTTCTCAACTGGGACATATATGTGTGAGCTATATGAGGTTGGGATATGAATTTTTATTAATGGAATCTCAGATGACAATTTGGAGTACACGGTTAATCAGGGATGGGTCGAGATAGTCAAAATGAGTGCCTGGGGGTTGTATTTGGGTTTCGGGATCTTTATGGCTAGTTGGACTCGGATAGGGGTATACGAGTCATTTTATGTGTGTATTGTCATTTAAAGTTGGGATTAATAGAGATATGGGTTATTAGGCTTATGAGAGGGTTGACCAATCTCATTTATGAGAAAACCCACTGAGAGAAACCTAAGAAAGAAGAGAAAGAGAAAAGAAACCTTGGAATTTACCGACCATATCCACAACTACGAAGAGGATTCGGATTCTGCAACTTTAAGGCAAGTGATTAAACTTGCTAAATAATTCTTGTGTGTGAATTATTGTATAATTAATTGGTGGGATGTTGTGTTTTGGGTATTAAGGGTTAAATTTTGATTTCGTTGATAAATCCTTGAAATTGATGTTAGATATGGTTAAATCTTGATTTTGTTGATAAATCTTTGAAGTGGATGTTAGATATATGATTTGGATAGTGAAAGTATTGGGGGAGTTAGGTTAGAAATGGATTATAGAGATTTGGGGTAAATCTCGTTGGAATAAAAATTGATCAGGCCGGACCAGTTCGGTTAGGGGTCCTCTGATCGGTTCGTGTATGAAGCAGCGGACCGGTTCGTTTTTCCATCCATCGATTTGATTCACCTTCTTCAGTGCAGCGGACCGATTCGTTTATGAAGCAGTTGGTTCGGTTCGCAAATTACAGATTTCTAACTCTTCTTTAACTCCTTTCCAATTGGGCTTAGTTATTAAGAACCCTCTAATTTGAAGTGATATTAATCTTTATGATGTAAAAAGTGGGATAATGATACTACACGATGGTACAGAGACATCGGGATGATTATCAAAGTTTATTAGGGAGATTAATACTCCGGTTCCTTATTTAAGATATTGGGTACGGGCTAATTGAGAGAAGTCATGTGTCCTGAGTTATATCAAACTTGATGATTATTCAAATGTGCGATTGATTATTAAAGCTTAAGTGAGTGATTGAGTAATAAATCGGATTTGGAATATATGTGAGTAAGTATCGTAGTGTAATGAGTGTTATACACAGGTAGCCAGGTTTATTGATATATACATTCAGATGTGAGATGGTATGTATAAGTATGATATATATATATATATATATATATATATATATATATATATATATATATATATATATATTGTGTGTGTGTGTATGATATATTATGTGGAACATACCCCTCTAGTTTATTATTGGAAGTTGTGCAATGTGGGTGAATCCCCTAGCTAGTGAATGTAGGGAGAGTGTCCTCAGGTCATAGCGTCCAGTATCTATACAGTGTGACTTTTATCATAGGTGAGATATCTTGTTATGATTCATCTTGCTTTCAGGTGAAGAACTATGGCCACTTTCCATACGTTTGTGCTTTTTTTTACCGAGTCGGTATGAGAATCCGACGTTTGGTACCCAGGATGGTGTGAGTATCCCCTGGAAGATGGTAGCACTTAGAGAATGCATCCAGTGAGCTAATGCTTTGAGGGATAGTTAGTATACATATAGTGAGTGATATGTATATCTACTTGTTATGAAATGCTTAATCAAGTATAATAACAAGAGTAATATTATACAGGCTTCAAATATAATGTGTGAAATATTATGCTTACAACTAGAGAAAGTTATTAGCATTAAATAAGAGAATGATATTTAAAAACAATTATGTTATGCTGTAAACGAGATACGCGAGTGTGGGTCAATGCGTAGGCACGAGGATGGGTTATCCACATATGAGTTGGGTATCTTGACTAAGATTTAAAATGCATATGTTTAGGTGCGCGATGTAGTTGAGGGGTGAGTATGAGTCTCAAGAGAGGGCGGCACCAACTTAATTATGGAATTTCACATTCATAATTATTATGCATTTTATTTCACTTGCTAAAATATTTTTAGAACTGAGCACTGACCCATATCTATCTTTTTTTTTCTTTTCCTTTGTTGTATCTTTAGGTGTCTCGCCACAAGGACGTCGTGTATGAGCATCCTTTCCAGAGTCTATAGAGCTGCAGCATATGTGGGATGTTGCATGATTTTTGATATAGTGGCATCTCATTTTTGTTAATCTAGTTAAGGACCACCAGGGTTAATCGGGCGTGTATTGTCCAAGTGTTTTATTGATGTATTGTAACAACCCGTCCTTTTTGGAGATGATTAAATTCCATAATTTGATATAAATTGGAATTTGGAGGAATTTCTCAGAATAGTGATTTTTGGAATTTTTGAGGATTAGATGATTGTCAATGGGTGATATATTTACTTTTGGGATTAAGTAAACGAATTGGAGTATTTTAATTATATGTCGTAGTTGAGTAAAGCGACAAAAGTTAAGATTTTAATTGGAAAACCCACATTAAGTTATATTGGGTTAAAATAGTGATTTGCGGTCAAGTACCTCGGATGGAAATTTCGACTGCGCTGTGAGTCTTGGAATGGCCGAGATAGTCAGAAAACAGTGTCCGATTGTCGAAATTGAGTTTCGGGGAATTTTAAAGTTAAAAGGGCTCGTAATTGAGTAAACGAGTCATTTTTGGGTTTTAAGGGTTAAAACCCTTTTTCTCCCTATATAAAGAGGGAAAGGGGGAGAGAAGAAAAGGAAAAGAGAGAAGAGAGAGAGGAGCAGAGAAAAGAGGAGAAAACGGGAGATTCCGGCCAAACTTCGCGGGATTCGGCTCGAGATCATCGGATTTTATCCACGAGGCAAGTGTTTACTTGCTTTATTTACTTTTGAGCATAAATCTCATATCGTAGTTTGGTAACAATAAACCCTAAAGATTTTGGGTTGGGTTTTCGTGGATAAAACGGGTTTTCGGGAGTTAAAACAAATAAACCCCAATAATATTTCAATTCGAGGAACTTAGGAATTAATCGAAATTAACTGTTGGTTTCGGGTTCTAGGATGTTTAGAACCCTTATTATATGTGTAGATGTTGTTGGTTGAAGTTTTAGGACGTTGGGTGAGGAGACAAAAGCTTGGGAGAAGCTTTAATGGCCGAAACATCTTCTTGGATAAGAAGTTTCCCGCCATGATCGATTGATCGAGCATGGGGGATTGATCGAGCCATCGATCGATCGACGGCCATGGGTCAATCGATCGACCCCTTATGAAATTTAGGCAATTTTCCTAAGGTGAGTTGGATGAGATGAATTCCAATTCTAATTGATTCGAGGATAATTATGGGATAAAATAAGGGATCTTTTAGGAGTATATAGTCCTCCAATTGAGGAAATTTAGGAGGGCAAGGTAAGGGTTTTAATGTGTAACCCTTAAATTATATTTTCGAGGAAAATGGAATAATTGTAGAATTTGAAGGTTTAGGGTTCCTAAGTTAGGGTGGGGACCTCTAGGGTATTATATGGATGAGATGTAGTCCTTGGTTTCATGGAAATGAAATCCATGACCCACTAAATTTAAGGTTATGAGGGAAAGGATAATCCCTAGGATATTTCAGTGGGCATTTACGCCCATATAATTATGCGTATAGAAAGCATAATTATACCGATTACCATTGAGTATATCCTATGAAATAATTAGGATAAATTGGGAATATAGATATATATTCACTTAGTGTGGAGTGTTATAATTGTAAATATCCAATAAATGCTTAGATGGGATTAAGGTATGTATTATTTATCAAAGTGAGATAATACTTTGGGTTTAGTATCATGCGTATATGAATGCATGATTATGATTCTTTGAGAGAATCTTTGGGATTATTGATCATCGCTAGATATGATTGGCAATTAAGGCCATTTATATATATTCGAGGAGGAATATGTGGTATATATATACTATGTGATTAAAGTATATATATGATATGATGTAAATGACTTTTGAAAATGTAAATATGAATGTTTTCAAAATGGAAAAAGAAATGATTTTCATAAATGATAATTTATGTATACACACCTCTCTAAATCGCTATCATAAGGGAAGTTGCGCGCGTGAAGTGAAGCCCCCTGGCTAATGAATGAAGGGTGGATATATCCCTAGGCCATATGAGCGAATATTGTATGTTTTTCTGCGATGGTGAGGTAATTCTGGGTGTGGTTATGACTCTCCCGCAGGCATATGGCCGCTTATCGACGTCTTGCGTTGTAGGATCCCAGGTAGTCTTAATGATAGGCCCTGGAAGATGATAGCCATTTAGGGGTGCGCACAGTAGGAAAACTCAGACGGGAGGTTTTAGATGCGTTTTATGATATGATATATAACTATTCTCAATAATGTGGGACATTATTGGTTTTAAAGCAATTTATGATAATAAATTGGCTTTAAATACATTTTCCGGATGGAAGAAGGGAAATGGGATAAATGAATTGGCTTCAGATACATTTCCTGGATGGAAGAAGGGAAATGGGAGCATATGATGAAAAAGAATTTTTATGATAATAAAATTGGCTTTTAAATACATTTCCTGGATATAAGAAAGGAAATGGAAAGTTTTGAGATAAAATAAATGAAAAGTGAATTGGTAAAAATGTTGTAAATGAATTCTCATTCCAGGAGATATATCCGGAAGTGTAGCATGATACGTATATAAAATATGAATATATACGGATAAAGCGAGTACTGAGGGTCTAATGGATCTCGACGATTGACCTTGCCGTGTAGTAGTGTATCGGGGAGTTCCATGTTTGGATTTCTCTTTGCGAGACACCCCACGCACGAACATGGCATAGTGTTGAGACTGGGGATAAGTTTAACCCTTAGTGCTCTAATATTAGTATTTCTCATATGGTGTATGTATATGTATATACGTTACGTACTGAGGGTCTAATGGATCTCGACGATCGACCTTGTCGCGTAGTAGTGTATTGGGGGGGTTTCTTGTTTGGATTTTGCTTTGCGAGACACCCCACGCACGAACATGGCATAGTGTTGAGACTGGGGAGAAGTTTAGCCCATAGTACTTGGATTACCTAGGGTTGTTAGAAGGTGGGTAATGGTTTAGTTAGTCAGTATGGTCTGACTAGGATGTTTAGAGGGATGCGCTAGGAGTGAACTGTTAGAAGAGAGGTGAGGGGTATCTCATGGGAGTGCAATACCAAATTTAAATATGAGATAAAACATTTTTCTTCAAAAAGATAAGGCATTTATACACTTGCTAAATATTTTCAAAACTCGGGCTCTGACCCGTTTATCTACTATTCCTCTCTTGCTATATATATATATAGCAGCTGTGGATGCATATATATATATTATATAGGTGTCCAGACACAGGGATGCCTGGATGACACTTCTTTCAAGTCTGACGTCTACTGCAGCAGCTGTGGATGCATGCAGGTTCTCCATAGACGCTTCTATCCTTGTATTCTAGATATGAGGTACTGTATAAACATTCGGGATAATGGCCCAATTTCATTTATTTATTCTTTTCCCGCCTTTTAGTGTGGCATTCGATATGGTTGTATATTTTGACCGAGTGTTCGGTTATTTTATTTCATTTCAGTTTCATTTACGTAAACTGTGTGGATGTTTTAATTTCATAATTGTCTAAAAGGAGTAGTTAAGTAAAATTTTGACGCCGGCCTAATAGGTTATTAGTAATTAAATGTATGTTCGACAGTGATGCTAAGAATGATCCATATGAGACTCCTGTTTTAATTTGATATAAGATTGATCGCCCGGTATTTTATTAGGCGGGGTGTCACGTGTATATACTTTATATTTCAGACATTTGATATATTGTATGGGTCTATTAACTGGCAGCTTATTCGGTTATTTTTGTTGTGTAATTATTATTACATGTATACATGTTCATGTTTTATAGTTCCCGTTAATGGATTTAAATGCGTTATATTATTGGAAGTTTTGGCATCCGCTTTATTTTAATTTGGGTGGTTAGTTGTATTTTTGGTCTGTGTGACAATGGTGCTAAGGATGAGCCATTTGAGATTTCTATTTTATTTTAGTAGAGGGCTGGTCACCCGTTATTTTAATAAGTGGGGTGTCACAGGTATGATTCACAATTAAAAAGTCTGAAGGCAAGTTTAACTCTAGAATTTCTTTAAGCAAGACTCTTAAAAGCCAAAATTATTTAAGTAATCAAAAAGAGAATAATTAAACAAAAAAAATATGAGTGATTAAAGCCTTATATGAATGGCTTGTACAAAAAGCCCTATCAGTGCATTGTTTTATTAGGAGGTCCTAGCTATGTTGATCACTCCAAACATAACTCATGCACTTAAAAATAAAAGATGAGAAATGGAAATTTTGATATGTTATATTACATACACGTAGCTGTTTAGCATTTGTGACGTATTCATAAACTAATTAATGACCCCCCCTCCCATAACACGCACACAAGATGTCATCGATGATTACTTCAAAAACAAATCATTTACCCACACTGATATTGGGGCTGCTTATATATATACATGCCTACATATCCCACACCACATAAACATATTGAGTGATAAAATCGAGTATACTTTGAAAAAAAACAAATATGAGCTAACAAATTATCTTAGGAAGCCAAACCCCTTGATTCCATCTTTCCTCATCACATAACCAATCAATTAAAGTGAGAAAATTAGTATTTAAAAATAGACTTCTTCACAATTCCTTCAATACCCTTCTCCTAAAATCAAACATTTTTGTGAAATCTCATCATACCGCACCACAACAAAGGCTTCCATTAACAGTATCTACGCCACTACACAAACGAAACAGGCTTTCAATGAGTTATTGGGTATACCAGAGAGTGTACCCTTCCTAAAATTAAGAGATCGTAAAATAATTAGCATTGAAGTGTTGGAGAGATTGTAATATTATGACAAAAATAAAAGAGAAAATATAAAGCTGATATATCCACCATGTTCTTATTTGTCATTTACTTCATCCATATACATATTTTGTTTTTCTTCACCTCATCATGTGTTTTCTTTACCCTTTTTTTCATATGCCCAAGAATCACCACCTTCAACTTTTGTCTCTAAGAACCCATCTTTTTAATTAAATGAATAATAATAATTGTTTAACTTTTTAGACCCAAACCTAGCTTTTTCCAAATTAATTTCATTGTCTTCTATTTCTATTTCATCAAGTCCAACCCTAAATCACTAGGATCAAACTACAAATCATCTATAGTGAGTTCCATGAACAAATCATTTTCCAATTGATAGAAATTAAAAAGAGACTAATCTACAGAGGATGGTAATAAAAGACACAAACCATTTTTTAAAATTTTCAAAATTAAGTTGATTAAAAAAATTAACTCAAAGTAAACTTATCACCAATTTTAAACAAGTTGTGAATAAACAAATTAACGGAGTTTATATTAACCTAAAACATGCATTTAGGTGAGTGCAAGACAAAATAAGTAAATCAAACTATAACGCTCGATGTACAAGAAAATCCCAAATAGAAAAATCTCGAACGGCCCAACCAAAAAAATTCACTATCATACAGAATTACATAAGACTGGAAGAAGACTTACACAATGACTCAACACCTTGCAAACCTTAACGTATCTTCAATCTTCAATTGTTCCTCCATAGGACATATAGGAGTACATATATGTGGTGCCACAATGCGTGAGTCCACACACTTCTCAGTATCCACCGATCCAGACTCAGCAACCATCACACAATACGGAGTCCACTGTATGTAAACAAACGAGGCACAAAATTTACTGCACCAAAAAATTCTCAATAGATGTAAAGAATAAACCAATAGTTCCCACAAACAAGATCTCAAAGTATATAAAGATGAACTTTGGATCTTAAACTAGCTGGTTATAAACTAGGGTTTTTTTAGAGCTTTTTAAATAATTTGGGAACTTTTAAATCTTGGGAAAGTCTTACAGAAAACGGATGCCCCCAAATTCCTTTTTATAATTATTTTAAAAGGATAAGGACGAAAGAGTTGTGTAAAAATCATATTTTTAAAAAGATAAATTGTCGCATTATTTAAAGTTATGTTCGATCTCATTCGAACGATGTACATGTTCTCATTAGAACAACTTATAACAAGACATCTAACAAGAAATCAGATAAGGCAAAAATTTATGTTTTGGTGGAACCTCATTCGAACAAAGTACCTATTCCCCTTAGAACAACTTCTAACGAGATATCTAAGAGAAAATAAAAAAGGCTAATTTTGACTCGTTTGAAGTTTCATTTGATCCTGGTTTAAAGAAGGTGCTGTAAAATCAATTTAAAAATATTTTTTACAAAATGACACCCTAAACTAAATATCCAAGGATCAAAATATATGTGCATTCATACCTGAGAGATCCTTGGAAGTTGAAGATGAAACGTGGCACAAAACACAGAACGATGATATATTATCTTTAGCTTGGCTACTACTTCTCCAATCAAACATGTCATATGCTTGAAAAGTAAACACATTCAACACTTAACCTATGATTCAAAGAGTTTTGTCCAAACACGAAATAAGCCAAAATATACCAATTGGCTATATTCGAAAATTTGTCCTTAAAAATCTCCCCCTTTGGCTATTTTGGAAAAAATCAAAAATAAAAAGTCTTGTGGGTGGTTAAGCTCATCTAGGACTCAATCCCCAACCCCAAAAGGAAAAAGTACAACTCGATTGTTGAGTATCTTTGCTCGCTTGTAAACTTTATTGCATGTCACAAACCTGTATATTTAAATACACCTTCAAATGCAAAGATAATATAAACAATATAAACATGTATATGAATAAACTCCCCATACATCTAACGATCCCAACCTAGGTAAGACATCTCCCCCAAAGTTAAAGATCTCCTCGTAACACTAAAGTGAAGGGTACCATTTCTCCCTTTTTTTTTCACGAATAGACAAAGAAAGAATGGATAAGAAACCATTTCTCCCCTGTAAACCATATATCCCAAAAATGTGAGAACATGTGATATCAATAGGAAATATAGAGGAAATAATAATAACATGCAATGGCATAAAGTATGACAAACTCAACATTGCAACACAAGCACAAATAATCCAAAAAATGATCAATCAATACCAATATTGATGCAATAAATGATACCAACGTGAATATACAATGAAGAATGAGATGCCGATGTAAACAACAAATAATAGGTATAAATACGATCATATAGCATGCCAATTTTAATCAAAGATAAAGCACATGGTAATAATGGATTAAATGCATACGCAAAGACTCAAAAACAAACAATACCATATATATAAATATGCTAAATATACATATGACACACAATTATATATATATATAGGGAGAGCTTCAAAAGTGAACTTAAAAGATGAATATTTTAATGAACCTTAACAAAAACAACACTTAACAACCCATTAATTGTAATTCCTATGTTGTAATTGGTCCGCGCCAGCGACAATGGATGCGGTATGGGGGTGTATATTAAAAAATAACATGTGTATCATACGCACGTCTGTTGTCACTGGCGCGGACCAATTACGACATATGAATTAAAATTAACGGGTTGTTAAGTATTTTTTATTAAGGTTCATTAAAATGTTCCATCTTTTAAGTTCACGTTTGATCCTCTTATATATATAATAACCACAAACTAACACAAAAAGCAAAAGCGTTACACACGAGCATAGTATCGATGAGTCTAAACAAGTGGGATTGTGTGAAGGGGTGTGAACTAGAAATAAATTAATTATGGCCCAATTACACAAAATTTTCTTAGGATTTTTATATGATTGCACTAACTTTATCAAACAAAGATTTAGACTCATTGTTACAGATAAAGTCAACTCTTAAATGGACAAGCAAACACAATGCATACTAGCCTAGAAAATATTGATGATTCTCATATCAATAGCATCAAACCTGAATTAACTAGGACTCATTGTGTAAACCCATTGATCTTCAACTCATAACACTCTCAAAATTATAGATATACTATTATTTCTCTCATATTTTGAAGATACCAATTTAATTAAATAATCAATTAAGCAAAATTTTGGCCTTGGCAATATACATTGCTTTCTTTTGCTTCTTAATTTTTAGTCTCTTTCCAATGGTGGCCTTTCACACAAGGACGATTTCTCCTTTAGTATGACTTTCCTGTGCACACTTATATTTTCAATAAAATCACAAAATCACAATCAATTGTTATATATGCACAAATCCCCCAGTCAAATATATATGTATAATGACAAGATTTTTAGGAGAACTCATTTAGCTCATGTAACATATGAAGTTAAAATTTAAAGAGCTCGTGCATGTGTGTGAGGAGGCATGTGTAAAGTGAATCCATTAATCAAGTAATTTTCAAACTACTCCATGAAAGCATGATTAAGAACAATCCAAGCATTGAAAATCATAATCAAATGTCCTAGCCATATAGAAATATGGTATTAAGTGGATACAAACACACCAATATGCCACACAAAATGTGTAAAATTAAACTACACATAAATTAATTTTTTTTAGTTTTTAAATATTTTTCAAAATGATATCAATTTAACAAAAATAACTCAAAAGACAATTGAAATCTTTTTGTATTTTTTCATTATAAGACCTAATAAATGAAAAATCAAAATATAAAAAGCTCAAACCATATACAACTAGAAAACACATACATCATGAAGTACAAAATCTAGTGTATGTAAACATTCGAACACAATCAACCATATGATATAGCTTGGGAAGAATCACATTTAAGAATTTGAGAATCAACAAGTCTAAGATTCAATGCCTCTAAAACTGATTTCCTAACTTCCTAACCCAAATTGAATACTTAACGCGTTGAGTTTTAATCACCATAGTGACACTAGATCTATACTTCCTAGGAACTTTTTTAAGATCATAACAAAATGCCCTATGGTGACCTTTCCCAACACAATGCGAACATGTGTAAACACGAGGAATGTTACCTATAGGTTGACCTTATCTAACGTCTTGGGAAACGGTTGAAACTCTTGAACAAATGTTGGTCTTAGCTTTAGTTACGAAAGCATTTGAATTATCGAAGCCACTACCAACATTACCTAAGTTGCTTAGATCATAATCTAACTTCAAAATTCTATACTCAAGCAAAGAATTAGACTTTTTAAACATTAGAGACTCATTCTTCATATTTTTAATAAATCTTAGAAGGTTATCTTCCCCACCCCCTAAAGGCAAGAAAACTTCTCTCTAAGAGTGTTTTCATGTGCCTTTAAAACTTTGATTAATTTATTATTATCCTCAATAGCACATTCATTCACCCTAAACTCAAATGTCTTAGAGTCCTCTACTTTTTTCTCTAAAACCCGAACTCTAGCATCACTCTCTTTCTTGGACACTTCTAAAGTTTTAAAATCACGATCAATACACCAAAAATAGGAATCTGGCACGATTTAAAATGATGCAAGATCAAATCTAGCACGGTTTTGAACTGTGCCAGAATCAGGTGTTCCAAAATGACCATTTTTTTTGGCACGGTTTAATAGTGTGCCAGATTTGGCCAAACAGAAACACTTCTGGCACATTTTTAAACTGCGTCAGAATTTAATATTTCTGGCACACTTTTGGCACACTTTTGAACTGTACCAAATTTTTTTATCAAAGAAAAAAAATTAATTATAAATAATATTACCCCAAAAAATCAACAATATTTCCACTATTTTTCTGACCTGTTTTACCAAAGAAAAAATTCAATAATAATACAAAGTTCGCACGGTAAAAATAGTAGAACAACAATACAAATAGTGCGCAATAACATAAATACACATCCAGATAATAAGCCGAATAAAAATTAACGGCTCAAATTCCATTAATAGAAAATTCATCTTAATACACGAAATGCATCTTAATACATATGAAATTCATCTCAATACATGATGCAATTTGTGAAATCTATATCAAATACAGCAAGGATGTTCAAATACATCAATTAAATGGTCGTTGACTATGCATGCGATCTGCATGAAGTGTATAATGGTGGTGCCCACAAGACTTGGATTTACAAATCCCCGTAGATATTTTTCGAATGATTCACATTTGCTCTGAATCTGCACATGAAATTAAACAATGGCGAAGATCATCATGAATGAAACCTAGTTGGAATCTCTACTACAAAACTCTAGAAATATACATAATATTATTTAAATTTTATTTAATAAAATGTTATACATAATGATCCAAAAAGATTTAGATGAGCATGAAAGGGAAATACCTGTCAAATATACACACTCTTGTATGTATGTATTTACGTACATTAAACTTGCATTCCATGCCACCATCCACGAAAACATCATCAATGCCTAACTGTTTATTCTGTGATGCAAGCTTTGTTAGTGTGACAAAAGCAATCTATCCTTGTCAATGAAAAGTAAAAACCGATTGAAAGTAAACTTTTAAGTAAATTTATGCATATTTCAAAAAACACAAATGGACAGGTTATATACAATTACGAACTACAAAATATATAACTGTTATATAACACTTATGTTATATAAAAGTTTATATTAAAAAAATGTAGTTAGTAGCTTTGATAACTTTGTTTGCGCATTGTAACAGTGTAAGGAATACGTTCATTTATGCCTATATTCTTCAAAGCAACACGGCGCAAGAACTTGGGCATCCCTTTCCATATTATCTCATGGAAGTAGTTCATTCCTGCCCTCATCTCAACTTGTGGAGTTGGAGTAGTTCTCCTTATTTCATCAGTTCAAAATGCAGCTTGTATATACATTGGAAAAATCAAAGAAGTTAGTCATAGAACTCGCCCGGAAACGGAAGGGGGTGGGGGTGATTCCGCATGTTACCCTCTTACCATCTTAAAACTACTACTATCAAATGTGTTTTAATCCCGTTAGTTTATAAAGAAAATGTTAGCATCATATTTTGCCCACTTTTGACAAGTATTCTGCCTCCTCTCGTGATACTGGCAGAGTCTTATGTAGGAGACTCGTATATGCAAATATGTGGGGGAAGACGGGAGCACACACATATATAAACATGATACACGTGTAATGTATATTCGAGTAAACATAATCTTAACACTTGAAAAAATTGAAAATATAGACATGGAAGAGCATGCAAAGTTTGTCTTGAAAAATGTAGTCAGTTGGTTCCAATTTCAAATAGAAATGTTTCTCAAATGAACAAATCCTACAAATCACATGTCAACAATAATAGATAAAAATATAGAGGAATAGAAACTAAAAATGTTAATGTATATTAAAAAAATTATGACGTCAGTTTTAAAATGTCGAATTAGTTGAGAATAATGAAAATGGAATAGCATGTGTAGTGCAAACAAAAAAATCTTAAATGTGTGAAACAACAAATTTGGGTACTACGTTATGTCCAAAATATGTTTAAAGAAGAAAATTTATTATAATTTTGAGTTAAGGACTATATTAAATTTATAAAAATATAATGGTAAAAGTTTAAACGCTAACAAGATACTAAAAGTGAAGGATTATTAGACATTTTATTTAATGCAGATACAAATAGAGTTGGTGATAAGATAATTATGGGTTTCTTAATAGTGTCTTCCAACATGTACCTCCAAGAAAGGAAAAATATAAGAGTGAAAAATATGTCCAAAAAGATTGTAATATTGCCAGCTCTTAGACTGTATATTTCTACAATAGTATACCTCGTGATATATCATATATGAAGGCCCAATTTTCGTTCAGGATAAAAATATTCTTCACTTGGGTAAAAAGTAAGATGGTGAAGTATTTTCACTTTTTAACAGATGAAGTTTATCCGTGCGAGCTTGTAAATAATTGTATGCAGTACCCGTTATACTTGTATTTTGGATGAAATAGTAATGGAGCATACATTTTATCTATAAAGAAAGAACGAAGACCAACCAATAATATATTAGCCCACCTCTCTCTGTAGAGCCTCATCCAGCTCCTGCTTATCATTCAGAGTGATGCCTTTAGCATACAACTAAGCCAAAAAAATTTGAATCCTGAAAAAGATAAAAGTCACAGAGAAAGTATCATTAGAATTGTTGGTAAAGGAAAACAATTATAATCTCTTTTCTAGATGGCATTGTGAAGTAATGAAAAGTTCCAAGTGGGACATTTAGATAACACAAAGGCAAATAAATCAGCAGAGAATATATTAAAAAAAAAGGGAGTCTTTCTTTCACAGAGAGAGAGACCTGAATTTTTTTTTCTATGCAAAAGATGGACATTTTTTTAGCGAATTTGGTGGAGTTTAAATTCCATGAAGAGATCTTCTCCATCATTTTGGAGAGAAATAAATGCAATAATTTAGTGAAAGAAATGTAAATTCAATTTATACGCGTAGTCGTTGATATGTATCATTTGTATTTCACCCATTAAATGATTGGAATTGGTGTAGATGATCTACTTAAACTTGAGTCATCTTCATAAAGTTTCATCATAAAATTCAACTATGTACTCCCCAAAAGGGGAGGTATGTAAGTATCTTAAAATAAGTACGCCTACGATAACAAGATGGCTTTTATACTAGGATCGTTAGCAAGTTGTAGAAGATAAACCTTCCATGATTCTGAAGAAAAGATCTACGGACAGGCTGAGTGGGATGTTCCGTGAGGACCAAATCCAATGTTTGGTTCTTTAAAGGCTCGAAAACTTCTTGAGGGGACTTCTTCAGTTGCACCACCAGACGCTTAAGGGTCTCTTCAATATCTATTTTTCCATGCTTTTCTGCTGATAAACCAAAACTATAAAAGATTTAGAAGTCTTAAGCTCACAAACCATCACATAAGCTAGAAACTCAATTCTTTTGGCACAAGTTTGTTGTTTTATGACTCATAACTCGACGGCATATATAAATAGAATTCACTTGCAGTAGAATACATGGCTTACTTGGCAACTGTCGAAGTATGCAATACAAATGCAGGACTTCTATCAACCAGTGATCTCCATCTCCTACGGCCTATCTGCCAATACATAAAAGGAAATCAAAGTTTATTCACAAAATTCGATAGAGTAAGCATCCACAAAATAAAGACATGAATAATGCACAAAAAATAACACTGAATGAAGAACAAATAATTCATTGCGTGGGAGAACAAAAAAGCACGACCATTTCTTCCCTACAAATTTAACAAAACACATATCAAACCTCAAATATCTGGCAAAGGCATTTAGCAATTTATGACGGAAACATCACAATTAGATATATACATGTACCAAAATTCAGATCAAAATGAAAATTTGAAACAAATATTTCGTATAGGAGATTAATTTCAATAAATTTTGTGAGGCTTTGCAATGTAGCCTATCATTCATAATTAGCTAACAATGGATGCTAGATAAGCTAAAAATCAATTTATTTCTCCAACGTAAATATTTATAAATCAATTTATTTCTTAAACATGGATGCTAGGTAAGCTAATAATCAAGTTAAAAGAAATCGCCCTTATATTAAGAAAACATTTAATTTAGGCACAATCTGCTCAGACTTCAACACTGAGAAAAAAAACTCTCTTACATATCTGCCATCAATGATCAAAATCAGCCCCAAATTCCCTACTATTCGAAATCAAGATCGTTAAAAATATATTGAATTTTACAATAGGAATACATAAAACTGAACAGGGCAAAAAAACTTTACCTATGTATCACTCGTAAAGTCTTGTAACGTATATCCTGACACTTTTCTTGACCAGGTACCTGCTTTAATGTGATAAAACAGAGGGACATTTTAATATTAAAATAATATCATTTATCAATTTAAGTTAAGATTGCATTGATTTAAAGATTGCATTGATAAAATTTATAATTCATCCATCTAGTTCTATTGTCCTAAGGATCAATGAAATCATCATTATTAATCCACTAAAGAAGAGATAAATAATTCACTTCCAACCATATATAATGACAATTATAAGACCAAGAAAATCCAATCCCTTAAATAACAACTAAAAGCTTAGTATGAAAAGATGAATTAAAAGAAACTTTCTTATAGAAGGCAACTTTAACAAAGCCGCTGCAGTTTCTAAAAACTACTCTAGTTGAAGATATGTTACCATCCTTATATGAGAGACCATTTGTATTAAGTCTAGTCTATAAAATGAGGGGAGAGAACCACCTGACTTCAATGATATTGGGATATTTTCTCAGTTTAGGAGTAAAATTTATAGAATGAATAATTAACAAATCAGCAACGTCATAATGAATATGTCATTTCACCAAATTACTCATAAATCTAATAATATTAGACAGATATTTCAAACAACCACTGATGGTGGGAATCTTATTCTCAAATATAGCTTGTGTAATACCCCGCATTTTTATCGATACTTATTTATGGGATTAATTAAATTAAATGTGAATTAATTGAGAATTAATTCGGATAAAATACTAACGAGTTGTGAGTTGGTATTTGATTATAATGTGTATATATGGCAATATATAAATATTGAGAATATTAAAATTGTCGCGAGATAGAAATATGGCAATTTGGAAATTTTGTTGGGGCGCGCGTGACAGTCGCGTCAGGAAAGTAATTATTTAATTAAAAAGTGAATTTTATTTCTATTAACCGTATGGTCATTTTGAGTGCGCCAACGCGTCCGGAAGGGTCGAAATAGTCAGAAAACACTAGCTGGGGGTTAAGTTTGGGTCCCGGGGCATTATTGGGCCATACCGGTAACTTAAAAGGGCATTTTGGTAATTTCAGAAATTTGGGAATTAAAACCCACGAAAATTAGAAATAAAATCTAACTTATTCTTTATCCACTAAACCCACTAACTACACTAAATGACTTAATGGGCTACGGGAGTTATTGGAAGAAATAGAAAAGAAGTTCCTAAGGCAACCTCTAAACTTCCATTGTCATCATCTTTAGAGAAGAACTTGTAGAGAGAGAGAGAAAAGAGAATTCTGCAGAGAGAGAGAGAACAATTCAACCTTCAAGATTCAACATCAAATTCAGAGAAAGATTAGAGGCAAGTGATTTAAATACAATTGATTCAATGTTATGCTTTTCCATGTTTAGGGAAATTAACGAATTTATCTTGGAAGATTGATATAGACCCTTGAATTTGAAGATTAAAACTATGAACTATGTTAGGTATTGCATGTAGAAACATTCTGGACGGATTATGGATTCAAAATATAACCCTTGATGATCTAAAAATGGATTTAAGAAGAGGTTTATTAATGTTCTTGAAAGAAATAGAAAACTAGAGTTCTTGATGAAGTTTTGATCCAAATAAAGCCCTTGGTTGATGAATTATTGGTTTTAGAACGTTAACAATGTTGTAGGATGGTTATATGATGTTATTATAACGTTAAATTAGAGTTTCATGCATTATAATGGTGTTTTGGGACGAGTTGAGGACTGCAAAACGAAGCAGTCCGTAGCCTACCTGGTGCGATCGATCGATCGACATTCATCAGTCGATCGATCGACCACCATCGATCGATCGAGGTTCAAGGTCGATCGATCGACCTTCCCAGAAAGAGTAAAATTTTACTAGTTAAACCTTAGTGATGTTAACCCTTAGAAATTATTATTGGAGACTTTATGAATATCCTTAGACTTAAGGAAGACTAGTAGGTATGGTTATAAAATTTGGACCTTAATTAGAATTCAATTTGAGGAATTATTCTAAAAGCTAATGAAACTCGACGAGTGAGATAATATTAGGGTTAAAAGAGTAAATTTGAATAAATTGATGAAATGAGGTTTGGGGCAGAAGTATGGACCTTAAGAAAAATGATGTTATATGTGATTATAATAGGAAACTTAATAGTTCCTTTGAGATAGGTTTTAAGTACAAGAAATTATATCGTGAGATGTGTCGACAGTCTACATTTTATAGTATCGGAAGACTTAAAATGTATAAAATTGGAATAATGGTATAAGAATGTAGAATGTACCTTTATTAATAATGAGACATCTAAGATGTGTGAATGCTTAGTATATGATTTTTGTGTATGACATACCTACCATACTTGCTATCACGGGAGGTTTACGTTCGCTTAGGGCCTTCTAATCCTTATGTGCCCGGATTTAGTTTGGTACCTAGAGGACATAGTTCAAGGGAATGACTTAATTGTGAGTTATTAAGCCAGCTGACTATGGAGCGTAGGTATGTACGTGACCCATGGATATGTTGAATTATGTTGGCCTCCATTTTTGTGTGTTGTGCTTAATCTAACAATTCCTGAGAGATTCGGAATTTGTAGTCCTTATGTACGTGATGTACCGGGATGGATAGCAGAGTATGTGTGCACCGCAGCTTAGCCTCGGGGTGCTTATATTGTATATTTATGATGTGAATAATATATGGTTCAATGAAAAGGAATTGCTATGTTTATTTATGAGAATCATTTATAGTAACTCCTTGAGAAGATAAATAAGGGGATAACCTCCAGTAAACGGTAATGCTAATAATTGAGAATCCGAATTCAAGTAAAGCTATCTATTTAAGTGATAACATTGGGAATTCATATTGTGAATCGAGTAGTTGGGTTAGAACTTATGATGGTTTAGTTAGATATAAATAACACATGAATGGGTACAGGAATGTTAGGAGTGCACAGTTAGACGAGAGGTGAGTATTTCATGTGAGAGCACGTCCTAACATGTATCTTGCATTCATTGTTTTAAATGTTATTAAAGAACTTGTTATTTTTAAAATACTCTCCACATTCGGGCTCTGACCCATTTTCTTTCAAATCTATATTTTTGTAAAAACCATTTTAGGTGCCCAGCCACAAGGACACCATGCATAGGAATTCTATACAGGTGACGAGTTGTAGCTGTTGTGGAAATTACAGGGCCTTGATAGTAGACACATCCTTTTCTTGTCTCGATTCCATATTCAGATTCATCATTTGTAGGGCATGTCGCCCATTTCTTTTAGAGATACTTTACATTTCAAGTATTCAGACTTTGGTTTGTAATTAATTCAGGATGGAGACTTGTTTCATGTATTTCCATATTGAGATTGTTGTGAGGAGTATTTCCTCCAGACTTATTATTATTTGTTGGTTACTTTATTGAGACCTTATGGTGCTTGGTGATGTCATTCTTTTACATTTCATTTATCGCATGTTAATCGGATTTAATTTAAAATTTGACAACTTACTTTTTAAATACTAGGTGGTTAGAAATCATTAAAATGTTTTCGACAGTGATGCTATTAACTGAACCAACTTGGCATTTTGTATTAATTTAATAAAGTAGTAGCTACTCGGTATTTAATTAGTCGGAGTGTCACAGGTGGTATCAGAGCATCAGGTTCTAGTGTCCTTTAGGATCTGTACGGCTTATTATGTTTCCGCTAAGCTTTCTTTGATGTAGAGCCCTATATTTTAGGACTGTTGTATTCCTTTATGTATGCTTCGCTCTTCAGCTATTTTAAGTTTATAACTGCGAACTTATAAACTTTACTCTTATTTCAGATGCCTCCACGACGTGCGCAGCGAGTTCCTAGGGATGCACAGCCCGAGCCACAGCCAGCTCCAGTACAGGGCACCATGAATGCCGCCGAGGTTACAACCATTGTAGCCCAAGCGGTAAATGTCGCTCTTGCCGTTGTACAGCAGGCACCACCCCAGGTGCCAGTAGCCGCACCAGTTCAGGCACATGCATTCCCGTCTGCTTGGGAACGTGTTCGTGATGCTTTTCAGAAAGCACACCCTCCGGAGTTTGCAGGTAGCTCCGATGTTGTGGTATCTAGTCAGTGGAGGAAGGATATTCAGAGGCACCTGAGGATGTATGAGTGCACCGATGTTCAGAAGAAGATACTAGCTACTTTCAAGCTAGTAGGTTCTGCATTGCAGTGGTGGGAGTCCTTTACCACCGCAGGGGAGAGGGACACTCTCACTATTCAGGAGTTTTGGGTGCGGTTCGACCGCAAATATTTTTCGTCAGCTGTTCACATGGAGATGAGAAGGAAGTTGATGAACCTCAAGCAGAAGGGAAAGACTGTGGCCGAGTATGAGGCCGAATTCACTAACTTACTGAACATTATGCCGGATGAGATACCAACGGAAGAGAAGAAGATTCAGAAGTTCACAGATGGATTGACTTGGAGGATCCGTCAGCATTTGTTAGGGAATCTCTCTTTAGCCACTTATTCTGATGTGGTTAACGTTGCACTGCTACACTGTCAGTATCATCGCTTTCACATGTCTAAGAGCAAGAGATCAGGGGAGTCCAGCCATCAGGGCAGGACCGGGGGAAATGGTGCCAACGGGGCACATTCTACTCAGGGACAGTACAGGAAGGGTGACCAGGGTTTCCAACAGGGGGATTCTAAGAGATTCCGATCAGGGGGTTTCAGGAACGGTCAGGGAGGATTCCGGAATGGCCAGCAGGGTCAGAACGGCCATCAGGGCCAGCGGGGTCAAAATGGTCAACAACAGCAGTTTCACCAGGGCCAGCAAGGCCAAGGCAGAAATGGTAACGGTCACCAGGGCCGTGGTCAGCAGGGGAAGCGAGGGGGAAACTTCCAGGGGAAGTGTTTCAATTGTGGTAAGATTGGCCACAAACGTCAGGATTGTCCTGATAAGGGCAGGGCCCCACAGCAGCAGCAGCAGGGTGGTCGACACGAGCCACAGAGGTCTATATTTCCCGCCGCCCTCCCAGCACCACAGATGGCAGCATTACCGCCCATTCCAGCAGTCCCAGTTCAGCAGGGACAGCTTCAGTATGGGAGAGTGTATCAGCTCCAGCAGGTCACAGCCTCACAGGATCCACCAGCCATTGAGGGTATGTTCTCTATTCAGGGGACTATGGGGCGCATTTTATTTAACACGGGGACTACACACTGTTTTATTGATATGAGATTTTCACGCACCATTGGGTTATTAGACACCGCAGAGAGCACCGCTACTTGTGTAGACTCACCGTTGAGTAGGGGTTCCATGATTTCTCTTATGTGTAGAGGTGTGGGTATAGAGATCGGGAGGTTTACTTTACCCGCTGATATGTTAGTGTTAGAGATGACCGAGTATGATGCCATTATTGGTATGGATTGGCTAGTTGCGTACCGAGCCATGATTGACTATTTTAGTAGGAGTATTATCTTTGCCATTCCCGGGCAGGAGATGTTTTTAGTGGCGATGCCTCGCCCTAAGGGAGGATCGTCCACTCATTTGTACTACATAGAGGAGGAGACCTCCAAGGAAGTGGTGATACCACTTGATTCGATTCCGGTTGTTCGAGAGTTTGTCGATGTATTTCAGGATATACCTGGATTACCTCCGAGTAGAGAGATAGATTTTGTGATTGATTTGACATCGGGCACTCGGCATATTGCCCGCGCACCTTACCGTATGGCTCCAGCTGAGATGAGAGAGTTACGGGATCAGATTGAGCAGTTGTTGGGTCAGGGGTTTATCCGGAGGAGTACTTCGCCGTGGGGTTCCCCTGTGTTATTTGTAAAGAAGAGGGATGGATCGTTGAGATTGTGTGTAGATTACCGGGAGTTGAATAAGGTCACGATACGGAATAAGTATCCGTTGCCCCGAATCGATGACTTATTCGACCAGTTGAGAGGAGCTTCTTTCTTCTCAAAGATTAATTTTCGATCGGGATACCATCAGTTGCGTATCAGGGAAGAGGACATCTCGAAGACTGCTTTCTTAACGAGATATGGTTTCTACGGGTTTCGGGTTATGCCTTATGGTTTGACCAATGCTCCAGCCGTGTTTGTGGACTTGATGAATATGGTGTTCAGAGAGTTCCTAGATCAGTTCGTTATTGTCTTCATTGATGATATTCTGGTTTACTCCCAGACAGAGGAGGAGCACACCGAGCATTTGAGGCAAGTTTTGCAGACGCTACGTCAGAACGAGCTGTATGAAAAGTATGAGAAGTGCGGGTTTTGGCTGAAGGAGGTTCAGTTTTTGGGGCATATTATTTCCGACCGAGAGATATCTGTTGATCCGGGGAAGGTATCCGCGGTGAGGGAGTGGGGACAGCCCACGACACCGACTGAGATCCGTAGTTTCTTGGGCCTAGCAGGATACTACAGGAGGTTTATTCGGGGTTTCTCAAAGATAGCGGGTCCTTTGACACATCTGACTCGTAAAGGTGTGCCGTTCATTTGGAGTGATGCCTGTCAGTTGGAATTCGATGAGTTGAAGGACAAATTGACCTCAGCACCCGTGTTAGCATTGCCAAGACCGGTAGTTGAGTATCTATTTTACACCGATGCGTCCTTACAAGGACTTGGAGGTGTATTACAGCAGGAGAGTTAGGCCATAGCTTATGCTTCCCGTAAGCTTAAGCCTCACGAGAAGAATTACCCCACTCATGATTTGGAGTTAGCGGCAGTGGTATTTGCCCTTCGAAATTGGAGACATTATCTTTTGGGGGAGAAGTTTTGATTGTTCACGGACCACAAGTCCCTACAGTACCTGTTCACGCAGAAGGAGCTGAATATGCGGCAACGGAGGTGGCTTCAGTTTGTGAAGGACTATCAGTTTGATATTCAATATCACCCGGGGAAGGCTAACGTGGTAGCAGACGCGTTGATCCGTAGGCCAGTAGATGAGGTGGCAGGGGTGTGGAAGGAAAAGTGTAAAGACTTGGGACACCATGATGCAGTGGCCCGATCGTTCATGTCTGTGATGACTGTTACACCGCAGATTATCATGAGAGTGGTGAAAGCACAGGCAAATGACTCGTTCTGTCAGGAGCAGATAGTTCGATTACTAGCAGAGGGAGCCGATTCCTATACCGTTAGCTCAGACGGGGGATTACGCTTCAATGGCAGACTGGTAGTTCCGGAAGGGGAGGAACTGCGACACGAGGTTATGGCAGAGTCGCATGGCTCACGGTTCGCGGTACATCCCGGTGGGGACAAGATGTACCAAGACATGAGACGTCAGTATTAGTGGAGCGGGATGAAGAGAGATATTACCGTGTTTGTTTCTAAATGCGCCACTTGTCAGTTGGTAAAAGTGGATCATTAGAGACCGGCAGGACTTCTACAGCCATTAGAGGTCCCGATGTGGATGTGGGAGAGCATCTCCATGGACTTTATCACGGGGTTGCCTACTTCACAGAGAGGTCACGACTCCATTTGGGTAATTGTGGACAGGCTGACCAAAGTCGCTCATTTTCTACCCGTAAGGACCGACTACACTACGGGATAGTATGCCCAGCTTTTTATTGCAGAAATAGTGAGACTTCACGGTGTGCCCCTAAATATCATGTCTGACCAAGACAAGATATTTATTTCACTGTTTTGGGAGAGTTTTCAGGAGGCCATGGGCACGGAATTGCAGTTGAGTACGACTTATCATCCAAAGACCGATGGGCAAACCGAGGGTACAAATCAGATGTTGGAAGACATGTTGTGGATGTGCATCATTGACTTCGAGGGTAGATGGGAGCAGTATCTTCCACTGGTGGAGTTTGCTTACAACAACTCCTACCAGTTCACCATTGGTATGGCTTCATTTGAGGCGTTGTACGGTAGACCTTGTCGTTCCCCAGCATGTTGGTTGGAGGTGGGGGAAAACAAACTACTTGGGTCGGAAGTGATTCAGGATACTTCGGCGAGGATAGAATTGATACGGAGTCGCATTCGGGTAGCTCAGGATCGGCAGAAGAGCTACGCTGATGCGAAGAGGTTCTTCAGGGAGTTCCAAGTGGGGGACCAGGTTTTACTCAGAGTATCTCCTATGAAGGGGATTATGCGATTTGGGAAGAAGGGTAAGTTGGCACCGAGATACGTGGGACCATTTCCTATCATTGAGCGGATTGGGTCTGTTGCGTATAGACTTGGGTTACCGGAGCATTTACACAGGATTCATGATGTGTTTCATATTTCCTCGCTAAGGAAATATCTTAGAGATGATTTGGCTCATTCTCACATTGCTTTGGAGGACATCGACCTCCAGCCCGATAGCTCCTACGAGGAGGGACCGATTGCTATTTTGGACCGAAGTGGGCGAAAATTGCGGTCAAAGATAGTTCCGTTAGTACGTGTTCAGTGGCGGCATCATAATGTCGAGGAGTCCACATGGGAGCGCGAGGATGAGATGCGCGAATGCTATCCAGAGTTATTTTTACCAGGTACTTTCTAGTTCCGAATTTCGGGACGAAATTCTGTTATTAGGGGGGGAAGTATGTAATACCCCGCATTTTTATCGATATTTATTTATGGGATTAATTAAATTAAATGTGAATTGATTGAGAATTAATCCGGATAAAATACTAACGAGATGTGAGTTGGTATTTGATTATAATGTGTATATATGGCAATATATGAATATTGAGAATATTAAAATTGTCGCGAGATAGAAATACGGCAATTTGGAAATTTTGTTGGGGCGCGCGTCAGGAAAGTAATTATTTAATTAAAAAGTGAATTTTATTTCTATTAACCGTATGGTCATTTTGAGTGCGCCAACGCGTCCGGAAGGGTCAAAATAGTCAGAAAACACTAGCTGGGGGTTAAGTTTGGGTCCCGGGGCATTATTGGGCCATACCGGTAACTTAAAAGGGCATTTTGGTAATTTCGGAAATTTGGGAATTAAAACCCACGAAAATTAGAAATAAAATCTGACTTATTCTTTATCCACTAAACCCACTAACTACACCAAATGACTTAATGGGATACGGGAGTTATTGGAAGAAATAGAAAAGAAGTTCCTAAGGCAACCTCTAAACCTCCATTGTCATCATCTTTAGAGAAGAACTTGTAGAGAGAGAGAGAAAAGAGAATTCTGCAGAGAGAGAGAGAATAATTCAACCTTCAAGATTCAACATCAAATTCAGAGAAAGATTAGAGGCAAGTGATTTAATTACAATTGATTCAATGTTATGCTTTTCCATGTTTAGGGAAATTATCGAATTTATCTTGGAAGATTGATATAGACCCATGAATTTGAAGATTAAAACTATGAACTATGTTAGGTATTGCATGTAGAAACATTCTGGACGAATTATGTATTCAAAATATAACCCTTGATGATCTAAAAACGGATTTAAGAAGAGGTTTATTAATGTTCTTGAAAGAAATAGAAAACTAGAGCTCTTGATGAAGTTTTGATCCAAATAAAGCCCTTGGTTGATGAATTATTAGTTTTAGAACGTTAACAATGTTGTAGGATGGTTGTATGATATTATTATAACGTTAAATTAGAGTTTCATGCATTATAATGGTGTTTTGGGACGAGTTGAGGACTGCAAAACGAAGCAGTCCGTAGCCTACCTGGTGCGATAGATCGATCGGCATTCATCAGTCGATCGATCGACCACCATCGATCGATCGAGGTTCAAGGTCGATCGATCGACCTTCCCAGAAAGAGTAAAATTTTCCTAGTTAAACCTTAGTGATGTTAACCCTTAGAAATTATTATTGGAGACTTTATGAATATCCTTAGACTTAAGGAAGACCAGTAGGTATGGTTAAAAAATTTGGACCTTAATTAGAATTCAATTTGAGGAATTATTCTAAAAGCTAATGAAACTCGACGAGTGAGATAATATTAGGGTTAAAAGAGTAAATTTGAATAAATTGATGAAATGAGGTTTGGGGCAGAAGTATGGACCTTAAAAAAAATGATGTTATATGTGGATATAATAGGAAACTTAATAGTTCCTTTGAGATAGGTTTTAAGTACAAGAAACTATGTCGTGAGATGTGTCGACAGTCTACATTTTATAGTATCGGAAGACTTAAAATGTATAAAATTGGAATAATGGTATAAGAATGTAGAATGTACCTTTATTAATAATGAGACATCTAAGATGTGTGAATGCTTAGTATATGATTTTTGTGTATGACATACCTACCATACTTGCTATCACGGGAGGTTTACGTTCGCTTAGGGCCTTCTAATCCTTGTGTGTCCGGATTTAGTTTGGTACCTAGAGGACATAGTTCAAGGGAATGACTTAATTGTGAGTTATTAAGCCAGCTGACTATGGAGCGTAGGTATGTACGTGACCCATGGATATGTTGAATTATGTTCGCCTCCATTTTTGTGTGTTGTGCTTAATCTAACAATTCCTGAGAGATTCGGAATTTGTAGTCCTTATGTACGTGATGTACCGGGATGGATAGCAGAGTATGTGTGCACCGCAGCTTAGCCTCGGGGTGCTTATATTGTATATTTATGATGTGAATAATATATGGTTCAATGAAAAGGAATTGTTATGTTTATTTATGAGAATCATTTATAGTAACTCCTTGAGAAGATAAATAAGGTGATAACCTCCAGTAAACGGTAATGCTAATAATTGAGAATCCGAGTTCAAGTAAAGCTATTTATTTAAGTGATAACATTGGGAATTCATATTGTGAATCGAGTAGTTGGGTTAGAACTTATGATGGTTTAGTTAGATATAAATAACACATGAATGGGTACAGGAACGTTAGGAGTGCACAGTTAGACGAGAGGTGAGTATTTCATGTGAGAGCACGTCCTAACATGTATCTTGCATTCATTGTTTTAAATGTTATTATAGCACTTGCTGTTTTTAAAATACTCTCCACATTCGGGCTCTGACCCGTTTGCTTTCAAATCTATCTTTTCGTAAAAACCATTTTAGGTGACCAGCCACAAGGACACCATGCATATGAATTCTATACAGGTGACGAGCTGTATCTGTTGTGTAAATTGCAGGGCCTTGATAGTAGACGCCTCCTTTTCTTGTCTCGATTCCATATTCAGATTCATCATTTGTAGGGAATGTCGCCCATTTCTTTTAGAGATACTTTACATTTCAGTTATTCAGACTTTGGTTTGTAATTAATTCAGGATGCAGACTTGTTTCATCTATTTCCATATTGAGATTGTTGTGAGGAGTATTTCCTCCAGACTTATTATTATTTGTTGGTTACTTTATTGAGACCTTATGGTGTTTGGTGATGTCATTCTTTTACATTTCATTTATCGCATGTTAATCAGATTTAATTTAAAATTTGACAACTTACTTTTTAAATACTAGGTGGTTAGAAATCATTAAAAAAAATTCGACAGTGATGCTATTAACTGAACCAACTTGGCATTTTGTATTAATTTAATAAAGGAGTAGCTACCCGGTATTTAATTAGTCGGGGTGTCACAGCTTGATTCCTAACCATTCAAATGGTATCAAAAGTTCCTAAAATAGAAGCATACCACATTCTTATAATGAGAGTATTGCCTTTAAACAACTGAGCTTGATTCCAAAAAAACGATATGGTAGAAATATCTAGAAACTTCTTAAATCTGAAGAAAATACGATGCCAAATAGACTTAGTGTATGTGTACTCCACAAAAAGATGATTCAAACTCTCCATCTGATATTACATAGAACACATCTAGAACACATATGGAAACCCTTATACTATAAAACATCAGAAGTAGAAATTCCACCTTACAATATTTTTCACAAAGTGAAAGATATTCTAGGAGGAATGTGTATATGCCAAAGTTTAAAAAAAATATGTTGCTTACCCTTCTTTGGTATAGAAAACACATAATCATCTTTGAAGGAAGGACTCCTTGTTGAAGTAAAAGGACAGATACGAGCGTCATTTCAATTGACAACGGAAAGAGGAATAGACATAATCTTTGAATAAATTGAGGTGAAAGAAGTGATAAATGGTTGAGGGAAGTTCTATTGACCTGTTTGAATGAAGTCTTACACCTTAAGTTCCAAATCATCATAAAAAAAATTCACTCCCACTTGTTGAGAAATGGAAGATACCAACCAATTTGAAGTCTAGAATAGCATTGATTTTCCATTTCCAATCTGTCATTCAGCATTAAGAGGAATATAATCAAGAGCCTCCTTATAACCATGCCAAATAGAGATGTTTTTATAGCATCTATTGGTTCAAAAGTTAAATCTAGCCTTAATAAATTGAGGCAACATAGGAAGAGGCGTGCACTCATGTACACTTTGAGATAGGTAACAATTGGAATAGTGCACTCGGTTTCTTATTAGGATCAACTCAACATTACTCTCATTAAGATCAACTTTTATAACACATGTCAGAGGAAACACAAGCTACCCTCCCTAAGGACTTACTTATTAATGCATCATTAACAACATTAGCGTTACTTAGATGGTGATATATCAGAACCAATCAGACCTGAAGTTCCTTAAATGGAGCGGTGGAAACCCCTCGGATGTAAAGTAACTTATCCTGGAACTGTTTAATTTGGTTTCACATTCATTGCAATTGAGATGGAATTGGATAACGATTAATCTATAAGTTGAAAGGATATTAGATATGTATTGTATCAAAATAAAATGTCTAACATCAACTAAACACATACACACACACTCACTTATTTTCATCGCTCTTATGGCTTCACTCTCACGCCTCATTTTCCATCTTATCATACTGATTTATGCTGAAATAAAATTAACCCCTCTTGTATTTGATTAGTTGATTTAATATAATTGAGGTTTTACACATTGTGTGTGATTTGAGTATTTCGCTACATTTACATCCATTAGTAACAGAGCCAGATTAGCTCTTAGTGAGTGAGTAAACCATTGTTGTGAGTGAGTGGTATATGATAAAAACATGTAATATGAGTGCATCAGAGAAGAAGATGGAGACCATGGAGGCAAGCATAGCTTCCCTAATGTCCATGATAAAAGAAAAATCTATAATCGTTGAATGAAAATAGCCCCGCCCGTCGTAATCGATGTAATGACAATCGTTGAACTTATATGATAAGACGGGTGGAATATATGGAGGAGACATGTTTGAGTCTTTGAGAGAATGAAAAGGGTATCTAAAGTTTACATTTTTAGCACTTCAAGATATCTGAAGTTTACATGCCCCTTGTAAACTTTATACTAAAGCTTGCCTTGATTCGAGTACCTTACCAATCACTAAAATCTTCCCCAATCATCCCTCTCATGCGCTCGATCATAGGAAGTTAAAGATGATTTATCCCTTTTATGCCATTTGTCATTATTTTTGGCACACGCATTTGGTATCCCTTATTCACTAGTCTTCATATCATATGCTTTAAATGAGTTGTATCTCAGGGTATAGTAAGAATATAAATACATAAATTAGATTCAATACAAAGTGAAAAAATCTATAACACACATAAAGAAAGCATATATATTGCAAGACAGTAAGCATAATAATTAAATGAACCATACATGTCCTTTAACATCCACCAACCCTCATTAGTGATACACTAACAAAACAAATAACAAAGATACAATGAGAACAAATCAAATATAATTTATCAGTTATAATCTAAAGTGTGCTGAACTAAGAAAACATCCTAATTTTATATCAATCATGTCTAAGAACAAATTTTAACATGAACATTTCGTGGAGTTTGCAATAATCAGCTCTGAAAAGTATCCTCCGTGTGATGATACGTGCAAAGTATTTTAATAAGTGACTGAACCTTTGGAGTAACTTTTCCATCAGTCACAACAGATCCTATAATCACATCCATATGCTCCCCACTAGACACAAGTATACCATACAAATACACAATCAAAAGGATTGTTAAAGTATATCCCATTATAAGCTTGGTTTGTAATCTACCAAGGAAATTAATAACGCAAGGAAAATGTAAAACGCACACACACAAGCAACTGGACAAATATAAATATAAAATAAATGGAAAGTGGACTCGTAATTCGGGGATGAGGTATATATAGTGCTAAAGGGAAACAAAATAAAATTAAACTTTCAAATTTTTTGAAATAATCCACTGACTACCTGATATTGGGCCTATACATTTAATTGAAAATAGTTCTGGGGTTTCTTACGAAAATTTGAATTTTGGCCGAGGAACAGAGCACTATTTGTAAAGAGAATTTTCTACAGAGAAAAAAATTGAAGTAACTTATTGTTATACAGATATATACAAACTGAAGAAAAGCAAACCCTAGGCCGATTGAGCATTCTAGCTTACGTAACAACACAAAACAACAGTAGCTTATAGTGATACATTTATATACAAACGGAGCCCTAGATTTGCGATTTATCCAAATATACCTACTTGAAATTGGAGATCCAAACAAAACAAATATACCTAAATCAAGGGTTTCGATTTCATTATGGTCCAAACAAAAAAAAAATACGAAGGTTACCTAAATCGAAGGTTACCTGAATAAAAAAACATTCTGGTGATACGTTTGTTGCAAGATGCAGTCGATTGGTGAAAAGAGAGTAGCGAAAATGTCAATTTCTAAGAAACTGTTGCTCACTAAGTGAAAAGTGAGCTTTGATTTGCGATTTTGAGAATAGTCGAGAGAGAGGATGGAGGGAAACTTTTGGCAGTTGAGCGCCAATTGTGTAGTGGGAGATTATTTTTTTAGGTTATTTATATTTTAGCTATGTGTACTCAATTTTGGCACACTTTTAAATGGTGCCAAAATTTGGCACGGTTTTAAACTGTGTCAGATTGTCATTACACCGTGCCAGAATTTGGCACAGTATTAAAGTGTGCCAGATTTTTAATATCAAGGTGTGCCAAATTTCTATTTTTGGTGTAGTGGATTCATGTCCATGAGATTCACATGAAAGATATCTCTTTTAGTTTGAAAAGTTCGCAAAAATTCAATTTCAGTTTTAAAACACAAATTTTCCTTTTCAAGAAAGTTTCTTATTTTTTCAAACTTTAAATTCAAATGAGTTCACTTTTTAGCATGACTATGAAGCTCATTACACTCCTCTTGAATATCAAAATAATCATCATTACTAAATACATCGAACAACTTATCATTGTGGTGATCCATTTAAAGAAAAACAAACAAAACAAGAGAGAGAGGGAGGGAGAGAAAACAACCAATCCTAAACCAACATAAATCATGGATCAATGTGATAATTTAGTGTACCCTATCTGATATTGAAAAGTGGCTAAAATACAGAGGATGATCAGAAAACACACAAATCATTTTTTTAATTTTTCAAAATTAAATTTGTTAAATAAATCAATCGAAGGTAAATTCATCACGAATTTATCTTAAACTAAAACATGCTTCTAAATGAGTGTGGAATAAAATAAGTAGATCAAAACACAATTCCCAATGTACGAGAAAAACCCAAATGAAAAAAAAATTGGACAGCTCAGCCACGAAAATTCACTATGATGCGGAATTATACAAGACTGATAGAACACTTACATAATGACTCGATGACCTCGCAATCCTTGAGGTGTCTTCAATCTTAAACCGCTCTTTCATAAGACACATAGGAGTCCACCTACGCAGTGCCATGCGTGAGTCTACACATGTCTCGGTATCCACAGATTCAAGCTCAAGAACCGTCACACAATATGGAGTCCACCAAATGTAAACAAAACAGGCATGGAATCCATCGCACGAAATAATTCTCAACAGATGTAGAGAATAAACCAATGGTACCCACAAATAAGATCTCAAAGAATATAAAGATAAAGCTTGGATCTTAAACTAGTTAGGTGTAAACTCGAATTTTTTGGAGAGCTTTCTAAACAAGTTTGGAAACTTTTAAAGATTGGAAAAATCTCTAAGAAAACTGTCACCATGTTGTCCTTTTTATAGTAGAAATGAGTTTAGAAGGATAAGGAAAAAAGAGTTGTGTAAAAATCAAATTTAAAAAAAAAATCATTGCCTCATTTGCGTTTCGTTAGATCTCGTTCGAATGACTTACTTGTTCTCGTTAGAACGGCTTTTAATGAGATATCTAATGAGAAATCAGAGAAGGCAAAAATTGGGCCGCTTGAAGTTTCGTTGGAACCTCCTTCGAACTAAGTACATATTCTCCTTGGGACAATTTCTAATGAGATATCTAACAAGAAAACAATAAAGGTGTTGTAGAATCACTTTAAAAATGCGTTTGATGCGTTTGAAATTTCGTTTTATCCTAATTCTAACAAGGTGCTGTAGAATCACTTTAAAAATATTTTTTACAAAATGACACCCAAAACTAAATATCCAAGAATCAAAATATATATGCATTCATACCTTAGATATCCTTGGAAGTCGAAGATAAAACATGGCACAAAACACGATAAACATATTTAATACATATCTTATGACTCAAAGAGTTTTGTCCAAACACGAAATAAGCCAAAACATACAAATTGACTCTATTTAGAAATTTGTCCTTATAAAAATCCATTTACACTTTTCACTTACATCCATATCACTTTATACTTTATTTTAAGCCAAATTTTGAACTCGTGTCAGGGACCCTATACCACAATTGGTTAGAATTTTGGCATCTTAACAATTTGAAGTTGTTCTTAAAGAGAAAATCTATCTAGATTACAAAAGTCAAATGGTTCAGAAGCCCAGTAATATAAATCTTCTTTATCTTGTCTTGAAAATTACCCTCATGGTGCAAGTCCAAAGTGAAATAAGTTTCATTTACATCTAAAATAACACTAATATAATACAATAGAATTATGATCAAATTAAGATGCATAATTAGGGAATTTAAAAAAATTGAAATACAAAAAATGGGACCAATTAGGGTTTATATTGAATACCCTAATAAAAACACATCTAAATAAACAAAATACACTATTCGAGTCATAATACTTGTGCAAACTGTGTAGGATCTGAAATCACCCGGAAGGGGGGTCCTCCATAACAGTGATGAACAATATAAAATAATATGCGAGATAAAATTTACGTGGTTCGGCCAAGATCGATTCACGTCTACGGCGATGGTGATGGTGTTCTCATTATAATATAGAGATAAATTGCATGAGAGTGGTCTTTTGACTCTAAGCCCCTTTACACTATAAGCGGTCACCCCGTTATATCGAGTTAGGGGTTACAATTAGATAAGGACTCTATTATTAGAGTTTACATCATAATAAAATACTACTGTTGTGATATGATCGGTCTTCTATCTTCACTTGGACTCTTCTCGTCTTTATTTTTTTAAACTAGTCATGTAGTGTCATAAGGAATCTATTTGGTCAAGGCCGTCTTGGTCGGTCATGTGGGTGACTAGACAGGTGATCCACCAACCTCAATAATGATCCTGGAGCCCTTATTCCATGTGTCACATTATTATTGGAGATATATTTTTATCCCCCTAAATTAGCCCCCCAAGTATCAGTTCAACTAAGTTGGTCCTGAGATGTGTTGGGAACTGGAGTATGTATGTCATACCGACCCGATCTGGTGAGTTTGATACCATTGGTTGGCATCGTTCATTCCATTCGTTTGACTTGTATGACTTCATGAGATGTTGAAAGAACCCTCAACTTTTCTAGAAGGATGTTTGATCAAAATGTGGATCGACCTCGAGTGTGTTAAGATGCCTACATACCCATATAGGAACGGGTACGTCGTAGTTCTCCACTAACTTGTTCAGGTGTTATGTTGATTGTGATTTGTTCATGCATCATTTGAATCATTAGTTGATAGAGAGTTTTACCATAGGTTAGTTATACCGTCTAAGGTTGATAATTTATCTTCTAGGACCATCTAAGCCATCAAAAGATCATAGGATCCTCACGGGCTCGTTATAGCCATTCGAGGGTAACATTGCTCATCATAGTCCATCTTGATCACTTTAGGTCAACTTATATCGTTAAAGATTATTTTGATCTTCTATGGTCAAATGAGGTCGTTGAGGCCGAGTTCAACCGTCTTAGGCTATTATTGGTCTCCCTTGAACAACTTGACCATTAATGATCAATTTTGATCGTGGGAGATTAATTTGGCCATCTTTAGTTAAATGAGGTCGAAGAAGGATGAATTCACCCGTCTTAGGCTAATGCTGGCCATCCTTGACCAACTCAACCATTAATGATCAATTTTAATTGTGGGAGATCAACTTGGCCATCTTTGCTTGAATGAGGATGAAGTAGGCTGAATTCAATCGTCGTAGGCTAACGTTGGTCGTCCTTGACCAACTCGATCGTTAATGATAATTTTTTATCGCAAGACATCAATTTGACCATCTTTGGTTGAATGAGTCCAGGGAGGTCGAATTCAGTCTTCTCAAACTCATTAGCCTATTCTTGGTTCTGTTTTATCTAGAAAAATAAGCTTGATAAAGTAATATGCTCTATATCATACTACCCATTCATTGGTGGGGTTGTGCTCAACCTAGGGAAATCGACTTACTTTAAATCTTCCTACGGTGAATGGTGGATTCATTCCCGATAAATGTGACTAAACTATGCCAGAAATAAAGTTTTTTTAATGCCAAATCATATGAGAACGACTTGTTCTAAGACATACATTTCTTTGAATGGGTTTTGATCGACCTGCCTCACATCGTACCAATTATTCAAGTGGGTTTTGTGTTTCTTCTAGGCTGATCAATTTTAGACCATACCACTCCTTGACTTGGTTTTGACCGATCAGCCTCAGATCGTACCACTTATTCAAGTGGGTTTTTTTGCCTCTATAAGATGATCTATCTTTAATCATACCACTCCTTGAGTGGGTTTTGACAGATCTTCCTCAAATCATACCACTTATTGAAGTGGGTTATATGCCTCTCTAGGTCGATCTATCCTTAGATCATACCACTCCAATAGTGTATTTTCAATGATCTTTCCCAGATCGTCCCGCTTGTGCAAGTGGGTTTGGGTTGCCACTACTAGAGTGGGCTTTAGGTGCCACCGATAGGGTGGGCTTTATGCCTCATATAGGTATGACTTACTCTCAGTCGTACCACTACTTTAATGTGTTTTAGGTTCCACCGTTAGAGTGGGCTTTAAGTGTAAACTCTAAGGTGGTCTTGATGCCAAAAATAAGCGTGACTTACTCTAAGTCGTACCACTACTTTAGTGGGTTTGGGGTGCCACCACTAGAGTGGGATTTAAGTGCCACCACTACGGTGGGCTTTCTATGCTACCTCTAGGGTTGGCTTTATGCCTCAAGTAGGCGTGACTTACTCTAAATCGTACCACTGCTAGGGTGGGCTTTAGGTGCCACCGCTAGAGTGGGCTTTAGGTGCCACCGCTAGGGTGGGATTCATGGAAAATTCTCTGATAGCCGATTTGATTCATGTGGCTTATTCTAAATCGACTTTCACTGTGGTGAAGTTATAGGCATGTCTAGCAAAGTTATGTAGCCCCCAATCTAGATGCGTGCGATTCTGATGAATGGTCTTAATTATCATTTGGTGATAAGATAATAAGACCGACAAATATTTTCATACACCAGATCATCTTATTGGGTTTAGGCTTGAAAGTCGGATGTTGTTCCGATCGATTGCTGGGATAGATGAGGTCATCGAGTGACATTTTCAGTTATTCCTTGCAAAGTCACACAAATGTCCTCAAGACTTATTGACTTGCCACCATTTTTTATATCTGAGTGTAAATGAATCTCTCCCAACCTATTTTTTTTAACACTTTCAAGAGGGTACTCTACTGCAGTCATTTTTTGATGTTGTTCGCTCTCCATTTCAATTCACCACTCATTAGTTGTCAACATTAAATCTCAGGTGGAAATGGGGATGACCCCCATGTATAATATGCCTAATTGGAAAATTAGATAGAGAAAATAACCAAGATGGACCAATTCGAAGTGGAAAGGTTGAAGATCGGCCCAACTGCTCTTTAGTCTTCATTTTAGGGTGTCAAAGTTGAGGGAATGAATTTTGATCCCCCTCCTAACCTCTTTGACAAGTTGTTGTCCCAACTTCATTTGTTTGGCAAATCGCAACTTAATTTCCTTTTTCTTCTTATTTTTATTTGTTGCATTCATGTTAGTGATGATATCTCCTCGGGTCGCAATTCAATAAAGGTGGTCTTGAGTTGGTCTGGGAGATGAAGTATGTATGCAATACTGAATTGAGTGATGTTGTCAATTGATCTATGATATTGATCTGGAGGCACAACACTACACCAAATCTGCCCATTTGTCAAGGTCATTGACCTTGACAAATCCAACTTGTCAAGGTCAATGATCGTGACATTTCGAGGCGAGACAACTTTTTTTGTCACGGTCGTGTCACGGTCATTGACCTTGACACAAAACTCGCGTTTTGTGTCACGGTCGTGTTGCGGTCAATGACCGTGACACGTTTGTCACGGTTTATAACCGTGACAAAGCCGTGACCCTTTTTAAAAAAATTGTCACAGTCATTGACCGTGACACGTCTGTGATAACTTTTTGTCACGGACGTGTCACGGTCAATGACCGTGACAATTCTGGGCAGAATTTAAAAAAAATCTGTTGGGCAGTATGACCACTTCCACTGCCCAGCAGTATATTTGTACCTGTTATAGCAACGTCGTACCTGTTCCAAACATCATATATCCAAACAAACTAAAGATAATGCAAATATATATTCATGATGATATAATCCAAATATTCAAAATAGAAATAATATACATGACGATATAATCCAAATATAATTAAAATGGACAAACTTAAAAATAATGTTACTACATGTCTTGGGTAAATGTGAGGAGGTGAGTAGGCCACACGACATACGAATTGACGCACCCACTAATATACGTCGTACCGCATTGTTCGCGCAACCACAATAGGGAGTTCTCCTTCCCGGGTATGACATGCGTGACGAGCACCCTGGACTCCATCTGTTGAAGCGCACGTCCATGAACTATTCCACCCTCGAGGATATTCGGGTCCCTCAACCCCCGCCCTATCCGCTGGCCATCAAATACGTCTAATATGAACACGCTCGTCCAACCAAGTGTCGACAATGGTCTGTTGAAGGGCGCCAAATAGGGAAGTGGATCATCGAAGTACGAACGTGTCGATGATGAAGCAGCGAGGTCCACATACTCGTCATCCTGCGCCTCGTCCTCCCACACCTCCTCCTCCACCGTCTTCTCCTTCCCTTTCCCTTTCCCTTTACGGTCTCCGCCCAACGTACGCTTCATGATTGCGTACATATCTTGGACCGTCTCCTCCAAACGGGACAGCTTCGCGTCGTGTGAATCCACCGTTCGAGCCAACCCGGTGTCGCTCATCTCCAATCCGATGATCCTAGATTTGGCCACCCGCGATCTCACTCCCCTTGTCCTCCCCTTGCGATCAGAGCCAAGCACTTGGCTGAGTGCGTCTGTGGACAAAGATGCCTTGTCGGCATCAGAGTGCGACTCATGCACTTCCTTAAGCTTTGCCTGAAACGACAAAAAGCACAGTAAAATAAGTAAACTAAAAAATTATAACGTAATTAACAAAAATTAAAGTGTCGGATTACTTACAATCGTGGTCGCGACGCTCGGGGACACCTCCTTGTCCTTCCCCTTCTTCGTCCGAAGAGCCACATAAGTATCGAGCCTATGTGGCTTACCCCTGGCCCACTTCCTACCCCCTGAAATAAAATAAAGTAAAGTAAAATTAGTATCAGCCCCGCAAAGTAAAATAATGAAGAATAATATATTTCTGTAGTTATAGAAAAATTAAATCTTACCTGCATCCTATGCTCCACCTCGGCGTAAGAGGTTCGGCCGGAGTAGTGCACGTCCGTCTTTTTTGCCCGATTTTCCCTCCCCGATTGGCGAGATGCCAATTGTCGATCCTCGATCTCATTGTCAATGAACTTCTGCCATTGTGCCAATGAGATCGGCTCCTTGGGGGGGACGGATTCACACCATTGGATAATCGACTCTCTTGTTTTCCCAAAGTACCGTGCCAGCATATTTTTTTTCCACAACTTGAGTTGCTCCCTAATCTGCTCCAAGACGGGATCGCGTAGCTTTGAATCCAAGTTGAATTGTTCCTGTCCAATAAATACAATGTTAGTTGCGAATAAATATAAATATAAATATAAATATAAATATATATATAAATATGAAATCGAAATCGAAATCGAAATTGAAATTGAAATTGAAATTGAAATTGAAATTGAAATTGAAATTGAAATTGAAATTGAAATATAAATATAAATATATTACCTGTAATGCCGCCCAAACAGCTAACTTGAGCTCATATGGCACCTCCTTCCAACTCATAAACCCCGGGCCGATGACCGTCTTTAGCAGCTCGAGGGATCTCACTAATAGCTCCGACTAGTTCTCGACAGTAATCCCAAATTTTTCATATTTGGGGAGCCTAGGGGAGGAGGAGCCCTCATCGCCTCCGCTACCACCGAGCCCAAACGACATCATCATAAACAGCATCATCATCTTCGCCTTAATATCTGAAGGAGACATTTTTGCTGTAAAAAAATGTTATTAGTACAGATAAAAAAAATGTTAATAGTACACATACACACACCCCTACCCCACCCCCACCACACACACGCACACGTCATGCCACTTTTAAAACTAACTAACCCAACATTTCATCAATTAAACTAACAATTAAAGTATACAATTATTAATTTACTAATTTACAATGAGGGACAATCCTACTTTCATATGAAATTGGCACTAATTATTAATTTACTTTCATCTAAAACTATACAATTAAAATTACAATTAAAGCTATACAATTTCTTAATTAAAGATATACAATTGTTAAAATTGCCCCTCCACACCCCCCACACCCCACCCCCACCACACCCCTTGCCCCCCTCCCCCCGCCACGCACACACGCACACACCTATGCACACACACACACACCCCACCACCCCACCCCCACCCCCACCCCCTCCCCCCACCACACCCCACCCCCACTACCCCCCTCCCCCACCACACACCACCATACACACACCTACGCACACACACACACACCCCACCCCCACCACCCCACCCCCACCACGACCGTGACAACTACATTTATTGTTTATCAATAAAATTATGACATGAGATAATTATAATTGGAGCATAAATTTCATTATCATAAAGGGATAAATCCAACCAAGTACAGAGATTCTACAAATTAAAGTGAGAATTAAATTTAAGACTTTCTAACAACATGCATGTGTATGGATTCTACATAGTTGGGCACGAAAGTAACTAATGATATTCCTAAAAATATACAATTGGCAACATTTTGTGAATTTACTAAACTTTATATAATATTATCAAATTCTGTTAAAAAGTTATCTAGGGTTTTACCTAATTGAATTAATTTCATGAATAAAATTATTATCAATTTAAATATTTATATAATTAAATTTAACATATGAATTCTAGAACTTTTCTAACATTTACACAATTTTAACTATCACTAACATTTACACCATTCTAACTATCACTAACATTTACACATATACATACACACATACACATATACATATACACACATATATATACACACATACACATACACATACACATACATATAGAAATGAAAGAGAAAGAGAGGAAAAAAAATATACCTTAGAGAGAGAGAGGGAGCAGAAATCGCGGATGAGAGAGAGAGAGAGGGGGAAAACCAAAAGATGTGGGAAAAAAGAATCCTAGGGTTTTTTTTGCTGCAAAAGTTGTCACGGTCAAATCTCGCGTTTTGTGTCACGGTCATTGACATTGACACGACCGTGACACAGAATTGTCACGGTCTTTGACCGTGATAAGTAAATTTGTCACGGCGTTGTCACGGTCAAAGACCGTGACAATTCTGTGTCACGGTCGTGTCAATGTCAATGACCGTGACACAAAACGCGAGATTTGTGTCACGGTCAATGACCTTGACAAGGGTGGCTGGCTGAAAGGTGAAAATTTGACCATTTTGGTGTAGTGCAACTTCTAGGTCGACCTTGAAGGTTGACTATCTACAAGTGGCTCCTTTTAATTTTCCAATAAAAAAGAATATGTAAAGATTGAAAGAAGTTTCCATCCATGGGTTTGCACGATTCTTGTCCATATCTGCAAAGACCTTAAATATCTCAAATCGATCATTCGACCGAGATCTGGGATAAGACATGCCAATGCGTGCACCTCCAATCAAGAGATTTTGTTAGTAAATGTTGAATCGTAAAGAATCGATGTGATTTCTTCTAATTGTTTCCCTCAAATCAGTGTTATGAAAGGAGTTTACGTGTTACCACTAAAATTTTGGAGAAATTCAAAAGTAATTGTGGGGGAGTCCCAAAAACATATGTTTTCATTAACACTTATATTGAATTTCTTTATAATTCCAAAAACTAAATTTAAAGACTTATCCGTATTTTTATGAAATCTATGCAAAAAGGAAAACAACATGACTGTATTAAAATACAAAAATGCAATTTAGACTGAATTTTTTATCGAAAGTAGAGAAACCGAATGAAATGTTGAATTTTTATTGAATGATTTGTGGAGTCCACCAAGTGGAATCAAAGAATCTTCCGCCCAATAGAACTACTCATTGAAATATACGGGCATGCGAGTGTACGCATGTATAAGTGAGTTCATATTTTATGAAAGAGAAAAGGAAAATACGGACTTAACTTTTATTTGTTTGGAAAAGTCCTGGATGCCATGTTGCAACTGTTGGTGTGTTTGGCCTCTAATTACCAGAGGTAATTGAGTCTGTCATGTGGTTGATGACGGAAATCTGGAGCTAGTGATGACAACCCTCAACTTCGCGCCGTTTTTTGGGTCAGTGTTTTTATTCGACGAAGAGATCGGCAGTATCCATATGCTATGTTTGGTCCAGTTGATGCTATTTTATAACAAGTTTTACCAATTACATTGGTATACACTGTGGAGTTTTCCAGTTGGAGATCACCGAAAGAACTTTACGGCGATCGAATGTTCGATTTTTATATACTAGGAAGATTGACTGGCAATTTGTTCGGCCTGGGTTTGGTGATATCGGAGACCACTCAATCTTGCTGATTTCATTTGAGTTTAAATGTAATTAGTTCCATTTTTTAGATTAGTTGTGGCCGGTAACCTGTCCACTGGTTGTGATTATTTCTAATCGTTTATTAGCTCAGAGGTCAGTCTGGATTTACGAGGTCGGCAATTGTGCCTGCAAAACTGATTATAGTCGGTCTTGAGTTTGATGAAGTCATCTAGCAGGTGAAACTTCACTCATCATGATAATTCTTGCATCTATGAACATCGACGGTAGAAAAGATTGGCCGACTAACGCTGGTATGGCCGACAATATTAGTTGGCTATTTTTGATTCAGTCCGAAGTGATTTTGGATGAACTTTAGAGTTGGAGATGAGATAAATCTTGTTTTTATTGTAAGATTATTGAACCCCTACAGATCGTTTGTTAATTAATGTCTGGATCAATGATTCTGATCTGTTTGGGTTTGATGAAGTTAAAGGCTGAATTCTCAGGGGTACAACTACTGCAGCCATTTTATTTCGGCCTTCCAAGAGGCCGACGATGATACAAATCCCGCATGAACGATGATTCACCCATATTTTAGCCATGTGCTAGAATGCAACTCGTGCGATGCACCGGCATTATATATACACTTAGATATATGAACATTACAACAATTACTTAATCACTCACTACAATTCAAAAAACATATATTCAATGATTTTAGCCCCTGAAAATACTTTGGGCTGAAGTTTAATATGTTTTTTAAAATTTGGAAGTAAAAAACTTATCCTATAAATTTCAACATACAAAAATTGCATTATATTTCTTAAAGCCAACAAATAAAGATGATCATATTAAAAAATACATTAGAGATTGTAAGGTCCAGTTTGTTTGTACCTCTGAACTCTGAACTTAAGCCATTCAGATTTCAGAGGGAGCAAAAATATATTTGTTTTCCATAGGATTCAGATAGCAACGGTAATATTTTTGAGTTAATGGTTCAGAGGTTCTAAACCCTCTAATTCTGAAAACTTAAATCTGAACGAAAGTTTGTTTCTAATAATACCCTTGAAATGACAGTAGTGTAGGTAATACATAGATAATAAGAAAAACTGTTTTTTCTACTAAATAAAATAAAGCTGTTTTTTCTACTAAATAAAAAAAAGTTGTTTTCATAAAAAAAAAAAAAGTTGTTTTTTCTACTGAATAAAAAAAGCTATTTTTTCTACTGAATAAAAAAAGCTATTTTTTCATTAAATAAAAAAAACCATTTTCCTACTAAATAAAAAAAGGCAGTTTTCATTAAAAAAAAAAAAGCTGTTTTTTCTACTAAATAAAAAAAAAGCGGTTTTCATAAATAAAAAAAAAACGTTTTTTCTACTAAATAAAAAATAACTGTTTTCACAAAGAAAAAAGCTGTTTTTTCTACTAAATAAAAAAAGCTGTTTTCATTATAAAAAAAAGCTGTTTTTTCTACTAAATAAAAAAAAGATGTTTTTTCTACTAAATAAAAAAAAGTCTAAATAAAAAAAGGCAGTTTTCATTAAAAAAAAAAAAGCTGTTTTTTCTACTAAATAAAAAAAAAGCTGTTTTCATAAATAAAAAAAAATATTTTTTCTACTAAATAAAAAATAACTGTTTTCACAAAAAAAAAGCTGTTTTTTCTACTAAATAAAAAAAAGCTGTTTTCATTATTAAAAAAAAGCTGTTTTTTCTACTAAATAAAAAAAAGATGTTTTTTCTACTAAATAAAAAAAAAGTTGTTTTCATGAAAAAAGGAAGCTGTTTTTTCTACTAAATAAAAAAAAATTGTTTTCATAAAATAAAAGGAAGCTATTTTTTGTACTAAATAAAAAAAAAGTTGTTTTCATAAAGGAGATGAGTGGAGAGATATATAAGGAAGCTACTCTACTTTGGGACCACCTTTTTAGGATTTGAGAATGAGATTTCTCTCTCTTCACCAAAATCATTCAAGGCATATTAAGGCTTGTCAAATCTGACGTGTCAATTTTGGAGAGATACTAATGAGCTTTTATATAGAGTATAAAGATGAGGTCGATGTCAGTTTTGCTTAAGTCGTTGGTGATGAGCACTCTTCCACTAGCTCCGAAATTGCCGGAACTTGGACTTCATTTGAATGCTGAAATACTTGGGCTTAAATCATCTATTCTCTCTCTATAATAGCTCATTTGTATTTAGAGAGTGAATATTAAGATGCCTCGTCAACTTTGAGAGTGTATCTTTCTTATTAAGAGAGAAATTTTTCCAACTAAACCCACACGTTCTCATTAGCTATTCAACCCCCACACACGTCTTCCGACCTCTATTCAATTGACCTTTTCTCCCTCAAACACACACACGAGTCTAATTCAGTAGATCACTTCTCCCAAACTCATTCTTATCTTTCACGAATTTCTCTCAACCCCATACTCACATAACCCCAACCCAATTCCCTATTTTCATCCAAACTCTATCTTCACTTTTCCTCCTAATTTTTTCTCATGGAGGTTTTCCCTCTGTCAATCAATCAAATTTGGTGTTAAGAATGTTCGTAATGATTCCTAAAGCGATTCATCAAAAAAGTTGTGGAGTCTTATTTCCAACAACAGAAATCGAAACAAGAAGAAGAAGAAGAAGAAGAAGAAGAAGAAGAAGAAGAAGAAGAAGAAGAAGAACCCAATAGAAAGGGAGAAGATGGCAAAGAATACGACGTCAATGGGGATCACATCATTTGTCGAGTGAGTTATGATTTTGATTTCTCTAAGAAGGATTTTTTTTTTTTGGTAGGAGTGATAAGCACTCAAAACTGTACATTTTATACTCCGAATAGACGTACTTTAGTTGCTAATTCTCAACAATTTGGGTCTTATATGCGTATTTGTCTATTGTGCAGGATTGAATGCAGTTGTGGTGTCAAAAGCGTTATCTCAAACCCACGATTTCTTCTTACCTGCCAAATAAGCCAAAACCAACAAAACCCACATGTGCCACTTAAACCCTCTTTTACTCTTTTTCCCATAATACCCCCAACTACCTATTTTACCCAACTTCCCATTAAACCCTCAAAAACAAATCAGATTTTTTTATTTCCTCTAACACATATCCTCACACCTCACCATTTTCATGCACACTTAAGTCCATTCCCAAAAATACCCCTAGCTCCATGCCTATTATAAAATAAAGATGAAGACCCCATTAGGGAGGAGTTTTTTTTTAGTCTAGAAAACCCATTTAGGGGTTGTAGAGAGAGAGATACCATTTTAGTGTAGGTTTTTAGATTAGAATTTTTATTTTATTTTTTTAGATAGTGAGGAGAAAATAAATTGCTATGAGGATTAAATTGAGTGAGATTCTTAATGTAATTGTGTTTGAATCATTCAAATTAAGGGATGTGAATTTCAACTCATGTTTTGAAGATCAATTAAGCATCAAGAGATTAGGGTTTGATTGTTTTTTTCTCTTCTCATTTATTTTATGCCTTTGATTATTAATTTGTCATATTTCATATCATGTTAGGCTAAATCCCATTTCAAGGAGTGGGGTAAAACCCTTATTTGATGTTATTTTAGTTTAATTTGTTTGGTTACTTGAAAAGTCCCTTTGAATATTAATTTTGATCCCTCGCTCTTAAATATACACCTCGAGAGAGGGTAAATGATTTTCGAGAGAAAATCGAAATTTTAGTGATAATACCCATTTTCAATTCGAGCTAGAGATAGGGATTTCTTAAGTGGGTATTATAACTTGAATTTCAACTCTAAATTTATCTGCTAAGATTTACATAAATTTTAATTGATCAATCCCAGCGGGTGATTAATCAAAAGGAGTGTATATCTATTTTTCTAGAGTTATGGGGTATTAAACTTAATTTTCTAAAATGTTACTATTAAAATTACATTTGCAACGAGAGTTGATTTGTAATTTTGATATTAATTTGGAAAAATTCAATTAATTAATTAAAATAGCTAAAATTTGTGGTATAAGCCCATTCCTTGATTGTTCTCACAATTATTTACCTCATTTATCTCTTATTTTTAGTTTAAACTTTATTTTTCATTTTAGTAACTTTCTAGTTAGTTGTTTTTCTCTCACATTTAGTTTAGTTTGGTTTAAACCATCACCTCACCCAGTTGTTTTAATATTTGAAAAAGCTAAAAAAACTAGAAAAAGTAAAAAGCTCAAAAATAAAATAAAAAGTGAATTATAATTGAATTTGTCCCTACCTTACCCCCTTGGAAGTGGATTGATACCCTTACTTACCTCTACACTTGAGATTGTATTATTTTGTAGATATTTGAGGTTTTGACTAACTTGGCTTTCAACAACGACATACAAAAAACAAAGTTATCAAGGAGCATAAACCCTAATGCTGTTTTTATTTGTGGATGTGTAGCTATCGGATAAGAGGAGGGTCACGATTACTGATTTTAAAGGGAAGACTTTGGTGTCATGAGGGAGTACTATAAGAAAGATGGCAAAGAGCTTCCTACTTCTAAAGGTATTATTTTAGCACTATTACATTTTTTTCTCTACACACACTAACGTATCTTCTCAGTTGGAAGATTTATTTGTTCATTTATTAAAAGGCAGAAATTTGAAAAGAGAGTTCAGTTTATTTAAAGCATTGGAAAGGTGGATTGCTACTAAATATGCATCCCACTGAATATTCGTTTATTTAAAGCATTGGAAAGGTGGATTGCATAAATTTGTTTTGCTATACTCAATATCTAACTTGATGTATGCACAACAGTCTTTTACTATTACTCTGCTTGCTATTATATGGTGTTGATTATGTGAACTACAACACTTATTAAATTTAGTTTTACAAATTTAATTATGTTAATTGGATAATTGAAACTACATTCATTTAAGATTATAGCTTTCAAAGTTCACACTTTGGGCTCCATGTTTGATTTTAGCTTAGTTTGACCATTTTAATTTGCAAGATGAAATTGTTGTTTTAAGTTATGCCATTTTAAAATCAAACATCCATTTTCATAATTTTTTTTTCAATTTGATTGAGGTGCGACACTAGAGGAAAAGGTACAAGGAGCCCATTTTTGTTGACTCCACCCTGTATGAGGTTTAATGCCTTTTTTGCAATCTATACTTAAGTTTTATGACATTCTTTGATATGTTATACCTGATGTTAAACTTCAAAGTAGTGTGCTTTCCATTGTTATTTAAAAAACATGTTCAACTTCAACCAAAGTATTTTTTTATCAAAAAAGTAAGAAAAGCATAGGCATTTTCGAGCGCAAAAGTAATTGAATATATTTTTTCACTCCATGAAGCATCATTGATATACCATTATTATGTAAACATTTTTTAGTTGCCAATGGGATGTATTGATGTTTGTTCCTTAAGTGACATAACTTGATTAAGATATCTCAAGATCAATGCATCACTTTAGAATTGAATGACATACTAATCATAAGATTGTTTGAATATGTTGAAAAAAATATATAATAAGGCACAAAAAAATTATTTATAATATAATGTGTATGTAACACTTATCCTTTTTCATTAATCAAAAAGGTAAAAACACATGAGTATAGACTCTTTCTTTGTAGACTTTTATTAATGTTAATTACAGCGACAACCAATTTTTTTCAAAAGACTTCTATAAAAAAAATTACTACTTCAATTAAAATATGTGAAATTTCATACAAGGTTACCTAATATTTAATAAAATGGTATTATATAGTTCACTACAAATAAAACTTTGCTTACATGTCCCATGCTTCTCACATAATATTTTTTACTGAGCAAAAAAACTCTTCATCTACTTTTGAGCATTAAATTATTATCCCCCCCCCCCCTAATAGTCCTCACCATTTTGAAACTGTTAGTGTGAGATATGATCCTCTTAACTTTTCTTTTTCAATTACATATTCGTTTTTTGTTAGGTGATAATGCAGCTGAGGTATGGTTTGGGGTTTGGGGCAGCCACACAAGACCACAACTTGATTGGAAACACAGTGCCACTACAAAGACTCTTTCAAGATTGTAAAAACTGTGCACTTCCAGAACTTGGAGAAGAAAATTTTCCCCCTTTGTTCTACTATATGCTATCTTTGTTAAGTACAAGAGGATCCCACAAATTTGCACAAGTAGTTGAACTGATCACAACTCATATCATGGAATTATTAATTGATGGGAGTTTACATGTATTATCTAAAATTCAAGTAATATTGTTGTTCAACGTGTTCTTATTCTTAAGAGTGTTTATGCTTTTGAAAAGAAAGATGGGTGTCATAAAATAAGATTGTAATTGAAAACAATCTGTTATGTTTTCTTTCTTTGCATAGTCTTATTACTCGAATTCTAGGTTATAAATAAATTATGATATATCAAGTATGTAAAACGCCCGTGCATCGCACGGGTTGAATACTAGTTCAAAGAGAAGCGCGAATCCTCTGCCACAATAACTCTTTTTAAATTTAAGAAAAGAATAGAAAAAATTTAATTTCTTCAAGTCCTACTGATATTGATTCGGTTGAAACAAAGAGAGAGAATCAATCTCCACTGAAAATTATTTTGCTTTTTTCTATACAAGCAGCGTTTAGATTTTCAAAAAAGGTGTTATAAATAATAAATTATATCTCATGAATTCAACCACAAAGGATTTTGTTTGTTATATTACATCCCATAATATAAAATATCTTGAACAATATTAACATTCTGAATCCTCAAGTGATTCGTAAAAATCTTTCCAAAAAACTCAGATCATGTTCCCCAAACAAGAGAAAGATTTAACAATAAGGATGCATAATCACTCATAAGAGTATACACGGATCTCAATAAATGAAAAGAAAACTTAACTTATTTTCTGTGCTTCACTTTATTGGCATATCAGATCTACACCCCATAACTTGATATTGTTGGAAAATATTGTGTTTTTACACAAATTATTTTATGACCAAATTAATATATTGGTCAAAGCAGGACCAAGTACGTGCCCGTTCCTTGTAGCATGACGAGTCACACGATATATTTATTTGTTTAAAATGGATAAATTATGAATAAGAAATTTGGTATCAATGTGCCCCATTTATGTATGAAGTTTATTGGGAAATTTTATTTAATTTTCTGGGACGAATTTTCATTCTACTGAAAGTATATTTTTCACAAATGCCAAATTGTTTCATATTTGATTCTCCAAAAACTCAAAAGTAAAGGGATGTAATGAAAGTACACGATTTTACCATTCATCACATTTGTGACTGTTGAAAGACACAATGGATTCCAAATGTAAAACTCACCACTGTTACTTTTGTAAGACAATGCAACAATGTCCACAAATTTCACCACTGTTAAAGGAAGAAAGGAATGAAACTTTTCAAACCATTCACCACCAATATTTCTTCCATATTCATAATTTTTGTTATCATGGTCTAACGGCACCGCATTAGAATACAATGGTTCGTAGAGTTTACCAAATGAAGCGAATGCATCCTTCAATTCTATCTTCATTTTTTTTGTAGATATCATTTTTTTTAGATGACTTTTTCATCAGATAACTCTTTCGTTTACAATCATTGGTTATACCCCTTTGGTTATCCACAGTCCATATGAAATACTATATTGTACAAATCTGTAGGGAGAATAAAGTATGAATCGATGTCCAACCAAATGGACAACCCAAAAAATAGAATTGGGTCAATATTTCTTCATTAATGAATGGGTTCGTTCTTTTCGAATTCTTGAGTGATACTATGTTATTTCTCACATCACTATAACTTTTCAAATATGTCCATTCAAGTGATAATGATTTACTGTACCCATGAATTCCTCCAACCAACGATTACATCCATAGATCACATGAAGATATTTAACAACCAATATCAAAACCTTTTCTTGCATTTCATTATACCACTGTGCTTAATAAATTAACATAAAACACATAATTGAATTTGTAGGACATAAAATTTAGTAACAACATTATTGTTTACTTATTTATTTTCGATGTAAGAGCGCACCAAAATTGGTATTTAATTTTGAGTCTTTCCAAGTGAAATTATCACTATTAATTCGAATGAGATCAAAAAAAAATTATGGCTCAGATATTGTATCACACTCCATAAGCTATGCATATGATCTTATATGTCAATATATAGTGTAAAACACACTATTATTGTCCATTTGAAAATTTGGACATATATAATTTTAGTTGCATGAATAAATGTATTCAAAATCACTTTATTCGGGACGCACCTTTTTCAGTTTTATACATTCTAAAGAAAGTCAATACAAAATAACAGATATTATTTAAATAAATTTCTAATATTGAAACTGAAACATGCAAGCAATATAAAAAAATATTACTAAAATTATGCTATCACATATGCATGTGGCCACAGACGTGACCAATACGTCATTATAAATGTTATTGTCACTTTACGACACATATAGCGTCTCACAAGAGACATGTGAACATATGCATCACCAAATGTATAATCAAACATATTTTAAAAATATCATAATATAAAATATGCAAAACCATTTCATTCTAAATAAATTTTAGTTGAGATAAGTTTCTCTACTTTAGTCATTTCGACATTTAATGGTATATTCCTTATTGTTCCATAGGCTTACAAATGCACTTATGACAATTCTTAGTATTAAAGTAAAGTTGTGTCACACATAATTTATATGCCTCAAAACCATTTGAACATATTCTATGATTATGGACTCATTGGAGACTTATGCGTAATCTCAAGACTCCACAACTAGTAAACTCAAAGAAGGGCAAGTAACCAAATTGCATATTTTATATTATGATATTTTTAAAATCCATAATCATAGAATATGTTCAAATGGTTTTGAAAAATATAATTTATGTGTGACACAACTTCACTTTAATACTAAGAATTGTCATAAGTGCATTTGTAAGCCTATGGAACAATAAGGAATATACCATTAAATGTCGAAATGACTAAAGTAGAGAAACTTATCTCAACTAAAATTTATTTAGAATGAAATGAATGTATACCTTCTAAATGGACATATGTGTTGGTCCAAATAAACACTAATATCATTTCATTTTAAAGAAAAATAAAGAATTTGGAGGTTGAGAATAAATGTATCAATTTTGTATAATTTCACATTTATGTTTGAAATTGTGGGGGAAGTATTGAGTTTTCTATGAGTTATATTCTCAACACATTAACCCACGATAAAAAATTTATGGGAAAGGTTGAGAACCTTTGTATGAATTATGATAAATGTGGGGGTATTTATCTAAGGCGATAATTTCTATCCAAAAATAGAAACAAAGATGATTCCTATTGAAAATAGAATAACCACTACTGAAAGTGTATTATTTGATTGTATAAGTGCATTTAATGTACTATAGTATTTCCAATGTGCATTTGTCTAGAGAAGTGTATACTTCATTGATTGAACGATAAATAATACTTAAGTACTTTGATTATATTCCAAGGTTGTAAATGATTAAGCGTGTACACAAATATTTAGAATAAAGATAATGGATCAAAGAGTCTCAAGTATAAATGAGTCGTTCAGTACCGATACTAAGATGACATAAACATTAGGAAATTATGAATATATTTTTAAACAATATATGACTTTAGAGACTCGTATTCCGAGTGATATATTAGCACAATTAGAGGTGTTAATGTTTGGAAATCCTCTTATGATGGAATATGAATATTATTTCCTAGAAAGCAAGGTACCTTGACAATTTTAAAGAGGGTGATTTGAGATAACAATTCTAATGCATGTTCTTACAATTAGAAATCATTGCTTGAAAAGGCATACAGTAATTTGGCAAGTCACGACTTATTAGTCATGAAATAAGACCATAAAGAAATCTTTCTTTGTTAGTGATAACATTAGGCCTAATAAAGTCATTGCAGATCCGCGAACAAGAGACTAAGAGAATTTAATCAAGGGGAATGGGCTTACAGCCGGTTAAAACCTAAAATAATTGCCATGATGGAAACCCAACCTAAATGACTAGATATCCCAAAAATTAGGTACAACGAGACAACCTAATTATGTGCGATTCTGTTAACACTGAGAACAAAATAAATTCTTCCTCCCATTCCTAGGATGAGTTAGTGCACTATCTGCCGCGTGTAATAGGATAAATTTTATTTTAATGATTTCTATATCTTGAACATATGGGTCAAGTGGGGTATTAGAAGGATACTCTTTATAGAATTCACCTATGTGAGTGAGAAGGGGCCACTTTTATAAGAATAACCAACGACTACATTGTTAAATTCTCTAACACGCCCATGAAACCAGGAGGTGTCCAAGGCCAAAACGGACACAACAGTAAGAACCAAGAATGTTCGGAGAAGGGTTGTGTGAATTCTATTGTCTCGATTTACACAAAAAGGTTGATCAATTCAAGATATCACGTTCATTGATTGGCCAGTAAACCCGATAGCCTCTCACTAGGAAAGATTCAAGGCCAAAAGCTATCTTTACCGATGCAGCTCTTTTCCAATGATACTCTGTCTAATTTGTCTTCGTGTTCATTTGATTCTTCACCCAAATTTCATTCGTGTGGGGGATTATTAGAAAATATTGCATTTTTACACAAATTATTTTATGACCAAATTAATATAGACAAAACCGCGAGTACACTATGGGTTTTATAGAATCTACCTTCAAGATACAATACAGTGTATGAACATTTGTTTGCTTCAAACTATGTATTATTTTATCAAACCAAGAACACTCTGGATTTGTAACTTGATAATGCCAAAATATAGAGGACGGATAGAGGAGAAACTATCAATTTTCGGTATCTAAAATAGAGGCCTGGAACTCTTTTTATAGCCATTTATGTGACTGTTCTTAAACAGTCACAGCACTTCATGTAGCCACTCAGCAACCATTAGATCATGCCTGTTTGGAACAGCTTCGATCTAACGGTTCAGATTAGGCGTCCCATCGTAAGCGAATGGACATCCCCTACACGAAACGCTACGAGTTCATTTAACGATTTAGATCAAGTCATTTAAGATTTTAAACCCTTTGATCGAATCATTTAATCACAACCGTTGATCTATTTTATCTCGTCAAAGCTTTAGGCTCCGATGCTCCAAGCGACGATGCGCACGTGCGAAGTGCCAAGTGCGCGTCAAAGCGCGCAATGCGCCCTAAGTCGCCCTTTCGCGCGTCGCATGTCGCATGTCGCGATTGGTGGTTCTTAATCACCATCGCAATTCGTAGGATCATAGCCTCGTATTTGACTTGTCAACTAAGAATCTTAGTTTTCCTTTAGTTGATATACCACTACTTTTTGTAGTATTCTTCCAATGTGGGACAATATAGGATTTTGAGCACTCCCATATCTTTCACACCCATTTGCTCATGTTTCTACCTTCTAAAATAAAACCCAAACTATGTTTAAAATAAAACACTAATAATATAATAAAATATTAACAACTAAAGATTAAAATAAAACATCAATTAATATAATAAAAATATTATATTATATTGAAATTTATCCAACATTCTCCCTCCAATTTCAATATACACAAGAGAGCAAAACAAAGAGACAATAAATAACTTTTGGCACTATCGCTAAAATCTAGTACATAAATGAGAAGTATCTTTCAGACCTGAACTTCCATATAGTGAAAATAATTCAAAGCTTCATCAAGGTGCTGTGGTGAACGTATCTTGAACCAATGACCTTTTGAGACTAGCCGGAACTATCACACATACCAATTTCTGAGTTTATAAGTGTTTTTCTAGCATGCACTTTTATGGCCTTGTGTTAATCCTGAATTCACGAGCTCTTAAGGATCGGTCTTGATTCCATAGAAAGCGGCCACACTTTCGACACTCGTATAGGTAAATCAACTTTAGTGATACTGCGAGTCACACTTATATGATTTATTAAGAAGTAACCTTCATCCTCTAGCATGCAGAAAACCAACACTAGGCACATAGGAATGGAACTTTTTGTATAAAATTCCTAGTGTTCCATAACTATAATTTAACTTGTTTCTACCACATTGAACTCTATCTATATTTTTAAGATATGAGTTCGGTTCCCATTAAATATAGTTGTGTTATTTAATAGACCTTTGTCCCATTCCTTTTAAGGTGATATATATCATCTCCCTAACAAGACCTTTAGTCAGAGGATCTGCTAAATTCTTGTTCGTTTTAATATAGTCGACTGTAATTACTCCTTTATTGAGTAATTTTCTTATAATTTAATGCCTTAGACTAATGTGTCTAGATTTTTCGTTGTAAGTTTTGTTCGAAACTTTATAAATTATGGCTTGGTTATCACAACGTATCATAATAGAAGGTGATGGTTTTTTCCATAAAGGAATATCATACAACACATTTCTAAGCCATTCTGCTTCTTTACATGCATCTGTTAGGGCTATAAATTCAGATTGCATTGTTGAATCTGATACACGTGTTTGTTTCTTGAATCCCCAAGAGATAGCTGCTCCTCCTAGCGTAAAAATCCAACGAGTAGTTGACTTGGATTTTGATTCAAGATTATTCCAACTTGAATCACTATATCCTTCTAAAATAGATAGATATCCTACATAATGTAAGCCATAATCCAAAGTCCTCTTCAGGTATCTAAGCACCCTAGAAATTGCATTCTAGTGCTCTTGTCCTGGATTACATATAAATCTACACAATACACTCACTGCATAAGCAATGTCTGGTCTAGTGAAATGCATGGCATACATTAGACTCCCAATAATACTAGCATATTTAAGTTAGTCCATAGCACGCCCAGTATTTTTCATTAATTTGATACTAGGATCCACTAGTGTAGCAGCTGGCTTAAGTTCAAAATAATTATATCTTTTAAGAAATTTTTATATATAATGAGATTGAGATAACGCTAAAGAATTATCCTTTCTCATAATTTTGATTCCTAAAATCACATCAGCTTCTCTAAGATCTTTCATATCAAATTTTGATGAAAGAAACCTTTCGATTTCTTCAACATATTTGAGATTAGACCTAAATATTAACATGTCATCCACATATAAGCAAATAATAACACCAACACCCTTTTCAAATTTACTATATATACATTTGTCGGCATCATTAACTTTATATCCATGGGATATAACAATATTATTAAACTTCTCATGCCATTGCATAAGAGCTTTTTTAAGGCCATAAAGAGATTTAACCAGTTTACACACTTTCTTTTCTTGGCCAGGCAAGACAAACCCTTCGGTTTGTTCCATGTAAATCTCTTCTTTTAAATCACCATTTAAAAATGCAGTTTTAACATCCATTTGATGAATAACTAAATTGCTAATAGAAGCAAGAGATATCAATATCCTAATGGAAGTGATTCGAGCAACAGGAGCATATGTATCAAAGTAATCAATTCCAAATTTTTTCTTATAGCCTTTAGCAACTAGTCTTGCCTTAAATTTATTTATAGAACCATTCGAATTTAATTTTCTTTTAAATATCCATTTTCACCCAATAGGTTTAGCCCCGGGGGGAAGATCGGAAATAACCCAAGTTTGATTTGACAAAATTGAGTTCATTTCATCATTTATTGCTTCTTTCCAAAAGACAACATCCCTTACATTAACGAAAATGTGATATATTTAGAAACATGATTTGAGTTGCATTCTATGTAGAATTATGCACTATTGTTTAAAACGATGTGAACCAACATGTTGAAAATTTGAGAATATTAAATTCACGCATAATAAATTAAAAAGTCCTATAGGTTAGGAATTTATTATGTTTGCATAATTTTATATAGCTGATGCCGTGTTGTGGCATCCGATGACCTAATGTCCTGGAATGAAAATCGAGGTGTGTAATGATATACTATTCTCACGTGTAGAAGTCTATTGGATATTTGTGGCATGATTGTATATCATTAACCATATAATTTTTATGTAGCATTCAATTGATGTTAACATTGAGAAAAATAATACAATTTGTATTGATATCGTGGTGCTCATTTTTTCCATGACGAAAGATTTGAAAGACTGGATATGATTAATTTCAATATATTACTCCACTTCATGTTTATATGGAAAAATATGCGACAAATAAGAAACACCGTGAATGGGTAGGTCCTACATTCTCAATTAGTTGGACAATATATTGAATAATGCAAAGTCCAGTGAATATTGCAAAAGATATGAGAGTCTTTCGTTGATATAAAGTGATACATTCCTTTTCATAATGTATAAATTCATTTTGGAAGAATTTTATACTTCCAATTAATGTGTTTATATATGTGACTGTCAAACTTGTTCTTCAATGGAGAAAATTTAGTGTGGCATGATTACAGATTTATTTATTGGATTTATGATTCAAAATTCAGAACCTAGCGGTTTAACGACTGCTTTAAAGATGGTATAGAATTAAATCATAAATCACAATTGCTTTAAAGAAGGTAGCATCAAATTATGGTTTCATTGGAGACTTAGGCGTAATCTCAAGACTCCACAACTAGTAAACTCAAAGAAGGGCAAGTAACCAAATTGCATATTTTATATTATGATATTTTTAAAGTCCATAATCATAGAATATGTTCAAATGGTTTTGAGGCATATATATTATGTGTGACACAACTTTAGTTTAACACTAAGAATTGTCACAAGTGCATTTGTAGGCCTATGGAACAATAAGGAATATACCATTAAATGTCGAAATTACTAAAGTAGACAAACTTATCTCAACTAAATTTTATTTAGAATGAAATGAATGTATACCTTCTAAATGGAAATATGTGTTGGTCCAAATAAACATTAATATCATTTCATTTTAAAGAAAAATAAAGCGTTTGGAGGTTGAGAATAAATGTATCAATTTTATACAATTTCAAATTTATATTTGAAATTGTGGGGGAAGTATTGTGTTTTCTATGAGTTTTATTCTCAACACATTAACCCACGATAAATTTTTTATGGGAAAGGTTGAGAACCTTTGTATGAATTATGATAAATGTGGGGGTATTTATCTAAGGCGGTAATTTCTATCCAGAAATTAAAAAAAAGATGATTCCTATTGAAAATAGGATAAACACTACTGAAAGTGTAGTATTTGATTGTATAAGTGCATTTAATGTACTATAGTATTTCTAATGTGTATTTGTCTAGAGAAGTGTATACTTCATTGATTGAGCGATAGTTAATACTTAAGTATTTTGATTATATTCCTAGGTTGGAAATGTTTAAGCGTGTACACAAATCTTTAGAATAAAGATAATTGATCAAAGATTATAAAGTACAAATGAGTCGTTCAGTATCGATACTAAGATATAAGTGACAAATGACATAAACATTAGGAAATTATGAATATATTTTAAACAATATATGACTTTTGAGACTCGTATTCCGAGTGATATATTAGCACGATTAGAGGTGTTAATGTTTAGAAATCCTCTTATGATGGAATATGAATATTATTTCCTAGAAAGCAAGGTACCTTCACTACACCAAATCTGCCCATTTGTCAAGGTCAATGACCGTGACATTTCGAGGCGAGACAACTTTTTTTGTCACGGTCGTGTCACGGTCATTGACTTTGACACAAAACTCGCGTTTTGTGTCACGGTCGTGTCAAGGTCAATGACCGTGACACGTTTGTCACGGTTATAAACCGTGACAAAGCCGTGACCCTTTTTAAAAAAAATTGTCACGGTCAATGACCGTGACAATTCTGGGCAGAATTTAAAAAAAATCTGCTGGGCAGTATGGCCACCGCCACTGCCCAGCAGTATATTTGTACCTGTTATAGCAACGTTGTACCTGTTTCAAACATCATATATCCAACACAAACTAAAGATAATGCAAATATATATTCATGACAGTATAATCCAAATCTTCAAAGTAAAAATAATATACATGACGATATAATCCAAATATAATTAAAATGGACAAACTTAAAAATAATGTTACTACATGTCTTAGATAAAACTGAGGAGGTGAGTAGGCCACACGACATACGAATTGACGCACCCACTAATATACGTCGTGCCGCATTGTTCGCGCAACCACAATAGGGAGTTCTCCTTCCCGGGTATGACATGCGTGACGAGCAACCTGGACTCCATCTGTTGAAGCACACGTCCATGGACGATTCCACCCTCGACGATATTCGGGTCCCTCAACCCCCGCCCTATCCGCTGGCCATCAAATATGTCCAATATGAACACGCTCGGCCAACCAATTGTCGATAATGGTCTGTTGGAGGGCGTCAAATAGGGAAGTGGATCGTCGAAGTACGAACGTGTCGGTGATGAAGCAGCGAGGTCCACATCCTCGTCATCCTGTGCCTCGTCCTCCCGCACCTCCTCGTCCTCCCGCACCTCCTCCTCCACCGCCTTCTCCTTCCCTTTCCATTTACCTTTCTCTTTACGGTCTCCACCCAACGTACGCTTCATGAATGCGTACATATCTTGGACCGTCGCCTCCAAACGGGACAGCTTCGCGTCGTGTGAATCCACCGTTCGAGCCAACCCGGTGTCGCTCGTCTCCAATCCGATGATCCTAGATTTGGCCACCCGCGAGCTCACTCCCCTTGTCCTCCCCTTGCGATCAGAGACAAGCACTTGGCTGAGTGCGTCTGTGGACAAAGATGCCTTGTCGGCATCAGACCTCGACTCATGCACTTCCTTAAGCTTTGCCTGAAACGACGAAAAGCACATGATTAGTAAACTAAAAAATTATAACGTAATTAATAATAATTAAACTGTCGGATTACTTACAATCGTGGCCGCGACGATCGGGGACACCTCCTTGTCCTTCCCCTTCTTCGTCCGAAGAGCCACATAAGTATCGAGCCTATGTGGCTTACCCCCTGGCCCACTCCCTACCCCCTGAAATAAAATAAAGTAAAGTAAAATTAGTATCGGCCCCGCAAAGTAAAATAATATCCAATAATATATTTCTGTAGTTATAGATAAATTAAATATTACCTTCATCCTATGCTCCACCTCAGCGTAAGAGGTCCGGCCGGAGTAGTGCACGTCCGTCTTTTTAGCCCGATTTTCCCTCCCCGATTGGCGAGATGCCAATTGTCGATCCTCGATCTCATTGTCAATGAACTTTTGCCATTGTGCCAATGAGATCGGCTCCTTGGGGGGGACGGATCCGCGCCATTGTAAAATGGTCTCTCGTGTTTTTCCAAAGTACCGTGTCCGCATATTTTTTTTCCACGTCTTGTGTTACTCCCTCAACTGCTCGAAGACGGAATCGTGTAGCTTTGGATCCAAGTTGAATTGTTCCTGTCCAACAAATACAATGTTAGTTGCGAATAAATATAAATATAAATATAAATATAAATATAAATATAAATATAAATATAAATATAAATATAAATATAAATTGAAATTGAAATTGAAATATTCATATAAATATTACCTGTAGTGCCGCCCAAACAGCTAACTTGAGCTCAAACGGCACCTCCTTCCAACTCATAAACCCCGGGCCGATGACCGTCTTTAGCAGCTCGAGGGATCTCGCTAAAAGCTCCGACTTGTTTTCGACGGTAATCCCAAATTTTCCATATTTGGGGAGCCTAGGGGCGGAGGAGCCCTCGTCGCCTCCGCTACCACCGAACCCAGACGACGACATCATCATAAACAGCATCATCATCTTCGCCCTAACATCTGAAGGAGACATTTTTGCTGTAAAAAAAATGTTATTAGTACAGATAAAAAAAATGTTATTAGTACAGATAAAAAAATGTTTCGTCTATATTATAACGTATGTGTAAGTTCCGTCAATACCACCCCCGCCACACTCACACACACACGCACACACACACACCACCCCTACCCACCCCACCCCCACCCCCTCCCCCCACCACGACCGTGACAACTACATAAAATTATGACATGAGATAATTGTAGCATAAATTTCATTATCATGGGTTTTACCTAATTGAATTAATTTCATGAATAAAATTATTATCAATTTAAATGAAAATATCAATTATTATCCAATATTTTTTAATGAAATATTTATTTTGAATGAAATATTTATTTTGAATGAAAATATCAATTATTTATAAAATTGATGTCTACTTTTAGTGTTGTGTATATATGTTAGTCTACTTTTGCTTTTTTTTTTTAAATAATCAATTAACCAAATTTCATAATAGTGAATAAGGGTTAATCCTAGCCATTGATTAAGTGTATTATTAGTAAGTACAAAAATTAAATATGGACTCTTAATCTAGGATATAAGGAGTATTTGTTAGTGAAATAATAATTTAGTGATAAAAACACACTCAAACACTACCAAGTTTTGACGACACGGGTCTCTAGAAAGAAAAACAAGCATTTCCAAATTAATATGTCCTCTTTCTTGTTTAGTGTCTCGTGAATTGATAGTATGATTTTAAAAATAGTATACAAAACTAGGTGAGATTTTAGAATTACACGTCGAAATAATACATGTTGTATAATAATAATACAAGTGCATGCTTTTCAATCAAATGTATTTATCTTTATAAGGATAAAATTATCTTAAAATGATTGGTAGGGAATGTCTATGAGGTGGATGATAATTTATTTGATATTTTATTTTATTTCTTTTAGTTAGGTTATTAAGACTTTATTTGAATTGATATCTTAGTAATTATTATTTAATATTTATTTTGAGCAATTATCTTATAGTAGGATTATTATCCTAGAAACAATTCTAACATTCCATGAAGGAAAACTTTTATTGGATGGTTGAAAAGACAATAGTTCCAATTCATTTTCATTTATTCCCTTAGTGCTACAACAATAATTTGAATTCATTTCATATGATTTCCCACCCCACCCCACCCCTCCACCACCCCCTCCCCCACCACACACCACCACACACACACACACCCCACCCCACCCCACCCCTCCACCACCACCTCCCCCACCCCACCCCACCCCACCCCCTGCCCCCCTCCACCACCACACACCACCATACACACACACACACACCCCACACCACCCCCACCACACACCACCACACACACACACACCCCACCCCACCCCACCCCCTGCCCCACCCCTCCCCCACCCCCTCCCCCACCACACACCACCACACCCACACACACACACCCCACCCCACCCCACCCCATCCCCTCCCCCACCACACACCACCACACACACACACACACACACACACACACCCCACCCCACCCTCCACCACCCCCTCCCCCACCCTGCCCCACCCCGCCCCACCCTGCCCCACCCCCTGCCCCCCTCCACCACCCCCTCCCCCTCCCCCACCCTGCCCCACCCCGCTCCACCCCCTGCCCCCTCCACGCACACACATACACACATATATATATACACATACACACAAATATACACACAAATATATATATATATATAAATGAAAGAGAGAGAGAGAGAGAGAGAAAATGGGCCTGAAAGGAGAGAGAGAGAGAGAGAGAGAGAGAGAGAGAGAGAGAAATGGAGGGAACGGCGCAGGAGGGAAAAAAGAAAGGGGATAGGGTTTTTGCTGCGAATATTGTCACGGTCGTGTCAAGGTCTTTGACCGTGACACGCATTGTCACGGTCATTGACCGTGACAAGTCCGTGACAATTAAACTTGTCACGGACTTGTCACGGTCAATGACCGTGACAATTAGTTGTCACGGTCGTGTCAAGGTCAATGACCGTGACATAAAACGCGTGTTTTTTTGTCACGGTCAATGACCTTGACAAGGCTGGCCGGCTGAAAGGTGACAATTTGCCCATTTTGGTGTAGTGCTTGACAATTTTAAAGAGGATGATTTGAGATAACAATTCTAATGCATGTTCTTACAATTGGAAATCATTGCTTGAAAAGACATAAAGTAATTTAACAAGTCACGACTTATTAGTCATGACATAAGACCATAAAGAAATCTTTCTTTGTTAGTGATAACATTAGGCCTAATAAAATCATTGCGGATCCACTAACGAGAGAGTAAGAGAAGTTCATCAAGGGGAATGGGCTTACAGCCGTTTAAAACCTCAAAGAATTGCCATAATGAAAATCCAACCTAAATGACCGGAGATCCCAAGAATTAGGTTCAATGGGACAACCTAATTATGTGCGATTCAGTTAGCACTACGAAGAAAATAAATTCTTCCTCCTATTCCTAGGATGAGTCAGTGCACTATCTGCCGCGTGTAACAGGATAATTTTTATTTTAATGATTTCTATATCTTGAGCATATGGGTCAAGTGGGGTGTTAGAAGGATACTCTTTTATAGAAATCACCTATGTGAGTGTGAAGGGGCCACTTCTATGAGAATAACAAACGTCTACATTGTTAAATTCTCTAACACGCTCATGAAACCGGGAGGTGTTCAACGCCAAAATGGATACAACAGTGAGAACCAAGAATGTTTGGAGAAGGGCTGTGTGAATTCTATTGTCTCAGTTTATACAAAAATGTTAATCAATTCAAGACATCGCGTTCATTGATTGGCCAGTAAACCCGATAATCTCTCACTAGAAAAGATTCAAGGTAAAAAGCTATCTTTACCGATGCAGCTCTTTTCCACTACTCTGTCTAATTTGTCTTCATGTTCGCTATTAGTTATTGTTTTTCAGAACCGTCCCTAAAGGTCATGACTGTTCACTATAAGTTGTGACAGTTCATAAAAAACGTCTCTAAAGAGGCTGTTTCCTAAAGACATGTCTTTCATGAAAAAAAAACACCTTATTTTCTATAAATACAAGACTTGTTTTCATTTTTTTAAAGAGAGAAAAAGGAGAGAAAATATATTTTCAGTACTTTCCATTCCCGATCAAGTAGGATAGAGTATCAAACATATGTTGTTCGTGGGACACGCACACTGAAGTGCTTCTTGCGCGTGTCGAGACCACTTTATCCTAGGAGGAAAACACTCATTGTTCATTGCTGTAAGCACCGTAGTGGGAGCGCATTTTGTCTTAAGGAGAGAGTGTCAAACACTTGACTCGATCATCTTCTTCGTTTGTAAGTTTTCTAAGTGGTATTAATTTTTATTACATAAATAAAATTTATTTCATATTTTAAATTTAATAAAACACAAAAGTATATATTTTAAATAACAGATATAATATCTCATTAGATTCTCCATTAACGATGCAAAAAATGAGCACATGATCCAATCGTCTCGTTTCCCACAAACGGTGCCAAATTATAAGGGATCTAAAATAACCCGGAAGGGGGGTCCCTCACAACAGTGATGAATAGTATAACAATTAATACAAGAGAAAGATTTATGTGGTTCTTCCAAGATCGACCTACGTCCACGACGGCGGTGAGGGTGTTCTCATTATAATATAGAGAGAAATTACATGATAATGTTCTCTAACCTCTAAGCCCCTTTACACCCCTTTATAGAGAGTTAGGAGTTACAATTGGATAATGACTCTATTATTAGGGTTTACATTATAATAAAATACTACTTTTGTGATACGATCGGTCTTCTATCTTCACTTGGACTCTTGTCGTCTTTATTTTGTCAAACTAGTTATGTAGTGTCGTAAGGACTCTATTCGGATAAGACCGTTTCGACCGGTCATGTGCGTGACTAGGAAGGCGATCCACCGACCTCAAGGCTGATCCTGAAGCCCCCTTTCCATGTGTTACATTATTATTGGAGATATATTTTTATCCCCCTCGAAAACTGAACCCAAATTAGGGTTCATTTTGAAAATGGTAAAAAATCAAACTACATGATCAGCTTAATGTTGACATTATATAGACAAAATTGACTTACCATATAGCGTATCAGGGTCGATTACTGCATCTAGATTATCGAATGTTTGTAATTTTCACTTCCTCTGCCCTAATTACTATGAAATGGACAATGAATAGTTGTTTAAGGTTTCTGCATGCATAGGGTCTAAATTGAAATAATGAGTAGAATCAAATGAGGGTAGTGCGCGTGCGTTTTCAGTCACCAATCAAAACGATTGTGGATAGAGGCTTTCAATTGAAATAAGTTGTTTAGTTTTGAATACTCAATTAAATTGAAATTTGAGGACCATTTTAATATTAGAGTGATAGTTTTACATACTAAATGAATAACATACTCAGATAAATATGTATGAGCATGTGTGACGAGACAAGTAACTTTATCATGAAATTTCATCTTTATTATTTATGAGTTTTTAATTTATGTTTGTAAAAAATACATTAACAAAAGAGTTGAACCTAGCTTGAAACAAGTGCCTAAGTTCTCCCAAAATTAGGAAGTCCATGTTAACAAATGTTATTTATAACCCCAAGAGTTGTCCAAGTTTGTAGAACCGGGTGTAGGTGTAAATACAGACACCACATTCGAAACGTGACAGTCGTGTCTTGGGGTCGCGGACCTCAGGAATTAAATATTTGTTTCGTGTGCCTTGTTAGTAAATGATTAATCCCAAGTATGCATAAGCCAGCTCGAAATTGCTCTTCATACAAAAAAAAATGTTATTTACCGTACATATTCATTAGTATTTGTGAGTGTATTACATGTACTTTAAGGGATGCAAGTTGCAGACAATGCTAATAAAATTGGGCTACAGTTCCGGAATTGCTGAAAACAAGTATATAATTTACAATTGTAGAATATTTAAAAATCATAACAAAGTGGATAAAATAGGATTAGAGTTCCCGATCCGCTAACAACGGTATGATTCACAATTAACCTTATTTTATTGGCAACAACAGTCTAAGGAGAATTAAAAAAATAAAGGTCTGAAAGCAGGTTTACTTGGAATCTAGCGGTACACCACTAGGTGCGTGAGCTGTTTAGCATTTATGTTTGGAAGTTGTTTTGCATACCGCAACGTATGCACAAAACTAATTAATGACACCACCATAAAACGGATACAGGATGCCGCTGATGGTTACTTCAATAACAAATAATTTACTCACACGGATGCCGGGCTGCTAATATATACGCAGGCCTACATATCCCACACCACAGAACAGATACACATTGAATGACGAAGTCGAGTATCCTTTGAAAACAAACAAATATGAGCTGCAAAATTATGTCAGGAAGCCAAGCCCCTTGCTTTCATCTTCCCTCCACACAGAACCAATCAACCGCAGCCGGAAAATCAGTATTTGAAACTAGACCCCTTCACCTTTCCTTCAATACCCATCTCCCAAAATCGAACATTTCCATGAAAACCTCATCATACCGCACCACAACAAAGGCCGCCATTACCAGTCTCTACGCCACTACACAGACCACACAGACTTTTTATGAGTTATTGGGTATACCAGAGAGTGGTACCCTTTCTGAAATCAAGAGAGCGTACAAGCAATTAGCCATGAAGTACCACCCCGATGTCTCAGCGGAGGACTGTAAAGAAGAGAACACGAAGACGTTTATTCGTGTACAGGAGGCATACGAGACCTTGTCCGACCCACGAACACGAGCTGCGTATGATATAAATATGGCAAATGGACAACTTGTTTGGAAACAGAGATCATCCAGTCAAGGAGGGGATTGGATGAATCTATGGAAGTCTCAACTGATGGACCTCAAAAGGAGGAACGCTATTAAGAATTCCAGACGAAATATATCATGGGGAGATCGAATCCGCATGCAAAGAAGTGAAGCTTCTGTTTGTTGATTTCACAAAAAATTTCTGTTTGCTAGCTGTGTACAAAGCACTTTTTTTTAGTATGGCCTAAATAGGTTTAGTGGGTCGAAAATGAAGATTTTTAGTTCTTCAAGTAGATCATTATGTATTCCTGAATGCAGAGGACATGTCTGTATATTCTCAACTTATAATGGGAAGTTTCACTTTTCTTATACAGCAGTTGAATGCTCAATTAGATGGATATAGAAAAATGGAATCATTTCAACTAAAGATTATTGTTTGAATTCTTGGACATTGTTAATTGATTGCATTTAGTAGTGGCAAATGGGCGGTTATGGGTGGTTATGGACGGGTCAAAAATGGATATGGATAAATTTGGGCGGATCAAAAGCGGGTCGGACATAATAATTTGGGCGGGTTTGGTCGGGTTAAATCCGGGTCGGGTCGGGTTGACCCACTTTTTTTTTTTTTGAAGAAACAATTATTATACCATATACAAATAAACATGGTATAATAATTTTGAAAAAAAACATACAAGTACATACTTGAATAAAAAAAATCTTTTAATTTTTAAGTAATTTGAGTTTTATTTTTGTGAGGGTCCAAAATCATTTTGACCCGCTAATGACCCGCCAACAAACCATCTTATTGGATCGTTCAAACCATTTTGACCCACAAACACAATTAATGGGATCCAAACACATTATTTTGGGTGTATTATGGACGGTTTCATCCTCAAAAGTCCATATTGCCAACCCTAATTGCATTATAACAATAATGGCGATGTACTTGATATCTCTCAATAGTTCCATTTGGCATAATGAATATGTCATTAAAATTGTGAACATGATTTTCATTAAAGAAATGTCACCCGTACTAAAATGTATCAATAGTTCCGAGCTTTGGGTTAAAATTATTTATACGACTAAGTTGATGTCTCAAATAATACATTGGGTAGTATTACATAAAGGCTAAGGGTCCATTTGATAATAACATTTGTAGGGATAAATAAGAAATTTTTCTCATTTTTTAGGGTTTAGGTGAACTTGATGGCATTTATTTTCTCTAGAAAATACTTGCAATTTGCACTAAGGCACTAACACTTAAAACACAAAAAAATAATTTGCTATGAAATTTAATTCTTTGGGGTCCTCAAAAAATTGAATTCTAGGAAATTAATGACTTAGAAATTAAGTTCACCGTCTTCTATTGATGTGTTTAATAAACAAGATGAAAAATAAGTATTTAAGAGTCAATTTTCATGGAATTAAAAACTTGGTGTTGGTGTTGTTTGATTGCAATTATTTTTCACGTGAAAAATGTTCTATTTTTCATCTTTTATGTGTTTGATTCCCAATATTTTCCATGAAAAAAATTACATTTTTAATTGCCATGAGTTTCAACCTAGAAAATATTACACTTTTCTACTTTTGATTTTTGTTTGTAAATATATATGAACCTAAACAAAGATCTATTTTGGAATACTTAATAACTAACATAACAAGTAATTTTGATAGTACCACATATATTTTCAAAATAAATATGGAAACGAAAATAGAGTTGACGTTGCATCTTTATACGCAGTCTATTAAGGGGCATATATTAAATAGTACCTCGAATATTTTTTAATACATGTTTAGTTCAACCCTTTTTATTTTGTTTCAAAAAGTCAATTATCACATATTTTAGGGAAGAGTGTCGCTGGCGCAGACTCTTAAAAATAAAAGAATAATGAATAAATGGGCGTTTGAGAGACTATATGGGTTAAATTAAAAATAGTTGTCCTTTATAAAAACTATGTATTTATTTTAGGGACTATTCGAGAATTGACTCAATAATTAAAACACTTAAAAAAACTAAAAACAAAAAAATGCATTAAAAACAACTAATTAATTAAAAAATCTTGAAAATGAATTACAATCAAAAAAATTAATAAACAAAATCCAAAAAATGAATAAACACCCGGAAAATTATTTTAAAACCCTAAAATGAAAAAAAAAAAAACAGGAAATTCAATAAAAACAGAATATAAAAGTTATAAATTAAAACATGCAGATAATATTTAAAAATAGAAAATAAATAAAAAGGATAAAATAAATAGAAAAAATAATATAAATCCAAGAAAATTAATAAAAATAACTAGAAAATTTTTAAAAAAAAACACAAAAAATGAATAAAAACTAGAAAATAAATATTTACCCCAGAATGAATTTAAAAAAAACAAATATAAAAAAAATAAACCCAGAAAAAATGTATTAAGAGTATTAAGAAGAAGCAAAAAATGAATAAAAACCAAACCCCCACCCCAACCCCCAACTGTTTCGTCACCCCTATCGCCATATCTGTCCTTATTTTATGTTTATTTTATTTTTAATTTTTTCTAATATTTGTTTTAAAATAGTTTTCTAGGGTTTTTATTCAATTCCATTTTTTCTATTTTTTATGTATTTTTTTCAATTTTTGTGGGTTTTTATTCATTTATGTTTTTCTAATTTTCTGAGCGTTTTGTTATATTATGTTATTTTTTTCTCAATTAATAAATTTCGGGTTTCTTTTAAAATTAACTATTGGGTGATTAATTTTTATTCATTTTCTATATTTGTGTCATTATTTATGGGTTTTATTCATTTATGTTTTTTTTGAGCATTTTTTCAAATTTTTGTTATTTTTTTCTTATTTAATAAAATTTTGACTTTTTAATAAATTTTTGGTTATTTTTTTAGATTAATAATGGGGTTAATAATTACTTTCTTTTTAATTCCTTTTTTCAAGGATACAAATTTACAATTGAGTCCTTTATAGTTTTGGCTCAATTCCGGATAAAAACGTTTGAGTCATAAGATAGAGTATATTGATCATCTTTCAAGCCTATGACGTGTTTGTTGAAGACGTAGCTGATTGAGTGCGAAAAGTAGCGCGTGTAAAGACGCTAATCGTTGTTTTCGTTTCGCCAACTCAATACAAAATCCTAAGTTACTACTACACTTGTGAGGCAAGCACGGCGATAAGTCGGGTATCGAGAATCCACAAGGACAAGTTGTTAGAATTTAAGTGATTTAATACTCCTAAAATAAAAGTGTAAAAGATGATTACAAACTAAAAGGAAAAGTTAATCTAGGCAATGTGTTGAAACTAGATTATGAAAGCGAGTAAAACTTTAGGTTGCGTCGAATATCCTTCACCCGAGTTAATTAGTATAAAATGGTCACATGGGTCGACGAGTTATTACAAATGCGTCTCGTTTCGACAGTTAATTAAATCAAGGGTTGTTACGCCCTAAATCATCATAAAAGCCTAATAAGATTTTGGCGTCAACAAATATCCCGGAAATTACGCGCGAAAGGTCGTAAGCACGGAACATACATGATATGCCCCGTCAAATCTCCTAGGCGTAATAACTAGGACAACGCACCCGAAATAGCCCCGTAAACTCCATCACCAAAGCAAAGCAATGCGTCAACCCGAGTGAGTTCAATTCAAACACAACCTAATTTAAGTTACCTAGAAAGCATGTTAAAAACGCGATAAATGGAAAGCGGTAAATAAACGAGGTAAAATTACACTACAAAGCAAGTAATCAAAGCATATAAATAAAGCATGTAAACCTAAATTAGAAAGCTTGTAAATTAACTAGAAAGCAAGAAATGAAGAAATACAAACTATATTAATGGAGAGGATGATGAATAGTCAACATTCAAGCCCAAAAGTGTGTCAACCCAAGAGGAAATGAAGGAGAACCAAGCAAATCACCCAAACCCTAAGCTAAACTAACCTAAAATCGTGTATCTACTGCTATATCTTCTTATTACAACAAAAATTGTATTTATAGTAAGTTGGATTAAAAGAAAAGAAGAAAGAAAAGAAATGAAAATATCTGCTGAAAAACAAGGGATCGATCGATCGACCCCTGTGGTCGATCGATCGACAATGTAAATCGTGGCAAAAATAAGAAGGTTAGATCGATCGACCCCCAGGCTCGATCGATCGATCAAGCAAGTCTTGGCCAGGCAGCAGCACACTGCATTCTTCCCTTCTCCTTATCTTCTCCTCTTTTGCTTTCCTTATTTTTCCTCCGCTGAAATCGCCGTAACTTCTTCGTTATGAATCAGAATTGCGCACCGTTTACGGCCACGCGAAGCTTGCGAGGAGGGCTACAACTTCCATGAAGATGTTGAGCCAGGTGCCCAATCTGTAAAATGACTAAAATGCCCTTGAACGTGCGATTGCGTACGGAACTTCACCGAAATGCGTCCGAACTTCATACTTAGTACCTAAATACCTACAAAAGCCCAATTATACCTCATATATAGCATGTTAACAATATAAACCGAGGTTGTATGGTTAACGGGCTTAAATATAGAGATTAAGGCACCCGAAGGGGCTAAAATGCGTAGGTTCGGAGGGTGAAATACGCGATATTTGCGTATTATCACACCCCCTAACTTACACATTGCTAGTCCCTAGCAATGAAATAGGATGCAACAAGAACAACAAGTAAACCAAAAGCAGGAGATAGTACAAAAGTATGGTATAAAAGCAAAAGGCCACTTTCGCGGGCGATTCGATTGCATTTAGCGTATGCAATAAGCCGTTAAACCCCTAGGTTACCCTAGCGGACGAGTGTCGTCTCGTGAGGGTTTTCAGAGATGGTACCCACAAACATCACATGGTTTCCTCAAAATATGCCCAACCCAACATGCGACAAGCCCAATAATGGCGAAAAGGATTTCATACGCATTATTAGCAAAGTGAATGAATTCACACAAAAGTCCAAATCATTAACATTATAGAATGCACCTCATAGAATTGAAACCTTAAAATGTGGGAGGGGAGCGAGCACATACAAAGTGTGATTTGGCAAAAAAATTATATAAACCGGATACTACATTAAAGCAAGCATATATTTAATCCTCACAGACATTACACTCATCAAGCAAATTCACTCGAAACAGGGAGGTAACACACGGGACATGGGGGCATAAGGAGTAAATGTAAATGGAAATTAGGACGCGCACATGTCACAGAAGAAGAATGCTATATAGGAAATAAAAACTTTAATCTCAATGAAAGATACCGCACACTAAAAGAGGCAAAATGCATTTTCACAGATTATCACAACTATTATGACTTTTAAATTACATCAACCTAAGATCACATAGGACTTTAATAGGGTTATAATGTAGGTATGGCTAAGGTACGAAACGAAGGAATATATGTACGGATTCAAAGTGTTCGGAATGAAAAACTCGGGATAATGGGATAATGCGGGCAATATCAAAATAGGAAAACAAGTTCCAAAAAGGCATTAAATATATCATCGGGGAGAGTAATCAAAGCTTATTGAACTATATACAATATTTACAACTTTCTCTTTCTTTTTCTTTTCTTCCTTTTTCTCACTTTTTCTTTTTCTTTTGCTTTTTGCTTTCTCTTTTTCTTCACTTTTTTCACTATTTTCTTTTCTTTACTTATCAAACTCTCATATGCCTAAATTGCAACCGTCATCATAACAACATCATTCAATACCAAGTAACATTCCAAACAAAGGTATGGAAAGTGTATGTATGGGCTAAAACTCCAATTTAGAGTTAGTTATGGTAATGGGGTTATGAAACGAAAGGCTAATATTTAGGCTCAAAAGGGGTTAACGAGGGTAAACATAAGGGTGAGGTCAAGGCTAATATGGGTGATATATCAAAGAGGGCCTATGATCATTTCACAAAGTTTACGCAATTCTCGAATCAAAACAATATATGAAAATCATGATCAAGTAACACATTTCAAGTATGAACTCAGTTAATGAACGGTCAAATGAAAGAATAGTGAGATTAACAACGAATTCAACGTTTTCAATGAGAAAAGAATAGTGTATACACTCACAAACGACGAAAGGTACAAAGCTTACTCGATGTAAGTATATAGAATGCAACAAAAGATTACCGAGTTATAAAAATCTTAAACCAAATCAATATAACAATAAAAATGCATGTGCTCATGGGATTAAAGTTTAATTCATGAAGTTATTCATAATATCAATAAGTGAGACTAAAGTCTATTAACTTCTAAAATCGAGAACATGCATCATTGGGTTGTCTATTGGATCGGGCAATTATTGAAATTTTTCATCGGAAACAAAGGCAAAATGCCCAAAAAAGGAGAAAAAAGAAAGAAAATCTTTTTGAAATTTTTGAATTTTTCTAAGAAAAGCATACTAAGTAACTAATATGTGAGAAAAAACATGGACTAAAATAAGAAATGGATAGAATATCCCACACCCCCTAACTTAAAACTTGACATTGTCCTCAATGTAAATTAAGAACCAAGTCAAAGAGAGGAAAAGAGCGATATTACCCAAAATTAGAGCGATCCCCATAAGAACAAGTCCAAAGAATCTACAAAACAAGTTAGTACCGAGCATAGCAAAAACAAATAACAAAGAGTTAACTAATTACACTAAACTAAATTAAAAAGGAAAGAAAAAAAATAAATAGAAAGAAAGAATAAAAAGCTAACTATATACAACCTACTATTTAGGCTTCACACTAACTATACACTAGAAGTCTAAATAGCTGAGGGTCCACCATAAGAACGATTTGACCTTGGAGGATAGCCGGTGTACCCTCACATACAAGCATGCCCTCCGAAAAATATGAATTCCGTTTTAACAACGGAAGGCATGTGTAAGGCGTAAGAAATGAACCATCGCCAATTAAAAGTTTTGGTGGGACGATGGGGGATTTGGATAAGGCGGGTGACAAAAACAAGTGGGGACCGAGAAAAGCCGAATATCCTCCCAAGGATTTTGAAGTTAGAATGGGAGGCGACGCACACAAAGGCAAAGATGCGATTGTGGAGGGCGACTCGAGCAAGTACTCCTCATCGGCGATAGGGTTTAAAACATTAAAGTTTGAAACCGAATCATCGGGTACTTGTGACGGTGGGGTAATAGAGAATGAAAATGGGGATGAAAGAAATTCAAACTCATGAGATGAATCATCATCGCATGAAGTTTGAGTTTCGAATGAAATAATATCATTTTCAATGAAATGTTCTTCCTTGGGGGCCAAAGAAGAAATCATTTCATTGCAAATAGATATTACGTCATTATCATCCTCACTTTCAATATCTATTACGCAATGGGCAAAGTCTAGAATGGCTTGTTCCAAAGTAGGAACAAGTACCTCATTTGGTTCAAAACATTCGTCGACCTCGAAAGTCTCGGAAGCAAAATCATCGTCGGACTCAAATAATAAATCCAACTCATGTTCCCACGAACGATTTTCTTCCCGATAATGGTTTTCAAGTTTCTCATTTTCATACATACGCAAACCCTCACCGAATGTCATAGGTCGAGGTGCGGATCCGTGAAAATGGGAACTTTGAAAATTACCATCGAACTTAAACGAAAACTCATTATTATAGGAATTTTGAAAACTATTGCAATTCATTTCAAAATTCCTATTATAAGGAGGTAAAGGCCCAAAATCATTATCATCGTCATCAAAATTCCAATAACCTAAGTTTTGACTTTCATTATACTCGCCCAAAGTCATATTTGAATTTGTTATACTTTAGGATTCTAAGTATTCATCGAAAGTCATAGGTTTGCGAGAATTTTGAGAATTATGACAAGGATTACCGAAAGAATTGGAATAAGACATGCGTACCCCAAAAAAGGCTCGAAGTGGCGGATTCCACAAAGTAAGTGCGCGCGGGAAAAATTCGAGCGTTTCTAAGTGCTCAAATGTGGAAGTCTTGCAAAATATTAGCAAATAATACAAATAGAAAGAAAATACTATGAAATACTAAATCAAATAAAGTCTAAAACAAACTCATCCCCGGCAATGGCGCCATTTTGATTGAGTACGAAAAGTAGCGCGTGTAAAGACGCTAATCGTTATTTTCGTTTCGCCAACTCAATATAAAAACCTAAGTTACTACTACACTTGCGAGGCAAGCACGGCGGTAAGTCGGGTATCGAGAATCCACAGGGACAAGTTGTTAGAATTTAAGTGATTTAATACTCCTAAAATAAAAGTGTAAAAGATGATTACAAACTAAAAGGAAAAGTTAATCTAGGCAATGTGTGGAAACTAGATTATGAAAGCGAGTAAAACTATAGGTTGCGTCGACTATCCCTCACCCGAGTTAATTAGTATAAAATGGTCACATGGGTCGACGAGTTATTACAAATGCGTCTCGTTTCGACAGTTAATTAAATCAAGGGTTGTTACGCCCTAAATCATCATAAAAGCCTAATAAGATTTTGATGTCAATAAATATCCCGAAAATTACGCGCGAAAGGTCGTAAGCACGGGACATACATGATATGCCCCGTCAAATCTCCTAGGCGTAATAACTAGGACAACGCACCCGAAATAGACCCGTAAACTCCATCACCAAAGCAAAGCAACGCGTCAACCCGAGTGAGTTTAATTCAAACACAACTTAATTTAAGTTACCTAGAAAGCATGTTAAAAACGCGATAAATGGAAAGCGGTAAATAAACGCGGTAAAATTACACTACAAAGCAAATAATCAAAGCATGTAAATAAAGCATGTAAACCTAAATTAGAAAGATTGTAAATTAACTAGAAAGCAAGAAATGAAGAAATACAAACTATATTAATGGAGAGGATGATGAATAGTCAACATTCAAGCCCAAAAGTGTGTCAATCCAAGAGGAAATGAAGGAGAACCAAGCAAATCACCTAAACCCTAAGCTAAACTAACCTAAAATCGTGTATTTACTGCTATATCTTCTTATTACAACAAAAATTGTATTTATAGTAAGTTGGATTAAAAGAAAAGAAGAAAGAAAAGAAATTAAAATATCTGCTGAAAAACAGGGGATCGATCGATCGACCCCTGTGGTCGATCGATCGACAGTGTAAATCATGGCAAAAATAAAAAGGCTCGATCGATCGACCCCCAGGCTCGATCGATCGATCAAGCAGGTTTTGGCCAGGCAGCAGCACACTGCATTCTTCCCTTCTCCTTCTCTTCTCCTCTTTTACTTTCCTTATTTTTCCTCCGCTTAAATCGCCGTAACTTCTTCGTTATGAATCGGAATCGCGCACCATTTGCTGCCACGCGAAGCTTGCGAGGAGGGATACAACTTCCATGAAGATGTTGAGCCAGGTGCCCAATCTGTAAAATGACTAAAATGCCCTTGAACGTGCGATTGCGTACAGAACTTCACCGGAATGCGTCCGAACTTCATACTTAGTACCTAAATACCTACAAAAGCCCAATTATACCTCATATAGCATGTTAACAATATAAACCGAGGTTGTCTGGTTAACGGGCTTAAATATAAAGATTAATTCACCCGAGGGGGCTAAAATGCGTAGGTTCGGAGGATGAAATACGCGATATTTGTGTATTATCAGTAGCGGCCAAGTGTATAAAGCCTCATCAAAATGTCGTGGTTTATGTGCCTCATTTCAACGTCATCAACAGTGGTTCCATGCTCCCAAGGTATGAATGCATGACATATATATATATAGGAGCTTGGAACAGTTTATATTGGGTGTTAGGTTTTTAAAACTGTGTTTTGTTTTCAGAATGTTTTCCATTAAAACTTATCTATAAAGTATATAAAAGTTTTTGGGCTTAAAAAGAGTTTTTGAACATTCTGTGAGTTCGTTCGAAGTGTCGTTCGAACGAGATTATCGTTCGAACCACAAGTCGTTAAAACGAGATTGTCATAAACTTCCCATAATGCCATACTGGAACTTCGTTCGAAATGTCGTTCGAACGAGATTGTCGTTCTAACAAGCTTCTAATGAGTTCATACTGGAACTTCGTTAGAAAACTCGTTCGAACGAGAATGTCGTTCGAACGAGATTTGGCGGGAACAGTTTTTTTGGCATTTTTAAGCAGTTTTGCCCACTTTCCACTTGTTTTACCTGACTATATTTTTGCTGAATATCTATGTGCGGGAATAACTTTTTCCAACAAAACTTTTCATATCCTACCAACCTCTAGAGAGTGTTTGAGAGAAAAATTATTTGAGGGAAAAGTTCATTGTTTTAAAGTGACAATTTTCAAGGGAAAATCAATATACACTTTAGTTTACACCCATAGTTTAGTTTATCCAAGTTCATATATATATATATATATATATATATACATCTTGCTTGGAGTTTTGGCACCGGTTTTCTCTGCACCATTGAAGAAGAGAAGTTTGGGTTTTCTTCTAAATCCCACAAAGAAGAAGAGGTTTTCGTGATTTACCCACTTGGAGAAAGGCTCCTAGTTAGGGTGACGATGACCACATAAAGTCCGATCGGTGGATTCCGAGACCGCGGTGGAGCTCCGGGGTTATTGTCTAAGTGGAGGTGTTTACAAGAAGGAGCGTCGAGGCTTGAGAGGGATCGAGTCGTGTGATGTAAGTCTTTTGTCTTGTAATTGTAAATTCCATACTTAGTGGATTTGAGGCTAGGGTCGTCCGAGGTTGTTTTCCGTCTTCGATTTTTCCTCGTACATCGCGGCATAGTATGATTTATTTATTTTTATCTTGCATAATGACTTAGAACTCATGCTTAGGATAATTCAAGATAAAAATGGTTTTAATTGTCACACTTAATTTAATTGGGTGCTAATTAAGTTTGGGTAATTGTTTATTTAATTCAAGTCTATTGTTAAAACTGGTTTGGCCTAATTTGGAAATATTGATAAATATGACTTAGGCAAATTCTAGGACTTGGATTTATTATTTGTGTTTAAGTGAAATTAACATAAGTGTGTGTGTTAATTATTTTCACTCGGTGTAATTTGAATTTGTTAGGAAATTAAAATTTTGTTTTAAGTTGAACCATCACCTTTACGCTTCCGCATCTGTTTCATAAAAAGGAAATTGATTTTAAAGAATTTATTTATTTTAAAATCGGGAGACCCTCCAGGCATTTCGACTTACAGATTGGTATCAGAGCCAAAGCGATAAATTATTTCGTTAAAGATCTTTTAAATAATTTTTGGCTAAAATAAAATTTTCCCCATTTTTAAAATTTCCTATTTTCGATGGTTCTAACTACGCGTATTGGAAAGCGCGAATGAAATCGGCACTTAAATCTATCGATGAAAGGGTTTGGATGTCTATAGTTAACGGGTGGTCTCCACCAAATCATTGAGTTGAAAATGAACGTGTTCCCAAACCGGCTGATAGATGGACTGAGAATGAGTTTAAACTTTCAAAATTTAATTCCCGTGGTTTAAATGCCTTGTTTAGCACTGTCACACCGGATGAATTCCAACGCATTATGACGTGTGAGACCGCTAAAGAAGCTTGGGATATTTTACAACTCACTCACGAAGGTACAAGTGTCGTTAAACCTTCGAAACTCCAAAACCTCACCACTCAATTTGAAACTATCAAAATGAACGATAATGAAACTTTTGATGAATTTTATGCTAGACTGTCCGATATTGTCAATTCATCTTTTAACTTAGGAGAGAAAATACCCGACAACCGAGTTGTAAAGAAAATTTTAAGGTCTCTTCCCGATAGATTTATTCCAAAAGTGACCATTTTGAATTCTTTACCAACTTTAGCCTCTACAAAATTAGAAGAGCTTGTAGGTGATTTACAAACCTATGAACTAGATATGTTTCCCTCTAAAACTAAAAAGAAAATTGAAAAGGGCGTTGCTTTAAAAGCCCGAAAAGAGGTCAAACAAGTAGTAGAGAGTGAGAGTGAGAGTGATAGTGACTCGGAAGACATGGCTTTGTTTGCTCGTAAATTTAAAAAATTTCTTAAATTTAACAAAGATAAATTTAAAAACAACTTTAAGAAATTTGAAAATCCTAAGCATGACAAAGCCGAGAAGATCCCTAAACCTATTAATGAAAATTTAAATAGGGACGAGTCTAATAGGTGTTTTGGTTGTGACGGTTATGGCCATTGGGCTTCTGAGTGCCCCACTAAACTAAGGAAAGAGGGTAAACGACCCATTTCATATAATGAGACCCTTAGTGATAGTGATAAGGAAGAGGGACCCGATTCCCCTACTAAGCCAAATTTTGTGGCATTTATTTCTAGTCATGTGAGCACCGAAAGTGAATCTTCTCATGAAGATACTCAAACTCATGACACTTCAGAGGTCAATGTTTTTTATTCCCTTATTTTTTATGATAGTGAGAGTGGAGAAGAAAGAGAGAGTGAAAATGAAGAAGAGGTTAATGTGAGTGAACTTCAAAATGCTTTTCAAGAACTTTATAAAGAATCTATTAAATTGAAAAGAGGTAATTTGAAGTTAGAAGCTAGTTTAAGAGAGCGTGTCAAGGTCGTTGATGATAGTATGTTGGTAGAAGACCTTAGGACACGAGAGAAAGCTATTCTAGAGAAGCTTGAATATATAGAAGGCGAGAGAGATATCCTTAGGGGTTTAATGGAATCCTTGAAAAAGGAGCTTCTTGCTTTTGAAGAGCGAAATGTTTTATTAGAGTCTAACATTTTAGAATTGCAAAATAAATTAAAAGACCCTAGTAATGTCAAATTTTATTTGGAGTGTCGTTTGGAAAAAATAAATAAAATCTTAGGAACGGTCCAAATTACAAATGACATGTGTGGTTTAGGCTTCAATACTTGTAATGAATCTACTCATAAAGCCAAAACCAACGTTCTAGGAGAATCTACTAGGAAAGCTTTTAGAGATCACTCCATAGGTAAATCTTTTCGACATGTTTTTACTTGTACACATTGTGGTCGAAAAGGTCATCTTAAAAAATTTTGTTTTGATCTTAAACGAATTCCTAGAAAATCCCAACGTAAAGCAACCAATGTATTTAAAATTCCTACACCCCAAGATAGTCACTCTTCATTAATTTGGGTTAGGAAATCCGACTTGGTTGCCTTACAAAATAGGGTTCTTGATTATCATTTACTTTCACATGCTTCCTCCCTTGCTAAATCTAAAGGATGAATGTGTTAGTATTTGCATACTTTAGCGTTTGTACTTCATGCTATATTCACATGCTAAATGTATGCTTGTTTAATCATTTTCTAGTTTATGTCCCATGCTTAATCACATGCTAGAATAATGATTTTTGTGTATCTTTTGTATTTTATTTCTTCATTTTGTTTGCATTAAATGAAAAATACAAAAAGATTTTTGTTTATCATTTGAGTTTTTATCTCTTGATAATTTAAGCTTAATGAAAAGTTCAAATGATTTTTGTTTGTCTTTTGAGTACTTATTTTTATGTTTGGTTAAAAAATGTCAAAAATTCAAAAAGATTTTATTTTGTGTGTATTTTGATTTGACACACTTTAAGTGGCATATACTTGTGTTTGAATCCCTCCTTTAATGCTCTCATGTGGCTAGAACTTTTGGTTTAGATTATCAATCATTATTATGTTCTTTACCATGCTTACATGGAGTAGTTGGATTTTGTGTTGTTAATTGGATTCTATTTTTATATGCCTTTATTCACACATGCACGAGCTCTTTTGAAATTTTAACTTCATATGTACATTTGATTTATGTGAGGTGTTATCCTTCCAATCTTGTCATCCACATATTTGTGACTTGGGAGGACTAGTGCATGTCAAAATCCATTGGACGTAAGATTTGAGTGAAAAATGAAAACATGATAAATATAAAATGTTTACGGGGAAGGGATCTGAAAGGACTTAGTGATCCTTTGCAATCGTAAGCCACCGTTTTGAATGGACCTAAAAGAAATACGTGGTCCAAAAGCCTAAAAATAGAAAATATGGCATTAAAAAGAAAAATAATTGCCAAGGCCTATGTTTGATTGATATATTCATTCAAAATTAATATAAATGCTTATTGAGGGAGATTGGATGGTATATCAACGGTTTGCACAATGTCCGTTTATCCTAGTTGTGTATCTCATGTCATGACTCTATTGGTTTGTAAAATCATCAATTTGCTAGGCTTGTATGCATTGGTATGTTTATTCATTGAGTTCAATCTATATTGTCACATGAGGTTATATTCAAATGTGATGAAGTTTACAATCAAATGAGAACTCCGTGAACATGTTTTTAAGTGATTGGGTCTAAATTTAATCGTTATTAGTTCACACCCCAACACTTCCGTTTCCATATGACACATTTTTACCATACGAGTGTGAAAGACTCATATTATATTTTGTGTGTGTCATTTGTGTGTTTATATCTATATATGTGTACTTACATCTATTCGCTATATCTTATGTGTACATATTTGATATTTTTGTTTAATCTTTGCTTTGATTTCTAATCCATATATGCTTTAATTCATACTTGGTATCCATCTTACTGCATTCTTCGTTGATATCACATGCATAAAAATTTATATATCATATTGGTATCATTTTATTGCATCCTGTTTGGTCTAAGTTGTTATTTGTTGGATTAGTTTGTATTTTTGTTGCCTATATGCCTTACTTGGGGGAGATAAATCACTCTTTGATTCTTTAGCCTTTGTCTATTCCTGAACAAAAAGGGGGAGAATGATAGGGGGAGAAATGGTATCTAATCCTATTATGATCGTATCTTAGTTTAAGGGAGATTTATCTTAGGGGGAGACGTTTTTCTAAGCTGATCATACGTGATAAAGGGAGAGAATTAATTTAGGGGGAGTTGTTAACTTTACTTGCATTAACTATTTTGATATTCTCTATGCATGTAATGTGTTTGCCTAAGTGTGCAGGAATTATTTTATAAAGTGGCAACTTTCAACGGCAAAGATTGTTGATCCTTTGGGTTGTTTGTGTCAAGCGTTGTATTTTTATTTTTGGGTGGGACTTTTTATTAGTCTAGTAGAGCTTGACGACCCTTTAGGATTTTTATTTGGTTTTTGTCCCGGAATAGCCAAAGGGGGAGATTTGTAAGGACACAAATTTCCAATTGAGTCCTTTGTAGTTTTGGCTCAATTCCGGACAAAAACGTTTGAGTCATAGGATAGAGTATATTGATCATCTTTCAAGCCTATGACGTGTTTGTTGAAGACGTAGCGGCCAAGTGTATAAAGCCTCATCAAAATGCCTTAGTTTATGTGCCTCGTTTCAACGTCATCAACAGTGGTTCCATGCTCCCAAGGTATGAATGCATTACATATATATATATATATATATATATATATATATATATATATATATATATATATATATATATATATATATATATATATATATATATATATATGAGCTTGGAACAGTTTATATTGGGTGTTTCCATTAAAACTTATATATAAAGTATATACAAGTTTCTGGGCTTAAAAAGAGTTTTTGAACATTCTGTGAGTTCGTTCGAAGTGTCGTTTGAACGAGATTGTCATTCGAACCACAAGTCGTTCGAACGAGATTGCCAATGACTTTCCATTATGGCACACTGGAACTTCGTTCGAAATATCGTTCGAACGAGATTGTCGTTCTAACGAGATTTCTAACGAGCTTCTAACGAGTTCATACTTGAACTTCGTTAGAAAACTCGTTCGAACGAGAATGTCGTTCGAACGAGATTTGGCGGGAATAGTTTTTTTGCCAGTTTTAAGCAGTTATGCCCACTTTCCACTTGTTTTACCTCACTATATTTTTGCTGAATATCTATGTGCGAGAATAACTTTTTCTAACAAAACTTTTCATATCCTACCAACCACTAGAGAGTGTTTGAGAGAAAAATTATTTTAGGGAAAATTTCATTGTTTTAAAGTGTCAATTTTCAAGGAAAATTCAATATACACTTTAGTTTTCACCCATAGTGTAGTTTATCCAAGTTCATATATATATATATATACATCTTACTTGGAGTTTTGGCACCGATTTTCTCTGCACCATTGAAGAAGAGAAGTTTTGGTTTTCTTCTAAATCCCACAAAGAAGAAGAGGTTTTCGTGATTTACCCACTTGGAGAAAGGCTCCTAGTTCAGGTGACGGTGACCACATAAAGTCCGATCGGTGGATTTCGAGATCGCGGTGGAGCTCCGAGGTTATTCGCTAAGTGGAGGTGTTTACAAGAAGGAGCGTCGAGGCTTGAGAGGGATCGAGTCGTGTGATGTAAGTCTTTTTCCTTGTAATTGTAAATTCCATACTTAGTGGATTTGAGGCTAGGGCCGTCTGAGGTTATTTCCCGTCTTGGGTTTTTCCTCGTACATCGCGGCGTAGTGTGATTGATTTATTTTTATCTTGCATAATGACTTAGAACTCATGCTTAGGATAATTCAAGATAAAAATGGTTTTAATTATCACACTTAATTTAATTGGGTGCTAATTAAGTTTGGGTAATTGTTTATTTAATTCAAGTCTATTGTTAAAACTCGTTTGGCCTAATTTGAAAATATTGATAAATATGACTTAGGCAAATTCTAGGACTTGGATTTATTATTTGTGTTTAAGTGAAATTAACATAAGTGTATGTTTTAATTATTTTCACTCGGTGTAATTTTAATTTGTTAAGAAATTAAAATTTTGTTTTAAGTTGAATCATCACATTTACGCTTCCGCATGTGTTTCATAAAAAGGAAATTGATTTTAAAGAATTTGTTTATTTTAAAATCGGGGGACCCTCTAGGCCTTTCGACTTACACTTTTCTATATTTTCTTTCATTATTTTTGGGTTTTAATTGATTTCTTTTTTTTTTATCTTTTTTTATTTGCTGTTATTTTTTTCTTAATTAATAAATATCTATCTTTTTAATAAATTTCTAGGCGTTTTTAAAAATTAATTATGGGTTAATATTTATTTTCTATTTTTTATTCATTCTCTAGTTTTTCATTATTTTTGGGTTTTTATTGATTTCTTTTTTTAATTTTCTGAGATTTTTTATTTTTCTATTGTTTTTTTTCTCAATTATTATTTTTTTGAGTTTTTAATAAATTTATGTGTTTTTTTTAATTAATTCTGGTGTTAATATTTATTTTCTATTATTTTATTTTTAATTTTTGATTACTTTTGTTTTTTTTACGTTTGTGAACGTTTTTTTAATATATTTGTTTTCTTAATTAATAAATTTCCGACTTTTTAATAAATTTTTGGATTTTTTTAATATTAATTATGGGGTTAATATTTAGTTTTGGGTTTTTATTCATTTTCTGAATTTTTTATCAATTTTTTTGGCATGGGAATTCTTTTCCCAAGAAAATGAATAACAAGGTGGAGGAGGCTTTTAATTCCAATTTTTCGTGAAAAAAGTGGTTACGTGACTTGTTTTAAAGAAACCAATTTCATATAATATTTTGTTTATCAAACATCCAAAAGATGAAAAATTACTTCATATATTGTATTTTCCATGAAAAATTAATGTTATCAAACACACCTTAATATAAATTACAAACAATATTCAAAGTGTATCTGAAACATGAGTGTTGATATTAAATGTAACCTGCTGACGTGGACCAATTATGTGATGTCATGTGCCAATCCACATGGCACTCGCGAACATTTTTGATAACACCTCGACTCCGAGGAACTCAACCTCCCCGACCAACTCAGATGCTCCGAGCAACAAGTATTCTCCGAGCAACTCATACATACCGAGCTACTTAGGTTGTTTGAGCAGCTTAGGCGGTCCGAGCTACACCTCGATTAGAGCATTTATGTCGCGCCCCGAATTAATTAAGTTAAACTCATCCTTTTAATTAGAGATAAATTTCCTTAAACAATGCTTTAATTTAAATCTCTGAGGAAAATAGCATAAGATTTTTTTTTTTCAAAGGTATGTGTAGATGAAAACATAACTGCCTTTACTTATAACTTATAAGTACTACATAACTTTACATAACCAAGATCCTTAGTTTAATAATTACACAAAAGGAATCTTGATATTCAAACCATACTCATTATCCGTCACTCCCCCGTTTTAAGGTCCTAACTTGGCAGTGAACTCCAAATTATAAGCATACCTGAAACAAAACATTACAGGAGTGTAAGCTATAAAGGCTTAGTGAATGACCACATACCATGCGTATAACCAATTTGAATAACCATTTTTATTTTGTTCTAATGCTATAACCCAACAGGAATTGTGAAACTCTCGCAAGCCTGGACCCGCCACAGTCCAATTAACCAACACAGTTATTAGGGACCACTACATCCCTTTATTAGGCCCGAGTACACAAACCTTTAAGTTGGATTAACAGGACCACCACATCCCGTAGGACCCACCACAGTCCTTAACATTAGATAAAGGACTCACTAGTCCATATCATTATATAACATCGCTTAACATTTTTAATCATATGCATATGTTTCATAAATACAACATCACTCCCATAAACATTTTCACACATGTGTTTAACTACACATTTCCATATGAAATTATAAGCATTTATATTTCATAAGGAAGGTCACTCACCTTGGATTTAGTGCTAAGATTAAAACCAACTACTTCCTTTGTATGGTAGTATTAGCTGCTTCCCCACCTAACAAGTCAATGTTGTTAGTATTTGAATACACCGATTAACATCAAACCCAGTAATACATCCCATCATTTGGTCAATCAGAAATAACTAAGGAGGAACTAAATATGACACTTCACATTTATATAACAACCAATTAATTAGGGTTCTAACACAATTTACAGAATTTAATTACGAATTTGCTAGACAAAGTTATGCCCATTTTATTACAGCCTTTTCCAAATCATTTCTCAAGAAAAACAACAACACAACTTCAACTTCATGGAATTCTCATAATTTTTGTACAACATAACTTTCCATGATATTCCACACAATATCAATAAACACATTGAATAATACAAATTTAATGTTTCATAATTTTTAGGGCTCATTTTCTATGTCGAGCAAAACGTCAAACACCTGGTATGCGTTTTTGCTCCTTTAGGGCAGATTTTAGACCACGACTTCAAACTATCACCAAGGGTTCATTCCTTGGTATTTTTACACAATTTTCGGATATGTTATACATGTATGAGTTCATTTTACCCTCCAACTTGAATCACTCAATTCCAATAAGTATTCCATGATTTATACCATTTTTAGCATAACTAGGTCAAAATACAACATTAAGGCATAACTTAACAATTTTAAGCATACATAACCTTGACCTTGAGTATAATTCATGGAAACATATAAAAAACATGTTTTAGCAGAAATATACATCATAATCATGGATTTTCTAAATCAAAATGCTTTACGAAAAGATGATGTAAATTTAGGACTTTAAAGTATGCATTTACGATCCTAGCTCCAGTTCTAACTTATGTTCTTAAACCATCCTTGTTCCAACACAATTCAGCAATAAGGGTATCATTAAAATATATATCCAAATCAAAAATAAAAACATGATAAGTATATAACTCATCCATGTGACCAACTTTAATTAAGATGTAATTACCTTACGAGGATTCCTTGATTTATGGAAATTTTCCAAAGATTTATTCCTTAACTTTCTTCTCTTTCTCTCTCTTTAGGCAAAACCCTTGTTCATGGCTGCATTTGCTGAACAAAGGGGATGTTTTATGAAGTTTAAGTCGGCCAAACTATCACCCACCCTCTAACCAATCAAAAAATAGCACATGGTGTGCTAATAAGACGATTTTCACTTAAGGAATGGACATATTTGCCCTTGTTTCGTACTTTCACTATAACTTCTTGTACGAGCATCCGTTTAACCCACCGTTTGTTGTGTTATAATATTAATTCATATATATACAACTTTCATAATTTATGTTTTCCCAAAATCATAAACTAATACGCCTAATTTGGGCATCGAACAGGAAAGTAGCAATTTACCGAAAATCTCAAAACTTTCACAATTGGCGACCAAACATTGCCAATTTCGTATCAACACCCTTATTTACTTTTATAAACATAATCATGCATTAAAAACATAATTTATGATTCATTTAACCACATAACTAGTCATATGTTCTAAACATGGTATCCCCGATTATAAGCTCAATTAACACCTAATGTAAACAACACATATATCACATAAGCATTGCATCCCCTAAACATGATAATTAACATGTTTAACACACATAACCAATCTATAACTTATAACTCCTAAGTTATAATTAATCATGTAATTAACCTTCCTAATCATATCTTAGGGCCTTACAATTCTATCCCTCTTATAAAAATTTCGCCCTCGAAATTTAACGCATAAGAAACTTACCAAATAGATGAGGATATTGCTTCTTCATGTTATCCTCCCCTTCCCAAGTGCCATACTCCACATTTCGATTTCTCCACATCACTTTAACTAGTGAAATGGTTTTACTACGTAATACTTGCTCCTTTCGATCTACAATAGCAATTGGTTCCTCCACATAGGTTAAGTCATCTTGAAGCTCTATCGGTTGTGAGATAAACACATGTGAAGGATCGGGCACATACTTACGTAACATGGATATATGAAAAACATCGTGTATTCGGGACAATTCTGGTGGTAACGCCAATTTATAAGCTACAGCTCCAACCCGTTTCACTATCTCATAAGGGCCAATGTACCTGGGACTTAACTTTCCCTTCTTCCCGAATCTCATAACCCCTCTCCAAGGAGAAACACGCAGGAATACTCGATCACCTTCCTCAAATTTCAATTCTTTCCTTCGGTTGTCTGCATAACTTTTCTGTCTACTTTGTGCCACCTTTAAGTGATTATGGATAACATTGATCTTTTCAGTAGTCTGTTGTACAATTTCTGGCCCAAGAAGTTTTCGTTCTCCCACTTCAGTCCAACACACTGGAGTTCTGCATTTTCTCCCATACAAAGCTTCATAAGGAGCCATCTCAATACTCGAATGATAGCTATTATTATAAGCAAACTCTATCAGTGGCAAGTGTTCATCCCAACTCCCCTTGAACTCCAATACACAAATTCGTAACATATCTTCGAGTGTCTGGATCGTTCTTTCTGACTGCCCATCAGTCTGAGGGTGAAAAGCTGTACTAAATTTCAATTTAGTCCCCAAAGCTTGTTGTAAACTAGGCCAAAAGTGAGAAGTGAACTTAGGATCTCGATCAGAAATAATAGAAACAGGTGCACCATGCAATCTGATAATCTCATCCACATATAATTTGGCATATCTATCCATGGAATAAGTAGTTTTAACAGGAAGAAAATGTGCAGACTTAGTCAACCTATCAACGACAACCCAAATAGAATCAAACCCTCGTGATGATTTTGGTAAACCTATAACAAAATCTGTAGTAACATGCTCCCATTTCCACTCAGGAATAGGTAAGGGCTGTAGTAAACCACTTGGCTTCTGATGCTCCACCTTCACCTGTTGGCAAACTAGACATCTAGCAACAAATTCTGCAATGTCGTGTTTCATTCCCGGCCACCAATAGCATTGTTTCAAATCTCTATACAGTTTCGTGCTCCCTGGATGCATAGCATATAAAGAACAATGTGCTTCCTCTAAAATTGTTCTTCTTAAATCAGGCACATTAGGTACACATAAACGGTCTCCGTACATAACAATGTCATCACCCCGAATAGAAAATTCATTTGCTTTACCCTTTTTCATATTATCTCTAACTTTCTCCAATTCTGCATCTCCTGCCTGTGCTTGTTTTATCCAGTCTATCAACGTGGGTCTAACATTTAAATGTGCCACTATTCCATAAGACTCATTCAAAGTTAATTCCACCCCCATTAAAGCTAACTCTCTCAGCAGGTCAACTCGAATACAATAAATACAAGATACTATGCCTAGAGATTTTCTACTCAAAGCATCAGCAACAACATTAGCTTTACCCGGATGGTGATGTATCGTGCAATCATAATCTTTTATAAGTTCCATCCACCTTCTTTGCCTCAAGTTCAAGTCTTTTTGTGTAAACAAGTATTTTAAGCTTTGATGGTCAGTAAAAATTTCACAACTAACACCATATAAGTAGTGTCTCCAGATTTTTAATGCAAAAACTACTGCAGCCAACTCAAGATCGTGAGTAGGGTAGTTGCGTTCATGTATCTTTAACTGTCGAGAAGCAAAAGCAATTACCTTTCCATGCTGCATTAACACACAACCGAGTCCTTGATAGGAGGCATCACTATAAATAACTAAACCTTCTGTACCCGTTGGGATAGTCAATACTGGAGCTGATGTCAACTTACCCTTTAAATTTTCAAAGCTTTTATCACAATCGCCACTCCACACAAACTTGTTCTCCTTTCTGGTAAGCTTAGTTAATGGCAATGCAATAGAAGAAAACCCCGGTATAAACCTCCTGTAATAGCCCGCCAATCCCAAAAAGCTACGCACCTCTGTCACACTAGTTGGTCTTTCCCAATTCATTACTGCTTCAACCTTTTTGGGATCTACACAAATACCATCAGCAGAAATAACATGCCCCAAAAATACTACCTTGTCTAGCCAAAATTCACATTTAGAAAATTTAGCATACAACTGCTTCTCTCGCAAGGTCTGTAAAATAATACGCAGGTGGCATTCATGCTCATCCCTACTACGAGAATATATCAAAATATCATCGATGAAGACAATAACAAAAGAATCCACATATGGGTGAAATATACGGTTCATCAAATCCATGAATACGGCCGGTGCATTTGTTAACCCAAATGGCATGACAAGAAATTCATAATGTCCATACCTGGAACGAAAAGCAGTTTTAGAAATGTCACAAGCTCTTACTTTCAATTGATGATATCCGGATCTGAGATCAATCTTAGAAAACACTTTGGCTCCTTGCAACTGATCGAACAAGTCATCAATGCGGGGTAGTGGGTATTTGTTACGGATAGTCACTTTATTCAATTGACGATAATCGATGCATAGCCTCATGGTTCCATCTTTCTTCTTCACAAACAATACTGGGGCTCCCCACGGTGATACACTAGGCCTTATAAAACCACGATCTAACAAATCTTGCAACTGTATCTTTAGCTCTTTTAATTCTGCAGGTGCCATACGATATGGTGCAATAGATATTGGTGCAGTTCCTGGTACCAACTCAATCGAAAATTCCACCTCACGATCTGGTGCTAACCCTGGGAGTTCTTCTGGGAAGATATCTGCAAACTCATTAACTACTGGTGTATCTGATAGTTTTCCAGCCTCTTGTCGCGTGTCCATCACATGAGCAAGATAACCCTCACATCCTTTCCTTAGCAGTTCATAACATTTTGTAGCAGAGATCAAACATGTTGGAGTGACATTTCGTTCCCCAATAAATTTAAATTCTGGTTCACCGGGTAATTGAAACACTACCTCCTTTTTAAAGCAATCCAAGCATACATGATATGAGGCTAACCAATCCATACCCAGTATTACATCAAAGTCGGGCATATCGAGAGGTAATAAGTCAACTAGTAATTCTTTTTCACCCACTCGCACCACACACTCCCTATATACCCTCTCAATAAAAACCAACCCCCCTACTGGAGTAACAATAGCTAAACCAAAATCTAGTGATGATAATGGTTTATTAAGATGCAACAGATAAAGCAAAGACACAAAAGAATGTGTAGAACCAGGATCTATCAACACATAAGCATCTTTATCACCAATAGGAAGTGTACCTGTCACTACGTTAGGCATAGCTTGTGCATCTTGTTGCGTCAGTGCAAACACTCTGCCTTGGCCTTGGTTTTGAGACACGCCTCCTCTACCTCCCCTATGTACTTTTGGTGTAGAAATCCTATCTCCTACTGTCACACTCCCAACTGAAGTTGTAGCTCCCATCGCTGGACAATTCTTTCGTAAGTGCCCCGGTTGATGACAATGGAAACATAAAGGTGTCGTCTCAGCTATTGTACACTCCCGAGACATGTGCCCTTGACCACCACATCTATAACAAAATATGGCCCTCGATCCCATCACAGATGCATTTTCTGACCGATTCATCCCAGTCCTTCCACCTCGAGCTTGAAATCTTCCACGTGCATTTCTATTATTTTTAAACTCTTGGCCCTTAGGCACTCCTCGTGCTACACTCTGAGTTGAGGTTCCCGCCTCCCATCCATATGATCTTATACCATCATGTCTAGCTTTCTTCGAGTGTTCAACTTGCATTTCTTTTATTGACTTTTCTGACACCATGGCCCTATCCACCAAGTCCACATAATCTATGATCTTCATATTAGCAACCATGCTTTTTATCTCTACATTCAGCCCGGTTTGAAACCGATCACATTTACTTTCTTCCGTCCTCACCAAGTCAGGTGCAAATCTTGATAAGGATATAAATAAAGCTTCATACTCTGCCACTGTTCGGTTCCCCTGTTTCAACGTGATAAATTCTTCCTCTTTCTCTTTCCTATAAAGCCTTGGAAAATATTTTTCAAAGAACACTTTCACAAACCTTTCCCATGTAATTCGTGGAGGATTTACTGGCACCACTCCCCCCGTTATAGTAAGTAATCTTTCTGTTGCGTCCCACCATAACTTTGCATCATCCTCTAACCTAAAGGTTGCTAACAAAACCTTTTGTTCATCTCGCACTTCCATCACCTTGAATATTGTTTCCATCTTTCTAATCCACCCCTCTGCCACTAACGGATCAGTAGTCCCAGTAAATGCTGGCGGATTTAACTTCATGAACCTCTCATGCAATTTGTCCCTATCTCCACCATGTTCTCCACCTCTTGCTTGTTCCATAAGTTGTGCCACAGCACGTAATATTCTTCCCACATCATCAATAGGTTGTTGTTGCACCTCTGGTTCATCCACTTCAATAGGTCTATGTCCTTGCTGACTATTAGGTACATAGGATGCCTCACCCTCTGCTCTATCATGCAGCTCTCGTGGATCCATCACTCACTGCAATATAATTAACTTAAACAAAATATAATAGCAGCAGTTTAATATTAACATTGTTAGTCAAAATCCAGGTGCATAACAAACTCACTTTCTAGTGTCCACTGCCAATCTAGACCCTCACACCCTATCCAGAACCAAATAACCACGCTCTGATACCAAGTTGTCGCGCCCCGAATTAATTAAGTTAAACTCATCCTTTTAATTAGAGATAAATTTCCTTAAACAATGCTTTAATTTAAATCTCTGAGGAAAATAGCATAAGATTTTTTTTTCCAAAGGTATGTGTAGATGAAAACATAACTGCCTTTACTTATAACTTATAAGTACTACATAACTTTACATAACCAAGATCCTTAGTTTAATAATTACACAAAAGGAATCTTGATATTCAAACCATACTCATTATCCGTCACTCCCCCGTTTTAAGGTCCTAACTTGGCAGTGAACTCCAAATTATAAGCATACCTGAAACAAAACATTACAGGAGTGTAAGCTATAAAGGCTTAGTGAATGACCACATACCATGCGTATAACCAATTTGAATAACCATTTTTATTTTGTTCTAATGCTATAACCCAACAGGAATTGTGAAACTCTCGCAAGCCTGGACCCGCCACAGTCCAATTAACCAACACAGTTATTAGGGACCACTACATCCCTTTATTAGGCCCGAGTACACAAACCTTTAAGTTGGATTAACAGGACCACCACATCCCGTAGGACCCACCACAGTCCTTAACATTAGATAAAGGACTCACTAGTCCATATCATTATATAACATCGCTTAACATTTTTAATCATATGCATATGTTTCATAAATACAACATCACTCCCATAAACATTTTCACACATGTGTTTAACTACACATTTCCATATGAAATTATAAGCATTTATATTTCATAAGGAAGGTCACTCACCTTGGATTTAGTGCTAAGATTAAAACCAACTACTTCCTTTGTATGGTAGTATTAGCTGCTTCCCCACCTAACAAGTCAATGTTGTTAGTATTTGAATACACCGATTAACATCAAACCCAGTAATACATCCCATCATTTGGTCAATCAGAAATAACTAAGGAGGAACTAAATATGACACTTCACATTTATATAACAACCAATTAATTAGGGTTCTAACACAATTTACAGAATTTAATTACGAATTTGCTAGACAAAGTTATGCCCATTTTATTACAGCCTTTTCCAAATCATTTCTCAAGAAAAACAACAACACAACTTCAACTTCATGGAATTCTCATAATTTTTGTACAACATAACTTTCCATGATATTCCACACAATATCAATAAACACATTGAATAATACAAATTTAATGTTTCATAATTTTTAGGGCTCATTTTCTATGTCGAGCAAAACGTCAAACACCTGGTATGCGTTTTTGCTCCTTTAGGGCAGATTTTAGACCACGACTTCAAACTATCACCAAGGGTTCATTCCTTGGTATTTTTACACAATTTTCGGATATGTTATACATGTATGAGTTCATTTTACCCTCCAACTTGAATCACTCAATTCCAATAAGTATTCCATGATTTATACCATTTTTAGCATAACTAGGTCAAAATACAACATTAAGGCATAACTTAACAATTTTAAGCATACATAACCTTGACCTTGAGTATAATTCATGGAAACATATAAAAAACATGTTTTAGCAGAAATATACATCATAATCATGGATTTTCTAAATCAAAATGCTTTACGAAAAGATGATGTAAATTTAGGACTTTAAAGTATGCATTTACGATCCTAGCTCCAGTTCTAACTTATGTTCTTAAACCATCCTTGTTCCAACACAATTCAGCAATAAGGGTATCATTAAAATATATATCCAAATCAAAAATAAAAACATGATAAGTATATAACTCATCCATGTGACCAACTTTAATTAAGATGTAATTACCTTACGAGGATTCCTTGATTTATGGAAATTTTCCAAAGATTTATTCCTTAACTTTCTTCTCTTTCTCTCTCTTTAGGCAAAACCCTTGTTCATGGCTGCATTTGCTGAACAAAGGGGATGTTTTATGAAGTTTAAGTCGGCCAAACTATCACCCACCCTCTAACCAATCAAAAAATAGCACATGGTGTGCTAATAAGACGATTTTCACTTAAGGAATGGACATATTTGCCCTTGTTTCGTACTTTCACTATAACTTCTTGTACGAGCATCCGTTTAACCCACCGTTTGTTGTGTTATAATATTAATTCATATATATACAACTGTCATAATTTATGTTTTCCCAAAATCATAAACTAATACGCCTAATTTGGGCATCGAACAGGAAAGTAGCAATTTACCGAAAATCTCAAAACTTTCACAATTGGCGACCAAACATTGCCAATTTCGTATCAACACCCTTATTTACTTTTATAAACATAATCATGCATTAAAAACATAATTTATGATTCATTTAACCACATAACTAGTCATATGTTCTAAACATGGTATCCCCGATTATAAGCTCAATTAACACCTAATGTAAACAACACATATATCACATAAGCATTGCATCCCCTAAACATGATAATTAACATGTTTAACACACATAACCAATCTATAACTTATAACTCCTAAGTTATAATTAATCATGTAATTAACCTTCCTAATCATATCTTAGGGCCTTACAATTTATAACCGGATAATTAAGAGGATTAAATGTGCATTAAATGCTGATTATTATCATACAAATGTACACGCTTATTGGACAACTCTGTAACATTCACTCGCATGTACATCCTCAAGGCTATAAATACATTGTAACCTCCTCATTAAGGGGGGACTCGGACTTTCTTGGTAAAACCTGCTATCAAGAATTCCAAACAAACAGTCAGCAATAACAAAATAGTGGACGTAGGCCATTCCTTCAAGGCTGAACCACTTTAAAATTCTTTTGTCTTATTTATTTTTATCTGTGATTGAATAATTAGAGATAATTTAATTTTTTACATCAACAGATTGACGCCGTCTGTGGGAAACGACTGTAATTATCGTTTTTCACCAAAACAAATTATCAGCAATGGCTGATAATCCTGAATCCAATAATCGAAACGCTGAAAACCCCCCTAATCCATCCGCTCCTCTAAATGTCCAAGATCTGGATGGAATTATGGCCAATTTGGCTCAAGGCCAGACGGTCATGCAAGAGACTATGCGACAACTCATGCAAACTATCCAGGGTGGAGTGCCAACCCATTCAGGACAACGAAGTGTTCAAAGAAATACCCATTTACTTTCTTCGCGTATCAGGCAGAGCGATTCATATCACACTGAAAGATCTGATGATTTTTCTTATCAACCGGGTCGAACTTTGTTAGTACAAGCCACAGTTACTGAACAACACATCACTCTCTCTCCAGAAAGGACTAGTGCATTGGAGAGATTAAGTAGGGTCTCTCCTTTTGATCGATTGGGCCCTAGGAAGAATAAAAGTCCTCCTAAGGCTGTGTCGAGAAACTTTCGAGGACCATCTGATTAAGAGAGGGTTCTGCCGAATCACAACTAGTTGCTCGACATGATAGATCCCAGGAAGCGACTTCAACACGATCAATGGCTCGAACCAATAGATCCGAGGAGGGAAAGGATGCATAGAAAGGCTCTATTAAAAGGTTGGAGGATAGACTAGGGGAAATGGCTAAGGCCAATAATCCTCTATAAAGAACTTTTGTCCAAGGGATGCCTTTTATACAGGCAATTGTGGATTTTCCCACACCATCGAAGTTCAAAGCACCTGTTGTGACCCCTAAATATGATGGAAAAACTGACCTTGTCCTTCATATAGAACAATACCAAGCTGCTGTCGACATCTATGCCGTGCCAGACGAGATGAGATGCAGGGCATTTTCAGGAACTCTTATCGGATCTGCACAAATATGGTACAATAATTTTCCTCTGGGGTAGATTTTAACTTTCTTTCAACTAGCCGAACTCTTCATTAGAAATTTCTATTTTGGAGCAAAACCAGTTAAATGAGTGGCATATTTGTTAAGTGTTAGACAAAAAACAGGTGAGAGCACCAGGGATTACATAACTCGTTTCAATAACGAGAAGCTCGAAGTTATTAATTATGCAGAAAAGACAATAATTACTTGAGTGGATTATTGCCCAATAAATTATAATATACTTTGGCCAAAGATCCACCCAGAACCATGTCAGAACTAATGGCAAAAGCGGCCAAGATCATGAATGCCAAGGAGGCTATGGCTGCGAAGAAGAACATGGACACCAAAGAGACCAAGGTGGAGGTTGATAAGGCTAAAAAGAAAGAACATAAGAATAATAGTGGTGATAAGCAGTCAAAAGCAAATCCATCATGGGAAGTATTGAAGAAATTTGAAAATTATACTCCTTTGAAAGTAGACATAAACCACATTCTAGAAGAGATCAAGAACAGCGAGGAACTAAACTGGCCTGAGAAAATGAAGACAAATCTTGACAAGAGGAATAAGGCCAAATATTTTGAGTTCCATAAAGACCATGGTCACACGACCAAAAATTGCATAGCTCTCCAGAATAAAATCGAAGCACTCATCAGACGAGGAAAGCTAGCCAAGTACGTTGATCGAAGATATGAAAGAAAAAGCAATGACCGAGTAAGACAGAGGTCTAGATCTCCTCTTCGAGCAGACGAAAACAAGAAAATAGATCATGAAGATGATCCAGAAGACGACCCCGATCTCCCCAAGAGACCAAGACAGCCAGAGCGTGAGGTATTTTCAATTCGTTTTGGATTATTTGATTGTAATGTTATTACAGGTGGAGATGCAGGAGGTGGGGACCTTACTACGAAAAGGAAAGCTTACCTCAATGAGGCTCAAGCTTGTTCATACATTTAGGGAATAAATCTAGCTGAAGATGATCGCCCGAGGAAGGTGAACAAAGAAAAACTGGTTATCGATTTCTCCAAGAACGACCTCGCAGGTGTACTATATCCTCATGATGATCCACTGGTGATCAAAATGAGGATGAAGGAAGTAATAATCTCAAGAGTACTGGTGGATAATGGTAGCTTGGAGATTATCATATTCTAATCATGCTTCGATAGTTTAAATCTAAAGTTGTCTCAGTTGGAACCTTATCACAGGCCCCTCCTCGGGTTTGCTGGCGAGAAAGTCTTTCCACTTGGGATGATCAAGTTGGATGTGTTCATCGGTACATGGCCTGCTTGTCCAACAGAAAGAGTACGTTTCTTTACGATGGATAAGAATGTCCAGTCAGCTTACAATATCATCATGGGGAGGGTAGGATTGAAGAAGTTCGAAGAAGTACCATCTACTGTACATCAATGCCTAAAATTTCCAACCAATTTTAGAGTGGGAGTTGTGAAGGGTGACCAAAAAGTAGCTCGGGAATGTTACTACTCATCTGCCGAGCAAGAAGAACTGGAGGAATCTAGGAAAAAGACTATTACCTACCAAGTGGATGAAGGTACAGAGATTGAAACATTGGATCCTAGAGACGAGTCGCAGCTCGTGAAAGGTCAGGTGGTGGAAGCTACTGAAAATATCATTCTGGACGACGAGCACCCGGAACGAACAACTCAAATAGGTTCGTCGTTAGATGCCTCACTGAAACAAGAATTGATAGTTTTCCTAAAAAGTAGAAAACAAACTTTTGCTTGGAGTCATGAGGATATGCCAGGAATAGACCCAAATTTCTTATGTCACGAGCTCAATGTGAATAAGGAAATCAAGCCAGTGAAGCAGAGAAGAAGAGTGTTCAGCCCCGAGAAGAACCAAGCTATACAAGAGAAGGTCGAGAAGCTCCATAAAGCTTGCTTTATTGACGATGTCAAATATCCAGACTGGTTGGCAAATGTGGTGATGGTGAAGAAGAAGAAGAAGAATAAGTGGAGGATGTGTGTAGACTTCACCGACCTCAACAAAGCATGCCCAAAGGATCATTTTCCTTTGCCCCGAATTGATCAATTAGTGGATGCTACATCGGGACACGAGCTGTTAAGCTTCATGGATGCTTATTCTAGTTACAACCAGATTAAAATGAAACCTGAAGACAGGGAGAGTACCTCTTTCATTACCCCTAGGGGAACTTATTGTTATAATGTTATGCCTTTCGGTTTGAAAAATGCAGGTGAAACATATCAATGACTGATGAACAAGGTATTTGCAGAACAAATCAGTTGCAATATGGAAGTTTATGTTGATGATATGCTGACGAAGAGAAAGAGAGTTGCTGACCATTTAATTAATTTAGGCCAGACCTTTGATCAACTAGATAAATATCGAATGAAGCTGAATCCCACCAAGTGTATATTCGGAGTACGAGAAGGCATGTTCCTTGGGTATATTGTCAACCAATGAGGAATCGAAGCAAACCCAGAGAAGATCAAGGCTCTATTGGGACTACGATCTCCAATGACGAAGAAGGAAGTACAAAGTCTCACTGGGCGAGTTACAGCACTTAATAGATTTGTATCACGAGCAACAGATAGATGCCTCCCATTCTTCAAAACACTTCGAAAAACGTTTAAATGGAATGACGAATGTGAGAAGGATTTTCAAGAATTGAAGAAATATCTGGGAGCACCTCCATTGTTATCCAGGCCAGTGATGGGGGAAAGATTGTACTTGTATTTGGCAGTATCGGAGAATGCAGTTAGCTCGGCATTAATAAGAATGGAGGATAGAGTGCAAAAACCAATCTATTACACTAGCAAAGACTTCCGAGGAGCAGAGATCAGATATCCAAGACTGGAAAAGTTGGCACTAGCATTGATCGAGGCAAGTAGGAGAATGAGGCCATATTTCCAAGCTCATACCATAGTTGTGTATACTGATATGCCATTGAGGTAAGCTCTTCATAAACTAGAAAAATCAGGGAGATTGATGTACTGGGCAATAGAACTTGGTGAATATGACATAGTTTATGAGCCTAGATCGTCGCTAAAAGGGCAAGCAGTAGCAGATTTTATAGCAGAGTTCACCTATCCTGATACCTCCGAGGAGCAAAAGTTTCACACCGACCAACCTGTGGATGTTACAGGATCATCAAATTTAAACCCCGATCAACTTAAGGTGGTCGGCGAGCAAGAGAAGATGGTCGACGAGCAGCAAGAAGTGCTAGAGGAAGATAAAAGGAAGCAGCAAATATTCTACCGAGGAACTCTGTCCGATAAAAAATTTGAAGACAAGGTACCTATATGGAATCTATATATGGATGGCTAATCTTGCACTACAGGCTGTGGAGCAGGGATTATTTTGAACAGCCCGGATGAGGTTGGTGTGGAGTATGCTCTGCGCTTCCAATTCAAGGCTTCTAATAATGAGGCTGAATATGAAGCTATAATTGCAGGTCTTAATTTGGCAAAAACCATGGGGCAGAGCAAGTTATTGTATTCAGTGACTCGCAATTGACCGTAGATCAAATATTGGGAGTATATGTAGCCAAAGGAGAATTAATGATCAAATATCATAAAAAAGCGATGGAGATTTTATCAAGTCTGATGGCAGTGCAGATAATTAGAATACCAAGATTGGAGAATGAAAGAGCAGATGCCTTAGCTCGGTTAGCCTCAGCAATACGCACCGAGCTATAAAGAACAATCCCAATAGAAATCTTGGCTAGTCAGAGCATAGATGAAGACCTGATGACGAACTTTATTACCCTTGATTTAGGACCATCTTGGATGGATCCCATCAGGGCATATATTGAAGAAGGGGTTTTGCCAACTGATAAACTCGCAGCCAAGAAACTGAAGTTTAAAGCTGCTCGTTATGTACTGACTAATGGCATTTTATATAGACGAGGAATCATAGCAGGTTTGCAGAGATGTATCCATCCCTCCAAGGTGAAAGACTTGATTGAAGAGGTACATGAAGGGTCTTGTAGAGCCCATGTAGCAGGTCGGATGCTTTTGCAAAGAATAATGACACAAGGATACTATTGGCTAACGACGAGGGTTGATTGCATAGCCTATGCCAAAAAATGTGACAAATGTCAACGCTTTTCCTCTATCATAAGAACTCCCCAAGCATTGCTAACACCCATTACTTCCCCTTGGCCATTCGCCATATGGGGAATTGATTTGGTCGGGCCACTTCCAACGACCAGAGGAAGGTTTAAAGATCTCGTCGTCGCAGTAGATTACTTTACTAAATGGGTGGAGGCCGAGCCTCTTGTGGACATGACGTACGAAAAGGTGTACCAATTTATTTGGAAGAATATCATTTGTAGATATGGTCTTCCCTAGGGATTTATCACCGACAATGGAACACAATCTGACAACGAAGACTTCACTGCATATTGTCATCAGTCGAATATATTAAAAACCCACTCTGCACCAGGCCATCCCCAAAGCAATGGGCAAACTGAAGTGACGAACAGAACGCTGCTGAATGGCTTGAAGAAAAGATTCAATGATGCAAAGGAAAACTGGATCAACGAGCTACATTCTGTATTATGGGCTTATCGCTACTCCATGAGCAGCCACAGGAGAATCTCCATATATGCTGGCATTTGGAAGTGAAGCTGTTATACCTGTCGAGCTGGGGCTCCCAACACACAGAGTGATGAATTTTAATTCTCCCATCAGTGACTTGATGAGAAGATTAGACTTGGATATGCTCGAGGAAGTTAGAGAAGAAGCAACCATCAGTAATGCTGCATACCAGTAATGAACAACTCTATTCTACAATAAGAGAGTGAAGACGTGCGACTTGAAAGAAGGAGACTATGTGCTAAAGAAAGTAATTCAAAAGCACAACAAACTCGAAGCTAACTGGTATGGGCCCTACAGAGTAAGTAAGGTTGTTCGACCAGGGACGTATAGGATCGAAACCTTAGAAGGAGAGGAGTTTAAGAATGCATGGAACGCAGAGCATCTTCGCAAATATTATCAGTAGTTTAATCTCTATGTAATGCAGTTTTCTTCGATATGAATAAAGTTTTGGATATTTTGCCCAATTATCTCCTTTTGTTGAAATTTTTCGGAGTACTAGTGCTACACACTTCAGAAACACCAACTACGGTTGGTTGGGAAGAAAATCCACCAGCTAAGGTTGGTCGGGATTAAAAAATTTCCCAAAAACACCAACTACGATTGGTTGGGAAGAAAATCCACCAGCTAAGGTTGGTCAGGAATAAAAAATTTCCCAGAAACACCAACTACGGTTGGTTGGGAAGAAAATCCACCAGCTAAGGCTGGTCGGGAATAAGAAAATCCACCAACTATAGTTGGTTGGGAATAAAAAATTTCCCAGAAACACCGACTACGGTTGGTTGGGAAGAAAATCCACCAGCTAAGGCTGGTCGGGAATAAGAAAATCTACCAACTAAGGTTGGTCGGGAATAAAAATCTACCAACTAAGGTTGGTCGGTAACAAAAACCACCAACTTCGGTTGGTCAGAAACAGTTGGTTAAACAAATGAAAGTCATTTCAAGGCTTAAAATTAAAAAGTGATAAGTTTCTTGATACTTATGACATTTTAAACTACCACCATAGTTGGTCAAAAATCAAAATATCACCAACTCTGGTTGATCGTCAGATGATTATAATCAATTCAGGATAATTAACAATAAACTTTCACCAACTTTAGTTGGTCGATAATTTAAAATAACACAATATTTTTATCTTTTTAACAGATATACATGCACATTCATTAATAAATAAAAGAAATGTTTTACAGAATATTTTCAAGACAAGGATAATCAAGATTGCAAAGAACATTTTTTTCATTAAATCCAGAACAAAATACATCGAGAATGAAATACATATTACATAAAAATTGTTACATCAATAATCCTATTCCATTGGTTTCTTCCCCTCTGCCTTTGAAACAGGTTCTTCACCAGCGGGAGGATCATCCAAGGCATAGGGGGAATTGATGAAATTCAGATCAATGAGCATTCTGACATTCATTACTGATGGCCGATCAAGTAGGTGCTCCTGGTGAGATATCTCAACGTTGGAATGAAGACTGTAGTCGCCGAGATATTTGGAGATAAAAAATCGAGGGATTTCCCGAGCAGGAATCCATCTCATATCAAGCTTGAAAGGAGGCACTGGTAAATCAAGCAACCCAAGATTGTAATAATCCCATAAGTAGTGACCCTGCTCCAATTGCAATACACCCAGTGCATTCAGCCATCCTTGTTTATAACCTTCATTATTCTCTTGCTGGATTAGATCGTCAAGATGGTAGAGGGCTTTATTATAACCAGCCATCCAAAATTCTCTAGGCTGCTTGTGGAATTGATAAGTCAACCTTTCCAGCTGCTCGTGGAGATTTTTTACAAAAAGTTCTTTATTCTCTAAGGAAGACTTTTGTGCAGAGGGCTGCTCATCCAGATTCAGAATCTTCTTGGACATCTCAGCTAATGCTTGATTCCTCGCCATTAACTGGAAGGCCCGATTCTCCAAAGATGATTGAGTTCTTTGCTCTTCAATAGTAAGTCGAGCAGCCCTTGCTCGTCCTTGAGAAGCTCTTTCTCGTCCGCGAGCAGAAGTAGAGGCTCCAGTTCTCTTCAAGGTTTTCAATTCGTCTCTCAAATTGTCATTTTCAACCTCTAAGAAAGAAAAACCTTCATCATTGACAGGAACCAAGGCTCCCGAGATAGAGGCTGCAGATTTCAGCTGAGATATCTCTCCTCGTAAATTATTGTTTTCCTGCTCTAACAATTTGGCGATCTGCCTATGCTCTTCAACCTCGGTCTTCAAAGTCCTTTCCCTTATATCATAAGCAGCAACCAACTTATCATATCCTTTATCAGCACTTAGTTGCTGATTTTTCTTCTCATATCCTTGATGCAGAAGGATAGTAGACTCCTTGTACTATTGTTGAAGTTCCTCGAAGGTACCCTGGAGATCTTCAATCATCTTATAGTATGCTATATTATTAGCAACTGCACGGTCGAGCTGGCATTTCAAATACTAGTAGGCTTCAACTGCTCATTTTAAAGCATCTGGACCGAGGATATCGATGATTTCAGATTCATTCAAGTCAGCATGGCCAGCCTTGAAGTAGTCGTTACATTTTTTCATCAGTTCTGTATCATGGGCTGACAAGAGTTCCATTCTAGCCATAAACTAGTAAAGAAAAGAGATAGAAAGAATTAATAAAATGCAGATAGAGCAAGAAGAATAAAGGCAGAGCAAGAAAAAGGGAATTAAGTTGCACTACCGAAACTTCAAATTTTATTCATCAAAAGATAAGTACAAAGTTCAGGGTTACATTCAAAAGAAATAATAAAATTAAATCCCGAACAACTCTACACCTTCTCCTTGTGTTTTGCGACTTCCTCAGAAGGCTGAGATGAGGAGGCTGGTTGCTCGGAGGATATTGGCAGTTGCTCGATAAGGGTGCTGGTAGATTGAAGCTGCTCGGTAGGAGTAATAGTTGGTTGGGGCTGCTCGTACCGAAGTTCGATAGTGGGGACCTGATCCCCAACCATCATTGAAGACTCTTCAGAGGCAGCTTTGTCCTCTTTTTCTTCGCCAGAGGAGGGAGGAGGACCATGAACATGGCGCTAAAAAAGTTCAGAACTCTCTGAAACCTTTAACTCGTGCAGAGCAGTCACCCAACCATCCCTGAAATATTTAAGGCTGCCATACTCCATTTATCATGGCAGCCAAACCCTTATTCCAACCCTTATCCCAGCCAGTACTGAAGGACTTCTTAACAACAAGTTTCCTCTTCGCCTTCTCTGAGGAAACCCTCTCAGTCATGAGTTCCTCGGCAGCTTTTAATTTCCTTTCTACCTCTTTCTTCTGGCGATTCACTTCACAGAGTTTGCCTAACTCCTCTTCAGCAGCTTTGAATTTGGTCTCAAGCTCTCCAGCATTTTGGAGCTTCCCCTCGAGCTCTTTATTCTTACTTTCCAAGTCTTTTATCTTCTTCTCCAAACCCTTGGAGACTTCAACAGCTTTATCTCTCTCTTTCTTGGTGGTTTTTAGTTGCTTCCCCCAAGCAACATTGTCGTCGTCATACTTCTGACGAGAATCCTTTAAGGATTGTGACAGACCTACAAAAGCCTCCTCCACACCTGACGAGGAGCTCGAAGCTTTAATAGCTTCATCCTTTTTCAGAATGGTGTTGAAATAAGTTACCAACTGGAAAAAGAAAATAATTGTAAGTCAGTGCAAGGACATAACATTGAAAAATGAAAGTTTAAAATAGTAATACTTACAGAGGCAACATGTTGAGCTGCCAAGGTAGTAACCTTCTCTCGAGAAAGATTTTCTTCAATACCTTAGATCTCGGGGATGATCCAGGACTTCACCGAGCTCATGGCAGAGCTCGGAGCAACAAAAGTGGAAACACCACTTCCAGAAGTTAGAGGCTGAGAGATGGATTCAACCAAATTGTTCGAAGAGCTTTTCTTCAACTTCATTGTGGGAGTAGGAACACTCTCGACCAAGGATGTCGTCTTGGTCGGTGATATAACTACAACCTCGCTTGGAGGGGAAACAACTGCAATCTTGCTTGGAGCCATATGAGGCTTCTCGGCAACCTTCTTAGTAGCAGCTGGAGGAGGTGCATCAATTTGTCTTGTCCCTTCTTCTGGGACATCCTACTTACTTTTATTTACCTCTCCAGCAGTAGAGGCAAACTTATCGAAGAGGGCAGGAGCTCTTCTTCTCTTCATTCTATCACTGAGAGGAATATGCGATTCAAGAGAAGAACCTTCAAAAACTGTTGCTGATTATATGTTACTTATCACTGGACAAGCAGTGAAAGACGAGGTGTAACTCTTGTACTGCAACAAGTACGAGGCTGATGTGATATGTTCGTCAGCAATAGTTTGATGCAAACCCCAAATAAGTTTCAGATGCCTTAAATTAACTTCTGTCTCCTTTGGAGACCTTCTTTTGCTGTCAACTGCAAATAAATAAAAATCAAAATATCAGTGACATATTTTATCGAATATAAAGAAAACATGATTTCAAAAAGTAAATAAAATAAAAATAACCTATCCCATTGCCATAGGGAGGGCATCTAGGACCCTGATATACATCATTTTCAGTTAATGGAGCATGTTTCCAATTTTTCATAATAAGCCCATGCTCGAAGTAATCCTTGTTGGCATCTGGGAGATTGACAACTAAAGCCCTATATAAAAATCTAGTTTTCAAATAAAAAGTACTATCACCGACAGCCCATCTATAGCAAAACATAACCTCTGGAATTTCTAAACGGGTTCCATGAATCTGATTTAACCTATGGACTCCATTAATTATTCTCCATGTATTGGGGGCTATTTTTGCAGGTACCACGTCAAAATATTGACAGAATTCCAAACACAAGGGATTTGGAGGAAAAGAAAAGCCACATTCGGCTACAAAGAGACTGGTGAACCAATGTCCCTCAGCCAAACGAAAATAATCAGAAGGACCAGAAAGTTCTTCCAAAATGACCCAGGAAGGAATAGAAAAATCATAACAAAATTTATCAAGTGACTCAAAAAGGTAAACCATGATGAACAAAGAAAATAAAAGAGAAGGAAGAAGATCTTACAGAAGAAGGGTAGATCGGTTGATAACGAACGATGGAAGGAATGAACGCACAAGATGGAGAAGAAATGGAGAGCTCAAAAATACAGATTTGAAAAAGGTGAAGAGACGATAGGATTTTTTGCAACGCTTAAATACCTTACCTTGGGAAGGGGTAATAATAATGATTACAAAGAGAGACGTTTGCGCTATCGGCTGCTAAAAGGACAAAAAAAGGCATGGAGACCAAAGCAGTTAGAAAAATTCAAAAAGTCTGATTCTACGAATTAGAAAGGAAAAATAAATACAAGGAAAACACTCCTAAAATTCAGGATGACTATTTAATCCCGCCATATTTCGAGAAGAATGTTCCACACTCCTCAACCTCAAACTGTGAAACATTGGGGCTTCTGTTGATACTAAATTTAACCTGCTGACGTGGACCAATTATGTGAGGTCACGTGTCAATCCACATGTCACTCGCGAACATTTTTTACAACACCTTGACTCCGAGGAACTCAACCTCCCCGACTAACTCAGATGCTCCGAGCAACAAGTATTCTCTGAGAAACTCATACATACCGAGCTACTTAGGTTGTCCGAGCAACTTAGGCGGTCCGAGCTGCACCTCGATCAGAGCATTTATAACCGGATAATTAAGAGGATTAAATGCGCATTAAATGCTGATTATTATCATACAGATGTACACGCCTATTGGACAGCTATGTAACATTCACTCGCATGTACATCCTCAAGGCTATAAATACACTGTAACCTCCTCATTAAGGGGGGACTCGAAATTTCTTGGTAAAACCTGCTATCAAGAATTCCAAGCAAACAATCAACAATAACAAAATAGTGGACGTAGGCCATTCCTTCAAGGCTGAACCACTTTAAAATTCTTTTGTCTTATTTATTTTTATCTGTGACTGAATAATTAGAGGTAAGCTAATTTTTACATCAACAATGAGTATCTAAAAATTATCACAAAAAGAGTCTGCCTAATATTAATCTCTTTCATAGAATATTTTGTTTATCAAACATCCAAAAGATAAAAAATTACTTCATATATTGTATTTGAAAAACGTTGCTAATGCCGTTTAATACAAGATTAAACTGTATAAGCAACTCCGAGATGTTTGTTGAAGAAACCCTTTTCTTTTAAAAATAAAAATTATAAACAACAAGATGTGTTTACAAAAACTTATGTACGAGAGTAATCAAGACTTTGTAATCAGTTTTTAAAACTAAGACAGTTTCAAAAATTCAGCACACTATAGAATGAGATGAGGAGATGAAGATAAACTGAACACACAGTTTTTAACGTGGTAAAACCTCTCCCAATAGAGGAAACATCCACGGTGACTTCTAAGTCACAAAAGTAAAAATCCACTAACAACAAATAGCAGTTACAAACAATACAACATACATGCACACAAATCAACCTATTCTAAGTTTAGGAATATACCCCACTTGGTGTCCTTCTAACTTCTTATAGATCTGATTGTTGATGATGTTCTTCCAGTTTGATAACTTCCTTTGATTTAGCTTCCTTGCGTCGACTCAATAATCTTTGATCTTATTCACAACACTTCCACTGTAGTAGTGTGTTAAGTGTTTGTGATGTGATTCCTATCAACATGCATGAACTCACACACACTTAGTTTTACAGACAGTCCTAGAAAATTACATATAAAGACTATATGCTGTGATTTTCTTTTCTTTCTTTCTTACAGAACTTGAAACCTTTTTGACCTTTAAATATAACCCAGATTCCACGGATATCTTGCTTCAAAATCGGTCAAGATCTTAATCAATCTCTGTTTTAAAAATATTTTTAAGATTGAAAATCTCCAAGTGTGAATCCAACTAGGTCAAGGTTAAGTTTCATAAGAATAGAAACCATAAAACATTTTCAAAACTAAATCAGTAAGGATTTTCTTAAATCGAGAAAGAAACATGCAGATCTAGTGAAATATAACATGCAGAGTGTAGATCTACAGTTTCTATGAAAAAGAAATACAGATCTTCACACGAATGTTTAAGTTGGTAATAAGATCATAGACAAAGAGGTTACAGCTTCAATATGAACAACCAAGTAACACCCTCTCTCTCAAACACTCAAGTTTGTGTTTGGGGTTATGAGTATACGAAGGTTTGAATCAGAAATGAAGTGTTTAGGGTTAGGGTTAGGGTTTGGCTAACAGTTTTCCCTTTCTCTCTCTTCTCTCTTTTCTTTTCTCTCTTCTCTCTCACTTCTCTCTTCTCTCTATTTTTTTCTCTCAGAAATGACGACTGCCAAAAGTATTAAAATGTTGAGAAATAGAGGGCTTTTATAGGAGTGGAGGAAGGTTCTGGAGATTCGAAGGCAATCAAGGACTGAGATCAAGTCTTCCTAATATTGACTTGATCTAAGGGTTATAAGAAGGCGGTGGTTAAGTCGAATGTGATTGGTTCACAGGATAGCACAAGGATAGGTTTAAAACACATGCACGCATCGATAAGTTTTGATCCAACGATCAGCAATCCACTAGGCAAACCTCTCACATAACAAACACAAATAGATGCATCAGGAAGGTGACAAGTGTTGGCATGTGATAGGCTTACAAACGCGCGTCAAACAAAATTACAGGCAGCACCCTGAAGTCTCTAGCGCATTTACATTCTACCCAAACAAACATTCTAATGAAAAATGAATTTTTCAAAATAGCAAATTAACCCAACAAATTTTATAATCACACTTTTATTAATGAAAATATTATTTTAAAAATGTTTAAAAATGTTTAAAAATTCCCAAAAAAATATTAAGACAACATATTAAGGGGAATTTAACACACAATCAATTTTAAGCAATATATACACATGTATGCACTTCTAATTGTGTGTAGTGTGATTCAATTTATACCATCTTGGATTATTGAAGAGGATTAGAGAGATAAATTCTGAGGCACTTTGGATTCTAGGTTAGACAACCAATTTTGTCACTATTTCCAAATTAGTTGAGTACTTATACAATATAGACTTAAGCAAGTCAAAGGTATAAGGTACTTCAGTATTTTTCATTCAAAATTAGTGTTATCAAACATACCCTAATATAAATTACAAACAATATTCAAAGTGTATTTGAAACATGAGTTTCAAAAATGATCACAAAAGAGTCTCCCTAATATTAATCTCTTTATATTTTGAGTTTCAAATATCTACTACAACCTTCTTGCATCCCCAAGGACTTCCAACTTATTCTTCTTACAATTACTTCATTTTATAAGAAATTAAACATTAAGGGCGTGTTTGATTACAAACATGAAAAATGCGTGAAAAATAGTTCATTTGGATAAGAGGTTGGAAAATAAGTGAAAAAATATATGAGTTTTTTGTCTTAGTTTTTTCTATTTTCTATGGAAACCAATTCCTATGTGGGTGGATAAAAATACTTTCCACTGCAAATAAAGTTTGATATGGAGCATTTGCTATGTGAATGAGTGTTGTTTTTATATGATGTATTCACAATCAAAATAGTACAAAGGCAAAACATGAGTCAAAACAATTATTTTTCATGAAAAAAAAATTATGTCAATCAAACACACCCTTAAGTTTTTGCTGAATCTTAATTTATCTGCCAATTTTTCAATGCCCCCCTCAAAAGTTTTGACATTATTTCAAATTAAACATGGTTCCTATTCTATCAAAATCATGTCATTGCGAAAGTGACTCAATCAATTAATGACACTTGACATAAGTTTACCTTCTTAAAAATACACTACTTCATAACAATGTAAATATATTAAAAGCTTCAATTTAATTTGAAAAGTAGAAACTAAAAACTTAAATTGTCCCATTTGGTTATATATTCAGAAAACTCGATTTAAATATTATTTTTAAATAAAATTTTAAATTTTAGTTTTCTGCATTTATAAATATCATTGTGCGTTTAATAAACTTGTTTTTTTAATAAAGTTTTCTGAAAATTTTACAAAATTGACCAATATGCATTGTGTATGTATAGTTAATGAGATATATTGTGGAGTTTGATCATTTATACATAAACATACATACATAATATAAATGTATATGCACATAGATATATAAATGTATAAACACACACACACACACACACACACACACACACACATTATGATATTGCATGTATAATCGACAATAAAATTATATACAAACATGAATTGATAATATTAGTTAATACATATATACAATATGTATTTTGTATTATTCCATACATTAATAATACATGTATAAAACTATATATAAGTATCATGTATGTATTAATAATATTGTTTGCCATATGAATCTTAGTATATTATATAATTTAATAAAATATACATATATATAATTTTGTGTATATGTACATATATATTTTTTAATTTATTTGAATTAAACACATATTAATGTAGCATGTATGTATATAATATATTAAGGTATAAATGCATAATTATATTAAGAATAAAAAATTTGAGTTGAAAAAATAAAAAAACAAAATTTAGAAAATATCATTTTGTTGTATTCTGAAAATTCGATTGAAACACATAAATATTATAATTAATTATTTAAAAACATGTATAACCAAACAAAACCTTTTTTTTTTATAAATCCTTTATTTTTAAGGGGTATATAGCAAATAGTCCCTCAAACATTTTTTGGTACATGTTTAGTCCAAGACTTTTTTTTATAAATTCTATATTTTAATACATATTTACTCCATGCCTTTTTATTTTATTCCAAAAAGTCTTTCTCCATACCGCTGGCGCGGACCTTTAAAAATAAGAGAACATTACTTAAATTGGTGTTTAAGGGATTTTTTGGTACAAAATAAAAGACTTAGACTAAATGTGTATTAAAAAAATATTTAAGAAACTTTTTGATATTTGATCCTATTTTTAATGGTGAAAAAAAAGTTTCATTAATTAAGAATTAAAGTGAACATATAACCCAAACCGAGCTCAAACACCGCTATTAAGCTTTCAACACTAACCCGAAAAATTGGTCACTTTGGTCCATTATACTGCGTTTATTCATTTTACAAAGACCAATGTTGCTTTTTCTCAATGCAGGGATAGAGACAGATTGATTTTAAGCGAGATATCCAGATCTTTTTCCTGCATTTTACATATATGGGGCATCTCTTTTCCTCCATTTTCTTTCACCTATACCAACAAACTACTTTTGAACAAAAGAGATCCAAATATGCCGCAGCTTGTTGGGTGCCTACAATGCATTGGATTGCATTATATGAAACGTATTGCCATCATTAAAAAAGTGTGTGCATTGGATATTAATGTTTTCATATATATGTATATATATATATACACACCATCTATACATACCATCCGTGCGGATTAATTTTTTTAAATAGTAAAAAAATTATTTTTGAGTTGATTTTTTTTGTATAGTATTTAAACTTTTCAGGGAGTCGTCATCCCAAAAAAATCAACTCAAAATGAATTTGATCAAATTTTTTTAAATAACAAGCAAATTGATTTTGAGTTGATTTTTTTTTTTTTGCGAACATATTTAAATATAAACAAACCAAATCCTTTTTATTTATTCTAATTCATTTTAGATACGACCGAAATAGGATTTTCGGGATAAGGCATAAACTAAACAAATCATGGATAAATCCGGGGGGGAGGGAATTCCCTAAAATGTTTAAATACCAAACTAAAAAATCAATTTTGAAATATTTTACTATTTTAAAAAGATAATCCGCACAAATGGTCCTTATTTGAGGACATCACATGAGACTTTCTGTATATATATAGTGAGGCTCTCAAAAAATTGTCTGCACGAGAGGTCCTAATTTAAGAATCTCACATGAGACTTTCTATATACCAGTGATGTTTTTCAACATGCCTCCTAATAATATACTCATGAACATACTAATTTATAAAAAAAATAGTTAAAAGAATATATGTTTCAATCAAATTTGGTATACATAACCATCTACAAAAAAAAAATCATCCAAAAATATAACTTAAAAGACAACACACGCCAAACACTAAATAACCACACAAGCAAACTAATAGGCCCAACCACACAAACCATCTAAAGCCCATTGCCCTTCCTTGCAAACCCTAGAACAGTTTAAAGCGCATTTGGCCATTTTCACCGAAACATGGTATTTTCTAACAACGGCCAATACGCTTTCTCTCCAAAATGATTAACTTGAAATAGTGTCCGGAGGCAGTGAATGTTGGATATTATGAATGCAAATACAGAAATGGAACTCTTTATATATCTCAAAAATGTCAACTTCAATACAACAATGTAATTTCTGAACAGTCACTATAAAACTTCAAGGCGTGATGTCACTTTCCTAAATACAGTATTTGCTCCACACGAAGAATTTCGGTATACAAACGGGAATTAGCAAATCCGTACTCAAGATACAATGAAGCAATTGCACTGTCTGTAACTTTTATATTTGAAGACAGCCATTGGATGTAGCAGCGAAGAACAGTCAATCAAGTTCTTATTCTGTTTATGTGCACACAACAGAATAAGAGAATTTGTATCTCCTGAAAATTGTAAGAGAGTAATAGCAGGGTCTGGAAATCTGAAACTGGTTTTTGTTATCAATTTAATTCCGTTTTTAGGCAGCCTTTATTTATAGAAAATGAAAGGCTTTGTCTTCAAGAGTCATGACTGTTGAATTAAGTCAGTTCCGAACAGGTATGACTGTTAATTACCAACAGTCTTAAGTCCTTTTCGAACAGGTATAATAATACCGAATCGGTTTTGCACGGGTCAACCAAAAAGTGACCGCGCCCGAGCTACCGCGATCCGACCCGGACGAATCCTGGTAACCCGAAGTGCAAAGTGCGCCACTAGCGCCTCTACAGCCCACTGCCCCGCACCCGCACGCGCGCACGTGTGCGTGTGCGTACGGTGCTTCGCACCGTATTGAGGTCTCTTGAATAGCCTCTTAAATGCTAGATGAATTAACTCTTCATCTTCCATTTGTACTTATTAAGTGTACAAATTCTTAACATTTTTCCAATGTGGGACTCAAAGGTTGCCCACCCCTTTTATAGCTTAGTGGTGACACTTAGCTTTGTACATTTTCCAATGTGGGACACTATCCCCTTTTATATTTGGGTTAGCTTCCCACCTCTTCCTCACACTTCCAATGTGGGACAAGCTCTTAAGGTTTTTACACCCAAAAAACTCTTACTCTCTTATTTTAAAAATCTCCAACATTCCTCCACCATTTTCAAAATAAGTTTTGTAAATCTTTGATTGTCTGTAAGACTGTGTATAAGCATTGGTGTCTCACGACTTGAACCAATACCCTGTGAAGGTTCGTCAAGGTTAACCATGAAAGTATAGTAGACTTGTCTTTGAACTATCAATCTATATTGATTATCCGAATTTGTCTTCACACACAAATCTTTTAGTCACTGATTATCCATATAAGCCGACACATGAATTAGGCCTTGTGTCTGTACCTTGATTTCATGAGTGCTTTAGAGTCAAGCCCAATACTCATAGGAAGAGGAACCACTTCCACACTCATATAGGTAGATTATCATAGGTGTCCATGTAACTTAAAACACCATAAATCTATTAAGGTTAAACCCATCCTCTTTCATTATTCATTACATGTTCTAAGCACTTATCCTTGGGATGTTAAATTTCATAGTGCTTACAATCACGTCGTATGATGTACTTTAATCATTGAACTTGAGACTTGAATATATCAAGTTTCAAGTTGAGTTTCCATCAAGAGTGATTATTATTAATGGGCTTTAGTCCCATCCCTATTGATGTCTTAGACACCAGTCCTCTTGCAAGACCTTTTGTAAAAGGATCAACTAAATTTTGACTTGATTTTACATAATCCACTGTGATTACACTATCTGTAATCATTTGTCTAACATAACTATGTCTCAGGCCAATATGTCTAGATTTTCCATTGTACACTTTACTATAAGATCTGGAAAGTGTAGACTCACTATCACAATGTATAGATATTGGAGGCATTGGTTTTGGCCAAACTGGAATTCAATCAATGAATTCCTTAACCATTCTGCCTCTTTACTAGTTGCAGCTAATGCTACAAACTCAGCTACCATAGTAGAGTCAGCTATACAAGTTTGTTTCTTTGATCCCCAAGAAACAGCTCCTCCACCAAGAGTGAAAATCCATCCACTTGTTGAGGAATGATCCTCCCGCTCAGTTATCCAACTGGCATCAGAAAACCCTTCTAATACTGAAGGATATCCACTATTGTATATACCATAGTCCATAGTTCCTTTCAAATATTTTAGTATTCTATTGACAGCATGCCAATGCAATAAACTTGGATTACTAGTATATATACTTAATTTACCAACAGCATAAGCAATATCAGGTCGAGTACATGTCATGGCATACATTAAACTACCAATTACTCGTGCATATTCCAATTGTGAAATAGCTCTACCATTATTAGGGATCATCTTTAGCTGTGGTTCAAAAGGTGTACTAACAGGTGTGCAATCAAACTGATTAAATTTCTTTAAAATTTTCTCAACATAATGAGATTGAGTGAGAATTATATTTTTATCTTTCCTTATTATTCTCATTCATAATATGACATCAGCTACACCCATATCTTTCATATCAAATTTAGAAGACAAAAAACTCTTAGTATTATTAATGCTTTCTAAATCAGTACCAAGAATTAACATGTCATCTACATATAAACAAATGATCACACCTTTACCATTAGCAAATTTACTATAAACACACTTATCAGATTCATGAATTTTAAAACCATAAGAAATAATGACTTTATCAAATTTTTCATGCCATTGTTTAGGTGCTTGTTTTAGGCCATATAAGGACTTAATAAGTTTACATACTTTGTTTTCTTGTCCAGGCATAACAAACCCTTCAGGTTGTTCCATGTAAATTTCTTCTTCTAAGTCACCATTTAAAAAGGCAGTTTTCACATCCATTTGATGAATCTTAAAATTATATATAGATGCTAATGCAATTAAAATTCTAATAGTGGCGGTTCTAGCAACAGGTGCATAGGTATCAAAATAATCAATTCCTTCTTTTTGTGTAAAACCTTTAGCAACCAATCTAGCCTTGAATTTATCAATTGTTCCATCTATTTTCATTTTCTTTTTAAAAATCCATCTACACTTAATGGGTTTAGATCCTAGAGGTAATTCTACTAATTTCCAAGTTTTATTTCCCAAAATTGAATCCATTTCATCATTTATAGCTTCTTTCCAAAATGCTGAATCTACAGACTTAATTGCCTCACTATAAGTTTGTGGGTCTGTTTCAACGCTAAGAGTCAAAGCATATTGATTACAAGATGTGTTTCTAGTTCCTTCAACAAGATAGACTACAAAGTTGGGACCAAAGCTTTTTTCTTTCCTAGGTCTTTTACTTTTTCTAATCTCTTCTTGTTCTACTAGTGGAGTTTCAGGTAACTGTAAAGGAGTGCTTACTTCTTTTTCATTATTAATTCTAGGAATAGAAGAAAACCTTTGTTCATAAAAAATTGCATCTCTCGATTCAATTATTGTATTTACCTCAACAGAATCATTAGGTTCACTAACCAAAAATCTATAGGCTTTACTATGTTGTGCATAACCTATGAAAATACACTCAACACCTTTGCTTCCTAATTTCTTTCTCTTAGTTTCAGGTAGTCTTACAATAGCTCTACAACCCCAAACTTTAAGATAACCTAAATTAGGTTTTCTATTCTTCCATAATTCGTAAGGAGTTTTCTTATTATCTTTAACAGGTATTCTATTCAGAATATGACATGCAGTTAAAAGTGCTTCTACCCAAAACCCTTTACTTAAACCAGAATAAGAAAGCATAGCATTAACCCTTTCAGTTAGTGTCCTATTTTTTCTTTCTGCTACTCCATTTTTTTATGGTGTATAAGGTGCAGTAACTTCATGTATAATTCCCATATCTTCACAAAATTGAGGAAAGTGATATTCACCACCTCTATCAGATCTAAGACATTTTATTTTAGAATCACATTGATTTTCAACTTCATTTTTATATGTCTTAAATCTATTAAGCACATCATCCTTAGAGTTTAAAAGATATACGTAACAATATTTTGAAAAGTCATCAATAAATGTAGCAAAATATTTACTACCACCTCTAGTAGGCATTCCATGCAAATCACAAACATCACTATGTACTAATTGCAATAAAGATGTAGTTTTTTCTATTTTAGGAAAAGGCAATCTTGTTATTTTTGTTTGCTTGCATATTTTACACTTTTCATTCATATCATTCTCATATTTAGGAATTAAATTTAAATTAACCATGAAATGCATTTTCTTTGTATTAACATGTCCTAAACGACTATGCCATAATGAAAGACAATGAACGATATAAGCAGAAGAATCCTTTTCATTGATATTGAGCTTAAACATGCCCTCATACAAATATCCTTTGCCTACAAAGGTACCATTCTTAGTCAGAATAAATTTGTCTGACTCAAATACAAGCTTAAAGCCAAATTTGTTAAGAAGACTTCCAGAAACTAAATTTTTCCTAACATCAGGAACATGAAAAACATTGGTGAGGCTAAGGATTTTCCCGGAAGTGAATTCGAGATCCACTGTCCCTTTGCCTTTAACCGCAGCTGTAGATGAATTTCCCATATAGAGAACATCTCCTTCCACTGTTTCATAGGCAAAGAACAAGTTCTTGTCCTTACAAACATGCCTTGTGGCACCAGAATCAACCCACCAAGAGTTGTCTTCTCCAAGCATATTAGCCTCGGATATCATAGCAACAAATTTTTGCTTTGTGTCTGATGTCCCTCCTTTTTCCTTTAGTTTCTTGAACTCACGACAATCCTTCTTGAAGTGACCTGGTTTGTTGCAATGAAAACAATTTCCTTTCTTCTTTTTGTTTGCTTTAGAATTATTTGAAAAATTCTTCCGCTTGTTATTTTTTCCATGATTGCCATATTTTTGCTCCTTTCCTTCCTCCACCACATGGACCTTAGAAATAGAATTTTCTTGTTCCTCTTTACCATCTATAATTCGAGACTCTTGTTCAATTCTTAAATGAGTCTCTAATTCTTCAAGTGAAAGATCCTCCTTTTTGTGTTTGAGTTCTTTCTTATAGTCTTTCCAAGAAGGAGGAAGTTTTTCAATTATGGCAGCAACAAATACATTATCATCCATATTTAATTTTTTCATTTTGCAATGATTTATGATGCGTTGGATGTCATGAAATTGTTCTAGCACAGGCCTATTATCATGCATTTTAAAGCTTAGAAACTGACCGATAAGGAACTTCTTACTTGTAGCGTCTTCCGTTAGATATTTGGTCTCCAATGTTTCCCATAAAGTTTTTGCTGTCCCAACATTTTGGTACAAGTCGAATAAATTTTCAGCAAGTGCATTGAGAATGTGACCACGACACAAATAATCATCGGTCTCCCATTTTGTGCGTTGCCTAGTCTGTTCCACGGTTTCATCTTCATCTTCATTTGGTTTCGGGTGTGACAAGACATATACAATCTTCAATGTTGTTAGAAGAAAATGAACCTTTTTCTGCCAACGCAGAAAATTACCACCATCAAAACGGTCCAACTTGACAAAGCTTTCTGTTATTTGTCGAAGTGATTTGGAAGAGTCGGCCATTTCCAAAAATACTGTATTTAGATTGTTGGATATTATGAATGCAAATACAGAAATGGAACTCTTTATATATCTCAAAAATGTCAACTTCAATACAACAATGTAATTTCTGAACAGTCACTATAAAACTTCAAGGCGTGATGTCACTTTCCTAAATACAGTATTTGCCCCACACGAAGAATTTCGGTATACAAACGGGAATTAGCAAATCTGTACTTAAGATACAATGAAGCAATTGCACTGTCTGCAACTTGTATATTTGAAGACAGCCCTTGGATGTAGCAGCGAAGAACAGTCAATCAAGTTCTTATTCTGTTTATGTGCACAAAACAGAATAAGAGAATTTGTATCTCCTGAAAATTATAAGAGAGTAATAGCAGGGTCTGGAAATCTGAAACTGGTTTTTGTTATCAATTTAATTCCGTTTTTAGGCAGCCTTTATTTATAGAAAATAAAAGGCTTTGTCTTCAAGAGTCATGACTGTTGAATTAAGTCAGTTCCGAACAGGTATGACTGTTAATTACCAACAGTCTTAAGTCCTTTCCGAACAGGTATAATAATACCGAATCGGTTTTGCACGGGTCAACCAAAAAGTGACCGCGCCCGAGCTACCGCGATCTGACCCGGACGAATCCCGGCAACCCGAAGTGCAAAGTGCGCCACTAGCGCCTCTACAGCCCACTGCCCCGCACCCGCACGCGCGCGCGTGTGCGTGTGCGTACGGTGCTTCGCACCGTATTGAGGTCTCTTGAATAGCCTCTTAAATGCTAGATGAATTAACTCTTCATCTTCCATTTGTACTTATTAAGTGTACAAATTCTTAACATTTTTCCAATGTGGGACTCAAAGGTTGCCCACCCCTTTTATAGCTTAGTGGTGACACTTAGCTTTGTACATTTTCCAATGTGGGACACTATCCCCTTTTATATTTGGGTTAGCTTCCCACCTCTTCCTCACACTTTCAATGTGGGACAAGCTCTTAAGGTTTTTACACCCAAAAAACTCTTACTCTCTTATTTTAAAAATCTCCAACATTCCTCCACCATTTTCAAAATAAGTTTTGTAAATCTTTGATTGTCTGTAAGACTGTGTATAAGCATTGGTGTCTCACGACATGAACCAATACCCTCTGAAGGTTCGTCAAGGTTAACCATGAAAGTATAGTAGACTTGTCTTTGAACTATCGATCTATATTGATTATCCGGATTTGTCTTCACACACAAATCTTTTAGTCACTGATTATCCATATAAGATGACACATGAATTAGGCCTTGTGTCTGTACCTTGATTTCATGAGTGCTTTAGAGTCAAGCCCAATACTCATAGGAAGAGGCACCACTTCCACACTCATATAGGTAGATTATCATAGGTGTCCATGTAACTTAAAACACCATAAATCTATTAAGGTTAAACCCATCCTCTTTCATTATTCATTACATGTTCTAAGCACTTATCCTTGGGATGTTAAATTTCATAGTGCTTACAATCACGTCGTATGATGTACTTTAATCATTGAACTTGAGACTTGAATATATCAAGTTTCAAGTTGAGTTTCCATCAAGAGTGATTATTATTAATGGGCTTTAGTCCCATCCCTATTGATGTCTTAGACACCAGTCCTCTTGCAAGACCTTTTGTAAAAGGATCAACTAAATTTTGACTTGATTTTACATAATCCAATGTGATTACACTATCTGTAATCATTTGTCTGACATAACTATGTCTCAGGCCAATATGTCTAGATTTTCCATTGTACACTTTACTATAAGCTCTGGAAAGTGTAGACTCACTATCACAATGTATAGATATTGGAGGCATTGGTTTTGACCAAACTGGAATTTCAATCAATGAATTCCTTAACCATTCTGCCTCTTTACTAGTTGCAGCTAATGCTACAAACTCAGCTACCATAGTAGAGTCAGCTATACAAGTTGGTTTCTTTGATCCCCAAGAAACAGCTCCTCCACCAAGAGTGAAAATCCATCCACTTGTTGAGGAATGATCCTCCCGCTCAGTTATCCAACTGGCATCAGAAAACCCTTCTAATACTGAAGGATATCCACTATAGTATATACCATAGTCCATAGTTCCTTTCAAATATTTTAGTATTCTATTGACAGCATGCCAATGCAATAAACTTGGATTACTAGTATATCTACTTAATTTACCAACAGCATAAGCAATATCAGGTCGAGTACATGTCATGGCATACATTAAACTACCAATTACTCGTGCATATTCCAATTGTGAAATAGCTCTACCATTATTAGGGATCATCTTTAGCTGTGGTTCAAAAGGTGTACTAACAGGTGTGCAATCAAACTGATTAAATTTCTTTAAAATTTTCTCAACATAATGAGATTGAGTGAGAATTATATTTTTATCTTTCCTTATTATTCTCATTCCTAATATGACATCAGCTACACCCATATCTTTCATATCAAATTTAGAAGACAAAAAACTCTTAGTATTATTAATGCTTTCTAAATCAGTACCAAGAATTAACATGTCATCTACATATAAACAAATGATCACACCTTTACCATTAGCAAATTTACTATAAACACACTTATCAGATTCATGAATTTTAAAACCATAAGAAATAATGACTTTATCAAATTTTTCATGCCATTGTTTAGGTGCTTGTTTTAGGCCATATAAGGACTTAATAAGTTTACATACTTTGTTTTCTTGTCCAGGCATAACAAACCCTTCAGGTTGTTCCATGTAAATTTCTTCTTCTAAGTCACCATTTAAAAAGGCAGTTTTCACATCCATTTGATGAATCTTAAAATTATATATAGATGCTAATGCAATTAAAATTCTAATAGTGGCGGTTCTAGCAACAGGTGCATAGGTATCAAAATAATCAATTCCTTCTTTTTGTGTAAAACCTTTAGCAACCAATCTAGCCTTGAATTTATCAATTGTTCCATCGATTTTCATTTTCTTTTTAAAAATCCATCTACACTTAATGGGTTTAGATCCTAGAGGTAATTCTACTAATTTCCAAGTTTTATTTCCCAAAATTGAATCCATTTCATCATTTATAGCTTCTTTCCAAAATGCTGAATCTACAGACTTAATTGCCTCACTATAAGTTTGTGGGTCTGTTTCAACGCTAAGAGTCAAAGCATATTAATTACAAGATGTGTTTCTAGTTCCTTCAACAAGATAGACTACAAAGTCGGGACCAAAGCTTTTTTCTTTCCTAGGTCTTTTACTTTTTCTAATTTCTTCTTGTTCTACTAGTGGAGTTTCAGGTAACTGTAAAGGAGTGCTTACTTCTTTTTCATTATTAATTCTAGGAATAGAAGAAAACCTTTGTTCATAAAAAATTGCATCTCTCGATTCAATTATTGTATTTACCTCAACAGAATCATTAGGTTCACTAACCAAAAATCTATAGGCTTTACTATGTTGTGCATAACCTATGAAAATACACTCAACACCTTTGCTTCCTAATTTCTTTCTCTTAGTTTCAGGTAGTCTTACAATAGCTCTACAACCCCAAACTTTAAGATAACCTAAATTAGGTTTTCTATTCTTCCATAATTCGTAAGGAGTTTTCTTATTATCTTTAACAGGTATTCTATTCAGAATATGACATGCGGTTAAAAGTGCTTCTCCCCAAAACCCTTTACTTAAACGAGAATAAGAAAGCATAGCATTAACCATTTCAGTTAGTGTCCTATTTTTTCTTTCTGCTACTCCATTTTTTTGTGGTGTATAAGGTGCAGTAACTTCATGTATAATTCCCATATCTTCACAAAATTTAGGAAAGTGATATTCACCACCTCTATCAGATCTAAGACATTTTATTTTAGAATCACATTGATTTTCAACTTCATTTTTATATGTCTTAAATCTATTAAGCACATCATCCTTAGAGTTTAAAAGATATACGTAACAATATTTTGAAAAGTCATTAATAAATGTAGCAAAATATTTACTACCACCTCTAGTAGGCGTTCCATGCAAATCACAAACATCACTATGTACTAATTGCAATAAAGATGTAGTTTTTTCTTTTTTAGGAAAAGGCAATCTTGTTATTTTTGTTTGCATGCATATTTTACACTTTTCATTCATATCATTCTCATATTTAGGAATTAAATTTAAATTAACCATGAAATGCATTTTCTTTGTATTAACATGTCCTAAACGACTATGCCATAATGAAAGACAATGAACGATATAAGCAGAAGAATCCTTTTCATTGATATTGAGCTTAAACATGCCCTCATACAAATATCCTTTGCCTACAAAGGTACCATTCTTAGTCAGAATAAATTTGTCTGACTCAAATACAAGCTTAAAGCCAAATTTGTTAAGAAGACTTCCAGAAACTAAATTTTTCCTAACATCAGGAACATGAAAAACATTGGTGAGGCTAAGGATTTTCCCGGAAGTGAATTCGAGATCCACTGTCCTTTTGCCTTTAACCGCAGCTGTAGATGAATTTCCCATATAGAGAACATCTCCTTCCACTGTTTCATAGGCAAAGAACAAGTTCTTGTCCTTACAAACATGCCTTGTGGCACCAGAATCAACCCACCAAGAGTTGTCTTCTCCAAGCATATTAGCCTCGGATATCATAGCAACAAATTTTTGCTTTGTGTCTGATGTCCCTCCTTTTTCCTTTAGTTTCTTGAACTCACGACAATCCTTCTTGAAGTGACCTGGTTTGTTGCAATGAAAACAATTTCCTTTCTTCTTTTTGTTTGCTTTAGAATTATTTGAAAAATTCTTCCGCTTGTTATTTTTTCCATGATTGCCATATTTTTGCTCCTTTCCTTCCTCCACCACATGGACCTTAGAAATAGAATTTTCTTGTTCCTCTTTACCATCTATAATTCGAGACTCTTGTTCAATTCTTAAATGAGTCTCTAATTCTTCAAGTGAAAGATCCTCCTTTTTGTGTTTGAGTTCTTTCTTATAGTCTTTCCAAGAAGGAGGAAGTTTTTCAATTATGGCAGCAACAAATACATTATCATCCATATTTAATTTTTTCATTTTGCAATGATTATGATGCGTTGGATGTCATGAAATTGTTCTAGCACAGGCCTATTATCATGCATTTTAAAGCTTAGAAACTGACCGATAAGGAACTTCTTACTTGTAGCGTCTTCCGTTAGATATTTGGTCTCCAATGTTTCCCATAAAGTTTTTGCTGTCCCAACATTTTGGTACAAGTCGAATAAATTTTCAGCAAGTGCATTGAGAATGTGACCACGACACAAATAATCATCGGTCTCCCATTTTGTGCGTTGCCTAGTCTGTTCCACGGTTTCATCTTCATCTTCATTTGGTTTCGGGTGTGACAAGACATATACAATCTTCAATGTTGTTAGAAGAAAATGAACCTTTTTCTGCCAACGCAGAAAATTACCACCATCAAAACGGTCCAACTTGACAAAGCTTTCTGTTATTTGTCGAAGTGATTTGGAAGAGTCGGTCATTTCCAAAAATACTGTATTTAGATTGTTGGATATTATGAATGCAAATACAGAAATGGAACTCTTTATATATCTCAAAAATGTCAACTTCAATACAACAATGTAATTTCTGAACAGTCACTATAAAACTTCAAGGCGTGATGTCACTTTCCTAAATACAGTATTTGCCCCACACGAAGAATTTCGGTATACAAACGGGAATTAGCAAATCCGTACTCAAGATACAATGAAGCAATTGCACTGTCTGCAACTTGTATATTTGAAGACAGCCATTGGATGTAGCAGCGAAGAACAGTCAATCAAGTTCTTATTCTGTTTATGTGCACAAAACAGAATAAGAGAATTTGTATTTCCTGAAAATTGTAAGAGAGTAATAGCAGGGTCTGGAAATCTGAAACTGGTTTTTGTTATCAATTTAATTCCGTTTTTAGGCAGCCTTTATTTATAGAAAATGAAAGGCTTTGTCTTCAAGAGTCATGACTGTTGAATTAAGTCAGTTCCGAACAGGTATGACTGTTAATTACCAACAGTCTTAAGTCCTTTCCGAACAGGTATAATAATACCGAATCGGTTTTGCACGGGTCAACCAAAAAGTGACCGCGCCCGAGCTACCGCGATCCGACCCGGACGAATCCCGGCAACCCGAAGTGCAAAGTGCGCCACTAGCGCCTCTACAGCCCACTGCCTCGCACCCGCACGCGCGCGCGTGTGCGTACGGTGCTTCGCACCGTATTGAGGTCTCTTGAATAGCCTCTTAAATGCTAGATGAATTAACTCTTCATCTTCCATTTGTACTTATTAAGTGTATAAATTCTTAACATTTTTCCAATGTGGGACTCAAAGGTTGCCCACCCCTTTTATAGCTTAGTGGTGACACTTAACTTTGTACATTTTCCAATGTGGGACACTATCCCCTTTTATATTTGGGTTAGCTTCCCACCTCTTCCTCACACTTCCAATGTGGGACAAGCTCTTAAGGTTTTTACACCCAAAAAACTCTTACTCTCTTATTTTAAAAATCTCCAACAGTGAACAGTTTCAAAATGGCATTTACGCATTATTTCGACTAAAACTTTATTTAAGCTCAATCTAAAGTCGCCTAGAGAGATAAGCTCTCTAAGTTAATGGATTTCCTTCCCGTTACTATTTCAAACAAGTTTTTTTTATCGTCGAAATATAATATAGCTGATAGTCTGTTATTTAAATTTTCACGTTTTCGCTATGAGTATTTGCACCAAGTGTATGAGAAAGTAATACCATCTCATTAATTGTGAATGTTTTTGTTCTCACTTCTCACAACGATCATTTCTACTTTTAAATCCTGAATTATATGTTAAGACATACTAAAATGAAAATATTATTTCTTAATCAACTACATCATTTTTTATTACTATCTTTTGGAGGTCTTTTTAAATGAATATTTCGTATGATCGGACATCATGTGAAAGTTTTACAAAACCTAGTAATTGTTCTTTATTGCCGAAAAGCCGTGGAGCCCACTCTATCTAGAGCGAAGAGAAGCACTTTTAGATATTTGTTTATTTTGCTGTCTGCTTTCGGCCCCAGATTGCTCATTGCCACCAAGTGTTGTTTATTTCGTTATTACGGAGAAGAGTCATTATATTTTGCTCTCTTTGTTTTGTTGTTTGCGAATATGTTGCCGATCATGTGGCTTCGTTTTGGTTGCATGTGTGGTGGGGTTGACACTTAAGTTGCTTTAACGGAATCCTTTGTGTATATCTTAATGCTGACTCAGCAACTTCAATCCACTCTCATTCCTTTTCGTCCACTAAAAGAGATGAAATATTATTTTAAGTTTGAAAAAACTACAAAATTAACTTTGAAGTGTGAATTTATTTTTAATTTTAGATTCGATTTTTCAAAAATTACAATGATAACATTATACTAAAAATCGTGCAATGTTAACCTTAAGTTGCATCTCCATTGAAAGACATAATGGAATGAGGATCTCAACTTTGACTTCTAATACAATGAGTTGACCAATTACTAAGTAACATGTAGCTTAGAAGTATAACAAATTAATAATAAACTTAAAAAGGTGCCACATGAAAAAAAATGAAATTCAGAAAAAAAGAAGAAGGTATTTTTAAAAAATAAATTTGTCACCCATTTAAAGAAAAAAACTAAAAATATTTTTCCTCCACCTAGTTTCCCACCAACACTCTCGTTCTCCATCCTCCACTCACCACCATCCAAACAGAGGCCTGTAAATCCGGCTGGGTGAGTCGCGCTTTGAATTTCTTAGGCTCGTTCCGAAATTTCTTAGTAATTTTTCAAGCTCGAGCTCAGCCTGAATTGAAATAAGAACCATAGGCTCAAGCTCGGCTCACCAAACTCACGGGCTTCGGGCCTATTTTCAGACAAGCCGATTTCAAATTTGAAAAACATATCCAAATCAGTAAATAATTTGATAATTGTAAACACAAAACCATAACTGTTAAAAACATATCCAAATGAGTAATTAGTTATTAATCTTTTCTAGTACTAATGATATTTTAATTTCGATTAGAAAATACTTCCGAAAATTGTAGACAAATATATTTATAAAAACAAATAGTCTCCCTGTAACTTCATTTTTTATATAATAAACAAAATTCTTTTCATAAGGTTACAAGAGTGCAAGATGTTTACAAGAACACAAAATTAAGAACTACTAGCCAAGACCAAATAACACCAAAACACATGCCCAACCTCTACATACAGTGTCAGGGAACCAAACAACAAACAGGTCAAGCCAAAAAAGTTCTAGCCAGTAATCTAATCAAAACCCTCTAATCAGTACATGTCCTTCCATTACATGAAATGGTTTAAAAAGAGAAGTTACTGAACAACTTAGTAGAGGAGAGCAACGACAGTGGAAAAAACTAGAAAAATATACAAACGAAAATACAAGAAATAATACCAGGTGAAAGTGGAGCACCGATGGTTGAGAGCAGTGTGAACGGTGGTGGAAAATCCTCTTTTGTTTGAGTGGAGCAGCATCAGTGGAAAAAAGCCTAGGATTCATTTTTTTTCTCCAGACCAGACGAGAGAGGGAGAGAGTTTGGAATTTGTTTAGATCTTTTTTGTGTAAATGAGAGTTTTGTTCCCCTTTTTTTGTTATTGTAAACAAACCAAATGGTCCAAAACCATAACTCTAAGAATGTCTTTTTAATAAGGGGACTATATGGTAAATATACCTAAAATTATATACATAATCTTAATGTATTATATATATATATATATATATATATATATATATATATATATATATATATATATATATATATATATATATATATATATATATATATATATTTGAATTTGGGCCGGGCCCAAATCGGGCTTCACACTGCTATGCTCAAGTTCGGCACAAATTATAGTCGGGTTTCAAAATTTGGCTCAAGCTCGACTCGGCTCAAACTCGCTTAAAGCTCTACCCGAATTTAGCGGGTTGAACGAGTGAGATTTGGACTTGCTCGGCTCAATTTACAGGCTTATCCAAACACCATATCTTTTCTTCTCTCTCCTCCAAATCCCACACAAAAATAACTTATCTCCCCTTCATTTTCCTCCTCTTATTTTTTCTACGCTTTCTACTCTCTCATCCCTTTCATTCACTCCCCCTTCCTCTTTCTCTCTCTTCCATTTCACCTTCCCGGTCTCTCTCCCCTCTTCTCTCCCCACTGAAACAAAAACAAAAACACGTTTTCTCTTTCTCCTCATTAACCCGTGACACCTTGCCCAATTAAATACCGGGTGACCAGCCCTTTATAAAATTTAAAACAGAATATCCGGTTGGTTCATTCTTATCATCACTGTCGAAAAAATAGTTTTCTTTTTAACCACCTAATAATTAATTAATCTAGTGTCAAAATATTTTATTGAATTATTTTAAGTCCATTAATTTAAACTATTAAAACATTCACCATTTTCATGCATAAATAACTAAGGAATAAACATCATCCAACTGAATATAATAACCTAGAATATTCGTCCCAGCAAATAAAATCCAAACCAACCATAATAAATCCAACTGAAATGGAAATGCTAAAATAAATAAGTACACTGTTCCTCCGACATAAATAAATTGAGAATGGGCGAAACATGCCCCAACTGAGAAGCCTAAATACTAGAACTGAAAAGATAGAAGCAGAGGCGTCTAAATGCGAGGACCTGCAACTTCCAAAATAATTGCAGTACGTCAAAAGATCCAATGGTCTAACCCTGGTGTCCCTGTGGCTGGGCACCTAAAATAATACACAAGAAAAGAGATTTTTGCAAGAGACTGAAAAATTACCACTTAAGTCATTTAATTCAAGATTAAACTATCTAAATGGATCCGATTTTTTTTTTTGAATAAACTCTTTTCTTAAAATAAATTTTTAACACACGATGTGTAAAAAAGTATGAACAAATTATTTAAGGTATAGGTTTACCAGTTTTGTAAACCAAAACTTATAAGAAACTTAAATCAACATAGCCTCAAGAAAGGGATGAGAGGAAGAGGAAGAGGAAGAGGAAGTATACAAGTATAATTTTAACGTGGTAAAACCCCACCCAATTGGGAAAACATCCACGGAGGTCTCTACACCTCAAAAGTAAAAATCCACTAAAATAGAGTAATAATTTACAAAATATACAACAATCAAGACACACAATCAGATCTAATTCTAAGTTAAAAAATGTACAAACTCCTCTGGATTTTCTGACTTCTCCCAAGGCTCTGATGTTGTTGATACTCTCTCAGCTTTGTAACTCCACTCCTTTTAGCTTTACGTCGACACAAAAGTCCAAGATCTCAATACCAACACTTTTCAGTGTAGTAGTGTGAAGGTGTAAGTGGTGATGTGCTCTAAATCACATGCATTCAACTCACACATACTTAATTACAAATATATCACAAATATGTAAAGATTTCCAAAATCATTTTAATCGAAACTATCAGACTTTGGATCTTTCAATTGATCCACAGATCAAGAGGGAATCTTACTGTAAACAAGTGCCAAGATCCTAAGCACTTTCTTATTTTGAAAATATACAAACTATTTCATAAAATGTGAAATATGTGAAAGTGTAAATCCCCAATAAAGATATTAAACTAGATCTAAGTCTAAATGTTCAAAGAAACTGAAATCAGAAACTATTTTATTGGTTTTAGGGTTTGAAAACAGTTGAAAATAGCCAACAAAACTATGATTTCTCGTAACAAGAAATCAAATTAAAGAGAGATAAACGTGAAATGTATCACATAACGTCAATCTAAGTTTTCTATGAGAGAAAGTGAGATTAGACTGTTGTGATTAAGTTAGAAAAGAGATAAAGGACAGAAGATGAATGATCTTCACAACTCACGAACTAACACACTCTCAGAAATATTTTCCTGGTGATATTTGGCCGGAGTTTAGTTTAGGGTTTTCTATTTCTCTCTTCCTTTCTCTCTCTCTCTCTCTCTCTCTCTCTCTCTCTATCTATCTATCTATCTATCTATCTATCTTCTCTCTTTATTTTCTCTTAGAAGTGAGGCATGCAAAATATTGTAATCGCAACACATAAGGCATGTATTTATACTAAGCCATGGGAGCCTCTGGAACTTCGAAGCAAATGAATGGTCACGATTAAGTCTTAAGAGATCAAGGTAAATCTGATGGCTAACAATGCACCACAATTATAAAGCCTCTGATTGGTTTAAATGAAAACACAAGGATCAGGTAAGAATGCAGGCAGGCCATATGTTAAAATGATCCAACGGTTTATAATCAAACACAGGAATGTGAGGGCAAAAAAATACAAATCCAACCATTGTGAGATTAGCACGTGTATGGCTGTGATGGCTTGTAAAACGCGTATTTTTGAACTTTTAGAAATACAATTTGTGCCCACACAATTATCAAGCGCATTTGGTTTCTACCCAAGAAAGTTTTTAACAGCTTAATGAATTTACAAAATAACCCACAAACTTTGTAAAAGTCAATTTTAAATTTCTAAAAATTATTTGAAAAATCTTACACATAAATGATCCTATGTGTGGTGTTGGCGTTTATACCTTTGGACTATTAGGGAAATAAAAATAAAGAGTCTGAAGGCTTATTGGTTTGAAAGGGAATGACTCAATTTTGTCACTATTTCCAAACTAGATGAGCACCTATATAATATAGACTTAAATGAGTCAAAGATATAGGGTGCCTCAGAGATGGGTCAGAGCCCGAGTATAAAATATTTTAAAATAATTTAGCAAGTAATTTAAAGATGCTGTATAGAAAATATAAAACACATGTTAGATTTTTGCACACTCACTTGAGATTCTCCCCTCCTCTCTCAACTAATGTGCACACCTAACGTACCGCTAGACTACTCTAGACATAATTCTCATCTAACTAGTATGTAGGTATAAACTATCTTTCTATCATCCGTAGTAATATCCCGAAATCCCTTTATACCATTACTATGCATTGTTCTTACATATATACTAACCCAAGTATAAGTTTCACAAAAGTTTTTTAAGGGTTCACACACTTAAGTGATTTAAGAATTCGTCATCTTCTTTATCTACAATTATCACACAGTAGATAATATTACAAGCATATATACATAACTATCACAATATTATTATATATATATACTAAAACAACACCCCTAGACTCAGTTGCGGTGCATGCATACTCTGCTATCAAGTCCCGATATATCTTGTACTAAGTAAGGACTAATTATTTGGAATCACTCACGAACTATTGAAACACAAATCACACATATTAGAGGCGAGCATGGTTCCAAGTCTATGGGCTATGCACATACCTACACACCCATATGATCGTCATCACTACCGTTCTCACAGATAGTTCATACCTAGGTACCATGTTCTGAGGTACAAAATCTAAAATCCCCCCAATTGGGCTCATCAGGATAAGACTATCCCCTTTTCTAAATAACCTCCCGCGATAGCAAGAAGCGTAGGTATGTTATACACGGAGTAAATTAATCATGTAGGTATTCACGCAACCTATTCCAATTAGTAGGTATACACAACCTAAATACATATTCGTATGTGGTATACCTATCACTATACTCCTGATATTATTTAATTACGATTATTCTCTCTATCGTACCTCATGTAAAGAAATTCATAATTCCAAGTATCTTTTATAGTAGCTAATCCCTCCTTTATACTACTAACATATCATAAGGAGTCACAAAATAACTGTATAATAATTTACCCGAAAAATGAATCGATCCGGTCCTGAATGATCGGTTCGGTTTAGCCTTTACAGATATCTGTAGAAAAATGGTCCGATTTGATTATGCAAAAAATGAATCGATCTAGTCCTGTAGAAAAACGTACTGATCCGGTTCTGTAGAAAAAAGAATCGATCCGGTCGACTTCTACCTCTTGAAACTACATTTTTCCACCTTTAATGATACTAAAACCTCCACAGAACATCCCATACACCAATCCAACAAATCTAATCGATGTTCTAATATATTTATATGTTTTCTAACAATTTAAGGATAATTAAATCATGCATAACTCTTAGTAAATTTCAAAATCCTCAAATTAGTTCATTAAACCCTAGTTCTTCAAATTCACATTAAAGAATACCAAATTTTTTAGATTCGTTCATCATAATGAATTCTCAATTCGTGATTCCTAATCTACATACATGAAGAGTTTAACCTAATTATCTTGAGATTCTAATCAGTTACTCTAACATTCCAATTTCATCAAATAAACACCATATTCATATTCAAATTGAACCTACACTAACATGGGTTCCATTATTGCTCTAAATTAAGAAAGTTTAAACACTTGCCTTGAAAGTGAAGGTCTGATCCGTTGGTGTAGGTGGTATGGTTGTGTTCCACGTTCTTCGATCTATGAGGTGGTGATCTCAGAGGTACAAGATGGTTGTTCTTGGCTTTAGACTCCTAAAATTGGCTCTCCATCTTCCTCTGTAACTCCCCCTTGGATTTTGTGAATGATAACCCTAATCTCCCTTATGTAACTGACATAATATGTAATACCCTGTATTTTTACTAATTTTAATTATGGGATTAATTGAATTAAAAATGAGAAATTAATTCTAGATTTAAATACTAGCGAGACGAGAGTTAGTATTTGATTAAAATGATTATGTGGAATATTACTAAGCGAGTATAGTAATATATGATTATGAACTTATTAAAATTGTCACGTGTGGAAAATACGATAGTATTGGAAATTAAGTTGGGACCGCGTGTCAGTCGTGTTGGGACCAATTTAATGGATTATAAAGTAGTTTATTTTTATGTCATCCTTATGGTTATTTTGAGTGTGCTAACGTGTTCGTAAATATCGAGATAGTCAGAAAAGTCTACCCGGGGGTTTAGTTTGGGACCCGGGGCAGTTTTAGGCCAAATCAGTAACCCGATAGGGTATTTTGGGCATTTTAAATTTTAGAGTGTTAAGACCCACGAAATTTCTAAGACTATATTAGATACTAGGTTAGGCCATTAGGGTTTTATCAAACACATAAGGTAAGGAAGACATTATAGGAGGAAGGAGAAAGGATTCTCAAGCCTTGAACCACCACCTCTACGCCTTTTGCACCGTCGTCACCACCAACGCGTAGATCGAAAAGAGAGGATCGCCCCTATATCATATTCTCCAAAGGATTAGAACTTTCATTTGAGGCAAGTGATTTAACTTGTTATGATTCAACAAATATATTATCCATGGTAGTTTAAAATTGGAAACTAAACTTGAAATATTGATAATTTCATGAATTGGAGAATTTAATCTTGAATATGGGTAGGTTTTGCATGTAAATAAATTCTGGAAAGATTAGAGAATTGAATCAGATCCTAAATGATATAAATCACGGATTAAATCTAAGTATTTGACTATCTTGAATTGAGCAAATTTATCCTAGGGTTTAAAAATGAAAACTTGATGAACAATTAAATGTGTATGCAATTTTCGTGATGATTTGATGATTCTGGAACATTAGAAATCATGTGTTTAGGTTATTATAACATCAACTATGTTTACTTTGGAGAATGGGATCATGTAATGAATTTTGGAGACAAAATGATGGAAAAAAATGCTAGAATTTTAGGCTGTAATTGGTTGATCGATCGATCGACATTCATAGTCGATCGATCGACATCTATAGTCAATCAATTGATCGACTGGTTCGATCGATCGACATCTATAGTTGATCGATCGACTCCCCCTGTATTTGTGATAAAATTTCCTTTTAAGGTTTAACCAATACCGACTTTTAAGAATTATTGGTATGGACTATTTGAACATATTGTGACTTAGGGATGGTTAGTAGGGGTGTATTTGAGGACCAAAAAATATTAGTTTGGTTTTGGATTAAATGATAAACTTACGAGTGTCCGACGAGTGATTTACGGCTGGAAATTATGGGAACTTGAATTTAATTCGAATAAATAATAACTTAAGGTTAGAGACACTAGTAAGGGGACTTTTAATTACTGAAATAACCTTAGAGACAAGTGGGAGACTTATTAACCTTTTGGGATATGTTTAAGTACTCGAATTTATATGACGAGAGTTGTCGCGCTAAACATATTACGTAAAATAATCGAGATGAAACTATACTACGTATGAGACTTGTAATATAGGACAGTAGTATACCTATATTGAAATGATGATTACTTAGGTTGTGTGATTACCTAGTATATGTATTATTATGTGTATGACATACCTACCATACTTTCTATCACAAGAGGTTATAAGAAGAGGATAATCTTGTCTCGTGTGCCTTCGGGGGGGGGGGGGGGGATTTAGATTTAATATGTGACAACCTGCATATAATTACGATAAATTATATTTAAATCATACTTATCCTATGTGATATGAATAATGTGTTATTAGTATATCTAATGTTAAGTGATTATGATTAGTATAATTTTACTTTCATAAATCATGAATTGTCAAATTATTTACAAACACAAGATTTGGTTATTTTTGATAGAAATGTTCCTGTTTAAGACTAGTTTTGACCCTTGTAACATTATAATTGACTTGAGGTGAAAACTACATAGTTGAAGACAAGTGAGTTAGGTTGTAACACAACAAGCGGTGCATCAAACGGATGTTCGAGTAAGAAGTTTGGCCGAAATTACGAACAAGGGGCAAACCTGTCAATTCCATTAAGTGGTAAATTGTCTTTTATTAAACCAAATGTTTTAATTTGATTGTGATAGGAGTGCGCTTGCGTTCAAATAAGGAAGTTATTTAATTAAACACAATATTCACCACTTAAGTCCTAAACAAGCATTTATATGTGATTAAATATGATGATGAAACATGCAAGAACACATATATGAGGAAAAATCCCCCAACGGGGCAAAACCTTTTATTTTCACAATAATTTTGTAAGAAAAATGGCTTACAACGGATTACAATGAAAATACAATGACACAGAAATACCCTCGGGTGTCGATTTTGTTGTCGGCGGCTGGAACAATCCCTTTCCAGTAGGGCAGCAGTGACGAAGAGAGCGGCTTCCTCACAAATTACTCCATATGAGTAAATGATCTTCTTGAAGGTTTAAAGATTCACACACATATATGGGAATGGATTTGTGAATCAAAAAGGTTTAGAAAACCTTAAAAGGTGAAGTCTTATTCTGGGCAGTTTTCGCAAAATTTCGATATTGCAGAAAGATTTAAAAAACGTGTAGAAGGAGATCAAATATTTATACAAAAATCGAGGCGGTGGCTCGTTCGAACGAGATCGCCATGTCGCTCGAACGAAGGACAGAAGTCGTTCAAATGATATTGCGTGATATGCCTATCTCGCACGAACGACTTTCAAAGTCGCTCGAACGAGCTCGTCGATCAAGGCCATTCGCTTCTACACTTAGAAGAATTCTGATTTTGATAAAAAATTAAACCAGACTTCAAAAATAATTTTCAAAAACATTTCCCAAATATTTATGCAAATATTTAAAGCTCCAATAAAATAAATTTCTGATAGAGCATAGTGGAGTAGTGGGAATGAGGTGAACAGCACGTTGCACGTGAAGAAAGTGGATGCATTGAATTCGGATAGAGGCCGTCGAGGATGATCGTGTTGACATGCCGAATGTAGCGGTATCAGACATATGAACTGTGAACTACGATAAAACAAAAAATTCCTAGAATCTACCACGGTCATTTATAAAATTATATCCTTACAAATCTCCCCCTATGTCTATGCCGGTACATACATAAAAAATCCGAATTATGCACTCAAATGACATACGAGATAATATCCCCCTTAAACCCTCAAACTGAGAATACTAAATGAGATGTCTTCCAAATCTTCAGCTCTCCAAATCTTCCAAAGCTTTTCTCATCAGGGTGTGTAATCAATTAATGAGCAATGTTGTACCTACACACGTGAGATAAAGCAAATACCCGTGACAAGAAACAGATTGAAAATATAATGATATGCAAAAATTGATGATCATTAGTCTTAAGCAAATCATTACAGCAAAACAATTCTCTCCATAATTCTTAATCTCCCCCTTTTTATGATGTCCCCAAATAAACAAATATGAGAAGCAGAAATGAATGCACATGAAAAATGACACACGGGAATAAACTGCTATTTTTATATTTTTCAAAATTTTTCACACATAGTATACAACAAAAAAATCACACCATAAAAGAACACAAAAACAACCAAGTCAATGATAGCAAAAATGAAGGGGTGTGCTCAAATTCGATAGGAAAATCAATGCATACGAACATGACATATGTGCAAGATGAATATTGGATACTCCTAACGAATGAACTCAAAGTCTTCCTTTGGTGTAAAAAAAAGTGGTAATATGAGACATTAGCTCAATCAAATCAACAAATCAAAGCTCAAAGTGATTTCCACAGCAATAACATCCAAAACTATTTTATGCTTTTTTTCAGGACTTTCAAGGAAGTGCAAACCCGTTTATTTTCTCCAACCAAACTCCCTCAGATTTTTATTTTGAATAGAGGCTTTCTAAATTCTCAAACTTTGGAGAATTAAAGGTGAAACCTAAGTGGCCCATATTTGGCATGAATTGCTTTTTATTGCCTTTAAATTTTTTCAGGCTCTTTTAACCTCTTTAGACCCCGGATAATAAAATTCCTCCATTTTTTAGGCCCTTTTGAATGGTGTCTTTTGCGCAAAGAAGAGAATTACCTTTCACAGCCCCTCCCCGTTCTTAAACAAACACTCAGTCTCACAAAAACAATTTTTACATGCATTCCAATCTTGTCAAGTTTTATCGCACATTGTAAGTTGTATAGACAAAATTGAGATGGAAACACTCAAGTCAACATGTGATAGACAAGTACAATGATCAAATAAAGTCGTGCATGTGTGCAATAAAGGAGATATGAGTCAAACATGTAGGAAAATATCACTAATTACATCTCAAAGACTCCATACAATTTAAAGCACATGGATGAAATGATGTAGCGTCTCAAATCTCTATCAAACAGTCACAGGAATAAATGGAATGAAATTGTGACTAGGCTATCTTAAATGTTCATCCATAAAAGGTGTATATAAAAAATAAAAAAATCTTTTTGTACTTTTCTGAAATTTTTATATACAAAAAAAAAATCTTTTTGGATTTTTCAAAAGAATAAATAAATAGTTGTACAACAAAGCAATGGTACATATAAAACAGACTAGCAATAGGAAGCATAAGATATGAACATGAAAAAGCATCCTATTCTAGACATAGACCAACCCCTCAGTCAACTGTGAAAATCCCCAAAGACTTCCTAAGACTCTCAAATCTAAGGGCATCTAAAGGTTTTGTGAAAATATCGGCTAACTGATGGTTGGTGGGAACAAAACTCAGGGATACGACTTTCTCCTCAACTAACTGTTGTATAAAGTGCTCACGTATCCTGATGTGCTTTGTGCACGAATGCTGGACTGAATTGTGGGATATGTGTATCGCGCTCGTGTTATCACAGGAAATGGTCATGGTGTCCTGTGAAATCCCATAATCCTCCAGCATTTGCTTCATCCACAAGAGTTGCGTGCAATAACTCCCGGCAGCTATATACTCAGCCTCCACAGTGGAGAAAGAGATGGAATTTTGCTTCTTGCTCATCCAGGAGACAAGAGCAGAACCAAAATAGAAACATCCACCAGAAGTGCTCCTACAACCACCTACATCCCCGACCCAATCGACATCTACATAGGCGGACAAACGGTCATCAGTATCAAAGGAATACCAAATACCGTATGAGAGAGTCCCACTCACGTATTTAATAATACGTTTTAGAGCAAGTAAATGTGACTCTTTCGGGGATGCCTGATATCCCACACAGACTCCAACACTAAAGGCTATGTCGGGACGACTGGCAGTCAAGTAGAGAAGACTACCTATCATACTCCGATATAGCGTTTGCTCTACATCCTTGCCTGAAGTGTCCTTACTAAGCTTGGTAATGGTACTCATAGGTGTATGTGCATGCTTAGAGGAGTCTAAACCAAATTTCATCACTAGGTCTTTAGCGTACTTGGATTGGGAGATGAACATCCCATCCTCTAGCTGACGAACCTGGAGCCATAGAAGAAAGTAAGCTCACCAACCATGCTCATCTCAAACTCACTTTTCACCTCCTCTTCAAAGTGATGAGCACGTTGAGAACACGTGGATCCAAAGACTATGTCGTCCACATAGACCTGGGCAACCAAAATTGCACCGTCATCTCTCCTGACGAACAACGTCATATCAACTCCCCCTCTCTTGAAGTCACGGGATAAGAGATAGGAAGTAAGCCTCTCGTACCAAGCATACAAGGCTTTTCTCAGATAGTAGACGTGCTCCGGGTGCTGAGGGTCTTCAAACCCTTTTGGTTGTTCCACGTAAACCTCCTCCTGTAGAATGCCATTCAGAAAGGCACTCTTGACATCCATCTGATATAGCTTGAAGCGCAAATCACACGCGATGGTGAGTAGAAGACGGACGGACTCAAGCCTCACAACAGGAGAAAATGTCTCCCCAAAGTCTACACCTTCTATCTGTGTGTAGCCTTGAGCGACCAACCTAGCTTTATTTCTGATTATGGTACCATTTTCATCCATTTTATTCTTGAAAATCCATCTGTCACCTATCACATTTGTCTCACTAGGTCGGGCGATAATTTTCCAGACATTATTATTTTTAAACTGAGGCAACTCATCCTGCATAGCAGATATCCAGTGTCATCCTTGAGTGATTCTTTATGATTCTTGGGCTCGACTTTGGACGTGTAGCAAAGATGGCTAACAACGTTCTCTAGCTGAGCACGAGTCTTGACCCCTAGAGTGGGATAGGCAACAATGGAAGACGGGTCATGACTCTTGCGAACCCAAGCGAGTGTGTCCCCTAACACAGAAGTGGGGTCCACAGCATGTGGGTGAGGGACAAGTAAGTCACTCCCAGAGAAGTCCTCATCCTCACAGCGTAGGTTAGGATCAATAGCCATCGGAGGTTCATCATCTTGCACGGTGACGTTTATTGATTCCATAACCTTAGATATCTTCAGGTTAAAAACCCGGTACGCACTGCTATTCGATGAATATCCTAGAAATATTCCCTCATCGCTCCGGGATTCAAACTTTCCTAATTTCTCTCTATCCCGTAGGATATAGCATTTACTCCAAAAAACACAAAAATATGCCAGGTTGGGTTTCTTTCCAGTCCACAATTCATAAGGTGTCTTAAGAGTGTGTGGATGCAGGTAAACCTTATTCACCGTGTGGCAAGCAGTAGACACTGCCTCTGCCTAAAATCTCCTAGAAAATTTACGACCTAGAAGCATAGATCTAGACATCTCCTGGATCGTTCTATTCTTTCTCTCAACAATCCCATTTTGCTGAGGAGTCTTCACAGCAGAAAACTGATGTTTGATCCCAAGGCTATCATAATACAAATCTACTTTTTCTTCCTTAAATTCAGTGCCGTTGTCACTACGTATCCTATTAATAGTGACTCCGTGTTAATTTTGCAGGACACGACACTTGGTCGTTAAAAACTCTACAGCATCGGATTTCTCTCTCAAAAAACCTACAATGGAGTATCTGGAAAAATTATCCACCATCACGAGGATATACCTCTTACCACCCAGACTCTCGGTACGAGTGGGACCCATAAGATCCATGTGTATAAGCTCAAGAACACGAGAGGTGGTAATGGAATGCAACTTCCTATGGGGACTACAAATTTATTTTCCCATCTGACAGGGTACACAAACCGTCGAAGTTGGTCTTCCAAGAGATGGTAAGCCACGTACTAGGTCCTTTTTAGCTAAGCGAGTGAGATCTCTAGTATTTACTTGACCTAGACGTTGGTGCCATAGATCCATAGGAGTGATCGTGGCACTGTTGCAGACAAGTGAGGAAGTAGGCACAGTCCAATAACAATTATCCTCTGTCCTCACCCCTTGCATCAAAAGTTTACCGGCTTGATTGAAGATATTACACGCATCCCGGTCAAACTTTACTGCAAAGTCAGTGTCGCACAGCTGGCTAATGCTGAGAAGGTTTACTTTTAAACCTTTGACGTACAACACATTATCTAGCTTAGGAAATCCTGGTAACACTACAGTACCTCGTCCTACAATGCTAGACTTGCTCCCATCTCCAAAGGTGACTCTGCCATCCTGATAATCCTCAAGAGATGTAAAAAGTGAGGCATCACCTGTCATATGTCTGGAGCATCCACTGTCAAAATACCACTGTGAGGTATTATGTGCTTTGAGAGAAACATGAACAATAAGGGCTTTCTTATCTTTCTTAGGCACCCAGGAAGTGGTAACCTTTAGTTTACCCTTGTTGTTGTTGGTTTTGGCCGGAATGTGAGAAGCATTTACAGACGGTGGTGACATCCGTCATCATTCCTCCATCAAGCACAGTGATGTGGCGGCTAAAAACTCAACTCGCTCTCTCAGACTAGAAAACTCATCAGTATGATGTGATGGAGCAGTAGTACGTCGTGTCCGACCCATGCTATAGCAAAACTCCCTGAGGTGGCCTTTTCTTTTGCAATAAGTACAAAAGAACACAGTCAAAGGCGGACCTTGGTTTGCTTTTCTTGGTCCAACTCTCCTTTGAGGTTTTTGACGATGTCCATAAGGAGTCTTAGTAAACTAAGGAACTGGTCCATGTTCAATTTGGGAGGAGGAGGCACCATCATAACCAATTCCTTGCCTATCACCAAAACCTAAAACGGGGCCCAGGAGCATCTTTCCCATTTTCCCAGATTTGTCCTCGATTTGTACCTTGACTTCCCGTGCTTTCTCAAGATCATGAGTTAGCTAGGCAACAAAGGCTTCAAGTTTCTTCCGAGTCTCCACGGAGGAATGGAGATTACTCGTAAGCCTAGCCACTTGTTTAGTCAAGTCCCCTCTCTATTTCTCAAAATTACTCTCTCTCTTTCTAAACAAACTCTCTTTCTTGACACAGGCAGATTCTCTTTCTCTCAAGGCGGTGCAGGTGGAGGTCTCTCTCTCTCTCTATCGCTTTTCTTAAATCTTCCTCCAGAACGGTGATCTTAAGAACTAATGCTTTGTTACGCTTTTTAGTTTTAAATGACTCAGAATATAACTCAGCCTAGGCGTGTTGAATATCACTCTCGCTTTCACTTGTGTCATCCTCCCCCTCACTCACATCGCTCTCACTGTCGAGGTGTCCCTGTGAAGCATCATCCTCATCGTCGTGAGGAGAATTAGAAGTGCTCACATGACTAGCCATGAATGCGGTGAAGTTACACTCATGCGGTGACTCGACTCCAGAATCCACCGACTCGACCTCACTGTCGTCGCTAAGGGTAGCATTAAGGACATCTTTCCCTTTCTCTCTGTTCAGACGTGTGGCACACTCAAAGGCTCTATGACCTCTACCATCGCACTCAAAGCAGCTCTCACTTTATTTCTTAGGATGATCTTTAAAATCTTTTTCATTTTTCTTTTCAAACTTATTTTTCTCAAATTTCTTTTTATTATTAAAATTGCCATTTTTCTTAAATTTGAGAATCCTTTTGAAATTTTTTGCAAAAAGAGCCAAATCATCTAAGTCAAAGTCACAATCAGAATCTGACGTGTCAGTCTCTCTCTTTCTAGATGACTCTACCCTCTTTCTAGCCAACCCCTCACTCTTTCTCTCTTGGGCATTAAGTGCAATTCCCTTATCTTTAGACCTCACAGTTTTAGGGAACATATCAATTTCATATGTTTGCAAGTCTCCTACAAGTTCTTCCAATTTTAGAGTATTTAAATTACCCATAGAATTTAGCACAGTGACTTTAGGGATAAAACGCTTAGGCAAAGAACGAAGAATCTTTTTAACAACTCTAGCATTAGGAATATGCTCACCAAGATTAAAGCTAGTATTAACAATGTCAGAAAGCCTAGCATACAAATCATCAAAACATTCAGTCTCATGCATGGTGATGGTTTCAAATTGAGTTGTCAAATTTTGCAATTTAGATTCTTTCACAGCGTTAGTTCCTTTATGGGTGAGTTGTAAAACATCCCATGCCTCTTTTTACGTGGTGCACATCATTATGCGTTTGAACTCATCAGGTGTGACAGACCCAAAAATAGCACTTAGACCCTTAGAATTGAATGATGACCATTTAAATTCGTCTTCAGTCCAAGAAGTGACAGGTTTTAAATTTATCACATTATCAACAGTGACGGAGGGAGGAGTCCACCCTCTTTCAACCAAAATCCAGACACGTTCATCAATGCCTTTTAATGCAGATCTCATACGGGCTTTCCAATATGCATAGTTTGTCCCGTCAAAAACTGGCATTTTATTATATAACTTCTCCATAATGAACACACTCGTTTTCAAAAATCAATTTTTCAAAAAAATGATATCTTTGAAAAATTTTGCGGAAAATTACACGATAAATTTGTGTAACTGGCTCTGATACCAATTTGATAGGAGTGCGCTTGCGTTCAAATAAGGAAGTTATTTAATTAAACATAGTATTCACCACTTAAGTCCTAAACATGCATCTATATGTGATTAAATATGATGATGAAACATGCAAGAACACATATATGAGGAAAAATCCCCCAACGGGGCAAAACCTTTTATTTTCACAATAATTTTGTAAGAAAAATGGATTACAACGGATTACAATGAAAATACAGTGACACAGAAATAACCTCGGGTGTCGGTTCTGTTGTCGGCAGCTGGAACAATCCCTTTCCAGTAGGGCAGCAGTGACGAAGAGAGCGGCCTCCTCACAAATTACTCCAGATGAGTAAATAATCTTCTTGAAGGTTTAAAAATTCACACACATATATGGGAATGGATTTGTGAATCAAAAAGGTTTAGAAAACCTTAAAAGGTGAAGTCTTATTCTGGGCAGTTTTCGCAGAATTTCGATATTGCAGAAAGACTTGAAAAACGTGTAGAAGGAGATCAGATATTTATACAAAAATTGAGGCGGTGGCTCGTTCAAACGAGATAGCCATGTCGCTCGAACGAAGGACAGAAGTCGTTCGAACGATATCGCGCGACATTCCTACCTCGCGTGAACGACTTTCAAAGTCGTTCGAACGAGCTCGTCGATCGAGGCTATTCGCTTTTACACTTAGAAGAATTCTTCTTTTGATAAAAAATTAAACCAGACCTCAAAAATAATTTTCATAAACATTTCCCAAATATTTATGCAAATATTTAAAGCTCCAATAAAACAAATTACTGATAGAGCGTAGTGGAGTAGTGGGAATGAGCTGAACAACACGTTGCATGATGAACGTGAAGAAAGTGGATGCATTGATATCGGATAGAGGCCGTCGAGGATGATCGTGTTGACGTGCCGAATGTAGAGGTATCAGACATATGAACTGTGATCTAGGATAGAATAGAAGATTCCTAGAATCTACCACGGACATTTATAAAATTATGTCCTTACAGATTGGATGGATTGGGAGGCAGCCTTGGCCGACTTAAAACTCTCCCTTAACCTTATTTCTTCAGCAAATAAGTCCCTAGGTTCAGTTTGAGGTGTTATTAGCTTGAGGAAAGAGATGTAGAAGTTAAGGAAGAAAGGGTTACAAGGAAAAGGTAGGAAAACAATTCCAAGAAAATCCTTAAGGTGTTTCCAAGGTAATATTATGTGTTAATATTATTTTAATCTTCTATTATACTTATTTCAAAGTATATAAATCGTGAATTATTGATCCAAATTTCATCCTCCTTTGTGATAATATGTATTGGTTCATATGTGAGATAAGTGGTGTTATAGGTCATATTGCTTTGTATTGAAACCCTTTGTATTCAAACTTGTATATCTCTTTGTGTGCTTACTGGAATTCAGAAATTCCAATTGGATACAAAAAGAGACTCATATATTCATATCATATCCGAAAATTAGAATTTAACTCCTTATGGTTTGGCTTTAGTGATGGTTGTAAGTTGGTATATAGTTGTTGTTTGTATATTTCATTTCGGTATACCCTGAGTTTAGTCAAGATTTTGAGATAGCAAATGAAGTCCAAATATTATGAAACTTTGATTCTATAATATTCAGTATGTCTACTGAAAGTGTGTTGAAAATCATGGAAATTTATACTGTATAAAAATTATGAAAATTCTTCGAAGTCGAAGGAACAATAGAGGAGTTTGTAGGGAAGATTTCTTGTGTTGTAAAGAAATGGCCATAACTTGCCCTAGGAAGCTTGAAAAATTACACCGTCACTTGTAACAGAAATTATATTCAGATATGTTTTCAAATTGATAAGATTGGACACCTGTATGTGTACTGTTTATGAATATGGGATGGTTAAGTATGGAGGACAATAATTTGAGGCCATATTGTATACTCCATGAAAGAATGTTTTTATCCGCTCTTTCCAAAGAGTATTTTGAGTACATGTTTCATGTGTATATACATTGAGAAGTATGCTTTAATAGTTACTTGGTTTTAGTTGTAAATTTCTTATGAGGTATGTTCTACGATTGAATGTTCATAACTCTATCAACATATATACCATTGTTTCGACTTTACTCATGTTTCTTGGGATTCTACTTAAGTGGAATCATATTGTGGTTGGGTAGTCAGTGAAATTACATAATTATATTAAGATAATACTTATGATAGAGATTTAGTACTGATTTAGCTGGATTAATAGGTGTAAGGGCAAATCAACCAAGTTCAGCTCCACCAGAGGGAAACGTGAATACATAGTTGACAACCCAATGTGAGTGTACTTACTGAGTTGATTTTGGATATGATGTATATGTATTATATGTTGAGATGATATGGATTATTTAAAAGTCATGAGATGTTGAGATGTTATGGCTTATTTAAAAGCCAAGAGATGTTGAGATGTTATGGCTTATTCAAAAGCCAAGAGATGTTGAGATGTTATGGCTTTATAAAAGTCAGGGTATGTTGAGTTGCTATGAAATTCAGGAGATGTTAGGTTTTTAAAACCTATGGATATGATTATTGCCTATGGGTAGGAGATGTGGGGTTTATTAAATCCGGATATGTATATGGCCTAATTTGGCACAAAGATTTATATATTAATATGTTGAGATGTTAATATAGTACTTTTACTATATAGAGATGTAGTACATTCACTGAGTTTTTAAACTCATGGTTTTATATGTTTACATTTTCAGGTTTTCCAGCTGCCACTGCCAGGTCTAGGAGGTTGAGTACATAGAAGTAGGGTCTTGTTAGTTTGTTTTATACACTGCACTAGTTGTAATTAGGTTAAATGATATGTGAGTTATGTTGAAATTATGTCCGATTGAATTTTTTTAATATTCCGCATTTTAACCTTGAAGTTGTTTCAATATGTATTACCTTAATAATAAATAAATTATAATTGTGGTTTGTAAACTATTTAGTTAATTATATCCTAATGGGGTTAGGGGGTGACAACTTGGTATCAGAGCTTTAGGTTTTTATATTCTGGGGATAGAGAGTCTAGATATGGCAGTGGCAGAAATAGCGTTGTGTTGGAAATTTATATTAATTTGTGAGAAACACTAACCATTATGTTAGAAAGAAATGTTGTATTCTTGTTTCTATAATTGTGGTTTATGACTGATAGTAAGCTATGGAAGGAGAAAATGTTCATGAGAGGGTGGATGAGGAGTCTTCAAATACAGTAAACCAACAAAATCCAAATAATGTAAAGGGGGCTCCAAAACAACTTACAGATATGCAGAAAATGGCTCGTGCCATGACTTTAATGGCAGAACAACAAAACATGTTTATGATGCAAATAGCATAACAACAAGCCAAGTAATTAGAGGAGCATACTTTGTCAACAAGAGAAAGGGTAATACAACGAGAGGAGAAGAATACTCTGTACGAGAAGTTTATCAAATTGAACCCCCTAGCATTCTCAGGTTCTGTAGATCCTTTAGAAGTTGAGGCTTGGGTCAGAGACACAGAAACTATCTTCAGGGTGATGAATGTACCTAGCGCGCAGAAGGTAATTTTGGCTACTTTCATGTTAAAGGGCGATGCTAAATATTGGTGAGAGTCTTCCAAACATTTATTGCTTACTCCGGAGGGAGGTGAGGTAATTACTTGGGATTCCTTTATTAAAGTCTTATATGAAAAATATTTTCCTCGCATGTATCGAAAGCTAAAGGAGAGAGAATTTTTATCATTGACTCAGGGGAATATGTCGGTCAGGGAGTATGAAACTAAATTCCCATCTTTGTCTCGATTTTCATTACATTTCTTACGTGATGAGGAGGATAAATGCACCAGATTTCAGGATGGGTTGAATATGGTTATCAAGTCTAGACTCACTGCACTTGAGATGGTAGATTATTCTTCCTTAGTTAACAAAGCTATGATGGTTGAAGGAGATGTTAACGATGAAATAAAGAATAGGGAACAAAGGGGAAAGAGGAGTAGATTTGATCCATCTCAGCAAAAGGAAGGCAATGTAGAATACTCAAAACAAGGGAGTCAAAGATTTCAACACGGTAGAGGGACTGGAAATTATGTTCAGAATAGGACACCAAGTAGTTTTAGGGGTGCAAGATCGATGGGCCAACAGAATAGACAGCAGGAGAATGACAATAGGCAGTCCAAGCCTGTTATATGCTATTTTTGCAAATCTGAGGGCCATATCAGTCCAGATTATCCCAAGTTAAAGGGGGTAGAGTGTTATCACTGCCATCAAATTGGTCATACCAAAAAGAACTATCCTATGCTACTGGGAGGGATTCAATCAGCTACTACTAGTCGAGGCTCATCACCTGGAGGCACAGGGAGAGGAGGAGGTAGAGGACAGGCTAGTGGATCCAGGTCTCCAAGAAGGATATTTGCTATGACTTTACAGGATGCTCAAGCTACTCCAGAGGTGGTGACAGGTACATTTTCTATCATGAACAAACATGCTTACGTGCTTATTGATCCAGGTTCTACTCATTCATTTGTAGCACTATCATTTACCATGCATTTGGGTAGATCATGTTCTTATCTAGATTGTGGTTTATATATATTTCTACACAAATGGGGGATGTGATGTTAGTGGAGCTTCTGTATAAAAATTGTGTATTGTATATGGGGGAGAGGGAGTAGACCATTGATTTAATTCCCCTAGATATTCGAGATTTTGATATTATCTTGGGTATGGACTGGCTATCTTCCTTCCATGCATCAATTGACTGTTTTCGTAAGGAGGTTACATTTAATATGCCGGGGGAGGAAGAATTCAAATTTACTGCGGAAAGAAATGTGGTTCCGAACTGTCTTATTTCAGCCCTTCGTGCGAGGAAATTGTTAAATAAAGGTTGTCAAGGCTTTTTAGCATATATTGTGGATACAAACAGGAAATTGCAAAAATTAGAAGATATCCCAGTCGTTAAGGATTTTGCAGATGTGCTCCCAGATGAATTACCAAGATTGCCACCTAGCAGAGAGGTAGAGTTTACTATCGATTTAGTGTCTGGTACAACTCCAGTTTCTATTTCTCCATATAGAATGGCACCTGTGGAACTAAAGGAGTTAAAGGTTCAACTGAAAGATTTGCTAGATAAAGGTTTTATTCGACCCAGTGTATCACCATGGGGCGCTCCATTATTATTTGTGAAGAAGAAAGATGGAACCATGCGACTCTGCATTGATTATCGAGAGTTGAACGGGAAATCCTGGATGGTAAAGAGAGTGACTTTGAAATTAAGAAGGATGAATCATTGTGTTATAAAAATAGAATTTGTGTACCGAATGATCCGTCCTTAAAGAAGGATATATTGGACGAGGCACATAGTTCTATTTACTCTATGCATCCTGGGGGTACCAAAATGTACAGAGATTTGAAAGAGTATTACTGGTGGAATAATATGAAACATGAGATTGCAGAATTTGTAGCTAAATGTTTAGTATGCCAGTAAGTGAAGGTGGAGCATCAAAAGCCGACATTATTATTGCAGTCATTACCTATTCCAGAATGGAAGTGGGAACATATAAAGCTGGATTTTATTTTAGGATTACCACAATCTCCAAAGGGGCATGATTCTATTTGGGTGATTGTAGAACAATTGACAAAGTCAGCTAATTTTCTTCCAGTTAAGACGACCCACACTGTTGATAATATGTACGTATGTACGTTGATGAGATTATTCGTTTACATGGGGCACCAGTGTCAATTGTATCAGATAGAGATCCAACGTTCACTTCTAAGTTTTGGCCTCGTTTACAAAATTCCATGGGCACAAGTTTGAAGTTCAGCACTGCATTTCATCCACAAATCGATGGGAAATCTGAAAGGACGATTCAAATATTAGAAGACATGTTACGAGCTTGTGTATTTGACTTCAAGGATAGTTGGGATGATCATTTGACATTGATGGAATTCTCGTATAATAATAGTTATCAGTCAACCATTGGTATGGCTCCGTATGAAGATTTATATGGGAGGAGATGTAGAACGCCTTTGTGTTGGGATGAAGTAGGTGAAAGCGAACTTTTGGGCCTTGAATTGATAGATATGACAACTGAGAAGATCAAAATGATTCGGGAATGGATAAAGATAGCGCAAAGTAGGAAGACATTTTATGCAGATAAGAGGAAGTATCCATTGGAATTTCATAAGGGGGATTTTGTATTCCTACGTATTTCATCGTGGAAAGGCGTTATGAGATTTGGAAAGAAGGGGAAACTAAGTCCCAAATACATTGGACCATATGAAGTGTTGGAAAGAATTGGGACTCTGGCATATAGATTGGCATTACCTCCAGAGTTATCTCATTTGAATGATGTGTTCCACGTATCGATGCTTCGTAAGTATTTGGCAGATCCATCTCATCAACTGAAAACCCAACCTATTGAACTAAAAGAAGACTTGTCGTACATCGAGGAACCGGTGGAAATTATTGATCGTAAAGAGCAAGTATTGAGGAATAAAGTTATTCCCTTAGTTAAAGTTATGTGTATGAGCCATGGAATTAAAGAAGAGACTTTGGAAATGGAGGATAGCATGAAGAAACAGTATCCCCATTTGTTTGGTAAGTGACATTCGTATTAAATTTCGGGGACGAAATTTTCTAAGGGGGGGAGGTTGTGACAACCCCTATATAATTATGATAAATTATATTTAAATCATACTTATCCTATGTGATATGAATAATGTGTTATTATTATATCTAATGTTAAGTGATTATGGTTAGTATAATTTTACTTTCATAAATCATGAATTGTCGAATTATTTACAAACACAAGATTTGGTTATTTTCGATAGAAATGTTCTTGTTTAAGACTAGTTTTGACCCTTGTAACATTACAATTGACTTGAGGTGAAAACTACATAGTTGTAGACATGTGAGTTAGGGTTGTAACACAACAAACGGTGCATCAAACGTATGTTCGAGTAAGAAGTTAGGCCAAAATTACGAACAAGGGGCAAACATGTCAATTCCCTTAAGTGGTAAATTGTCTTTTATTAAACCAAATGTTTTAATTTGATTGGATGGATTGGGAGGCAGACTTGGCCGACTTAAAACTCCCCCTTAACCTTATTTCTTCAACAAATAAGTCCCTAGGTTCAGTTTGAGGTGTTATTAGCTTGAGGAAAGAGAGGTAGAAGTTAAGGAAGAAAGGGTTACAAGGAAAATCTAGGAAAACAATTCCAAGAAAATCCTTAAGGCATTTCCAAGGTAATATTATGTGTTAATATTGTTTTAATCTTCTATTATACTTATTTAAAAGTATATAAATCGTGAATTATTGATCCAAATTCCATCCTCCTTTGTGATAATATGTATTGGTTCATATGTGAGATAAGTGGTGTTATAGGTCATATTGCTTTGTATTGAAACCCTTTGTATTCAAACTTGCATATCTCTTTGTGTGCTTACTGGAATTCAGAAATTCCAATTGTATATGAAAATAGACTCATATATTCATATCATATCTGAAAATTAGAATTTAACTCCTTATGGTTAGGCTTTAGTGATGGTTGCAAGTTGGTATATAGTTGCTGTTTGTATATTTCATTTCGGTATGCCCTGAGTTTGGTCATGCTTTTGAGATAGCAAATGAAGTCCAAATATTATGAAACTTTAATTTTGTACTATTAAGTATGTCTACTTAAAGTGTGTTAAAAATCATGGAAAGTAATACTGTATAAAAATTATGAAAATTCTTGGAAGTTGAAGGAACAATAGAGGAGTTTGTAGGGAAGATTTCTTGTGTTGTAAAGAAATGGCCATAACTTGCCCTAGGAAGCTTGAAAATTACACCGTCACTTGTAACGGAAAGTATATTCAGATATGTTTTCCTATAGATAATATTGGACACCTGTATATGTACTATTTATGAATATGTGATGGTTAAGTATGGAGGACAATAATTTGAGGCCATATTGGATACTCCATGAAAGAATGTTTTTATCTGCTCTTTCCAAAGAGTATTTTGAGTACATGTTTCATGTGTATATACATTGAGAAGTATGATTTAATAGTTACTTGGTTTTAGTTATAAATTTCTTATGAGGTATGTTCTACGATTGAATGTTCATAACTCTATCAACATATATACCATTGTTTCGACTTTACTCATGTTTCTTGGGATTCTACTTAAGTGGAATCATATTGTGGTTGGGTAGTCAGTGAAAGTACATAATTATATTAAGATAATACTTATGATAGAGATTTAGTACTGATTTAGCTGGATTAATAGGTGTAAGGGCAAATCAACCAAGTTCAGCTCCACCAGAGGGAAACGTGAATACATAGTTGACAACCCAATGTGAGTGTACTTACTGAGTTAATTTTGGATATGATGTATATGTATTATATGTTGAGATGATATGGCTTATTTAAAAGTCATGAGATGTTGAGATGTTATGGCTTATTTAAAATCCAAGAGATGTTGAGATGTTATGGCTTATTTGAAAGCCAAGAGATGTTGAGATGTTATGGCTTTATAAAAGTCAGAATATGTTGAGTTGCTATGCAATTCAGGAGATGTTAGGTTTTTAAACCTATGGATATGATTATTGCCTACGGGCAGGAGATGTGGGGTTTATTAACTCCGGATATGTATATGGCCTAATTTGGCACAGAGATGTACATATTAATATGTTGAGATGTTAATATAGTACTTTTACTATATAGAGATGTAGTACATTCATTGAGTTTTTAAACTCATGGTTTTATATGTTTACATTTTTAGGTTTTCCAGCTGCCACTGCCAGGTCTAGGAGGTTGAGTACATAGAAGTAGGGTCTTGATAGTTTGTTTTATACACTGCACTAGTTGTAATTAAGTTAAATGATATGTGAGTTCTGTTGAAATTATGTCTCCTTAAAACGATTAGATTTTTTTAATATTCTGCATTTTAAACTTGAAGTTGTTTCAATATGTATTACCTAAATAATAAATAAATTATAATTGTGGTTTGTAAACAATTTAGTTAATTGTATCCTAATGGGGTTAGGGGGTGACAACTTGGTATCAGAGCTTTAGGTTTTTATATTCTGGGGATAGAGAGTCTAGATATGGCAGTGGCAGAAATAGCGTTGTGTGGGTCATTTATATTAATTTGTGAGAAATACTAACCATTATGTTAGAAATAAATGTTGTATTCTTGTTTCTATAATTGTGGTTTATGACAGATAGTAATCTATGGAAGGAGAAAATGTTCATGAGAGGGTAGATGAGGAGTCTTCAAATACAGTAAACCAACAAAATCCAAATAATGTAGAGGGGGCTCCTGAACAACTTACAGATATGCAGAAAATGGCGCGTGCCATGACTTTAATGGCAGAACAACAAAACATGTTTATGATGCAAATAGCAGAACAACAAGCCAAGTACTTGGAGGAGCATACTTTGGCAAGAAGAGAAAGGGTAATACAACGAGAGGAGAAGAATAATCTATACGAGAAGTTTATCAAATTAAACCCCCCAGCATTCTCAGGTTCTGTAGATCCTTTAGAAGTTGAGGCTTGGGTCAGAGACACAGAAACTATCTTCGGGGTGATGAATGTACCTGGCGCGCAGAAGGTAATTTTGGCTACTTTCATGTTAAAGGGTGATGCTAAATATTTGTGAGAGTCTTCCAAACATTTATTGCTTACTCCGGAGGTAGGTGAGGTAATTACTTGGGATTCCTTTATTAAAGTCTTATATGAAAAGTATTTTCCTCGCATGTATCGAAAGCAAAAAGAGAGAGAATTTTTATCATTGACTCAGGGGAATATGTCGGTCAGGGAGTATGAAACTAAATTCACATCTTTGTCTCGATTTTCATTACATTTCTTACGTGATGAGGAGGATAAATGCACCAGATTTCAGGATGGGTTGAATTTGGTTATCAAGTCTAGACTCACTGCACTTGAGATGGTAGATCATTCTTCCTTAGTTAACAAAGCTATGATGATTGAAGGAGATGTTAACGATGCAATAAAGAATAGGGAACAAAGGGGAAAGAGGAGTAGATTTTATCCATCTCAGCAAAAGGAAGGCAATATAGAATACTCAAAACAAGGGAGTCAAAGATTTCAGCGCGGTAGAGGGATTGGAAATTATGTTCAGAATAGGACACCAATTAGTTTTAGGGGTGCAGGATCAATGGGCCAACGGAATAGACAGCAGGAGAATGACAATAGGCAGTCCAAGCCTGTTACGTGCTATTTTTGCAAAGCTGAGGGCCATATCAGTCCAGATTGTCCCAAGTTAAAGGGGGTTGAGTGTTATCACTGCCATCAAATTGGTCATACCAAAAAAAACTATCATATGCTACTGGGAGGGATTCAATCATCTACTACCAGTTGAGTTTCATCACCTGGAGGCACAGGGAGAGGAGGAGGTAGAGGACAGGCTAGTGGATCCAGGGCTCCTGGAAGGATATTTGCTATGACTTTACAGGATACTCAGGCTACTCTAGAGGTGGTGACAAGTACATTTTCAGTCATGAACAAACATGCTTACGTGCTTATTGATCTAGTTTCTACTCATTCATTTGTAGCACTATCATTTACCATGCATTTTTATTCTTAAACATCCCAAGTACCTAGGGTAGGAGAGATTAAAAGATCTACTATGTTAGTATAATTTTCCTACACGATTCGGTTAATTTTTAATTTAAACTCTATTTTCTACATGGGTAATTTACCTCAGGATGGGTTCATGCATCCCAACCCTTGAAAATTTAGGTAGACATGGTTTTGTTAGATGAAAAAAAACTATAACTTTGCATGGAATCATAGATATAAGAAACATAACTTCAAAGAAAAATGTAAAACAATTGAGAATTGAATTGAAAGTAAAATAAAGAACAATTAAGAAAATGGAAATTGATACTTGGATTGAAGATTGAATTTGGTAATCAAAACTTGGACTCCTTTGCCTCCAAATTACAACTACGGTTTATAAATCCTAAGAAAGGATGAAATTATCTGCCAAAAAGAACTCTTCCTTTTTCTCTAGAGTTTGGCCTTTTATAATACCCAAGTATCGTTTATACAGCTAATAAAAATTAATTATACAAGGATTTCCTAGAGTTGAAACTCTTCAGCCTCCATAATAAATGCCAGAATTTCGAACAGTCGGACCTGTCCAGATCCCATCGGATTGGTTCGTTTTCCATTAGCCGGATCGGTTCTTTTTTTCTCCCACCGGACCGGTCCGGATCCCATCTGATTGGTTTGTTTTTCATCGATTCTGTATCGATCCAGGGGCTACTAGAATAATTGCATTTCAGATCGGTTCGCTCTAAACCGGATCGATCCGACTTTCTTCAGCTTTGACTTTTTCTTACCAACTTTGACTTGTCATAACTTTCGATCCAGAGCTCCAATTTGATTGTCGTTTCTTCCTACCCACTTATGAGATGATGATCTTCAACTTTGATTTTAGCTTCAAATCCGAACTCCGGGTGTAGAGTTATGATTTTGCCCTTTGACTTGCCTTTTTTTGGTCTTTTCCTTTCTTTCGATTTCTTTCTTTCTTTTCTTGTACTAAATACCTGTAAAATCAGTAAGAAATACACGAAACTCGGGGTACTTGTTAGAATAAGTCATTAGCAATGATATAGGATAAAAACAATTCAATTACGTTTTTCGAGATATTAAAATTACTAAATTAAGGGGCTAAATCCAGAAGAATTTATGCTTAGTCAAATCCCCCTAACTTAGAACTTTGCATGTCCCGGGCAATGTAAACGAAGCTAACCAAAATTCCACTCTTGAGAATTCATTTATTAAAATAAAATTCCACTTTCGTGGGCAAGCGATTGCATTGAGCCTATGCACAAATGCTTTAAACCCCTAGGTTATCCTAGTAGATGAGTTTTGTCTCGTGGGGGTTTGCAGTGAATACACCCACAAAATTCTTTATTGACTCAAATAAATATAAAAATACCTAAAAATTATTCAATTTAAACTTTTCGAAAAATAATCACCATAAATTCATATTCAAATGTCTCAAACCATTGTGTGTGTGTGTGCAAAGCCAGAAATTAAACCTCAAATTTCCACTGATTGAGCATTAAGTTAATTTCCAAAAATTCGTTTTGATTCAAATTCTTATGAATGCACTAAAAAACGAATCACTTGGATTGTAGTTGTTTTCTCTGGGTATGCATGATATAAAGAGTAAATATAATGGACACAAATTCATGCATACAAAATTGAAAAGAAGGAAATATATGGTGAAAAGATCTCATCATCAGAATACAATTATTAGGAAATGGGAAACATCATCTCTTAATTACACCATTTTAATCTCTTTTATTATCTTTTCATGTCTTAGCTCTCCATACAGTAATTAATTTCTCCATTCGGACTCGGTTAGGACTTTTCGGGTTAAAAAGTGTAAAGGGTAAAAATGGGAATGGATGGAATGTTCAGAATTGAAAAATGTCCTTATGACGTCCATAAGTGCTTTTTCGGGCATTTCCTCATTTTTCTCTTTCTTTTTCTATTTTCATTTTTTTTCTTTTCTCTTTTTTTTCTTGCTATTTTTCTTTTCTTGCCCCCCCCCCCCTTTTTATTACACACTTTGGACTTACTTGATGAATTTTCAAATTTTCACAATTCCGGACTATTTGGGTTTTTCGTGTTATCAAACGAAAGGGAAATTATATTAGGCTCAAAGTGGGTTGCAAAGGGATAATTTTTTCACAACTTTATTATGGCTAATATATTTTTTGGGGGGTTAAACAAAAGAGGACCTACTTCACTGTCCAAATTGCTAATCACATTACCATATGCATGTCGAGATTAATTAAGTTTAGAGATATATTTAGCACGAATTTTGAGACAACATTTCACATATTTCCCATAACCGATCAAAACAAAGGATTGAGATCATCAACGACTTATTAAAATGCCGAAAAGGACTTTGAGTTAATGATAAACTTAGATTGATTTAAAAACTCATAAAAAATTGAAAGGCTCGAAATCTCACCGGGTTTGATCAATCTCCACACTTATTCGTTAAGTCGTCAATTTTCTTTTAATTTCCATCTTCGGTCAATTTTGGCTTAGTGCATTTTGATTTTTACAATTTGAGACTTTAAATAGAATAAATGTGATATTTTTGAAAATTTTAAATTCCAATTTTTATTTATTTTGAACAAATATATATATATATATATATATATTATAAATGCGAAGTTTTATGAATACGCACTTATCACCCCCCCTAACTTAGGCTTTTGAATTGACCTCAATCAAAAGGGCGAAAAGCTAAATAAGATGAAATAAGGAGTGCGATAAATAAAACAAGCAAATAACTACAACAGAAACTGTTCATTACAACATAACTGTGTACACAAGAGATAAAAACATGAAAATAGCAACATAAGGAAAAACCAGAGGGGGACTGTGAAAGGATCCAACAGGTGTGGCCTACTGTGCTAGTGGGTGGTGGGAACTACCGGGAGCATTAGGGTCGTACGAATCATAAAAATAAGCAGGAAGTGGGGTATCGAGACCCAACTGGAGGCGATAAAGATCAGCCTTCATGCATAACATCATACTCGTGTCGCGACGGTATGAAGACAGAAAACCGTCGAAACGCGTATCAAGAGAAACAACTCGCTCGGTGAGTGTTGCACCTTCTGGAACATTATCAGGATCAACATCTTCATCATATTCAGCCTCATCACCTTCTCCCATGTCAACATCCTCCGCGCCAACACCCTCCTCCTCATCGGACAACGCATCATCCGAGGCATCATTATCACCCCGACGTGCTCGGATCAATTGTATTTGTTTATCACTGCGAGTGCAGGATTATTGCCCAAGTGGCTTTGGTAATCGAATAAGATCTTACGGGGGAACAATATCGGCATCCTTAAGAATGGACGTGATGAGACGACCATAAGTAAGAGGTGCCTTGACCTTCTTGTCCAGCACCGCGCAAACGATATCATTATAAAATGTGCGAGCCAAATTGATAACAGTTTCATGGGCAAACAAATGATACACCATAGTAGCCTGATGCGTACGCATAGCCAAATCATTTGAAGTTTGCAAAATGTTGGCGCAGACGATGTGAAAAGTGATTCGGGCCTTGTCGGGTAATCGACCCACAGGAAAAGTCTCCGTATTCCAAACCGAACCGGGAGCGATGCGAGACATGCAAACATATTTCGGAACAGTTGGATCGTGACTGGGATGGGAAAATTGGGCTGGAGTGATCACACCCTTGGACTCGAGTTTCTGGGCCAGAATATCCAGCGAGAACGGTATCGGTGTCGAGTCGACAAACGCTTGAGATTCGAAATCTGTAGTATGGACGAGCGAACCATAGAATGAATGCACTTCATTCTCCAACACCGCCTCGTACGGTTCATTGAAGAGTCTGCACCAACCTCGGGACATGAACATGCTAGTGATAGAATTAGGAAACTGATCCAAAAGCACCTGAAACTCAATGTGGATTTTGCGCGTAGGACCGAAGAAACGGAGGCACCAACTTCCTTCACGATGGGAACGATATTCTCCATTTCCATCGGGCAGTACTTCAATGGAATTGTATTTCTGTGGAGCAGCCATTGGAAAGGAAGAAATGAACAGAAAGATAGAGTATACAATGGAGATGGAGGTGTGAAGAAAATTAGGGATGAGAGGTTCGTACTTATAGGTGTGATGGGTGGGGGGGGGGGGATAATTGGTGGGAAATATGGGTGGGAAACTGAATTGGAAAGGGGGTTGTACGGAAATTTTTGGGGAATGAAAAGGTTTGGGAATGAATGGGGGTGTGGAGGCTGAAGAGGTTTTAACCTCGGGAAGGGACACAGACTGAAGATATCCGGATTGATCCAGGTTCAGACCGAATCGATCCGGTCTTGTATTTATTTTTTGATTTTTAGTGACCGGATCGGTTCTTTTTTTTTTCAGGGCCGGACCGATCCAGTTTGTTAAAAAATGTCATGCTTTCCCTATTCAGTTCAGTGGTCACTCACCTCACAAATTTTACTATCCCAACACACCTTCTAATGCAATTGGACTTTAAAATTCTCAGAACTCTCATCGAAACCCTAAATGCTCTCATTACACGTGTATGACTCTCATCTATAATAGTGACACACAACTATGAATTCCTAACTAGCCTAAAATCCTATCACTACTATACACAACATTCACCCCATACAGTCGGGGGTGCGACGACCTCACCTAATTTGTTCAATCAATCCCCATAAATGGGGTCCTACAACCAGATTGTGTCGGCTTCCTCAACAACTGGTTCCAGATACGGCTTGAGACGTTGTCCATTAACCTTGAATGTGTTTCCCCCTTTTTGATCCTCTAACTCAACAGCTCCATGGGGGAACACTTACTTCACAATGAATGGACCTGACCATCGTGACCGCAAGTTTTTGGGAAACAAGTGTAGAAAAGTACTTTATATCCCGAATGAAACTCCTTACGTCGGATGAGTTTATTGTGAGCTCGTTTCATTTGTTCCTTTGATATTTTAGCACTTTCATACGCATCGTTGCATATTTCTTCTAACTCGTTCAACTGAATTTTGCGTGCTTCACCGACTTTTTCCATGTTAAAGTTCACCCTTTTAATAGCCCAATACGCATTGTGTTCAATTTCAACAGGGAGATGACAAGGTTTTCCATACACAAAACGAAACGGGGACATCCTAAGGGGATTCTTGTATGCAGTTCGATAAGCCCAGAGCACATCATTTAATCTGAGAGGCCAATCTTTCCTGTTAGGTTCGACTGTCTTTTCTAAGATATTCTTGATTTCCCGATTCGCTAGCTCGGCCTGGACATTCGATTAGGGGTGATAAGTCGTTCCAATCTTATGAACGACCCACGTGACAAGGTAATTTACTATATCCGCAAACCAAGGAAGATAGGTAGTAGCGAATAGATTTTCATCCGAAAAATGCTCGTCCATGGGAATTGGATCAATAGGTACGTCGGATGAGAGCCGTGACAAATGGTCGGCAACGATGTTTTCTACTCCTTTCTTGTCTTGAATTGAGAGATTAAACTCTTGTAGGAGTACGATCCACCTGATTAGGCGCAGTTTGGAATATTTCTTGGTCAGAAGATATTTGAGTGCCGAGTGATCAGTGAAGCAAATAATGGGCGACCTAACAATGTAAGAGCGGAATTTATTGAGGGAAAAAATGACTGCTAGTAATTCTTTCTCCGTAGTGGAGTAGTTAAGCTGGGGGCCAAATAATGTCCTACTAGCATAGTAAATAACATGAGCTTTCTTATCTTTCCTCTGTCCTAAAACAACCCTAATCGCGTAATCATTTGCATCACACATAAGCTCGAATGGGATTGACCAATCGGGAGCTTGCATGATAGGAGCAGAAATTAGCATGCTTTTTAATTTATCAAAAGCTTCTTGGCATGTATTATTCCATTAAAATGGAGTGTCCTTCATAAGAAGATTAGTCAAGGGTCTAGCGATGGCTCTAAAGTCCTTGATAAATCTCCGATAAAATCCAGCATGGCCTAGAAAGGACCTCACATCTTTCAGTGATTTTGGTGGGGGTAGCTCAGCTATTACTTCAATTTTTGCTCGATCAACCTCAATTTCCCTAGATGAGACTATGTGGCCCAGAACTATGCCCTCAGTTACCATAAAGTGGCATTTTTCCCAATTGAGGACTAAGTCTTTTTCCACACATCGGAATAAAACTTTTTCAAGTTTAGCCAAACATTGGTCAATAGAGGAACTGAAAACACTGAAATCGTCCATAAACACCTCAAGACCTTTTTCTATCATGTCGCTAAAGAGACTCAACATGCACCTTTGAAAAGTCGCGGGCGCATTACATAATCCAAATGGCATACGTTTGTAAGCAAACGTGCCAAACGGACATGTAAAAGTCGTATTTTCCTGATCAAGTATATCCACTTCAATTTGATTATACCCAGAATACCCATCTAGAAAATAATAGTAAGGATGGCCCACTACTCGTTCAATTAATTGGTTAATAGAAGGTAAGGGAAAATGGTATTTTCTTGTTCCAGCATTGAGCTCTCGGTAATCAATGCAAACACGCCACCCAGTGGTGGTGCATTGAGGTATTAATTCTCCCTTAGTATTTTCAACCACAGTCATACCCGACTTCTTCGGGATGACCTGAATTGGGATCACCCATGTACTATCAAAAATGGATAGATAATCCCAGCATCTAACAATTTAATGATCTCCACTCGAACTACATCTTTCATGGTTAGGTTCAGTCGCCTTTGCATTTTTCTCGAGGGCTTCACCTCCTCCTCGAAGTGGATTTTATGGGTACAAATCAAAGGACTTATACCTTTCAAATATGCTATAGTCCAACCAAAAGCACTTCTATGCTTTCGTAAAACATTCAACAACTTTCCCTCTTGCTCTTTTTTTAAACTAGAAGAGACAACAACAGGAAACATTTCATCATCTCCTAAAAAGCATATTTTACATTAGAGGGTAGTTACTTTAACTCAAGACTAGGAAATATATCTTTAGAGGGGATCACGCGTGTCTCCCGTGAGGGTAATTACTCAAATCTAGAAATCCAGTCAATATCTCTCAACTTCTCACAAGTCACTTCTTCTTGTAACAAGACTCCCAACTCCTCCACTTCACGCTCAAACTCAATATAAGAACACTCACTCTCAATGCCTTGTACTAAACAAACTTCGTGTGCATTCCCGCCATTGATCTTCTCAATGTGCTCATCCACTATCTTTTCAATAAGATCAACCTCATGAATTTCATCCTCATCACCCATTTGGTTAGCAAGATTGAAAATATTGGACTCAAGGGTCATGTTTCCAAAAGTGAGTTGCATCTGGCCATTCCGTGTATTGATCAAAGCATTAGTAGTAGCTAAAAATGGACGGCCCAAAATTATTGGAACATGATTACTAGAATAGGGGGAAGGCTCCGTGTCCCAAATCACAAAATCTATAGGGAAGTAGAATGTGTCCACTTGAACTATCACGTCCTCCACAATCCCTCGAGGTACTTTCACGGTTCGATCTGCTAACTGTAGAGTGATTAATGTAGGTTTAAGATCGCCTAAATCAATATGCTTATAAATAGATTTTGGAAGGATATTCACACTCGCACCTAAGTTTAGCAAGGCTTTTTCAACTCTACTCTCTCCAATAACACACGAGATGGTGGGGGCACCGGGATCCTTGAATTTTGGTGGAAGATCATTCAGAAGGACCGAGCTCACATTTTGTGCCAAAAAGACGTTCTTTTTCACCTTAAGTCGTCGTTTGATAGTCAAAAGATCTTTGATGAATTTGGCATAGGCGGGAATTTGCTGGATAGCATCCAGAAATGGCAATTTCAACTTCACTTGATTCAGAACATCTAACACTTCAGTACGCGAGGCTCCCTTTTTGGGTGGTTCCAAGTGTTGAGGAAATGGAGTAACAGTGGGCAGTTTTACTTCAACATCAGGCTCACCTGCTTCATCCTTATCATCCATATGCAATGGGGTCTCCTCAGACTTTGAAACTTCTTTAGCTTTAGATTCTTTAGGAGGTGGTGGCGCTAGATCAATTACACGGCCACTTCGTCGAGTCGTGACAACTTGACATTGCTCCGACGAATTCGATGATGTAGAGCTAACCATAGTTTGCCTTTGAGGAGGTCTTTTTCCTTGAGCTGGGAATTTACCCTTCTTCTGAGTATTCAATGCATATTGCAACCTAGAGATACTAGTATGTATATCCGTGAACATTCCATCATACTTAGCATTGTTCTCTTTTTGAGAGGGGATTAATTGATTCAGATTATCCTTAAGAGATCACCTAGGTGGAGTAATATACGGACCAGGAGATGGTACTTGCATGGGGGTTTGCGTCGGAGGAACTTGCTGAAATTGAGGAGGGGGTGGAGGAAAAACAACATGTGAATTAGGAGGAATCCCACTTTGTGGTTGTGCGTAGTTGAAACCAGGATGATTCCTCCAAGATTTATTGTATGCATTCCCATGCAGTACATTAAAATTTCCTCGAAATCCTCCTATAGCTTCTACTTGCTCAGTGTACATTGTCTTGTAGGCAGGTATTGTAGGACATCATTTGGTAGAACGGCCAACAACACAAATGGCACACACTTTCTCCTTTCCAGCTTGAATGGATCCGACTACTTCTCTCAATCGAACCTCAAGTATGTCTCTGAAACTCTTTTCCAATTAGTCAAATCGATGATCTAACAAAGTGTCCTTATCCAAGTGATAAATACCGGACGCAGCAGGCAAATTGGACACTTGTCGATTTTTGTTTTGACTATGGGGGTCGAAAACATCCCATGCTTGCATAGTCTCTGCTACATATTTCAAATGAGCCTCAGCATCGCTCGAGTCTAGCTCCCAAAATGGTATTTCACACATTGTCTATACGAGTTGTTTAGATGCTATAGTAAGCCCTTGATAAAAAAATTAAATGAGATGATTTTTTTCAAACCCATGATGTGGGCAAGCAGTAACTAACTCTTGAAAACGTTCCCAACACTTGTCGAAAGCTTCATTCTCATTTTGGCAAAAATCTTGGATTTGGGCTTTGACAAAGTTGGTTTTGTGCTGTGGAAAGAACTTGGAGAGAAACTTAGTCTGCACATCTCTCCAGGATAAAACAGAATTCGGGGGTAGTGACAATAGCCAGGTCTTAGCTTTATCCTTTAAGGAAAAAGGGAAAAGTTTTAACCGGATAACATCTTGTGGGAATATTTGATCACCAAATGCCTCACACGCTTCTTCGAATTCTCTAATATGGAGATATGGCTTTTCAGAATCCATACCATGAAATGTTGGAAGAATTTGAGTCATCCCATTACAAAAGTGGAACTGACCGACATTATACGAAAGTAAAATGCAACCAGGGGTGACAGTTCGCTCAGGAAATAAGCGATCTTTCATGGGAAGATACTGTAACTCTTCCTCCCCAAAACCAACACCAACACTACCGTGCACATACATATTGCTACCAAACAATTCAGAACTCTCACTCAGCGTTTGACTCAAAGTGCGACTTGTGATTAAATTTTGAGGTGAAGGAGGTGGAACCCAAAAGTGTGGAGAGTTGGTGGTATGAGAATTGTCAGAAATATCTTCAGCAATGGGATTTCGTACTTTATAGGCTCAAGTGCAAGCCTGTCACGTTAGTAATAATCCGATAAGTCGGGATCGTCTCCACAGGGAACAAAAATTCTGAATAATGTAGGAAAATCTTATTTAATCTTCAATTAATTCCTCAAAAGAAAAGAAAAGATGATGATGATGGTTTGAAATTTCCAACTGGTGATGGAATAAAAATTTAGAATGAACTACGTGCACAAAAACAACTAAGAATTATAAAGAGAATAGACATGAGTATGAGAGGAAATAGGTTAGGATACAATCCCCCAATCCCTAGTAATTTACCGTATAGAATACTAGAATTGTAAATTAAAATCTTAACTGAACCCAGTCTTTATAGATCCTAAGCATTACATATATGAGGTAACTAGACTGCATCATATAAAATCAAAGGTAAATCTAAAGCGGTGTTGAACAATTACACTTGCATAGTATTCTTAAACATCCCAAGTACCTAGGGCAAGAGAGATTAAAAGATCTACTATGTTCATATAATTTCCCTACACGATTCGGTTAATTTTTAATTTAAACTCCCTTTTCTACGTAGGTAATTTACCTCATGATGGGTTCATGCATCCCAACCCTTGAAAATTTAGCTAGACATGATTTTGTTAGATGAAAACAAAACTATAACTATGCATGAAATCATAGATCTAAGAAACATAGCTTCAAAGAAAAATGCAAAACAATTGAGAATTGAATTGAAAGTAAAATAGAGAACAATTAAGAGAATGGAAATTGATATTTGGATTGAAGATTGAAATTGGTAATCAAAACTTGGACTCCTTTGCCTCCAAATTACAACTAGGGTTTCTAAATCCTATGAAAGGATGAAATTGTCTGCCAAAAAGAACTCTTCCTTTTTCTCTAGGGTTTGGCCTTTTAAAATACCCAAGTATCATTTTTACAGCTAATAAAAATTAATTATACAAGGATTTCCACGAGTTGAAACTCTTCAGCCTCTATAATAAATGCCAGAATTTTGAACAGCCGGACCGATCCAGATCCCATCGGATCGGTTCTTTTTCCATTAGCCGGATCAGTTCTTTTTTTCTCCCACCGAATCGGTACGGATCCCATCGGATCAGTTTGTTTTTCATCGGTTCTGTATCAATCCGGGGGCTACTAGAATAATTGAATTTCAGATCGGTTCGCCCTAAACCGGATCGATCCGAATTTCTTTAGCTTTGACTTTTTCTTACCAACTTTGACTTGTCATAACTTTTGATCCAGAGCGTTAATTTGACTGGCGTTTCTTCCAACACACTTATGAGATGATGATCTTCAACTTTAATTCAGACTTTAAATCCGAACTCTAGGTGTAGAGTTATACTTTTGCCCTTTGACTTGCCTTCTTTTGTTCTTTTCCTTTCTTCCGGTTTCTTTCTTTCTTTTCTTGTACTAAATACCTGTAAAATCATTAAGAAAAACACAAAACTCGGGGTACTTGTTAGAAGAAGTCATTAGCAATGATATGGGATAAAAGCAATTCAATTACGTTGTTCAGGATATTAAAATTACTAAATTAAGGGGCTAAATCAAGAAGAATTTATGCTTAGTCAACGGGTAGTTGACGACGTAGCGGCCAAGATATTAAAGCTTCATCAAATGTTGTGTGTATTGTGCCTTGTTTCTACGTCATCAACATGGTTCCATTGCTCCTAATGTATGAATGCATTATATATTTATGTACGAGCTTCGAACAAGTTTTATTGGGTGTAATTTATAATTTTTCTAAACGAATTTGTTTTACTCAGAAAAATATTTTTTTAGAACTTTCCATAAAAAGTTTTGGGCTTAAAACTTAATATTTCATTTTTCTGACATGTCGTTCGATCCACACTGGAATCTCGTTCGAACGAGATTGCCAGGTCATTCGAACGAACTGACATCTCGTTTGAATGAGATGCCAGGTCATTCGACCGAGATTTGTGATGAATGTATTTTTTTCATTCTAGAGCCTCGTTAGTAAATTCGTTCGAATGAAAATCATTCGAACAAAAATTGGCGGGAACAGTTGATGATGCTGAAATCTAGCACCACCAGGTAAGTGATGATGAGCTCAAACTGTAGTAACCATGGAAGCCATTGAGATGTAAGTGTATAAGTGTGTAGAAGGAGGTGAGTATAAGAGGAATAAGACAATGATGTATAATGGTTCAGCCAATTTAGCCTACATCCACTGTGAGTGTGTGATCCACTAAGTATGGACACTAATGGCCTTGGATACAATGCACATAAGCTCACTTTCTCTCTCTACTGTGTGTACAAGCAGAGTTTTTGTTAGAGTTACAATTAATGATGTGTCGATCTCCTTGTAGGGTTGTAGGTGGCAAGTATATATAGGTCTTGGGGGGTATAGTATACCCCCCAAGTATGCATGGTGCATGTGAATGATGATTTAGCCAATCTCCTGCTGACACCTGTAGATACAAAATGATGACATAATATTCCCTCACGTGAGGGGGTGATTCGGTTGTAACGGTCTTCCACGTGTCCTGTGAGCCTCACGCGCACTGTTCCACGCGTTTCCCAAACCACGCGTTGTGATGACGTCACCCTCAGCCTGTAAAATGAGGTCGAGGGCAAAGCTCCTTCTGATAGTGAGTCAGGCCCAATTTAGGCCTCGTGCTGTCGGCCCCTCGGAGGGTCGTCTGGGCTCGATGGAGGGTCGGCCCCCTGGAGGGTCGTCTGGGCCTGATGAGAGGTCGGCCCCTCGAAGGGTCATCTGGAGCCTGATGAAGGGTCGACCCCTTGAAGGGTCGTCCGGGCCTGATGAAGGGTCGGCCCCTTGAAGGGTCGTCTGGATCCTGATGAAGGGTCGGCCCCTCGAAGGGTCGTCTGGAGCCTGATGAAGGGTCGGCTCCTTGAAGGGTCGTCCTAGCCTGATGAAGGGTCGGCCCCTTGAAGGGTCGTCCGTGCTTGATGAAGGGTCGGCCCCTTGGAGGGTCGTCCGGGCCTGATGAAGGGTCGGCCCCTGAGGGGTCGTCTGGAGCCTGATGATGAGGTCACCCTGACCCCATCCAGGTGTAGGGTGTCCTCGGCCTGGCCGTGTGTATATATGGGTATATCAATCACCCCCCAGTCCTTAGCCATAGATGTTGTTGAGATGGCTGAGGGATAGTGTTGTAATTGAGATAGGTGTATAATCAGTTAGGTGAGTGACACCTATATAGCTGATATGACACCTAGGCAGGTACTCATTGTCATTCCAGTTTCCAAGGTGTGGCGGCTGCACACTTTGCCTAGGGCTTTGTACCCTAATGATGCCCTCCTCATGGGCTGTTCTCTACATTGGTGAGTGGGCCCACTCATTGGAGAGGGACTTAAAGATTTTTTTGAAGTTTCTCTTTCTTCTTCTTCTTCTTCACGCCTGAACTCTCTATCTCTCTAGCTTCCAGCCTTCTTGCCATTTCTGCAGTTTTCAAACCTTCAAGCTTAGCAGCTTCGCCATTTCTCCTCAGGTAACACCTCAACCTTAGTGCCTTATCTTCATTTCTGTTTGTTTTCCTGTTTTAAGCCATAGGGTTAGATTCTTCTTAGGCTGTTCCATAGCTTTTTCGGTGTGACCTCCGGTAAGCTGTTCTTGAATTTTTCTTGATAGGAAACCCTTCAATTCCTTGGTTTTGATCGAAAAGTCCAACCTGGTCAATTATGAGATTTGTTTGTAGTTAGGTTACCCAAATTCTTCCAAGTGTAGGGTCTCCCCCTTAATGCTTAGGAGGATTTACAGCTTAGCTGAGGAATTCCTTTCCCTGAGAGAGAAGTTATTTGTTGAGATCATACGGGTAGAGGAAGAGGCGGAGAGGAGATGAGGGGCCGACTCTAATTGGGTACGACCCATCTTCCCCATTCCTCTTGCCATAATAAAACCCTCTAAGTCTTGCGGGTCGTCCTGTCGTCCAGCCGAGAGTTATTCGAGTGAGATGGATGATAAGGCGTCGTCACCGACATGAGCTGGACCTTCTGGGATAGCAGAGACATCTGATTGGAGCCCATGCCGACAGGCCGAGGGTATGGTTGCTTCCGAGGCTGTCCCTGTGACAACCCTATCCCCACATGCTTTCCAGATGGCTTTTCCCCAAGGGCCTTTGACAGGTGATGAGGCCGAGGCCGAGGGTGAGGGGACTGAGGATGATGAGGACTCAGATGACCCAGTTGACACATCTCACGCCTCGTTTTATATTTCCTCGGTCAGGGATCGTGACCTTCTTCTGTGGAGGCATGCATATGGTGTTCCTCCCACCATATCTATGAGGGTTCCCTCTGAGGACGAGAGGGTATTTGAGGGTGAAGAGGGAGAGATAGCGGTATATGAACAAATGTTCAAGGTAGGTGTCAGACTCCCTTTACATCCTGCTGTCGTAGATATTTTGTCATACCTCGGCATAGCCCCCTCTCAGCTCCCTCCTAATTTCTGGAGGAAGATCCTCGGCTTTATTTCCCTATGGAAAAGTGCCTTTACTGATGAGCCTTCCTCCGATGTGTTCTTGGCTTGCTATAACATCACTTCCTCGTCCAAACAACCTGGGTACTACCATCTGGGTGCGAGGAAGTCTGATAAAAAACTTCTCCACGTGGCACAAACCTCCTACCACGATTGGAAGAAGCGATTCTTCTTTGTCTCTGGAGAGTGGGAGTTCTCTGCCGAGGCACAACCTATAGCCGATGGTCCGAGGGTTCCCAGAAGATGGTCCAACCCTTCAATGAAGGCCAGGTCAGACCCCAGACTTAGTCTGGAAGAGAAAGACATAGTTGAATATCTGAGAGGACGAGGGAGAGGTGGTGAACTTCCAAAATTTGAAGATCTGATGACCCCTCGGTTCCTCAAGGAAGTTGGTCTGAGGGTCGCCCCCCTAAAAGAACTATGTGAGTCATATTATTTTTTGTCCATTCTTTATTACCTATTCTTTACTTTTTCGAAGTGTTTCATCTGTCTCTGCATTTTTCTAACGTGTCGTCCTCCTTTCAGGTTGTCCTGCTGGTGTTCCTGACCAACTTTGGGAAATGACTGCCCCCAGTTTGTTATCAGGCTTGGCTAAGAATAAAGGCAAGGAACCTCAGCAAGCTTCGAGGAAGACGCAGATCATGGGGCCGACACCTTCCGAGCCGACCATCGACAGACGAAAGAGGAAGGAGCCTGAGCTTCCCGTCGACCCTCGGCCAGGTTCACGGATGAGGGTAAGGGTGGAGGCGTCTGAGGGGACCACCTCGTCTTCCGGCATGGGGGCCCTTTGGTCACAAAATTTGGCCCTTCTGAAGGCCGAGCCATCCTCCCTTATCGCGAACCTGAGAGCGGCCAAGGCGTCCATGTTTTCTGCCCCCACGACTACTGACTATGATTTTTTATCCAACATGCCTCCAGCAAAAGTGTATGACTATGGTCTGCACGCCCTATCTCAGGTATTTGTTCTCACCTCATTCCCTTAGTTGTATTCTTCCGCCTCTTGATATCTATTTTCTCGGCCTCTTGATATCTGTTTGTTATTTTTGTGCAGTCTGTATGCGCCTTTACCTCAGCCACCAAATGGATGGCGGAGAATCAAGAAAAGTTTCATGAGGTGGAGGGCCATTCAGCACGAGGCTGATTTACAGTCAAAGCTCGAAACTTCTAGGGCTGAGTTGGAGAGTGCCAGGACTGAGCATGCGAGGATCCTGGACGAGCTGACGAGGCAGCATGACGCAGACATGGCGGCCAAGGACTTGCTTCTTAAGGAGAAGGAGGAAGTCATGACCCATCAGGGGGCCCAATTTAAGAATGAACTGTCTGAGGCCGTGAAGAAGGCAGAGGTAGACGCTGTGGAGGCCTACAAACTCTCAGATGAGTTTTAAGGCTTCGGTCTTGAATACTTGGAGAGAGGGATCAGGATGGCCTATCGGTGGGTCGTCCTCAAGTTCGGCGATGTCGTCTCTTCAGTCCGTCCTTCTCTGGAGGCAGTTCAACTGGACGACCCCTTGATTGCTGAGGCTTTAACCCTGGTGGAGTCCCAGGTGCACGCCGAGGGTGTCGGCACGTCTCAGGATCAGCCAATCATGGTCATTGAGGAGACCTCTCTTATCGACGTTGAGGCCCTGCCCTCTGACATTGCTCAATAGGGTGGCTGACTATAGACCATACCCTCTTCGTGTAATTAATATTTTGTATTCTTTTATCAGACGAACATCTTCATTTTGTAATGTAATATAATGCCTCTCTTCGTCTTCTGCATTTGTCTCTCGTGTGATTTGTATTGTGAATATGTTAATATCACTAACCCCTCCCTCGTCTTTCTTGAGGGAAAAGGTGGGGTCGTCCCCACCCTTGACCCTCGTCATAGCCGAGGGTTCTAATTACCAAATTAATGGTTTTTAATCAAGTCTTCCCTCATCTTTCTTGAATGCAATGGTGGGGTCGTCCCCTCTATTGACCCTCATTATAGCCGAGGGTTGTAATTACCAAATTAATGGTTTTAAAGTCTTCCCTCGTCTTTCTTGAGGACAATGGTGGGGTCGTCCCCTCCATTGACCCTCATTATAGCCGAGGGCTGTAATTACCAAATTAATGGTTTTAACCAAAGTCTTCCCTCATCTTTGTTAAGGACAATGGTGGGGTCGTCCCCTCCATTGAGCCTCATTATAGCCGAGGGCTGTAATTACCAATTTAATGGTTTTAAACAAAGTCTTCCCTCATCTTTCTTGAGGACAATGGTGGGGTTGTCCCCACCATTGACCCTCATTATAGGCCGAGGGTTGTAATTACCAAATTAATGGTTTTAACCAAAGTCTTCCCTCGTCTTTGTTGAGGACAATGGTGGGGTCGTCCCCTCCATTGAGCCTCATTATAGCCGAGGGCTGTAATTACCAATTTAATGGTTTTAAACAAAGTCTTCCCTCGTCTTTCTTGAGGACAATGGTGGGGTCGTCCCCACCATTGACCCTCATTATAGGCCGAGGGTTGTAATTACCAAATTAAAGGTTTTTAACAAAGTATTCCCTCGTCTTTCTTGAGGACAATGGTGGGGTCGTCCCCTCCATTGACCCTCACTATAGGCTGAGGGTTATAATTTCCAAATTAATGGTTTTTAACAAAGTCTTCCCTCGTCTTTCTTGAGGACAATGGTGGGGTCGTCCCCACCATTGACTCTCATTATAGGCCGAGGGTTGTAATTACCAAATTAATGGTTTTAAACAAAGTCCTCCCTCGTCTTTCTTGAGGACAGTGGTGGGGTCCTCCCCACCATTGACCCTCATTATAGGCTGAGGGTTGTAATTACCAAATTAATGGTTTTAACCAAAGTCTTCCCTCCTCTTTGTTGAGGACAATGGTGGGGTCATCCCCTCCATTGAGCCTCATTATAGCCGAGGACTGTAATTACCAATTTAAAGGCTTTAAACAAAGTCTTCCCTCGTCTTTGTTGAGGATAATGGTGGGGTCGTCCCCTCCATTGAGCCTCATTATAGCCGAGGGTCATTCTCCGAAGATGTTTCCATGTGTACTAGAACTAATAAACACAAGATGAGAGAGACCACTGATATTTCTCATTAATTTTCCAAGTGTTCTATCGGAGCAACACCTATTACAACTGTCGTTCGATAGGATTTTACAAAACTACTGATAGTATTTATTCAAATGATCTGCATTCCAGGAGTTGGAAAAGGGCTCCCCCTCTAGGTTTTCTAGTCTATAGGTCCCAGGGACGACTTCATCGATGACCCTATATGGGCCATGCCAATTAGGATGGAGCTTGTTGGGCTTATGCCAAGTCTTTTTGAGGACCAAGTCCCCCACTGCAATTGGTCTCTGTTTCACCCTCTGATTGTAAAACCTTGCAGTCCTCTACTGGTAGGCGGCCTGCCTTATCTCGGCATCTTCCCTCCTTTCCTTAATCAGTTCTAAGTCGAGTCTCCTCTCTTCTGTATTTCTCTGGGGGTCATATATTTGGACCCTATGAGTAGGAAACCCAATCTCAGTGGGGATGACGGCCTCTGAGCCATAAGCAAGCATGAATGGGGTCTCTCCAGTAGAGGTCCTCGCTGTCGTCCTGTAGGCCCATAACACGACATATAATTATTCATCCCATCTTCCTTTTCCCTCCTCAAGTCTCTTCTTGATCCCGTCTAGGATCGTCCTATTTCTGAATTTCGTTTGCCAATTGGCCTGAGGTCGGCCCAGGGTAGAGAAAAATTGTTTGATACTTACCCTTTCACAGTACTTCTGTAGAGAGGTATTCTTGAACTGAGTCCCGTTATCCGAGATGAGGGTGTTGGGGAGACCATATCTGCATATAACATTTTTCCAGATGAACTGAAAGGTCTTCTGCTCTGTAATTGTGACCATCGGTTCAGCCTTCACCCATTTTAAGAAATAGTGAATCGCTACGATGAGGAATCGATAGTTATTGACTGCTCTTGGTAAGGGTCCTACGAGGTCGATCCCCCACACTGCAAATGGACATGGGGATGTAATGGAGGTAAGAGGCTGATGGGGTTGGTGAGGGATGGTGGCAAATCTTTGGCATTTATCAAAATTTTTAACATATGCTGCGGCATCTTTCTCCAAGGTCGGCCACCAGTACCCTTGGGTGATCACCCTCTTCGCTAAGGATCTTCCCCCAATGTGGCTTGAACATGATCCTTCGTGCACATCTTGCAAAATGGAAGGGACTTCAGAGGGGTGCACACACCTAAGTAAGGGGAGCAAAAACCCCTTTTTGTATAAGGTGTCCCTAATGACAGTGAATTTTATAACTCTGTATCTCAACTTCTTCCTTTCTTGCCTTGCTTCTGGTACCTCCCCCTCTTTAATGTATTTGATCAGAGGGTCCATCCATGAGGCTTGCTTAGCGATACTCAGGCAAGTGCCAAGTGTTCTCTCAGCATCTTCAATAGTTGGTCGAAGCAAAATTTCCACTGGGATTGTCCTCCTGATATCCTTCCTAGTCGCCGAGGCCAACCTAGAAAGGGCGTCAGCTCGATCATTATCGAGCCTAGGTATCCTCTTCAATTTTACTTCTCTGAAGCTCTTCAGTAATGACCTCACCTTCTCAAGGTACCTAGCCATCCTTTCGTCCTTGGCCTCGTATGCTCCTAGTGTCTGATTCACTACTAGCCTTGAATCACTATGAACCAAAATCTGATCGACATTAAGAGATTTGGCCAAGGAGAGGCCTGCTATCAAGTCCTCATATTCGGCCTCGTTGTTGGAGGCCTTAAAGTTGAACCTCAGGGAGTACTCAATGTCTGTGCCGTCAGGGGCTAATACTATTAATCCAGCTCCACTCCCGCTTTCGCAAGAGGACCCGTCAACGAAGAGACTCCACACGGCATGTTCTTCTGAGAAACTTCCCTTGGTGAGTGACCCCTGTCTAAAGAGATATCTTCCCTCTTCATTTTCAGCCACTTTCCTTCTAGTGGTGCTTGTCTCAGCCTTATCTGCAGGTGTGTCGGTGAGCTCACCTTGTCGGGTATCTATCTTTCCGAGGCTCTCACCCTCGGCTTTGTCATCTTCCCAAGTAAAATCGCCCACGAAATCTGCCAATGCTTGCCCCTTAATGGCCGTCTTAGGCTGATACACTATGCCAAACTCCCCTAGCTCTATAGCCCAGGCCATTAGCCTCCCTCATTTATCAGGCTTGTGCAAAACCTGCCTAAGGGGAGAGTCGGTGAGGATGACCATTGTATGGGACTGGAAGTATGGCTTCATCTTTCTCGATGCATGGATCAAGGCATAGGCCAACTTATCCATCCTTGGATATCTTTGCTCTGACCCCTGGAGTGCCTTATTATTAAAATACACGGGCTTCTGTACCCCATCTTCGTCTCTCATAATGGCTGCACTGATGGCTGACTCTGAGATGGCGAGGTACACACAAAGTCGTTCACCCTGCACCGGCCGTGACAACAGCAAGGGAGACCCCAGGTATGACTTTAGCTCCTTAAAAGCCTCATCACACTCTTCACTCCATTCGAAGGCTTTTCTGAGAATTTTAAAGAATGGTAGACACCTGTTTGTGGCCCTAGACACGAACCTATTCAAGGCAGCAACTCTCCCTGTGAGTCTCTGAACGTCTTTAATGGACTTGGGGGTCTTCATTTCAACAAGTGCCTTTATCTTTTCAGGATTGGCCTCGATGCCTCTTTGGTTGACAATGAACCCCAAGAACTTCCATGCTCCAACCCCGAAGACACACTTGGCCGGGTTGAGCTTCATATGGTATTTGTCCATCGTATTAAAGGTCCTCTCTAGGTCTGCCACATGATCCTCTGCCTTCAAACTCTTAGTCAGCATGTCATCTACATAGAAATCCATAGACTTCCCAATTTTGTCTTCAAACATTTTATTTACAAGGCGTTGGTACGCTGCCCCCGCATTTTTTAGTCCAAAGGGCATGACCCTATAATAGTATGTCCCCTTGTCTGTAATGAAGGTTGTCTTCTCCGAGTCTTCAGGGTTCATAAAGATCTGGTTGTACCCTGAATAGACATCCATAAAGCTCATGAGCTCATGGCCTGCGGTAGCGTCTACCATATGGTCAATGCGGGGGAGAGGGAAGCTGCCTTTGGGACTGTGTTTGTTGAGGTCGATGAAGTCCACACACATTCTCCACTTCCCGTTGGCCTTTGGGACAATGACTGCATTGAACAACCATTCAGGGTAGATGACCTCTCTGATAAATTCAACATCTTCTAATTTTTTGACCTCATCTCTTATGACCTCATACTTTTCTCTAGAGTAAATTCTCCTCTTCTGCTTTACCGGCTTTGCTCCCTTTACCACATTGAGCTTGTGGCACATAATTTCAGGATCGATCCCCAGCATATCTACATGACTCCATGCAAAGACGCTTCGTCTTCTCCTCAAAAGTTTAATGAGGTCTTCCTTGATATTGGGCTTCAGAGACTTACCGACTTGGATGGTTTTTTCTGGGTCATCCTCATCGAGGATGATGGATTCTACCTCATCCGCGGCCTCTCCTTTCTTTAGCTTCGTCTCATCCCTAGGGTCTAGGGTATCAATATTGTAAGTGGTTGTAGCCCTCTTATGTGCCTCTCTTTCTTTGGCGGAGTTGTAGTAACATTATCGCGCTGTCGTCTGGTCTCCCTGAACTTCCCCCACCCCGTAAGGGGTAGGAAATTTAATCATCTGATGGACCGTAGACGGCACAGCTTCAAACCCCTTGAGGGACACACACCCCAGTATGATGCTGTAGGCTGAAAACACATGTTCATCCATCACAAAGAAACTGACCTTCTTGGTAAGCCATCTCGGCCACTCATCCCCCATCCTGAGATCGACCTCATACACTCCAAGGGGATGAACCTTTTCCCCACTGAACCCAATCAATGGATGATGGTATGGGACGAGTCTAGCACGACTGAGACCTAAGGCTTTGAAGCATGGCCAAAACATTACATCTGCAGAACTGTCCCCATCGACCAATATCCTCGGCACCTCACACCCGTGCACCCTAGTTGTGATGATGAGTGGGTCGTTGTGTGGGGCTAGGAGGCCTTTAAAGTCCATTCTCGAGAACCCCACTATCAAAGTGTCCATATCGACATTCTTCCTCTTTTCTGACTTGACCTCCAGAGAAGTTGAGTGTACCGTCTTCGTCACTACCTTGGCCTCAGCCACATGGGCCTTCCTATCAGTGACCTCAGACCCTCCTCCTGCTAGACCCCCGGAGATCATTCCCACTCCGAGCAAGATTATATTAAGCCTCTTGACAAGACCTTGGTCATCTCTCGACGGGAGGTCAGGGTCGTCCTCATCATCAGAAGGGTCGTCCCCTCTTTTTTTAGGACCTTCTCTACATGCATCGCCTCGCTTCTTTCTGAGGTCGTCCCCTCGGCCCCTCTTGAAGGCACCTTTGTCAACGTACTTTCTGATCTTTCCTTCTTTCAGCATCTTCTTAATCTCATCTTTTAGAACAAAGCATTTGTCTGTTATGTGGCCGTGGTCTTGGTGAAATTCGCACCACAGGTTCTTGTTCCTCTTGTTGGGGTCTGCCCTCAACTTCTCAGGCCACTTCAGAGACCGGTCACTCTTTATCTCATTGAGAATCTGTTCACAGCTGACCATTAGAGGGGTGTAACCAGCGAACTTGTCGTCCGTGGACCTCTTCTTCCCCTCTTTGTTCTTATTAGGGTATTTACCCCCACCAGCGCCTCCTTTTTTGTCTTCGTATTTTGCGGCCATCGCCTCTTCGGCGTTCATCACCTTTCCTGCTATTGACAGCAATTCAACCATCATCCTCGTAGGGTCTTCAGCAAGCTTCCATAACAACTTCCCCTTTTGGAGTCCTCCAATCAGGGCTGTCATAGCTATGCTCTCCTCATAGTCTTCCACCTCAAACTTTTCTTTGTTGAATCTAGCTATGTAGTCTCTTAGACTCTCATTCTTCTCCTGCTTAACATAGAGCAGGTGGGTGGTCTTCTTCTGTGGCCTCATCCCAAAGAAAAAGTTGTGGATGAATCGGTCTGCCAACTGTTTAAAGTTTTCAATGGAGTTTTTTGGGAGAGACGTGTACCAGACATGTGCAGCCCCAGTCAGGGTACCAGAGAAGGCACTACACCTCATCTCATTTGAGATAGAGTATATATCTGTTGCCGACTGGTACATCTCAACATGGTGGACAAGTATGGTGCTCCCGTCATATCTTGGGGTGACCACAGGTGGCTTGAACTTTGATGGCATAGGGAAGTTGACTATCTTCGCCACAAAGGGTGAGCCCATGGTGTATCTCCTCTGAAGAGGGTCTTGGCTTTTCAGTATATCGCCAATCTTATCCTCCAATCACTGGATCGCTTCGTTCCATGGCCTCGTAGGGTTAGCCTGGCCGATGTTATCCCCTGCCGCCTCTTTGAGATGGCCGGAGGGTCCTGCCATGGCTGGCCTATGTCGGCTGTTTACTTCTCCCTGGTCGTCGTCCCGTCCTATGGGCTGGCCCCCGCAGGGTCGGTCATCTGTTGCCTCCCTTCTGGACCTCGGGCACTCCTTGACCTGGACAATTTTTCCTGTAGGTCATTTACTGGGCCCAGCCTTTCAAAGGCCGACCCCCTGCTCAAGCGATCGAAAGCAGAGCCTCTTGGGAGATCGTCAGGATTTTGCCTTCCACACTTCCCTCTGCTCTCCTGGAGAGGTCGTACTGTATTGTTGGAGACCTCATACGGCTCCCAGCATTCTATGGGGGCCTCCTCCCCCTCCAGATCGTCATACCTGTCCTCAGGGCAAGGGTTTCCTTGCCTCCCCAGGCGTAGACGCCAGGGTTCAGCAACATCCCTACGTCGATGGGGGGTGGCAGGTATTTACGTGGTGCCTGGGGTGGTCCCCTGGCCTCATGCTGTCCTAGAGTTGCTATCGGAGTAATCATTTCATGGTGGTCTTAGTATGTTCTGGCTCAGAGCCGTGAACTGCTCCTGCATGATCCGCTAGATCGCTACCAGAGACTTTAAGGCTGCCGCCACATCAGCCATCTCAGACTGAGGTGGTGGCTGATTGGAACTGGGTCCTCCCCCATCATCCGGTGGGGGAAGTGGTGGTGGTGGCATCTCCGGTGCCATGTGTTTTAGCTGTGAACAACTGAACTGGAAAAAAGACTGGTGAGCTTGAGAACCTTAATGGGTCTCTTTCAATGGTGAAACATCTCCTCTCAGGGGGAGATCTGGTTCACCACCAGAGTGAGGTAAAGCTGTACAAAGGAAGAGATGTCTTCTCGTTCCCACAGACGACGCCAAACTGATGATGCTGAAATCTAGCACCACCAGGTAAGTGATGATGAGCTCAAACAGTAGTAACCATGGCAGCCATTGAGATGTAAGTGTATAAGTGTGTAGAAGGAGTTGAGTATAAGAGGAATAAGACAATGATGTACAGTGCTTCAACCAATTTAGCCTACATCCACTGTGAGTGTGTGATCCACTAAGTATGGGAACTAATGGCCTTGGATACAATGCACATAAGCTCACTTTCTCTCTCTACTGTGTGTACAAGCAGATTTTTTGTTAGGGTTACAATTAATGATCTGTCGATCTCCTTGTAGGGTTGTAGGTGACAAGTATATAAAGGTCTTGGGGGGTGTAGTATACCCCCCAAGTATGCATGGTGCATGTGCATGATGATTTAGCCAATCTTCTACTGACACCTGTGGATGCCAAATGATGACATAATATTCCCTCATATGAGGGGGTGATTCGGTTATAACGGTCTTCCATGTGTCCTGTGAGCCTCACGCGCACTGTTCCACGCGTCTTCCAAACCACGCGCTGTGATGACGTCACCCTCGGCCTGTAACACGAGGCCGAGGGCAAAGTTCCTTCTGATAGTGAGTCAGGCCCAATTTAGGCCTCGTACTGTCGGCCTCTTGGAGGGTCGTCTGGGCCTGATGAGGGGTCGGCCCCTCGAAGGGTCATCTGGAGCCTGATGAAGGGTCGGCCCCTTGAAGGGTCGTCTGGAGCCTGATGAAGGGTCGGCCCCTCGAAGGGTCGTCTGGAGCCTGATGAAGGGTCGGCTCCTTGAAGGGTCATCCTGGCCTGATGAAGGGTCGGCCCCTTGGAGGGTCGTTCGTGCCTGATGAAGGGTCGGCCCCTTGGAGGGTCGTCCGGGCCTGATGAAGGGTCGGCCCCTAAGGGGTCGTCTAGAGCCTGATGATGAGGTCACCCTGACCCCATCCAGGTGCAGGGTGTCCTCGGCCTGGTCGTGTGTATATATGGGTATATCAACAGTTATATGGGCAGTTTTTGACAGTTTTCCCACTTTTTCCACCTCTTTTCCCCACTATCTTTTAACAGAACTACTTAGTGCGGGAACCAACTATTTTGAGTTAACTTTTTAACTATCCTCCACCTCCTTGAGAATGTTTTGAGAGTTCAATTTTCCAAGAAAAGTTCATGTTTATGAGTGTTTATGTTTCAAGAAAAATTTATTAAACACTCTTGTTTACACCCATAGTTTGTTTATTCAAAGTTTTAATATATATATATATATATATATATATATATATATATATATATATATATATATATATATATATATATATATATATATATATATATATATATATATATATATATATATATATATATATATATATATATATATATATATATTATTGCTTGGAGGTTTGGCACCGGGTTTTTCTCTACCGAGTTGAAGAGAAGTTTAGGTTTGCTTCTAAATCCCAAAAAGAAGAAGTTCGTTTGCGTTAACTTACCCACTTTGAGAAAGGCTCCTTGTTCGGGTGGCGGTGATTGAAAAAGTCCGATCGGTGGATTCCAAGACCGCGGTGGAGCTCCGTAGTTATTCGCTAGGCGGAGTTGTGTAGAAGAAGAAGCGTCGGGGCTTGGATGGAGTCAAGTTGAGTGTTGTAAGTCTTTCGTGTCTTGTATTTGTAAAACCATACTTAGTGAATTTATGGCTAGGGTCGTCTGAGATTTTTTCCCGTTATGGATTTTTTCTCGTACATCACGGCGTATTGGTTAATTATTTATTTTATCTTTTGCAAAATCACCTAGGACGCATGCTTAGGTAAAAAGATAAAATTGGTTTAAATCACTACTTAATTAAATTGGTGCTAAATTAATTTGGGTATGGTTTATGTTAATTTAATTCAAGCCATCATTTAATTTGATAAAATTGGTTAGGCCTAATTTGGTAATATTGAAAATATAACTTAGACAAATTTCTAGGACTTGGGTTGAATTAAGTTGGTTTAAGTGAAATTAAAATTTGTGTGGATTTAATCTTATTTCACTTTTTTTAATTTTAATTTGAAAAGAAATTATAATTAGTTAATTCGTTTAATTTGAACCATCTCGCTTCCGCATCATAAAAGGAAATTATTAATTTTGATTGTAAGAATTTAAGAATTGGGGGACTCACATTTTCAAATTGGTATCAGAGCCAAAGCGATAAATTACTTCGTTAAAGATCCTTTAAATATTTTTGGCTAAAATGGAATTTTTTCCATTTTATAAATTTCTTATTTTCGATGGTTCTAATTACGCGTATTGGAAAGCGCAGATGAAATCGACACTAAAATCTATCGACAAGAGAGTTTGGTTATCTGTCGTTAACGAGTGGTCCCCACCTACACATTTAGTAGATAATGAGCGTGTTCCCAAACCCGTCTATAGATGGAGTGACAGTGAATTTAAACTTTCTAATTTTAATTCCCAAGGTTTAAATGCCTTGTTTAGCGCAGTCACACGGGATGAATTCCGACGCATTATGACGTGTGAAACTGCTAAAGAGGCTTGGGATATTTTACAACTCACTTGTGAAGGTACTAGTGTCGTGAAAACTTCTAAACTCCAAAACCTCACTACTCAATTTGAAACCATCAAAATGAATGAAAAATAAACTTTTGATGAATTTTATGCTATACTTTTTGATATTGTTAATTCATCTTTTAATTTGGGAGAGAAAATACCTGACAACCCAGTAGTAAAGAAAATTTTAAGGTCCCTACCCGATAGATTTATTCCAAAAGTGACCGTTTTAAATTCTTTACCAACTTTAGCCTCTAAGAAATTAGAAGAGCTCGTAGATGATTTACAAACCTATGAACTATACATGTTTCCCTCCAAAACTGAAATGAAAATAGATAAGGGCGTTGCTTTGAAAGCCCGAAAGGAGGACAAACAAGTAGTAGGGAGTGAAAGTGATAGTGACTCGAAAAATATGGCTATGTTTCCTAGAAAGTTTCAAAAATTTCTTAAATATAACAAAGATACATTTAAAAATGATTTTAAGAAATTTGAAAAATGTACGCATGACAAAGCCGAGAAGATCCCTAAAATTATTAATGAACACTTAAATAGGGACTAGTCAAATAGGTGTTTTGGTTGTGAAGGGTATGGCCATAGGGCAAAAGAGTGTCCCATTAAACTAATGAGAGAGGGTAAGAAATCAATTTTTTTTAATGCAACCCTTAGTGATAGTGATAATGAAGAGGAACCCGATTCCCCCACTGAGCCCAACTTTGTGGCTTTTATGGCTAGTCATGTGAGTGATAGTGAGCATTATTATATTGATGAAATTTTAACACATGACACTTCCAAGGTCAAAGTTTATGATTCCCTTGTTTTTTATGGTAGTGAGAGTGGCGAAGAAAGAAAGAGTGAAAATGAAGAAGAGATTGATGTGACTGAACTTCAAAATGCTTTTCAAGAACTTTATGAAGAATTTGTTAAATTAAAAAGAGCTAATTTGAAGTTAGAAGCGAGTTTAAGAGAGCGTGTCAAAGTCATTGATGATAGTGTGTTGATTGAAGAGCTTAGGACACGTGAGAGGACTCTTCGAGAGAAGCTTGAATATATAGAAGGCCGGAGAGATAGCCTTAGAGGTTTAATGGAGTCAATGAAAAAAGAGCTTCTCGAGTTTAAAGAGAGAAATGTTTTGTTAGAGTCTAGAATTTTAGAATTAGAAAATAAATTAAAAGACTCTAGAAAAGTCAAATTTGATTTGGAGTGTCGTTCAGAGAAATTAGATAAAATTTTAGGAAAGGTCCAAATTAAAAATGACACTTGTGGTTTAGGATTTGATACTTGTAATGAATCTACTCATAAAGCCAAAACCCATGTTTTAGGAGAATCACCTAGGAAATACTTTAGAGATCAATCCTTAGGTACCAATTTTTGATGTGTTTTTTCTTGTGCACATTGTGGTCGAAAAGGTCATCTTAGGAAAAAAAAATTGATCTTAAACGAGGTCCTAGAAAAACTCAACGTAAGGCAACCAAGGTAGCCAAGATTAATACTTCCCGAGATAGTCATTCATCATTAATTTGGGTTAGGAGATCCGACTTGGTAGCCTTACAAGATAGGGTATTTGATTCTCATTTACTTTCACATGCTTCCTCCCTTGCAAAATCGAAAGGTTGATGTGTTAGTTTTGTTTGCATAATTTAGCTTTTGTACTTCATGCTATATTATCATGCTAAATGTATGCTTGTTTAATCATTTTCTAGTCTATGCTTCATGCTTAATCAAATGCTAGAATAATGATTTTTGTTTATCTTTTGTATTATACTTCTTTCATTTTAGTGTGCAATAAATGAAAAAATATAAAAAGATTTTTGTTTATCATTTGAGTTTTTACCCCTTGGTAATTTAAGCTTAATGAAAAATTCAAGTGATTTTCGTTTGTCTTTTGAGTATATATTTTTATTTTTGGTTAAAAATTTCAAAAACTAAAAAATATTTTTTTTGTGTGTATTTTAGTTTGACACACTTTATGTGGCATATACTTGTGTTAGAATCCCTTCTTGTACGCTTCCATGTGGCTAGAACTTTTGGTTTATATTGTCAATCCTTATTATGTTCTTTACTATGCTTACATGGAGTAGTTGGATTTTGTGTTGCTTAAATGGATTCTATTTTTATATGCCTCTTTTCACATATGCACGAGCTCACTTGAAATTTTAACTTCATATGTATATTTGAGCTTAGTGAGGTGTTCTCCTACCAATCTAGTCATCTACATAATATATGATCTAGGAGGACTAGTGTATGTTAAAATCCGCTACACGTAAGATTTTTGAGAAATAAATTGTTATATATAAATGTGCACGAGGAAGGTCTCCGAAAGGATTTATTATCCTTTGCGAATAGTAAGCCACCGTTTTCTTGGACCTAAATGAAATACGTGGTCCAAAGGCCTAAAAGAATAATGGAAATAAAAGACAATATTTGCCAAGGCTTATTTTGTTTAATTGATATATTCATTCAAAAATATATATGCTTATTGAGGGAGATTGGATGGTATATCAACGGTTTTCACAATGTCCGTTTATCCTAGTTGTACTTTCAATGTCATGATTCTATTGGTTTGTAGAATCATCAAAAGTCTAGGCTTGTATGCATTGTGTATGTTTGTTAATTGAGTTTAATCTATATTGTCACATGAGGTTATATTCAAATGTGATGAAGTTTGCACTCAATTGAGAACTCCGTGAACATGTTTTAAGTGATTGGGTCTAATATTAATCGTTACTAGTTCACGTCCCAACACTTTCGTTTCCATATGACACATTTTTTCCATACGAGTGTAAAAAACTTATTGTATTTTGCGTCATATGTGTGTTTATATCTATATATATATGCGTGTGCATCTTTGGTATATCTAGAGTATGTATATATATGATATTTTTATTTGGCCTTTGTCTTGCTTTCTAGTCCATCTATGCTTTACTTCATAATTGGTATCTATCTTGTTGCATTATTTGTTGATATCATATGCTTAATACTTTATGTATCATATTGGTATCATTTTCTTGCATCTTAGTTGGTATCCGCTATTATTCGTTGGATTATTTACGCTTTTTTTGCCTATATGCTTTCATGCTCTCCTCACTCTAAGCATCATGTTTAAATTAATTTGTTATCCTTTGTCTATTCCTGAACAAAAAGGGGGAGAATGATAAGGGAGAAATGGCGTCTATTCCCATTGTACTCATATCTTAGTTTGGGGGAGATTTAACTTAGGGGGAGTCGCGACCTTTTTAGGTAGATCACAGTTGATAAAGGGGAGATTTATTTAGGGGGAGTATTTATTTTATGCATTTAACATTCTTGATATTCCCTATGTGTGTGATAGTTTGCGTAAGTGTGAAGGAATTATTCTTGTGTGGCAACCTTCATCTGCAAAGCTATTGATCCTTGCGTCTTGAGTCAAGTATTGGGTGGGATGTTTCTATTCCTATTGTACTCATATCTTAGTTTGGGGGAGATTTAACGTAGGGGGAGTCGCGACCCTCTTAGGTAGATCACAATTGATAAAGGGGAGAATTAATTTAGGGGGAGTATTTATTTTATGCATTTAATATTCTTGATATTCCTTATGCGTGTGATAGTTTGCTTAGGAATTCTTCTTGTGTGGCAACCTTCATCGAAAAAGCTATTGATCCTTGCATCTTGAGTCAAGTATTGGGTGGGATGTTTTATGTCTAGTAGATCTTGATGGCCTTTTAGGATTTTTGTTGGTTTTTGCCCCAGAATAGCCAAAGGGGAACATTTGTAAGGAAACAATTCTCCGATTGAGTCTTAATGTAGTTTTGGCTCAATTCCAGACAAAAACATTTATGTCATAGGATATTTTTTAATTGTATCCATTCAAGTCTATGATGGGGTAGTTGAAAACGTAGCGTCCAAGATATTAAAGCTTCATCAAATGCCGTGTGTATTGTGCCTCGTTTCTACGTCATCAACATGGTTCCATTGCTCCTAAGGTATGAATGCATTATATATTTATATAAGAGATTGGAACACGTTTTATTGGGTGTAATTTATAACTTTTCTAAACGACTTTGTTTTACTCAGAAATATATTCTTTTAGAACTTTCCATAAAAAGTTTTGGGCTTAAAACTTAATATTTCATTTTTCTGACACATCGTTCGATCCACACTGGAATCTCGTTAGAACGAGATTGCCAGGTCGTTCGAACGAACTGATATCTCATTCGAACGAGATTCCAGGTCATTCGAACGAGATTTCTGACAATTTTCCTTTTTTCATTCTGGAACCTCGTTAGTAAATCCGTTCGAACGAAAATTGGCGGGAATAGTTATTTGAGTAGTTTTTGACAGTTTTCTCACTTTTCCCACCTCTTTTCCCCACTATCTTTTGACAGAACTACTTAGTGCGGGAACCAACTATTTTGAGTTAACTTTTTCACTATCCTCCGTCTCCTAGAGGGAGTTTTGAGAGTTCAATCTTCCAAGAAAAAGTTCATGTTTATGAGTTTCCATTTTTCAAGAAAAATTTATTAAACACTCTTGTTTACACCCATAGTTTGTTTATTCCAAGTTTCAATATATATATATATATATATATATATATATATATATATATATATATCATTGCATGGAGTGTTTGGCACCGTGTTTTTCTCTACCGAGTTGAAGAGAAGTTTGGGTTTGATTCTAAATCCCACACAAAAGAAGTTCGTTTGTGTTTACATACCCACTTGGAGAAAGGCTCCTTGTTCGGGTGGCGGTGACCGAAAAAGTCCGATCAGTGGATTCCGAGACCGCGGTGGAGCTCCGTGGTTTTTCACTAGGTGGATGTGTTTACAAGAAAAAGCATCGAGGTTTGGACGGATTCAAGTCATGTGTTGTAAGTCTTTCGTGTCTTTTATTTGTAAAACCATACTTAGTGAATTTGTGGCTAGGGCCATCCGAGGTTTTTTCCCATTGTGGGTTTTTCCTCATGCATCATGGCGTAGTGGTTAATTGTTTATTTTATCTTTTGCAAAATCACCTAGAACGCATGCTTAGGTAAAAAGATAAAATTGGTTTAAATCACTACTTAATTAAATTGGTGCTAAATTAATTTGGGTATTGTTTATGGTAATTTAATTCAAGTCATCACTTAATTTGATAAAATTGGTTTGGCCTAATTTGGTAATATTGAAAATACGGCTTAGTTGAATTTCTGGGACTTGGGTTGAATTAAGTTGGTTTAAGTGAAATTAAAATTTGTGTGGATTTAATCTTCTTTCACTTTGTTTAATTTTAATTTGAAAAGAAATTAAAATTAGTTAATTTGTTTAATTTGAACCATCTCGCTTCCGCATCACAAAAGGAAATTATTTTTTTTACTGTAAGAATTTAAGAATTGGGGGCCTCACGTTTTCATAATCCATGTAGATAAATATTTGGTACCGACAAGATAGGTGGGTAGCGTAGCTAGGAAGGGTAGTAAATATGCGTTAGGTGTGCATAATAGTTGACAGGTGAGAATCTCAAGTGAGAGAACGTGACTAATATGTATATGATATTTACTGTTTAATGAAATTTAAACACTTGATGTTTTAAACTATTTTTCACATCGTGCTCTGACCCGTTTGTTTCCAAATCTATTTTTTGTTTGTAAAACCTTTTAGGTTCCCATCCACAGGGACACCAAACATAGGAGTTCGATTTTATTGATATGTTGTAACTGTTGTGGAACTTGCAGGATCTTGGTATTAAACACCTCCACCATCCATCTTTGATTCTCACAGAGTTATCTACATCAGTTAGGGCATGTCGCCCCTTTTTATTTAGAGATAGCAGTTCAAACATTCATTTTCATTTCAGTTGTTGGATTTATTTAGATATTCAAACTTTTATAGTGGGATTATTTGGCATAGAGACTATATTTGGAGTGGTACTCCAGACTGTTTTATTTCTTTATATTAATTATTCCCATTGGATTATTTATGTGAATGTTTAATGGTTGGTTATTCATTACTTGGTTGTAAGTTAATTTAATTAAAAATTTGGCCCCTCACTTTTTAAATATTAGGTGGCTAGTAATTAATAAAATATTTTCGACAGTGATGCTAAGACTAAACCAACTTGATATTATGTATTAATTTAATAAAGGATTAGCTACCCGGAATTTAATTAAACGGGGTGTCACAGGTGGTATCAGAGCATCAGGTTCAAGAGTCTTTAGGATCTGTACGACTTGTTATGCTTTTCGCATAGAATTCTTTGATGCAGAGCCCTATATTTCAGGAATGTCGTATTTTTCAATTGCACATTTTACGTCTTCAGCCATTTTGTGATATTAATTGTAGATGTATAGATCTTCTCTCTCATTTCATATGCCTCCTCGATGTGCATAGAGAGTTCCCAGGGGTGCCCAACCTGAGCCTCAGCTAGCACCAGTTCAGGGTACTATGAATGCCGCTGAAGTTGCCGCTATAGTAGCACAGGCGGTAAATGCAGCTTTAGCAGCAATGCAACAAACTCCACCTCAGGCACCGTTGGTATCCCCAGTTTAGGCTCATGCATTCCCTCATCTTGGGAACGTGTTAGAGATGCCTTTTAGACGGAAAATCCTCTGGAGTTTGCAAGGATCTCCGATGTTGTAGTGGTGAGCCAATGGGAGAAGGACATCCAGAGGCACTTGAGGATGTATGAATGCGAAGATGTACAGAGGCAAATACTTGCTACATTTAAGTTAGTTAGAGCAGCGCTGCACTGGTGGGAGTCTATTACTACTATTGAGGAGAGAGATAAATTTACTATTCAAGATCTATGGGTGCGGTTCGATCGCAAATATTTCCCTCCGGTCGTTCAGACTGAGATGAAGCGGAAATTACTAAACCACACCCAGAAGGGGAAGACCGTAGCTGAGTACGAGGAAGAGTTTACCAGGTTGGTTAATCTGGTACTAGCAGAGGTACCTACTGAGGAGAAGAAAATACATATGTTCATTGATGGCCTTACATGGAGGATTCGACAACATCTTCTGGGTAACTGCTCATTGTAGACCTATACTGTAAGAACATAATTCTTATCATGTCCATTTATTTTAATTGGCTTAATTCCAGACAAAATAAATTAGGTCTAAGCTAGTTTTATTGTGGAGTTTAATTTAAGCCTACGACAAAGTTCAAGTCCAAAAATGTGAATTTAAAGCTTTGAAGAATATTTCAAGTCAAGCCATGTTGCATACGTTTAAGATCACTCAGGTATGAATCCTTGTGATTAGTTGGGTAATTTTGTATGTTGATTAAAAGATGGGTGATTTAAATGTTTGGTAATTAAACCTTTTTATATTTTATAAATATTTCTGAGTTGCAAACAGTTTAAAGAAAATTCGAGGATTTGTTTAAAAAGAAAAATATTATTTTAATCACTTCGCTCGAACGAGACAGTGAGTCTTTCAAACGATAATGACATGTCGCGCGAACGAGATCACTTCTCGCTCGAACGACCCGCCGCTTCGATTTTCACGTTTTCATTTTTCTGGACTCTGTGTTGCTCAGTTATAAATAAAAAACGTCTTTGCGAAAGTTTTGATAGGTAGAACAATTTTGAAAACTCATTCCCATACAGTTTTTCATCATCTGGTGTTTATTTAAGATCGTAGTACTCAATTCCAAAGTTAGTGATCTTGAATGCGTTTACAGGAAGACAATTCATTCACTACACCGTTTTGTACTTCGTGGGGAGAACTTTACAACCGGAGAGCTACGTGCTATTGTGGAGGGAGACCTTATAAAGTAACTTATGGAGAGGCCGTCTATTTTCTATTATTGATCATCTGGAGTCCTTGCGGGAGATTCCAGCTGACAACATCGGAACTGACACTTGCGGGTATTTCGTATGTCACCCTATTTTATTGTAATCCGTGTAAGTTGTGTCTTACAAATTATAGTGAAATAAAAAGGTTTTGCCCTTCGGGGATTTTTCCTGAAATTGTTTCTTTTATCGTATGCTTTATTCAAGGAATGGATTTAATCACTTAGATGCATGTGTAGGGTTTAAGAAGTTAAAATTGGTTTTAACTAAAAATTGGAACAAAGTTGTTTTTACCTAAAGTACACACCAAAGGGCCTTTTCAAATTGGTATCAGAGCTTGTTGCGCTATCTTATTGTGTTTATGATCCCGTGTCTTTAGGTATGCCTTTCAGTGGTTTTGATGATTTTAGAATTCACTTGTTTTAATCATCTAATTGGAAATCACACATGAAAACTGTTTTTAAAAAATTGGTTAATAAGGGTGAGTGTGAAAAGTGTCTTTGCTACGAAGGGTTTGGTCAACGGATAAATGAGTGTCCCATTAAACTTAAGGAGAATGTTAATAAACCGATAAATCATGTTTATACCCATAGTGATAGTGACCTATAAGAAGACAAATTTTACGCTAGTAAGCGTGAACTTCCCACCTTTGTGGCTAGTCATGAAAGTGAAAAAGACTTACCTTTGCACGATTCTTCCACAGCCACAGAAGTTGATACACCTGAAAGTGAGGGTGAGGTGAGTGAGGATGAGAGTGAAGACGAGAGAGATTTGCAAACTGCTTTCAAAGAGTTGTATAAAGAAACTTTAAAAGCAAAAAAAGCAAATGTGAAATTAGGAGCTATGTTGAAAGAACGTGCCATAGAAATAAATAATTCCAATGATTTAATTGAGGATCTTAGGGCACGTGAAAAGAAAATTCGTGAGAAGCTAGAATATGTCGAGGGTGAGAGATATAGTCTTCGAGGGTTGATGGAGACTATGAAAAAGTAAATTCTTGAGTTAGAGAATTCTACGTATTTACTTGAGTCAAGGATAGGTGAGCTTGAGAAAAAACTGAGAGATTCGAGTAAAGTTAAGTTTGATTTGGATGCTAGGTGTTAAAAGTTAGACAAAATCTTAGGCACTGTCAAAATCAAAGATAATTGGCGTGGTATTGGCTTCAATAATCATGTCGCACCTGCTCCCAAAGCTAAAACCATGAAAACAAGAGAGCCGCCTAGGAACTTTAGGAGAGAGCCACCTAGGAACATGAGGTATAATCGGCCTATAGGACATGCTCCTCACCGTATCTACACTTGCACTTATTGCAGTAGGAGAGGTCATCTCAGACGATTTTTCTAGGATATTAAGAACGCTCCTAGAAAGTCTAAAGCCATTTCGGTTCCCAATGCCCCTACTCGTCGGTTCACACCTACTTGGGTTAGGAAGTTGGATTCAGAAGCGTTAGGTATTAGGCTAGGATATTTGATCATTGTTATTAATACTTAGAATGTCTTAACCATTGTATTATGGGGATGTTTCGAAGTTGATACGCTGTTTTTTCGACTTTGCTTATATGCCATCCTTGCACATATGCACGAGTTTGTATGAATGTTTGACTTCTCTGTCATATTTGAGTTTGGTGAGATGTTCTTTTCTCAATTTTGTCATCTATGCGTAAGTAAACTTAAGGAGGAGGTGTGCTTGTAAGAACCATTTTTCATGAGAATTGATATTGAAAAAATGACGAGTGTTCACGGGAAAGGGCCGCGATAGTATAAAATTGACTCGTCGTGAAAGCCACCATTTAAAAGAGCTCAAAAGAAAATCAAGGCAATGAAAATTCATATGCCAATAATTGGGGCCAATAGGACTTTCTATGAGTTGAGATTGATAGATATTTCTAAAGATCTTAAAAAATTCATATATATGAGGGAGTTTGGTTGGAGATAAATTTAAACAGGTTTGCAAAACGAATCCTACGTTGAAACATCGTATCATGATGCTATTGTTTGTATAATCTTCAATAATCCGGACTTGTGTGCATGTTGTTAGTTTAGTTCATCAAACTCACACTTATTTTGTCACAAATGGATTTGATGAAGTTTGATGATTTCTTGCTATCAATTAGAACTCCTTGATCGGTTCGACGTATTGAAATTGTGACTCATTTGTTCTAGCTCACGCCAATTCAGTCCACAATACATGATGGAGCACATTGGTACTTTGTTATCATGTAATTCTTGTTGGTTTCTTATTTTTCTATTTCTTTTCTGTTTTGAGTCTGTTTCAAGTTTGTTTCTGCTTTCCAGGTATTGTTTTGGTATAATTTTTTCACTGGGCAAATCCTTACTGTTTTGGGGGTATTTCTAGAATTTTTCATTTTTCGTTCGAACGACATTCAATGTCGCGCGAAGACGTCGTTCAAGCGACGTATCAAAGTCGTTCGAAGAACTTCGAGCGACATCAGGGTTTCACTTAACACAGCTCGTTCGATTTTTTCGTTCTCTCATAAACCTTCCCTTTATTTTCAAAGCGGCGAGAACACTTCTTTCCCTCTTCAAAATCGCCATTATTTCTTATGTATTCTCCGATGACTGGCCCATTTCACAAACCGCCATTTGTGTTCCTCATACTGGGTCTCTGACGTGTAGACCCAGTTCCCCTCTTCCCGGTGATTTCACCTTCGCGGTGGTTCTATGTGTTTCTCTAGAGGTTTATTACTCGGTGTCTATCCCTCCAAAGTTTTAGTTCCTCTAGATTTTTACACGGTGTACCTCCGACGACAGTTTCCCATTTTCGGCAATTTCAAGGTATTTCTATTTTCTGATCATTATTTTTTTTAAATCATTTGTTGAGAGGAATTTGTTGCTGATTTAGTACATTATTTCTGATTTTTTGCTGTTATTGTGGTTGGTGATCGCGGTGGTTCGGTTGGATGTGTGTACATAGATAGGTTCCTAGGTGTGTGTTCCTTGTGTCGATACCCTTTCACACTTCACACATTACGTTTTTCAGTCATGCCGCCTCGACGTCGTGGTGCCCCAACATGACAAGCCGATGAGCCACCACCCTCTTCTCAAGCTCAGAGAGCTCAGGTGAGTAGGCCCCCATACTCCCTAGTGAGGTGGGCCACTCGTGTTGAGTATGATCATTATTGCTTATTGGGTCTCCACATTTGGTATGTTGTTCAAGAGAGGGTATTTTGTTATTCTGAGTTTCAGGGATTAGACATTCAGCACTGGTTGTCTGGCAGGGGTTGGGATTATCTATTTGAGGCTAGTGGGGTTTCCTATCCGAACATTGCCTGAGAGTTCTTCTTTTGCGCTCTCCCCCACGTTAAGGGGATCTTTTCTACTGTACGTGGCATTCCTGTTCTCGTCACAGCAGATCTCATAGCTGCTTTTTTACACTTTTCCCGTATCCCTGACGTAGTGTTTCCTCGTTATACCGATGATGGACCAACTTATGATGATATTTTGTGTCATTGCTTCTGGGATATTCCACAGGCAGGTACTACCATGTATCACCGCCAGCTCTTCCCTGCCTTCCATATACTTAATAGGTTTGTTCTAGCATCCACTTATCCTCGGGTAAATCATACTCAAATTGGGTTTGACATTGTCTATTTTATGTACCATGTTTCTCAGGGGTGGGATATCGATTTACCAACTGTCATGCTACGTGTTATATCCTCTATCACCGTTCGTGGTACCACCCTTGTCCGCCCTGCTCATCCTTATGGGATTCTCATTTCCATCATCTACACTGCTGCTGGGGTTCCTGTTTTAGAGAGTGATCAGCGTCTCCCTTCGCCTGCCATTATTTATCATAATACTGTCACTCGTTCAGAGAGTCATTTTCCACAGGCCACCCACTGATGGAGCCTCCTCCGATGTTAATCCCTGTCAGCCTGTTGATCATTCTGTCCCGAGCACCTCTGAGTTTTCTCAGCCACGCACCTCCACACGTGCACTCACTCGTCCTATTGAGGAGGAGGTTTCTACTTTACAGTCACAGGTAGCTGCCCAGACCAGGATGTATGACACTATTATTTCCATATTTGATGCTGAGGCCGAAGCACGTGTTCGTTCTGAGTCCAGGATGTCAACATTCTTTGATGAGATGCGGCAGAGAGAGCAGCTGAGAGGCGCAAGATCCTCTGTACTTGGCCATATTTCATCTACATACACTGATGATGATGCTCCTACTGCTGATGATACTCCTACTGATGTCTAGATGTATTTTTTTATTATATCTGAGACATTGAGATTCCTGATGTATTTATTTATTCTCAGATATGATGTACTCTTATGGACAGTTGTATCACCATTGATTTTATGGCATGGATGCATAGTTTCGTTTGCATTTTTAGTGATTCTCTCATTATTCTTCAGTTCCTGCTATTTTTGCTATCCATTATCATACTGATATTGTTTATTTAGCCATGCTGTTCATTCTCATATATTCATGCTAGATTTGGTGTGTTTGTCCCACCTTTTGTCTATTCTAGTCAAAAAGGGGGAGAGATATGTGATGTAGGGGGAGTATTTATTATGATATTATACTTTTTTTTATTCCTCCATACTTCACTTGGGTATTTTTTTGTGTCTCGTGTGTGTAGGTATTATTTTCATAGATTCAAATATTTATTGATACATCACATTCAGAGACAGAATCAGATTCAGATGCTTGCCATTCAGAGACAGAATCAGATTCAGATGCTTGTCGTTTATTCAGTTTCATTATGTCCTGTATTTTTTATTTTTGAGTTTTGGATAGAACATGTATTTGTTTACGGCATATAGCATTTCTGTTTAGTTTTGTCCCAGAATAGCCAAGGGGAGAGATTTATAAGAACATAATTCTTATCATGTTCATTTATTTTAATTGGCTTAATTCCGGAAAAAATAAATTAAGACTAGGCTAGTTTTATTATGGAGTTTAATTGAAGCCTACGACAAAGTTCAAGTTCAAGATTGTGTAATTTAAAGCTTTGAAGAAGATTTCAAGTCAAGACGTGTTGCAGATGTTTAAGATCACTCGGGTATGAATACTTATGAGTAGTTGGGTAATTTTGTATGTTGATTAAAAGCTGGGTGACTTAAATGTTTGGGAATTAAACCTTTTTATGTTTTAACAATATTTTCGAGTTGCAAACAGTTTAAAGAAAATTCGAGGATTTATTTAAAAAGAAAAATATTATTTTAATCACCGTCGCTCGAACGAGACAGTGAGTTGTTCAAACGACAATGACATATCACGCGAACGAGATAACTTCTCGCTTGAACGACCTGCCACCTCGATTTTTGTGTTTTCATTTTCTTGGACTCTGTGCTGCTCATTTATAAATAAAAATGTCTCTGCGAAAGTTTTTATCGGAAGAACAGTTTCGAAAACTCATTCCCATACATTTTTTCATCATTCGGTGTCTATTCAAGATCGTATTACTCAATTCCAAAATTAGTGATCTTGAACGCATTTACCGGAAGGCAATTCATTCAATACACCATTTTGCACTTCGTGGGGAGAACTCTTAAATCGAAGAGCTACGTGATATTGTGTAGGGAGACCTTATGAATTAATTTATGGAGAATTCATCTCTTTTCCATTGCTGACCATCTGGAGTTCTTATAGAAGATTTCAGTAGACGACATCGGAATCGACACCTGCGGGTATTTCGTATATCACCCTATTTTATTGTAATTCGTGTAAGTTGTGTCTTACAAATTATAGTGAAATAAAAAGGTTTTGATCTTCCTGGATTTTTTCCTAAAATTGTTTCTTTTATCGCATGCTTTATTCATGGAATGGATTTAATCACTTAGATGCATGTTTAGGGTTTAAGAAGTTAAAATTGGTTTTAATTAAAAATTGGAACAAAGTTGTTTTTACCTAAAGTACACACCAAAGGGACTTTTCATATACTAATGTGCTTAATGGAGCACTACTTTACGGCGAGGACGACCGCTTCCATATGATAAGGAATAAGCGAGTAGGGGAGTCTAGCGAGCAGGCCGAACATGAGGTAGTGGTGCCAGTGGGGCATAGACAGCTCAGTGCAAGTAGAGGCAGGGTGATCACGATTCCCAACAGGGGGATTCTAAGCATTTCAGATCAAGAGGTTTTCAACACGATAAAGGAGTTTATAGACAAGGCCAGCAGGGTCAGCATGTCCATCAGGGATAACAGGGACAACTGGGCCAGCAACAGTATCAGTAAGTCCAGCAGGGCCAAGGGAGAGGTGGTAACGACCAGCAGGGACAGAGAGGGGGAAACTTTGGTGAAAAGTGTTTCATATGTGGCAAACTGACCACAAACGTCATGATTTTCCTAAGAGGGGAAGGGACCCACAACCGCAGTAGCATGGTGCTCGATAGGATCCTCAGAGACCGATATTTCCCACCGCCCTCCCAGCACCACCACAGATGCCAGCCTTTCCAGCTATACCAGCGGTCCTAGTTTAACAGGGGCTGTTACAGTATGGGCGTGTTTACAACTTCATCAGGCCGCAGTCCCATAGGCTCCACCCGTGATTGAGGGTATGTTTTCTATCTAGTGGACTTTGGGGCGTATTTTGTTCAGAACGGGGGCTTCACTATATTTTATTGCCACTAGTTTTGCACGCAGTTTGGGGTTGTTAAATACAGCAAAAAGTATTGTTACTTGTGTTAACTCTCCATTGGGGAATGGGACATTGATATTCTTTATATTTCACGGGGTAGGTATAGAGATTGGGAGATTTATTTTACGTGCAGACATGCTTGTATTGGATATGACCGAGTATGATGTGATTATCGGCATGAGTTGGTTTATTGCATATAGGTCTATGATCGATTGCTTTAGTAGGAGTATTATATTTGCTATACCGCGTCAGGAGATGTTCCTGGTAGGGATGCCTCGTCCTAAGGGAGGATCGTCCACTCACTTGTATTACATAGAGGAGGATACCTCTAAGGAGGTGGCAATCCCACTTGATTCGATTCCTGTTGTTTAGGAGTTTGCTGATGTATTCTAGGATATACCAGTATTGCCACCTAGTAGAGATATAGATTTTGTTTTAGATTTGACACCGGACACTCGACCGATAGCCTGTGCACCTTACCGTATGGCTCTGGCAGATATGAGGGAGTTACGGGATCAGATTGAGTAGCTATTAGGACAGGGGTTCATCCAGAGGAGTACCTCACCTTGGGGTGCTCCCATTATGTTTGTGAAGAAAAGGGATGAATCTTTATGGTTGTGTGTTGATTATCGAGAGCTGAATAAAGTCACGATACGAAATAAGTATCCATTGCCACAAATCGATGACTTATTCGACCAGTTGAGAGGAAATGCCTTATTCTCGAAGATAGCCTTGAGATCAGGATGCCATCAGTTGCGTAACTGGGAGCAAGACGTGTCTAAGACTGCATTCTTGATGAGATATAGATCCTATGTGTTCAGGGTTATGCCATTTGGGCTAACCAATGCACCATCCGTATTCATGGACTTGATGAATAGAGTGTTTAGAGAGTTCCTTGATCAGTTCATCATTGTCTTCATAGATGACATTCTGATATATTCTCTGAATGTCGAGCATGTCGAGCATTTGCAACAGGTGTTGCAGACACTGCGTCAGCACGAGTTGTATGCCAAATATGAGAAGTATGGGTTTTGGCTGAAGGAGGTCCAATTTTTGGGACACATAATATCAGACAAGGGTATATTCGTAGATCCGGGCAAAGTGTCAGCGGTGAGGAGGTGGGGGTAGCTCACGACACTGACAGAGATACGTAGTTTCTTGGGCCTAACAGGATACTACAAGAGTTTATTCGGGGATTCTCAAAGATAGTGGGTCCGTTGACACGCATGACTCTCAAAGGGGTGTCGTTCATCTGGGATGACGCATGTTAGTTAGCCTTTGATGAGATCAAGGACAAGTTGATTTCAGTACCCGTCCAAGCGTTGCCCAAGCTGGGAGTGGAGTATTTAGTCTACACTGATGCGTCCTTACGAGGACTTGGGGGTGTTCTTCAGCAGGAGGATTAGGCTATAGCTTATGCTTCCCAAAAGCTTAAGCCTCATGAGAGGAATTACCCCACCCACGACTTGCAGTTATCGGCAGTCGTGTTTTCACTTCGAATATGGAGGAATTATCACTTGGGGGAGAAATTTTGCTTATTCAAAGATCACAAGTTCCTATAATATCTCTTCACCTAGAAGGATTTGAATATGCGTCAGCGCAGGTGTCTTAAATTGGTGAAGGATTATCAGTTCGATATCCAATACCACCCAGGGAAGGCTAACGTGGTAGCAGACGCGTGAGCCGTAGGACAATAGGTGAGGTGGATGAAGTGTGGAAAGTGAAATGGAAGGAGTTGGGACACAAAGATGCAGTGTCCCGATCATTTATGTCTATTATGACAGTTATGCCTCAGATTATTACGAGGGTGGTACAGGCTCTGGCAACGGATTCGTTCTGCCAGGATCGAATAATACAACTTCTTGCACATGGGGTAAGAGTTTTATACCATTGGTTCAGATGGAGGGTTGCGCTTTAATGGAAGATGGGTTGTTCCTGTGGGGAGGACTTGCGACACGAGGGGATGAAAAAGTAGCACGGTTCACTTTTTACGATACATCTCGGTGGGGATAAGATGTACCAGGATATGAGGCGAAAGTACTGGTGGAGTTGAATAAAGAAGGATATTACTGAGTTTGTTTCAAAATGTGCCACTTGTTAGATGGTGAAGGTGGACCATCAAAGACTGGTAGGACTCCTTCAGCCATTAGAGGCTTTTATGTGGAAATGGGAGAGCATTTCCAAGAATTTCATCATGGGGTTGCCTACATCTTATAAAGGTCACGATTCGATATGGGTGATTATGGATCGTTTGACCAAGGTAGCTCACTTTCTGCCAATTAGGACGGACTACACCATGGGACAGTACGCTCAGATATTTATGACTGAGATAATGAGACTTCATGGGGTGCCCCTTGATATCGTGTCCAATAGGGATAAGATTTTTGTGTCTCGATTTTCGCAGAGCTTCCTAGAGGCTATGGGTATAGAGTTATGACTGAGTTTGGCCTATCCCCCGCAGACTAATTGACAGACTGAGCGGACCAATCAGATGTTAGAGGATATGTTACAGATGTGTATCCTAGATTTTAGCGGGGGATGGGAGCAGTATCCCCCACTAGGGGAGTTTGCCTATAATAACTCCTACGAGTTTACGATATGCATGGCTCCATTCGAGGCGTTATATGATAGACCTTTCCATTCTCCAGCGTGATGGTTAAAGGTGGGGGACAACAAGATACTTAGGCCAGAGGTGATCCCGGATACTTCAGCCAGGATAGAGATGATTCAGAGCTATATTCGAAATGCTCAGGATCAATAAAAGAGCTACACCGATGCCAAGAGGTTCTTTCAGGAGTTCAATGTGGGAGACCAGGTGTTGCTGAGAATATCTCCTATGAAGGGGATAATGCATTTTGGTAAGAAAGGGAAGTTGAAGCCGAGATATGTGGGGCCATTCCCTATCATCGAGAAGATTGGGCCAGTTGCTTATAGACTTGTGTTACCGGAGCACTTGCATAGGATTCATGACGTGTTCCATATTTCTTCACTGAAAAGATATCTTCAGGATGAGTTGGACCGCACTCACATTGCTCTGGAGGATATTGATCTGCACCCTAATAGTTCCTACGAGGAGGGGTCAGTTTCTATCCTAGACCGTAGTGAGAGAAAATTGAGATCGAAGGTAGTATCGCTAGTACGTGTTCAGTGGCGGCATCATAATGCCGAGGAGTCTACCTGGGAGCGCATGGATGATATGCGTGACAAATATCCAGAGTTATTTTTACCACCTATACCTTTATGTCTGAATTTCAGGGCGAAATTTCGTTATCAGGGGGAGTATGTAATACCCCGTATTTTTACTCATTTTAATTATGGGATTAATTGAATTAGAAATGGGAAATTAATTGGTAATTAATCTGGATTTAAGTACTAGCGAGACGAGAGTTGGCATCTAATTAAAATTATTATGTTGAATATTACCGAGGGAGTATAGTAATATATGATTATGAACTTATTAAAATTGTAACGAGTGGAAAATACGACAGTTTTGGAAATTAAGTTGGGACGCGCGTGTCAGTCGTGTCGGGATCAATTTAATGGATTATAAAGTAGTTTATTTTTATGTTATCCTTATGGTCATTTTGAGTGCACCAATGTGTCTAGAAGTATCGATATAGTCAGAAAAAGTCTACCTAGGGGTTTAGTTTGGGACCCGGGGAAGTTTTAGGCCAAACCGGCAACCCGAGAGGGTATTTTGGGCATTTTATATTTCAGAGTATAAAGACCCGTGAAATTTCTAAGTCTATATCAGATACTAGGTTAGGCCATTAGGGTTTTATCAAACATAGAAGCTAAGGAATCCATTAGAGGAGGAAGGATATAGGATTGTCAAGACTTGAACCACCACCTCTACACCTTTTGCACCGACGTCACCATCAATGCGTAGATCGGAAAGATATGATCGCCCCTATATCATCTTATCCAAAGGATCAGAACTTCCATTTGAGTCAAGTGATTTAACTTGTTATAATTTAGAAAATATATTATCCATGGTAGTGAAGAATTGGAAACTAAACTTGAAATATTGATAATTTCATGAATTGAGAGAATTTAATCTTAAATATGGGTAGGTTTTGCATGTAGATAAATTCTGGAAAGATTAGAGAATTGAAACAGATCCTAAATGATGTAAATCACGGATTAAATTTGAGTATTTAGCTATCTTGAATTGAGAAAAGTTATCCTAGGGTTTAAACATGAGAAGTTGATGAACAGTTAATTTTGTATGTAATTTTCATGATGATTTGATGATTTTGGATCGTTAGAAATCACGTGTTTAGGTTATTATAACGTCAAGTATGTTTACCTTGGATAATGGGATCATGTAATGAATTTTGGAGACAAAACGATGGCCAAAAATGCTAGAATTCTAGGCTGTAACTGATCGATCGATCAACATTAATAGTCGATCGATCGACTGGTTGGATCGATTTACATGTATAGTCGATTAATCAACTCCCCATGTATTTGTGATAAAATTTTCGTCTAAGGTTTAACCAATCCTGTCTTTTAAGAATTATTAGTGTGGACTATTTGAACATATTAGGACTTAGGGAAGGTCAGTAGGGGTGTATTTGAGGCCCGAAAAATATTAGTTTGGTTTGGTATTAAATGAAAAACTTACGAGTGTCCGATGAGTGAGTTACGGTTGGAAATTATAGGAACTTGAATTTAATTGGGATAAATAATAACTTAAGATTAGAGACAGTAGTAGGGGGACTTTAAATTATTGAAATAACCTTAGAAACAAGTGGGAGACTTAGTAACCTTTTGGGATAGGTTAAGTACTCGAATTTATATGATGAGAGTTGTCGCGCTAAAAATATTACTTAGAATAATCGGGATGAAACTATACTACGTATGAGACTTGTAATATAGGACATGATCATACCTATATTGAAATGATGATTACATAGGTTTGTGATTACCTTGTATATAAATTATTATGTGTATGACATACCTACCATACTTGCTATCACGGGAGGTTATAGGAAGAGGACAATCTTATCTTGTGTGCCTTCGGGGGGATTTAGATTTGATACCTCAAGAACATAGGACTGTGAAGACTTATTTGTGAGTTGATAAGTACGCTGACTGTAGGAGCATAGGTATGTGCCTGACCCATAGGTATATGAACTATGTTCGCATCCAATATGTGTGATATGTTTTGATTCGGTTCCTGAGTGATTCGGAACTCGTGATTCTTACGTACGTCATGTACTGGATTCGGTAGCAGAGTATGCATGCACCAAAGCTCAGCATAGGGGAGCCATATGTGTATATATGTACGGAGAGTGATATAAATATATACTTAAGATTGTTTTAATCCGTTGCTTGGTAGATAAGTTAGGTTGAGACCTATAGAATAATGTAGAGTTATGGAAATTCAAAGTGAGTATTAAGTTACTAAAAATTGATTCATAAATAATGGTAATGGAATTCCGTGGTATCTGGAAAAACAGGTGGCTCAATATAGTAATCCCTCTAGACAAAGATTTTTTACCGACAAGATAGGTGGGTAGCATAGCTAGGATGGGTAGTAAATATGCCTTAGGCGTACACAATAGTTGAGGAGTAGGAATGTCAAGTGAGAGCACGTGACTAACATGTATAGTATATTTACTGTTTAATGCAATTGAAACACTTGCTATTTTAAACTATTTTTCACATCGGGCTCTGACCCGTTTGCTTCCAAGTCTATTTTTGCTTTGTAAAACCTTTTAGGTTCCAAACCACAGGGATGCCAAGCATAGGAGTTCCATTTTATTGACGTGATGTAGTTAGACGCTTCCACCATCTATCTTTTATTCTAACAGAGTTATCTACATAAGTTAGGGCATGTCGCCGCTTTTCATTTAGATATAGCAGTTTAGAATTTCATTTTCATTTGAGTTGTTTGATTTATTTGGATATTCAGACTTTTATATTGGGATTATTTGGCATTGCGACTATATTTGGAGTGTTACTTCGGACTCTGTTATTTCTTTTTATTAATTATTCCTATGGGATTGTTTATCTGAATGTTGAATAGTTGGTTATTCATTACTTGGTTGCAAGTTAATTTAATTAAAAATTTGGCATCTCACTTTTTAAATATTAGGTGGCTAGTAATTAATAAAATATTTTCGACAGTGATGCTAAGACTTAACCAACTTGATATTCTGTAGTAATTTAATAAAGGATTATCTACATGGTATTTAATTAGATGGGGTGTCACAGGTGGTATCAGAGCATCAGGTTATAGAGTCTTTAGGATCTGTACGACTTGTTGTGCTTTTCGCATAGCTTTCTTTGATATAAAGCCCTATATTTTAGGACTATAGTATTCTTGAATTGCGCATTTTACGTCTCCAGCCATTTTGTGATATTAACTCTAGACTTATAAATCTTTTCTCTCATTTCAGATGCCTCCTCTATGTATACAACGAGTTACCAGGGGTGCCCAACCTGAGCCTCAGCCAACACCAGTTTAGGGTACTATGAACGTCGCTAATGTTACCGTTATAGTAGCACAGGCGGTAAATGAAGCTTTAGCAGTAGTGAAGCAGGAGCCACCTCAAGCACCGGTGGTGGCCCCAATCCTTACTGATGCATTCCCATCTACTTGGAAGCGTGTCATAAATGTCTTTTAGAAGGCACATCCTCCGAAATTTATAGGGTGATCTGATGTTGTAGTGGCGAGCCAATAGAAGAAGGACATCCAGAGGCACTTGAGGATGTATGAATGAAAATATGTACAGATGTAGATACTATCTACATTTAAGTTATTTGGAGCAGCGCCGAAGTGGTGGGAGTGTATTTCCATTACTGAGGAGAGAGATGTCTTTACTATTCAGGATTACTGGGTACGGTTGGACCTCAAATATTTCCCTTCCACCGTTCAGACTGAGATGAAGCGGAAATTTCTAAACTACACCTAGGAGGGGAAGCCTAAGCTGAGTATGAGGAAGAGTTTACTAGGATGGTTAATATGGTGCAACCTGAGGTACCTATCGAGGAGAAGATAATACAGATATTCATGGATGGCCTTACCTGGAGGATTCAATAGCATCTTCTGGGTAACCGCTCATTGCAGACCTATACTGATGTGATTAATGCAGCACTACTTCACTGTCAGGAACACCACTTCCATTTGATAAGGAATAAGTGAGTAAGGGAGTCCAGTTAGCAGGGCAGGATAGGAGGTAGTGGTGCCAGCGGGGTACAACCAACTCAGGGCCAGTAAAGGCAGGGTGATTAGAATTCCCAATAGGGGATACTAAGAATTTTAGTTTGGGAGGTTTTCGACATGATCAGGGAGGTTATAGACAAGGCCAGAAGGGTCAGCATGGCTATCAGGGCCAATAGGGACAGCAGGTCCATCAAGGCTAGTAATAGTATCAGCAAGGCAAATAGGGCCAAGGGAGAAGTGGTAACGGCCAGCAGGGCCGAGGGTATTAGGGATAGAGAGGGGGAAACTTTGGTGGAAAATGTTTCATATGTGTCCAGACTGGCCACAAACGTCATGATTGTCCTGAGAGGGGCAGGGCCCCACAACCACAGCAGTAGGGTGCTCGACAGGAGCCTCAAAGACCTATATTTCCCGTCGCCCTCCTAGCACCACCACAGATGCCAGCTTTGCCATCTATACCACCGGTCCCAGTTCGGTAGGGGCAATTACATTATGGGCGTGTTTATAATGTTCATCAGGCCGCAGTCCCACAAGATCCACTCACGATTGAGGGTATGTTTTCTATCCAGGGAACTTTGGGGTGTATTTTGTTTGACACGAGGCTTCACACTCTTTTATTTCCACTACTATTGGATGCACCGTGGGGTTGTGAGATACAACAGAGAGTACTGTTACGTGTGTTGACTCGCCATTGGGGAATTCGACATTTATTTTCTTTCTATGTCGAGGGGTAGGTATAGAGATTGGGAGATTTATTTTACCTACAGACATGCTTGTATTAGATATGAGCGAGTATGATGCGATTATCGTTATGGATTGGCTCGTTTCTTAGAGGGCTATGATCGATTTCTTTCGTAGGAGTATTATATTTACTATACCAGGTCAGGAGATGTTCCTGGTGGCGATGCCTCATCCTGAGGGAGGATCATCCACTCATTTGTATTACATAGAGGAGAAGACCTCTAAGGAGGTGGTAATCCCACTTTATTTGATTCCTATTATTTGGGAGTTCGCTGATGTATTCTAGGATATACCACGATTGCTACCTAGTCGAGAGATGGACTTTGTTATAGATTTGACACCGGGAACTCGGCCGATAGCCCATGCGCCTTACCATATGTCTCTGATAGGGATAAGGGAGTTACGAGATCAGATTGAGCAGCTATTAGGACAGGGGTTCATTCGGAGGAGTAACTCGCCTTGGGTTTCTCCCGTGCTATTTTTTAGGAAAAGGGATGGATCTTTATGGTTGTGGGTTGATTACCGAGAGCTGAATAAAGTCACGATAGTAAATAAGTATCCGTTGTCCCAAATCGATGACTTATTCGATCGCTTGCAAGGAGCTGCCTTCTTCTTGAAGATATACTTGATATCAGGATACCATTAGTTGCGTTTCAGGGAGCAGGACGTGTCTAAGACTGCATTCTTGAGGACATATGGATACTACGAGTTCAGGGTTATGCCATTTGGGCTAACCAACACACCAACCGTATCCATGGACTTAATGAACAGGGTGTTTAGAGAGTTCCTTGATAAGTTCTTCATTGTCTTCATAGATGACATTCTAATATATTCTCAGAGTGAGGAGGAGCATGCCAAGAATTTACAATAGGTGTTACAGACACTGCGCTAGCATGAGTTGTATGCCAAATATGAGAAGTGTGGGTTTTGGCTGAAGGAGGTCCAGTTTTTAGGGCATATAGTATCGGACAAGGTTATATCCCTAGATCTGAGAAAAGTGTCAGTGGTGAGGGAGTAGGGCCAGCCCACAACACCGATAGATATACGTAGTTTCTTGGGCCTAGTAGGATACTATAGGATATTTATTCGGGGATTCTCAAAGATAGCGGGTCCGTTGACACTCCTAACTCGCAAAGGGGGGTCATTCATCTGGTATGACGCCTGTTAGTTAGCCTTTGATGAGCTGAAGGACAAGTTGACTTTGTCACCCAACCTAGAGTTTCCTAGGCCGGGAGTGGAGTATTTAGTCTACACTGATACATCCTTACATGGACTTAGGGGTGTGCTTAAGCAGGAGGATTAGGCTATAGCTTATGCTTTCCGAAATCTTAAGCCTCATGCGAGGAATTACCCCACCCACGACATGGAGTTAGCAACAGTCATGTTTGAACTTTGGATATAGAGACATTATCTCTTAGGGGAGATCACAAGTCATTACAGTATCTATTCACCCAGAAGGAGTTGAATATGCGTCAGTGTAGGTGGCTTGAATTTGCGAAGGATTATCAGTTCGATATCCAATTCCACCCAGGGATGGCTAACGTGGTAGCAGACGCCTTGGGTCGTAGTCCTGTAGGTGAGGTGGACAAAGTGTGGAAAGCGATATGGAAGGAGTTGGGACACCAAGGTGTAGTGGCTTGATCATTTATGTATGTTATGACCTCTAAGGCTCAGATTATTACAAGGGTGGTACAGGCTCAGGCAATGGATTCGTCTTTCCAGGATCGGATAGTACAACTTCTAGCACAGGGGGTCGAGTCATACACTGTTGGTTCGGATAGAGGGTTGCAGTTTAATGGGAGATTGGTTGTTCTTGGGGGGGATTACTTGTGACACGAGGTGATGGCAAAGTCGCACAGTTTACGTTTTGTGGTACATCCCGGTGGGGATAAGATGTACCAGGATATGAGGCCACAATACTGGTGGACTAGAATGAATAAGGATATTGTCGAGTTTATTTCAAAATGTGCCACTTATTAACTGGTGAAGGTGGACCATTAGAGACCAGCATGACTCCTTCAGCTATTAGAGGTTCCTATGTAGAAATTGGAGAATTTCCATGGATTTCATCATGGAGTTGCCTACATCTCAGCGAGGACACGATTCGATATGGGTGATTGTGGATCGTTTGACCAAGGTAGCTCACTTTCTTCCAGTTCGGACGGACTACACTACGGGATAGTATGCTCAGATCTTTATAGCCAAGATAGTGAGACTTCATGGGGTGCCCCTTAATATCATTTTCGATAAGGATAAGATTTTTGTGTCTTTGTTTTGGCAGAGCTTCCAAGAGGCTATGGGTACAGAGTTACGACTGAGTTCGACCTATCACCCGCAGACCGATGTACAGACTGAGCGGACTAATCAGATGTTAAAGGATATGTTGCGGATGTGTATCCTAGATTTTGGCGGGGGATGGGAGTAGTATCTCCCACTAGTGGAGTTTGCCTATCATAACTCCTATCAGTTTACAATTGGCATGGCTCCATTCGAGGCGTTGTACGATAGACCTTGTCATTCTCTAGTATGTTGGTTTGAGGTGGGGGATAACAAGATACTTAGGCCAGAGGTGATCCAGGATACTTCGTCCAGGATAGAGATGATTCAGAGCCATATTCAGATTGCTCAGGATCGACAGAAAAGCTACACCAATGCCAAGAGGTTCTTCTGGGAGTTCAATGTAGGAGACCAGGTGTGGCTGAGAATATGTCCTATGAAGGGGATAATGCATTTTGGTAAGAAAGGGAAGTTGGCACCGAGATATGGGGCCATTCCCTATCATCGAGTGGATTGGGCCAGTTGCTTATAAACTTGGGTTACCGAAGGAATTGCATAGGATTCATGACATGTTCCATATTTCTTCACTAAGGAGATATCTTCGGGATGAGTTAGACCATACTCATATTACTTTGTAGGAGATTGATCTACAGGCCGATAGTTCGTATGAGGAGGGGCCTGTTGCTATAGACCATAGCGAGAGGAAATTGAGATCGAAGGTAGTACCGCTACTATGTGTTCAATGGCGGCATAATTAACGCGATTTAGGTTCAAGTGCAAGCCTGTCGCTCAAGTAAGAATCCGATAAGTTGGGTATCGATCCTCAGGGAAACATGACGAACTAAGTCGTGACGACGTTGGAAAATTTGGAAATCCTAGATTTGATTCTAAAAAGAACAAAAAGGTGATTAGGGGTGAAACGGCTACAACTAAATGCAACTTGGAGAATTTTTAACTAAACAAACTACGAATTAATAAAATGTAACTATGATATTTAAACAAAAATATGATGACAAAAGTTTTTAGAGCTAAATATGTAATGAGAACAATAGGTTGGGTTATAATCCCCCATATCCTAGTAATTCACTTCGTATGATACTAGATTCAGAATTAACATTTTCAACAAATTTCGGTCTTTAGTACTCCCAAGTATTACACATATGAGGGATTGTAGCCCGCACAGTATGTAAGCAAAGGATGAGTAAAGAGGTGTCGCATTAACCAGTACGCGTGTCGCACTCTTAAGCATCCCGGTTACCTAGGGCAAACGAGATCAAATGTCCTACGATGGTTGCATCAGTTATACAACACGATTCATCTAATATTTTAATTCAAAAGGTCTATTTCCATTATTGTGAATTACATTGGGTGGGGTTCATGACCCCAACCCTTAGAAAATTAGCTAGACATAATTAACTTAGAGAAAAACATGGTTTTTAAGAAAGAGAACATCAAATCTAAAGAAACTACTTGAAAAGAAAATTTTAGAATCAAAATTAGCAATTAAAACTAATGAGCAATCAAAAATTAAAGGAAATATGTTACTTGAATTGCAGAAACCAAAACTTGAATCCTTACAGCAAAATATTCTTACGAAAAACTAGGATTTTTGACTACCAAACACTCTACTCGTATTTAGCTAACCTAAAAACCGAACTCCTTTTGTCTAACAATAACTAGAGATTAAATACATCATGAAAAATCAAGAGTTGTAGTTGAATCAAACTCTAAAATCGGAATAGAAAATCAAGAATTATCTTCGTCGGACCGGTCTGGGATTTCAGTTGCAGATCAGTCCTTCATCAAATCTGGATCGATCCTTTTTTCTAAGAAATGGGATCGGTCTGCTATGGCAATTTTTCTAGTGAGTGCTGAGGATCCGAACCGGTCCTTTTATTTTGGAAATAGGATCGGTCCGCCTTGTCATTTTTTCCAGTAAGTTTTGAGGGTCCGAACCGGTCCTTTTATTTTGGAAATAGGATCGGTCCGCAGTTAGTCTTTATATTATCTTCAATTTCTCTTCAATCTCTCTCATCTGTAGAACCCCTTAAATTCTTCGTTAGAACTCATAATTGGACGTCGTTTCCTCCTATGCACTCGTTGAATTGAGATCTTCAACTTTCATATTGGGTCTTCTTCTGAATTTCGGATAGAAATTATGCTTTTGCCCTTCTGACTTTTCTTCTTTGACTTATTCTTTTGTTTTGACTTTCTCCTTTCTTTCCTTATCAATAAATACGCGTATATGACCGAGAAAAAACATAAAACTCGAGATACTACGTAGAAAGGTCAGTAGCATGTAAATGAGATAATTCAAGAGCAATTGCATTATTCGGGATGCTAAAAACTACTAAATTAGGGAGTAATATTGGAAGAATTACTGCATAATCAATCATAATGCCGAGGTGTTTATCTGGGAGCGCAAGGATGAGATGCGCGACAAATATCCAGAGTTATTTTTACCAGGTATACCTTTATTTCTGAATTTCGGGACGAAATTTCGTTATTAGGGGGGAGTATGTAATACCCCGTATTTTTACTAATTTAAATTATGGGATTAATTGAATTAAAAATGGGAAATTAATCTAGATTTAAATACTAGGAAGACGAGAGTTAATATTTGATTAAAATGATTATGTTGAATATTACTGAGGGAGTATAGTAATATATGATTATGAACTTATTAAAATTGTCACGTGTGGAAAATACGACAATTTTGGAAATTAAGTTGGGACGCACGTGTCAGTCGTGTCGGGACCAATTTAATGGATTATAAAGTAGATTATTTTTATATAATCCTTATGGTCATTTTGAGTGTGCCAAGGTGTCCATAAGTATCGAGATAGTCAGAAAAGTCTACCCAGGGGTTTAGTTTGGGATTTGGACCCGGGGCAATTTTAGACCAAACCGGCAACCCGGGAGGGTATTCTGGGCATTCTAAATTTTAGAGTATTAAGACCCACGAAATTTTTAAGGCTATATCAGACACTAGGTTAGGCCATTAGGGCTTTATCAAACATAGAAGCTGAGGAATCCATTCTATGAGGAAGGATAAAGGATTCTCAAGCCTTGAACCACTACCTCTACACCTTTTGCACCGACGTCACTACCAATCCGTGGATCGAAAAGAGAGGATCTCTCCTATATCATCTTCTCCAAAGGATCAAAACTTCCATTTGAGGCAAGATATTTAACTTGTTATGATTCAGTAAATATATTATCCCTGGTAGTTCAGAATTGGAGACTAAACTTGAAATATTGATAATTTCATGAATTGGGAGAATATAATCTTGAATATGGGTAGGTTTTGCATGTATATAAATTCTGGAAAAATTAGAGAATTGAAGCAGATCCTAAATGATATAAATCATGGATTAAATCTGAGTATTTGTCTATCTTGAATTGATAAAAGTTATCCTAGGGTTTAAACATGAAAACTTGATGAACAATTAAATGTGTATGCAATTTTCGTGATGATTTGATGATTCTGGAACATTAGAAATCATGTCTCCAGGTTGTTAAGTATGTTTACTTTGGGGAATGGGATCATGTAATGAATTTTGGAGACAAAATGATGGCCAAAAATGCTAGAATTCTGGGTTGTAACTGGTCGATCGATCGATCCACATTCATAGTCGATCAATCGACTGGTTCGATCGATCGACATCTATAGTCGATCGATCGACTACCCTTGTATTTGTGATAAAATTTCCTTTTAAGGTTTAACTAATCCTGGCTTTTAAGAATTATTGGTGTGGACTATTTGAATATATTGGGACTTAGGGAAGGTCTATATGGGTGTATTTGAGGCCTGAAAAATATTAGTTTGGTTTAGGATTAAGTGATTAACTTACGACTGTCTATGAGTGAGTTATGATTGGAAATTATGGGAACATGAATTTAATTTAGACAAACAATAACTTAAGGTTAAAGACAGTAGTAGGGGGACTTTAAACTACTGAAATAACCTTAGAGACAAGTGGGAGACTTAGTAACCTTTTGGGATAGGTTTAAGTACTCAGATTTATACGACGTGTGTTGTCGCGCTAAATATTTTATGTAGAATAATCGGGATGAAACTATACTATGTATGAGACTTATAATATAGGATAAGAGTATACCTATATTGAAATGATGATTACTTAGGTTGTGTGATTACCTAGTATATGGATTATTATGTGCATGAAATACCTTCCGTACTTGCTATCATGTGAGGTTGTTGGAAGAGGATAATTTTATCTTGTGTGCCTTTGGGGGGATTTAGAATTGATACCTCAAGAACATAGGGCTGTGAAGAATTATTTGTGAGTTGATAAGTTAGCTGACTATGAAAGCGTATGTATGTGCATGACCCATAGGTATGTGAACTATGTTTTCCTCCAATATATGTGATTTGTATTGATACGGTTCCTGAGTGATTCGAAAGTCGTGATCCTTACATACGTGATGTATCGAGATTTGATTGTAGAGTATGCATTTACCGTAGCTCAGCCTAAGGGTTCCATATGTGTATATATGTATTGAGAGTGATATAAATATATACTTGAGATTGTTCTACCCTGTTGCTTGGTAGATGAGTTAGGTTGAGACCTATAGAATAATGTAAACTTATGGAAATTCAAAGTGAATGTTAAGTTAATTAAAATTTATTAATAAATAATGGTAATGGAATTCCATGGTATTTAGGAAATACGAGTGGCTCAATATAGTAATCCTTATAGATAAAGATTTGTTAATGACAAGATAAGTGGGTAGCGTAGCTAGGATGAGTAATAAATATGCCTTAGGCATGCATAATAGTTGAGGGGTAAGAATCTCAAGTGAGAGCACGTGACTAACATGTATATGATATTTACTGTTTAATGCAATTTAAACACTTGCTATTTTAAACTATTTTTCACATCGGGCTCTGACCCGTTTGCTTCCAAATCTAATTTTGTTTTGTAAAACCTTTTAGGTTCCCAGCCACAGGGATGCCAAACATAAGAGTTCCATTTTATTGACGTGTTGTAGCTGCTATGGAAGTTGTAGGATCTTGGCATTAGACGCTTCAACCATCTATATTTGATTCTTACAGAGTTATCTACATCAGTTAGGGCATGTCGCCCATTTTCATTTAGAGATAGCAATTCAGACTTTCATTTTCATTTCAGTTTTTGGATTTACTTAGATATTCAGACTTTTATATTGGGATTATTTGTCATTGAGACTATATTTGGAGTGTTACTCAAGACTCTGTTATTTCTTTCTATTAATTATTCCTATGAGATTGTTTATGTGAGTGTTGAATGTTTGGTTATTTATTACTTGGTTGTAAGTTAATTTAAATAAAAATTTGGCATCTCACTTTTTAAATATTAGGTGGCTAGTAATTAATAAAATATTTTCGACAGTGATGCTAAGGCTGAACCAACTTGATATTATACACTAATTTAATAAAGGAGTAGCTACCTGGTATTTAATTAGATGGGGTGTCTCATAATATCTCTCCTAATTTCGTAGGTAATTAATGCCCCAAAATAGAAATTACCAAAACGCCCTCCCGGGATGCCGGTTAGGCCTAAAATTGCCCCGGGACCCAAACTAAACCACTGGGTAGACTTTTCTGACTAACTCGACCCTTCGGAACTCAATAGTGCACTCGAAATGACGATTTTAATTACTTATAAATAATTTACTTTTATTACATTAATTTAGTCCTGACACGACGACACGCACGTCCCAACATAATTTCTGTAACTTTCGTATTTCTCACTTGAGACAATTTATATCACTTCGCAATAATATCCACAATTATATATTACTTTATTTGCTCAGTAATATTCAATAAAGTTCTCACTAACAATTACAAAATCTTATCTCGCTAGTTAATATTAATTTTAATCTGGATTATTTATCAATTAATTTCCCATATTTAATTGAATTAATCCAATATGTAAAAATCATAAAAATACAGGGTGTTACATAACGTAGTCCTAATCCAAAACTCCCATAAAAACATTTCCTTTTAGTTGTAGTTTTTATCCTTAAATTTCAAGCCCTTAGATATTGTGGTTTAGTTAGTATGATATTAACTGAGCTATCTGGTAATGATGTAGCAAGGTTTGTTACCAATGGGGAAACTATAATTTTATCTCTAGATGGGATTGGGTTTTGTAAGGTTTGTGGGTTTTTGGTTTTATTTATTGGGTTGTTATTGGGGTCAATTACTTTATCGTCCCCAAAACACACACACACACACACACACACACACACACACACACACACACACAGATATATATATATATATATATATATATATATATATATATATATATATATAGGGTAGCGCTAAATGCGCTCCTACTAAAACCTAACACTACAGTCTTTTGTTATAATAAACCCCTAGACATAATTATCCTGCTTGATCACAAAACCCTCTAAAGCTGAGGATATCCAATATATAACTAATATATATAATTATATCCGAACATTCTTACTCCACTAAAATTCAAATCCATATTAAAACCATTTTCAGTCAATTTTTATATATTTTTTTAATTTATAAGTAGAGCTGATATTTCACTATTACTTTTGTTAATCAAAAGAAAACTTAAAAAATGCTTTTAACTTTATAAATTTATTTGTAAAATATTTACTTTCATTTTTTATACCGAGCCTAATAAAATTGGACCCCTCCAAATCTCAATTAAAACTTTTATTTATCTAATATTTTTTTTACTTAGCATGAATACCACCCAAATAAAATAGGTACAACACGATATGACATATTTTTCACTTAACACAAATACATCATTATCAAGACACGACACAATATCGTATTTTGTTACCTAATGCAAAGAAACAAAATAAAAATGTCACGACATGAATTTTATTTATTTTACTAAACACAAACACAACACAATTGAAAAGATACACACGTAACATGAAATCATTATATTCCACTTAATACGAACACAACAAAAAAAAAGCGAGACAAAATCCTTTTTTTTACTAAATACGAAAACGACCCAATAAAAACACGACAGAATATGGCATATTATATATTTTTATATAATGCAAACGCAAATCTTATATTTTTTTATATGTGTTAAAATACAACAAGACACGAAATCTTACTTTCTTACTTATTACAAACCAATTAAAAATTACACATTGCGATTATGAATTTTTATTTTTTAACTAACACGATCACGATCCAAAAAAACGCGACATGGCATGGAGTCATATCTGATCTCCTATACATACCGCTGGCGCGGACCAATATCTTAGAAAAAATGGTTTGCGTCAGCGGTATGTATAGGTGGTCGGACTACTTATACATACCACTAGTGCAAACCATTTTTTTAAAATAGAAAAATAATTTTTTTACTATTTAAAAAAAAATGGTCCGCGTCAGCTGTATGTATAGATTGTCGGATCGCTGATGATCATTCTTTTTTTATTTTTTTTTTTGAGAAGCATTAAGGTCATTTTTGTTTTGGGTATTAAAATAGAAGTAATTGGTATATTAATGATGTGGCAATTTCACATCATTAAGTAGGGGTTTTATATCCGGATGGACGGTCACTGTAGTGGGGCTCAAGAATAATTGATGGAGACCAAGCCCCGAATAATCCTATTTTTTACTTAACATGAACAAAAGCCAAATAACGAATATTTAAAATGTGAATTATTTGCAGCTTTCAAATTATTTTGTAATCCTTTTTATTAAAAAATTAGTACTGTTATAAAATATGTATTTAGTGGATGCCCACTAGTATTCCACTATTATTAAATAGTCTATTGTGATACCTTATTTTTTACTATAAATAAGCATTATACCCTTCGAGTATTCATATGTTAGTGAAATGAAGAAACTTTATTAACAATTAAATATTTTAAACATTTTATTTTACAACAGATACATTATATATAAAAAAACTATTAAACATATTATATAAATAAAATAATTTGTTATTTAACTGCTTTTCAATTTATAAAAAAACTGTAAATATTTTTAAAAATATTTTTCATTTTAAAATACATTATATTATTTATAACAAAATAATATAAACTATTTATTAAAAAAGATTAACTATTTTATATAAATAAAAACTGAAAAATATTTAAAAAATAATTAAGACAGTTTTTCTATTAAAAACAATTTTATTCATAATCAAGACAGTCTTTATCTTACACGAATTTTTTTTTTTCTAAAACGGTTAAACATTTTATATTAAAACAGTTTTGTTCTTTTATAAAACAGTTAGAAAAAGTTTAAAAAAAAGTTAAGAGAATACTAGTTATTTTAAAAAATTATCCTTAAAACTATTATTTAAAATTATAGATATGTAGACTTGTTTTAAGTAAAGGAGAAGCAAATCTCGGGTTTGGAGAAGATAAATGATGAGCATTGATGCAAGGGATTAATGGTCTTTTTTAGAATTTAGAAACAAAGGTGGAGTGCCTTAGTATTTGTTTGGAGCGAGAATAGCATAACCTTATATATATATATATATATATATTGTAAAAAAGACACATATTTTTAGCTTAACCTATTTAGTCCCTCAAAAACCCATTTACCCAATATTCTCTTATTTTTAATGGTTAGTATTAGTGGAAGCCCCTCCCCCCTCCCCCAACCCCAACCCCACTGCCAGAGCTCTGGCATCGGCGATCTCCACCGGAGCTCCGATGACTATATAATATTATCTCATTTTAAATGGTCCGCGCTAGCGGCATCCCCTCCCCTCCCCACCTCCCCCACCCCTTCCCCCACACCACCTCCCTATTGTTCGAGATCCGGTAGCTCTCGCGGGCACTCTGGCGACCCCCATCGGATCTCTGACGGTCTCGCCAGATTCTCGATGGTCATGACACCAAAACAGGCAATGTAATGTCCCGGGCTTGATTTATGGATTCCCTGTGGTCAACCAGGTCAAATCCGAGCGTTAGGTGTGGAGTGTGATGAGACAACCTAAATAATGTTGCTAATTATTAGTGTTTCACTTGTTGAGCTTGCAATTCCAATTTATATTAATATACATGAAGGACCCATGGAAAGATTCTTCATAATACAATCATATGCAACTACTAACGTAAAATAAGAAGGATACTTACCTGTACAACGCACTCAAAATTCCTATTGTAATAAAGAGAAGGGAATGAGCCGAATGCATAGTGAAAAATAAAACAATGCAATATATAATCGAAAGCCAGAGAAGAGATTCTAACATGTTATATCTATGTGTACATGCAACTACCACACACACACACACACACACACACACACACACACACACACACACACACACACACACACACACACATATATATATATATATGCCGTTCGCGATATTGATTCAAACCGATTTGCAAATTTCCAAATCAAGCTTATTTAATTGGATGTCTAAACTTGATCAAACCAAATTCAATTTTAATTCAGCCCCTATGCATGCATCTAAGTGTTTTAAAGCATTAAATCATTCAAATCATGCATATAAAACAAAGACGACAAATTCAGGAAAAAAAATCTTTTGGGTAAAACCCTTTTTATCACATTAAAAAGTTTACAAGACCATTGACTTACATACAACCTGATAATCTCAAACAAGTGTAATGCACAGTGTCTTCGTTAAACTTTCAAAGCAATGGGTGACAGCAAATACCCGAAGGTGTCGGTTCGTCGTCTTTCGCGAGGGATCCCGCAAGATCTCCAGGTGGTCAACAATGAATCAACGGGTAGCCGATCCACAATGACACGTAGTCATAAAAACTCTGTAGAGATTTACTCCACAATATCACGCAACCCTCTCTTGTAGAGATCTCCAACAAAGTATAAACAATAACAAACTATGTTTTGGGTTCTACAAAATAACTCACACAAAAGTAATTGGGATTTGTGAATTGCAAAACAAAACCTTGAACCCTTTAAAATGGTTGGAGAATAAAATAAACACTAAAAAATGTATTATGTTCAAAGCCAGCATTTCTCCACACGAAAATATAGTAGCCTGACACAAAATATATAATAAAATTGAGGCGGTGATGTGTCAGCATAAAACTCCTCTCGTTCGAACTACATGTTCTCGTTTGAACGATATTGTATCTCGTTTGAACGATATTGTATCTCGTTTGAACGAGATAAGTTGTCGTTTGAACGACAATCAGTGATCCCTTTTAAAAAACTTTCAGACTTTTAAATGTTGGAAACCTCAAAACTTAGAACTGCTTACGGGATCAGGAAACATATATCCAAAACTTTTATAATAAAATGTTTTTAAAAATAAAAACCATTTACAAAAATTTCAAAAACCATTTTAACTTTTATAAAAATATCCCAACACTTTTAATGAGAAATTTAAATGGAACTTAAACATAATTTACCAAATTCATCCTTGTTGGGATTAAATGTTTATGTCTTCTTGTAATTTGGATTTGTCTATTGTAGATGTAATATTCTCAATCCGTAGATGACCTGTAGCGGTATATGACATAATAAATTGTGACGGGCAATGTCCTTACAAATCTACCCCTATCTCTATGATGGTACAAAATAAAATTATCCGAATTATCAACTTAAAATGACCTATACAAATCTACCCTCCCAAAAACAAAAGTGGAAAGATAAAATGACAAGTCTTCAAACATTGCTTCAATAATTAATTTTTCAAAAGTTCAAGCTTTTCTCATCAGGGTGTGCAATCCAAAAATCTTCAATTGTACCTACACACATGAGACAAAACAAATACCTCGTGACATATCGAGTTTGAAATGATATATGCATAAACGTGAAAGCATAATCAAATCTCCCCCATACTTAAACTCCCCCATAAAATCATAATTCGTTCTACCCCTTTTTATTTGTCCGAAATAGATAAGGAAAAGAATAAACAATATCAATGAAATCGGGGTGTCATGGTAAACCAAGGCAAACAAACTATTTTTTATTTTTCAGTTTTTTTCATACAATAATGCAAAAATTATGTTACAAAAATAACACACCATGAATTTATACTAAGATAACCAAATCATGGATACAAAATGAATGGTTATGAACAAATTCGATAGGAAAATCGACTTAATAATGACATGTGAGCAAGATGCATAGGTGTACTCCTAATGTATGAACATCAAAAGAGTTATTAGGTGCAAAAAAGTGAATTTAGATGGCATCATCTTAATCATATCAATAAATCAAAGTGTAAATGATTTTCACACCAATAACGTCCAAGACTTATGTAATGCTTTTTCATGACTTTCAAGGATGTGCAAAACGTATGAAATTCCATACAAACTCCCTCATTAAAAGATAATGCTTTTTATTTTTCTTATGAGGTGATGAATCTAAAACCTATTGGCCCATTTTTGTCATATATTTCTTTTTATTGCCTTTTATTCTCTTTGGGCTCTTTTAAATCTCATTGGACCCCGGATAATTTTCAATACCTAACTTTTTTAGGTCCATTTAAATGGTGGCTTTATCACAAAGGAAAAGATAAATACCTTTTGCATCCCTTTTCCGTTTTACAAAATTAATCACACAAACTTATAAATGATTTATATCATGCACTACTTTTTTTTTATCAAGTTTTATCGCATTTGGTTCCTTGTATAGACAGAATTGAGATGGAAACAATCAACCAACATGTTATAGACAATCACAAGTCAAACGAATCCGTGCATGTGTGCAATAAAGGACAAATAAGTCAAACATGTAGGTAGCAACACTATATATCATCTCAAAGACTCTAAACTTTGAAAAGAAAATGAATGACACGACATATTGTCTCAAAACATTACTAAATAGTCACATGGATAAATGAAATGAAATTATGACATGGTCATCCTAAGTGTCAATTCATATAAAGTGCTAAACAAAATACAAAAATCTTTTTGTATTTTTCAAAAAAATTTCAATATAAAATCTTTTTGTATTTTTCAAAATTTTTCCAAACAAATATATAATACAAAAAGTATAATTGTCATAACACTGACAAGAATATATCAAGACGCACAACTAGCATATGACAAATAAGAAAACACAATCATCTATATGATATGGCAAGAGAAGAATCATGTGCAAGCAATGGAGAATCAACTAGTCTCACATCTAGTCCCTCTAAAAGTGATTTCCTAACCCAAATAGGTGTACATCGACACGTGGGGGGTTTTGGGAACCGAGGAAACACTAGAGTTCAATTTCCTAGGACTATTTCGAAGATCGAAATAAAAACGCCTAAGGTGACCTTTCCTACCACAATATGAACATGTTAAACGGGTGGAACAACAACTATGGGTCGACCTTTTCTAATGTCTTTGGAAATGGTTGACCCTCTAAAACAAGTTATGGTTTTGGCTACAACACTCGAAGCATGCGAACCAGAAGAGCCATTACCATCACTACACCAACTACTTGAGTCTTTCAAATTATTTTTCAACTCCAAAATTTTTTACTGAAGCAAAGAATTAGACTCTTCCAATTTCAGGGGCTCCTTTTTGAAATAATAAATCAAACATAAAGGGTTATCTCGCTCACTCTCAATTAAAAGAAATTCATCCCTAAGAGTCTTTTCACGTGCCGTAAAATCATTAATTAAACTATTATCCTTAACGACACAAATAAGAATCCTAGAATTTTTAAAGTTCTCCAATTCTTTTTCCAAAACAAGAATTCTATCACCACTCTCCTTTTTGGACAATTTTAAAGCATTAAAGTCCTGGTCCAAAGAAAACAAATTTTCATGATAAAAATTTCTTTAATTTTGAACCGTTTGCAAAAGATCCATCACGGATTTAAAACGAGAATTTTCTTTTTCTAAAACTTCAATTCTTTTCGCAAACGTCAATTTTAAACTATTTAAATCATCAAAACTATGACTCGTGTCAACAGGAGGGGACACCCAATTACATAAGTGCTCCATTGGAAAAAAAATGCGATTTTTCACAAAATTGATTTTTCAAAAAAATCAATTTCACACAATTTATGCTAAAAATAGGAATACGTAATAAATTAGTGTAACTTGCTTGGATATCAATTTGAAAATTCCATGTGCGATATTGATTCAAACCGATTCGCAAATTTTCAAATCAAGCTTATTTAATTGGATGCCTAAATTTGATCAAACCAAATTCAATTTTAATTCATCCCTTATGCATCCATCTGAGTGTCTTAAAGCATAAATCACTCAAATCATGCGTATAAAACAAAGACGAAAAATTCAGGAAAAAAACCTTTCGGGTAAAAACCTTTTTTTCACTTTAAAAAGTTTATACGACCATTTGAACAAGATACGCTGTCGTTTTAACGACAGTTAGTGATACCTCTTACAAAAACTTTTAAAGTTTTAAATAACTTGGAAACGTTAAAACTGAGAACTTCTCACGATATCAGGAAACATTTATCCAAAACTTTTATGATAAATTTTTTTTGAAAAATAAAAACCATTTATAAAATTTCAAAAACCATTTTAACTTTTATAAAAATATCCCAACACTTTTAATGTGAAATGTAAATGGAACTTAAACATAATTTACCAAATTCATCCTTGTTGGGATTTAATATTGAAGTATTTCTTGTAATTTGGATTCGTCTCTTGTAGATGTAATCTTCTCAATTCTTCGACGACTTGTAGTGGTATACGGCATACTAAATTGTGAGGACAATGTTTTTACAAATCTACCCCTATCTCTATGCCGGTACAAAATAAAAATATCCGAATTGTCAACTTAAAATGACCTATACAAATCTACCCTCCCAAAAACAAAAGTGGAAAGATGAAATGCCAAGTCTTCAAACATTGTTTCAACAATCAACTTTTCAAAACTTCAAGCTTTTCTCTTCAGGGTGTGCAATCCAAAAATATTCAATTGTACCTACGCGCATGACACCAAACAAATTCCTCGTGATGTATCGAGTTTGAAATGATATAAGCATAAACATGAAAGCATAATCAATTATCCCCCATACTTAAACCCCCCCATAAAATCATAAATCGTTCTCCTCCTTTTTATTTGTTCGAAATAGACAAGGAAAAGAATAAACAATATCAATCAAATCGGGGTGTCACAGTAAACAAAGGTAAACAAACTATTTTTTTTTCTATTTGTTCCATGGAATAATCCAAAAATGATGATACAAAAATCACACACCATGAATTTATACGAAGATAGCCAAATCATGGATACAAAATGAATGGGTGTGAACAAATTCGATAGGAAAATTGACTCAATCGTGACATGTGTGCAAGATGCCGAAGTGTACTGCTAATGAATGAACACCAAAAGAGTACTTATGTGTAAAAAAAAATTAATTTAGATGACATCGTCTTAATCATATCAATAAATAAAAGTATAAATGATTTCCACACCAATAACGTCCAAAACTTATGTAATGTTTTTTCATGACTTTCAAGGACGTGCAAACCGTATGAAATTTCATCCAAACTCCCTCATAAAAAGATAATGCTTTTCATTTTTCTTATGAGGTGATGAATCTAAAACCTATTGGCCCATTTTTGTCATATATTTCTTTTTATTGCCTTTAAATCTTTTCATGCTCTTGTAAACCTCATTGGACCCCAGATAATTTTCAATTCCTCAATTTTTTAGGTCCATTTAAACGATGGCCTTATTGAGAAGGGAAAAATGAAACACCTTTTTCAAAATAAATCACACAAACTCACAAACGGTTTATATCACGCACTACTTTTTTGTTAAGTTTCATCGCATTTTGTTCGTTGTATAGACATAATTGAGATGGAAACACTCAACCAACATGTGATTGACAAGCACAAAAGTCAAACAAATCTTTGCATGTGTGCAATAAAGAACAAATGTGTCAAACATGTAGGAAGCAACACTATATATCATCTCAAAGACTCCAAACTTTATAAAGCATATGAATGACACAACATATTGTCTCAAGACACTATCAAATAGTCACATGGATAAATGGAATGAAATTGTGACTCGGCCATCCTAAGTGTCAATTCATATAAGGTGCTAAACAAAATACAAAAATCTTTTTGGATTTTTCAAAAATTTATCAAAATAAATTCTTTTTGTATTTTTTAAAAATTTTCAAAACAAAAATCTAATGCAAAAAGTATACATTTCATAACACTAACAAGAATATATCAAGAAGAACAAATAGCGTATGAAAAAAAACACAATCATCTATATGATATGGCAAGAGAAGAATCATGTGCAAGAAATGGAGAATCAACTAGTCTCACAACTAGTGACTCTAAAAATGATTTCTTAACCCAAATAGGTGTGCATCAACATGTGGGGGTTTTGGGAACCAAGAAAATCCTAGACTTCAACTTCCTAGGACTTTTTCGAAGATCGAAATAAAAATGCCTAAGGTGACATTTCCTACCACAATATGAACATGTGTAAATGGGTGGAACGATACCTATGGGTTGAAATTTTCTAATATTTGTGGAAATGGTTGACCCTCTAAAACAAATAATGGTTTTGTTTATAACACTCGAAGCCTGAGAACAAGAAGAGCCATTACCTTCACTACACCAACTACTCGAGAGTTTCAAATTATTTTTCAACTCCAAATTTTTTTACTCAAGAAAATAATTACACTCTTCCAATTTTAGGGACTCCTTTTTCAAATCATAAATCAAACCTAAAGGGTTATCTCGCTCACTCTCAATTAAAATAAATTTATCCCTACGAGTCTTTTCACGTGCCGTAAAATCATTAATTAAACTATTATCCTTAACAGCACAAATAGGAACCCTAGAATTTTTAAAGTCCTTCAATTCTTTTTCCAAAATAAGGACTCTATCATCACTCTCCGTTTTGGACAATTTTAAAGCATTAAAGTCCTGGTTCAAAGAAACAAAAAATTTCAGGAAAAAAATCTCTTTGATTTTGAACCGTTTGCAAAAGATACATTGTGGATTTAAAATGACAATTTTCTTTTTCTAAAATTTCAATTCTTTTCGCAAACGTCAAATTCAAACTATTTAAATCATCAAAACTATGACTCGTGTCAATAGAAGGGGACACCCAATTACATAAGTGCTCCATTGGAAAAATTGCGATTTTTCATAAAAATGATTTAAAAAAAAAAATCATTATCACACAATTTATGCTAAAAATAGGAATATGGGATAAATTAGCGTAACCTGCTCTAATACCAATTTATAAATGCCTTGTGAGATATTGATTCAAACCGATTTGCAAATTTCCAAATCAAGCTTATTTAATTGGATGTCTAAATTTGATCAAACCAAATTCAATTTTAATTCAGCCACTATGCATGCATCTATAATTATCCTCTCGCCTCTCTCTCTCTCTCTCTTTCTCTCTCTCTCTCTCTCCAAGAATTGTGGAAACCCTAGTACAATGACGGCGCTGACACCTGAAACAAGTGCAACGCCAGCCATCTCGTCATGCCAAGATCCCAAGACTGTAGATCGAAAGGCTTTAAAGTCTTTTGCGAAGATTCTATCTAACAGGAAAACTGTGGTTAACAATAATACTATCCGTCCTACAACTCAGTACAAAGGAGAGGTAGCCATTTTTTTTTCTAATGAAGATATTTTTGCTATGGTCGCCCCATTGAAACATGCGTTAATAGGACAGTTTCAACATGGACGTCCCTCATTGGAAACTATCAGAAAAACGTTTTTAACCTTCTCCCTCAAAGCAGGCTTTTCGATGGGTCTTTTAGATTCTAAACACGTCCTTATACGACTTTACTGTGAAGAGGATTTTCATCGCATGTGGCTACGTAATATGTGGTATATCCATAGATTCCCTATGAGGGTCATTAAATGGTCGAAAGATTTCAAAGCTAACGTTGATAGTCCTTTGGTGCCGGTGTGGGTGTACCTTTCGTATATCCCTGTCCACTTCTTTTCCAAATCAGCGTTATTCTCCATTGCTAACTTTATTGGTAACCCTATCAAACTTGATGAGGCAACCGGTTCTCTAGCTCGACCTAGTATGGCAAGAATTTGCGTGGAGGTTAATGTGACTAAGAAGCTGCCCAGTAGAATTTGGTTAGGGACGGCTGAAGAGGGTTTTTGGCAGAAAATTTGTTATGAGAACCTACCATCTTCTTGTAGCTGCTGCTCAAAACTGGGTCATGTTAGTATTGATTGTAACAAGGAAGATAAAGAGCAAGACAGTCATAATGAGGAGATAAAGGAAACTACTACAACAGTTTCAAATAAGGTGGGCAAATTAATGTGGAAACCTTCTCACAAGGTGCGAGTGATCAATACAGGAGATATGCAGGAAGACCGAGCTAGAGAAAATAATAAAGAAGTGGTGGTAGCTGGCACAACAAATAATGAAGTGGTAAACATGGCCGTTAGTGCTGGGCAAAAATCTCAAATAACTTCTAATTCATTTGAAGCTCTTGCAGATGATAACACGGATAAGGAAGAAGGAGAAATTCGAACAAATAATGAGGAGAATGATGAAATTTATAGGAGGCAAGAAGATCCTAAGGAGATTCTATCAGAGAGTTGGGATTTTGACATGGATGAAGTGCCAAAAATTCAGAAAGTGATAATGGACCCTACTACCATAAAAAAATACTTTCTTTCACCAAGGGCTCCTAGATTGTCAACAGAGAAAAATATTATGGAAGATTGGCGACACCTCTATGCATCGGACTCTGAATCTACGTTGGTAAGGTAACTAAATGATGATTGGAAGTCTTTTTCAAAAGGATTATCAGAAAAATTTCCACGCCTCGATAAAAAAGAATTGCTGGTTAATACAAAACTGGAAGAAGATGGATTTACAGTGGTAAAAAGAAGGAGACCCAGGAAGAACTACTCAGTTACCCAGAAATCTAATATAACGACTCGGTCAGGAGGTAAGGCATCAAACACTATTTCTTTTGTAGTTTCCAAATGATACAAACACTTTTTTGGAATATAAGAGGGGTGGGTAATGGTCCATCTATTAGAAGATTGAAAAGACTTATTTGATTACACTCGATCAGTGTTTTGGCTTTAATAGAACCGAAGGTTGATGACACTAAAATGGTGGAAGTGTGTAAGAAAATAAAATTTGAGGGAGGAATGGCCAATACTACAAATAAAATCTGGATTTTATGGAATAAAAATTGGAAGGTGCATTTAGCTCATAACGGGATTCAAACACTCTCTCTATGGTTGGATAATCCTTTCTTTGGTAGTCCTTTTGTTTTTACAGCTGTATATGGGAAATGTAAAAGAGATGAAATATTGGAATTGTGGAACGAGCTAGAGTCTATATCAAGGATTGGGGACATGAAATGGGTAGTGGCTGGGGACTTTAATATAGTAGCAAAGAGCGAAGAAAAAATTGGAGGTAATGAGGTGAATTGGGAGGGAGTCATGGATTTCAATATGTCTATGATAAATGTTGGGCTTCAAGAAATTAAATTTACTGGTTCTAGTTTTACGTGGTGCAACAATAGAGAGGGTAATGCTCGGATATGGGCGAGATTGGATAGAGTGATGGGAAATTCAGAATGGAATAATGCAAAGTTTTCTAGCTCAGTGGATCACCTAAACAGGGCTAAATCGGATCACAGTCCTCTACTTCTGAAAATTAAAGATGCAGATAAAGAGAATCCAAGATCTTTTAAATTTTTATCATTCTGGACTAAAAATGACGAATTTATCAAAGTAGTGAAACAAGCCTGGGATTATGAAGTTCAGGGTAAGCCTCTAAACATCTTTGCTGATAAACTTAAAAGGGTAAAATCCTTCCTAAAAATTTGGTCGAGAAGCAAATATGGTGACATTTTTCAAGCTGCTCGTAAAGCAGAGGATGACATGCTGGGGATAGAAAAGGAGTTTGACTTGAGCCCCTCTGTGGAAAATCGGATTAAGTTTCACAAAACACAAGCGGAATAATTAAGAGCTTTAAACATTGAAGAGGAATTCTGGGCGCAGAAAGCTAGAGCGAGATGGGCAAAGGAGGGTGATGCAAATTCAAAGTTTTTTCATGCCATAACAAAGAAAAAAAGGTCAGCTCTAACAATAACTAAACTTCAAAATCAGCACATGCAATGGGTGACGAAAGAACAGGAGCTGGAAACGGAAATAGTGGCTTGGTTCAGAAACCTGCTATGCTCCGATAACACCATGCGTAGCAGTGGCAGTGGTACTAACACCGACTGCCATCTTTACAGGTCCGGTCCAAGTGAAGCGGAGTCGTCTAGCATATGGGACTGCATTCCCAAATCTGTAGTAGAAGCAGACAATCTGATCATTAGCGCAGTGCCAATTATAGACAAAATTCAGGAGGCAATATATGACATGAATAGCGAAGGGGCATCAGGACCAGATGGGTTCAACGGTATGTTTTTTAAAACTTGCTGCCAGGTTATCAAAGAGGATCTTCATAAATCTATTGGTTCCTTTTTTGTTGGGGAGGAGCTTCCAATTAGTTGGACATCAACTCATGTGGTTTTGATACCAAAAAATGACAATCCGAAAAGCTGTGAAGAAATTCGTCCCATTAGTCTATGTAATTTCTCGTCTAAAATTATCTCAAAATTTTTTACGAAAAGACTGGGTCATAGTCTTCCAAAAATCATCTCTCCAACTCAATCTGGGTTTATCAAGGGCCGATCGATTCTGGATAATATTTTACTTGCACAGGAAATGATGACAACTTTTACAAGGAAAGTGAGGGGTTCAAATATTATTTTAAAGTTGGATATGTCTAAAGCTTATGATAGAATGTCTTGGCTTTTCATCATTAAAACTCTAAGGCGATTCGGTTTCTCAGAGATAGTGATTGACTTATTTTGGAGATTGATTTCAAATTGTTGGTATTCTATAGTGGTTAATGGGAAGGCATGTGGTTTCTTTAAATCCAAAAATGGGGTCAGACAAGGGGATCCATTATCACCGGCTCTCTTTGTGATAGCCTCAAAAGTTCTTAATCAGGGAATTCAAAAAATAATGGAAAGTGGAAAGATGATACATTTTGCTCTAACAAGGGGATGCCCTATTATTTCTTCTTTTTCTTTTGCAGATAACACACTTATTTTTGCAAATGGAGATAAACGATCACTCAAAGCATCTCATGGAGTTCTTAAAGGAATATGAAATGGAATCGGGGCAAGTGATTAACCAAAATAAATCTTCCTTTCATCTTCCAGGAAACGAGGCAAGAGGAGCGAAAAAAGTCATTGAAAATATCACTGGGTTCAAAAGAAAAAATCTACCAATTATTTATTTGGGGATCCCATTATTCTCCGGAAAGAAAAAGAAAGCATACTTTTCAGTTTTCATTGACAAACTGGTAGGGAAAATAAATCAGTGGAATCACCATTGTATATCTCAAGCAGGTAGAGTGACACTAATAAAATCTATGGCAGAATCCATGCACCTTCATCTTCTGGCCGCTGTCAATCCTCCGGTAAACATTCTCACCCATATAGATAATTTACTTGCTCAATTTTTATGGGGGAATCAAGAAGAGAAGACAAAATTTCACTGGGTGAATTGGCAAAATATTTGCAAACCAAAATAAGAAGGCGGGTTAAACCTCAGATCAATGATTGACCTTTCATCAGCATATGCTCATAACTTGTGGTGGAAATTTTTTAATACAAATTCGTTGTGGTCCCAATTTATACATGCTAAATATAAAAAACTGGAGGCCCACAATTTTAAGGGCACAATTTCAATGTCATCACAGGTGTGGAGGAGAATGCAAAATGTTGGTGAGGAGTTCTTGGAAAATTATGATTTAATTTTTGGGAAATGGACATTAGAACAAAATGGGATTTTCACACTCAAATCATCTTGGCACTTTGTGAGAGACAAAGGTTGTATCCAAAAGTCTTATTCTATAATTTGGGATAAGAGAATCCCCCGAAAAATTTCATTTTTCATGTGGCGATTGATTCATAAGGGCATTGCTATAGATGAATTTATTAAGAAACTGCATATTCCTTTTGTGTCTAAATGTAGATGTTGTAGTATGGCTTGTGAAGAGGATCGAGATCATCTATTTTGGGCAAGCTCAATTGCCCAATCTCTTTGGAAAAGATTCTATAATATTCTGGGAATAAGGCACAATTCATCAAATTTAAATGGAAATCTGATGAGCTGGTGGATTAATTCTAAAGGATACAAGATTAGAGGCATTCTATGTCGAATTATTCCAACATTCACCTGTTGGTACTTATGGTGTGCTAGGAATAAAAGTATGTATGAGGGAGTGCCGATGAAGGAATCGTCCATTCTTATTCAGATTTGTGAGGAGATTAAAGTTGCTTTTAGAAATTTTCCTTTTCAGGGACCGAAAACTAGATATTGTATTGATACTATAGAGGCTTTTTCTTTGTTAGGTGTGCAGAGATCTGATGTAGCCACCGGTGGGGGGCTTTTCCCCATCAGATAATCTTTAATAAATTCCAGATTTCTAGTTAAAAAAAAGTGTCTTAAAGCATTAAGTCATTCAAATCATGCATATAAAATAAAGACGACAAATTCAGGAAAATAAATCTTTCGGGTAAAAACCTTTTTATCACTTTAAAAACTTTACAAGACCATTGACTTACATACAACCTAATAATCTCCCACAAGTGTAAGGCACGATGTCTTCATCAAAACTTCAAAGCAATAGGTGACAGCGAATACCCGCAGGTGTCGGTTTGTCGTATTCGGCTAAAGATCCCGCACGAGCTCCAGATGGTCAATAATGAATCAATGCGCAACCGATCCACAATGACACGCGGCCATAAAAACTTCGTAGAGACTTATTCCACAATAGCACGCAGCCCTCGGTTGTAGAGATTGTAACAACCCGTCCTTTTGGGGATATTTAAATTCCATAATTGGGTATAAATTAGAAATTTGAGGAATTTCTCGGAATAGTGATTTTTTGTATTTTCAAGGATTAGATGATTTTTGATGGGTGTTGTATTTACTTTTGGGATTAAGTAAATATGTCGAAGTATTTTAATTATATGTCGCCGTTAAGTAAAGCGACAAAATGTAAGATTTTTAATTGGAAAACCCATAGTGAGATGCAATGGGTTAAAATAGTGGATTACGGTCAAGTGCCTCGGATGGAAATTTTGACTGCGCGGTGAGTCTTAGAATGGCCGACATAGTCAGAAAAGAGTGTTCGATGGTCGAAATTGAGTTTCAGGATTTTTTTAAACAAATAGGGACTCACAATTGAGTAAATGAGTCATTTTTTGGTTTTAAGGGGTATAAACCATTTTTCTCCCTATATAAGGAGGGAGAGGGGGAGAAAAGAGAAAGAGAAGAGAAAAGAGAGAGAGTAAGGAAGAAAAAGAGGAGAAAAGGGAGATTTCGAGCCAACCTCCGTCGAACTCGACTCGGGATCGTCGAATTTTATCCATGAGGCAAGTGTTTACTTACTTTATTTACTTTTGAGCATAAATCTCATATCGTAGTTTGGTAATAACAAACCCTAAATATTTTGGGTTGGGTTTTCGTGGATAAAATGGGTTTTCGGGACTTAAAACGAATAAACCGCAATAATTTTCCAATTTGAGAAACTTAGGATTTAATCGAAATTAATTGTTGGTTTCGGGTTCTAGGATGTTTAGAACCCTTGTTATATGTGTTGATGTTGTTGGTTGAGGTTGTAGGAGGTTAGAGATGGAGATAAAAGCTTGGGAGAAGCTTTAATGGCCGAAACAGCTTCTCGGACAAGAAGCTGTCCGCCATGATCGATCGATCGAGGGTAGAGGATCGATCGATTGAACCATCGATCGATCGAGGGCCATGGGTCGATCGATCGACCCTTCAGGAAGTTTGACAACTTTTCCTAGTGTTAATTGGATGGGATAAATTCCAATTCTAAATTGATTCGAGGTTATTATGTGAGGAAATAAGTAATCTTTTAAGAGTAAATGGTCATCCAATGGAGGGAAATTATGGGAATTAAGTGAGTGTTTTATGTGTGTGACACTAAAATGTTATTCTCGAGGAAAATAGAATAATTGAGAAATTAGGAGGTTGGGGTTCCGAAAATAGGGTGGGGACCTCTAAACGATTATTTGGATAGGATGTAGTCCTTGGGTTTGTGGGAAGCAAATCCACAACCTATTCAATTTTAGGGTATTCAGGGTCGAATATCAATTGAGATAGTTTCAGTGGCCATTTTGGCGTATATGATTATACGTGCGGGATAACATAATTTTGTTGATGATGGTTGAGGGAATCCTAGGAGATTATTAGGATGAATTGGAGAATATCCTTATTTAGTTAAGGTAAATTGGTATATTTGGAGATATCCACGAAATCCTTAAATGGGAATAAGGTATTTATTATTTATCCAGTGAGGGAATACTTTTCGTATGGTATCATCAATATGTGAATGTATGAGTATAATTCTTTGAGAGAATCTTTGGGATTATTGGTCATTGCTATGTGTGATTGGAAATTATGGCCATTTATATATGTATATTCGAGGAGGAATATATAGTATATATATACTATGTAATTAAAGTATATGTATTATATGAATACATATGTATCTATAGGTGATGGTATATGTGTGTTTAGATGGCTGGTTTCCACAAGCTTCCCCTTTGAGTATAGGGTTGGAACAACCGAATTATATATATGCTCTAGTGCGATCCTGGGAGGTTGCGAGATGTGGGTGAATCCCTTGTCTCGAGGAGCATGGCGAGTAAGTCCCCAGGTAATTATCGTCCCGTGTTCGAGTGTGATTTATGTGATTCCCACTTGCAGGGGGAAACTGAATGCCTCCACCACTGTGTATATGTTTACCATGACCACTGAGTAAGTCTGGCTTGGTACCATGGTATATTGAGTAAACCCGAATTTTGGATCGGGACTATGAGACCGCATCCTCGAGTTATAGCTCGTTGGGATGGTTGTTATGCTTGTGTATATGGTATATTACTTGTGCATGAGAACAATGTAATATATATATCTCTATGAGAATCTCAGTCCGGGTGATAGATCCAGATGTGTATTATAAAAATGAATATAAAGTGAACCTCAGTCCGGGAGATAGATCCGGATGTGTATTATAAAAATGAATATAAAGTAAACCTCAGTCCGAGAGATATTATCCAGATGTATATTGAATTATGTATATTAGATTAAGTATGATATGTATATCATTATATAGTCTGTATATATGTTGGGTACTGAGGGTCTAATGGATCTCGATATCGACCTTGCCGCGTAGTAGTGTATAGGGGGTTCCTTGTTTGGATTTCTCTATGCTAGACACCCCACGCACGAACATGGCATAGTGTTGAGACTGGGGAGAAGTTATCCATTAGTACTTGGAATTACTAGGGTGGTTAGATGATGGGTGACGGATTAGTTAGGCAGCGTAGCTTGACTAGGATGTTTATAGGGATGCGCTTGGTGTGCACTATTAGAAGAGAGGTGAGGGGTATCTCAGGGGAGTGCGATACCAAATTTAAATATGAGTTAAAACCTATTTTTAAAAATAAAGCATTTATGCGCTTGCTAAATATTTTTCACACTCGGGCTCTAACCCGTTTATCTACTTTTTCCTCTCTTGCTCTCTCTCTCTCTCTCTCTCTCTCTCTCTCTCTCTATATATATATATATATATATATATATATATATATATATATATATATATATAAATATATAGGTGTCCAGACATAGGGACGCCTGGATGACACTTCTTTCGAGTCAGACTTATGCTGCATCAGCTGTGGATGCATGCAGGTTCTCGATAGATGCTTCTATCCTCGTAATCTAGATAGGAGGTACTGTATATATTCGGGTCAATGGCATATTTTCATTTATTTATTCTTTTATCGCCTTTTAGTGAAGCATTCGATTTGGTTGTATGATGTTTAAACCGAGTGTTCGGTTATTTTATTTCATTTCAGTTTCATTTATATAAACGGTGTGGATTTTTTAATCGTTCAGTCGTTTAAAAAGAGTAGTTAAGTAAAATTTTGACGCTAGCCTAATAGGTCATTAGTAATTAAATTGGTTTTCGACAGTGATGCTAAGAATGATCCATATGCGACTCCTGTTTTAATTTGATATAGGAGTGATCTCTCGGAATTTTATTAGTCAGGGTGTCACAGATGGTATCAGAGAATCAAGTTCTATTGTCCTTAGGAATCTGTGCGGACGTACTACTCCTTCAGTGTTGCTCTCGATTCTATATAGAGCCTCAGGATTAGGATTGTTGATTTCTCTTGTGAGATCTCGTTCTCCTTCCATAGTATAAGATTATGTAAATCTTTTGCGCGCTCGTTCGAGATTCGTGTGTGGGTCTTGGATGGCAGCAGGAGGCATGTCTTAGCTGGAGCAACTGGTAGAAGTTGGGTATGAGGACCATAGTAGAGGTCACTTCCTTTGTAGTGTCTGCTAAGGATTGTTGCAATGACTACTAAAGTATAATAGTTATGAGTACCGCAGTACCGCCGTAGTAGAGAGGGGTACTAAAGTTGAATTTCCCAGTGACGATAAGGGTTCGAAAGGGATCTGAAGGATAGTTTTAACCGTGAGTCCCCATGATTCAGCTAGAATGAGAAGAATGCAGTTTCTAAATTATTCACATAAAGATCGGCCAGAGGCAGACAGTAAATAAAGAGTAATATGGAGAAGTGAACCTTGTACCGAGGTGAGGTAGGTGCAATGAATAATGAGTCCTTTCGAGGAATGATAGGCTCACTAGATAAGTGTTGCTAACACTTATGGAGAATGGGTATGTTCGAGGACCCCATTGGTGGACATCCACCCGGGGAATTTGTTAAAATGGGGTAATTGAGGTCGGTAGTGGAATCTCCTTCTAACAAAGAAGAAGTTAGAGGTAATTAGTAAAGTGATTGTCTGGATCGCGATAATGGAGTCCAAGATACTGATAATTTTATCATGGTTAAGAAGTCCAGTGATGAAAGTAATGATGTGGAGTGCGAAGCCGCACGGGTGTCCTTTCCCAATAGGAATAAAGGACAAGGTTAGGGTGCCTAGTTGGGGCATAGAGTTAAGAAATTTTGGTTTAGTTAGGACAAGTGTACCAGGTTTGAGAACCAATTATAGTAGTTAACTGCGAAGTTGTTGTTTTGAATTTCACCTCAGAAGGAAGATGTATAATTGGCGTGGCTAGATAAAGTCTCGGTGTTCGTTAGCCCTAGACTCGTGTGTGTAAATTGAGCTTTGTGGCGGTATCGATAACATTACGTAATATATGCCTATGTGTTTTCCACGGTAGCAGAGTTATATTTTTCTTTCATTCGCTATAAAGGAAGGTATTGATATTTTGAATATATATATATCTGGCTTATGATACTCGTCTTACATGTTTATATGAGTATGGTAATATTATGAGTATATTATATTCTTCGTTGCTCGGAGTGATAGCAGGCTAATGATTGCAAGACTATCGTGTTCGCGGTTCCAGGGTGGAACGGGTTGTTTTTGCGATATCTCAGCTGGATACAGGTTGAGATCCCCTTTGTTGATGTGGATATGTGGAACTTTGGTAAGCAGAGGTTTCATTATCATGATGTGAGTGCGTGGCGACCTTATAGATGTGATTTAAGGTATGCAGGGCTGATTGTTGAGCTGTGAGTTTAAGCTCATTATTGATTGCGCAAGGACCGAGTGGGGTGAGAGCGCTTAGTGGTATGGCTCTTGGATAAAGATGGGAGTTCAGTCCACATTTGGTTGAAAGAGGGGATAGGATTTTCCCGATTCCATATTCGAAAATAACGGACCTCCATGACCGACAAAGTTAAGTAGTAGTGTGTTAGAGGGGTTCCTTGTTTGGATTTCTCTTTGCGAGACGCTCCATGAATGAACCTTAACGACGTCAGGAGTGGAGAGATGTTATAGGATGCAAGGATGTTGGTTTTGTTGATAAGTCATATAGTGTGAATGAAACACTATAGACTATGAGCCATGTGATGATTGTATGCTTGTGGAAATATTGTGCTATGGAAAAGAAATAAAGTGGTCCTCTCGCCACAAGTGGGTGGGTGAAGTAGGACTTAGAGAAATGTATTCAATGATTACAGCCAAGCCTTAATGAAAAGGTAAATTTTGAGGAAGTATACTTTAAGTATGATAATCGTAACGCTTTTGCAGAGAGCGGACACTTCGATTAGTTAGATTTTTTTTTCCGCTCAGGTGGGAGGATAGAATAGTAGATCTACATGGGTAGGTTAGCGAGGTAGGATTTAGGACATCCCACTGGTGTGCCTTAGGTCGCCATATCTCGATGGCCGATGACCCGAGGGAGTAGTGTAATGGGAGGGTTCCTTGTCTGGATTTCGCTTTGCGAGATGTCCCACGCATGAAACCAAGCAAATTTTGGAAGTTGAGAGAGGCCTTGGGCACTAGGGATATGCTTAGGATTGTACTCGTTTTGCGTAGGTGGGGCAATGCATAGACCGTAGGTTTATTAGAGAGTAAGTTCAATAGAGTTAGTGGCGCCGATATAGAAATATTGTGGGAAGTACACCACAAGAAGATTGGTTGATTAACCCTGAGGAGAATTGAGTTTCGCGGGTTGGAAGGACCCATATGTGAGTATTACACCGAGGAAAGGAGGCCCTTATTTAGAGAGAGTGTTATGTGTCGAGCGTTTTCAATGGTTGTACAGATGCGCATGGGTTAAAAAGTTGTATGGGAACCTTAGTAAGTTGGTTTTATATACTGCCTGAAAATAGAAAAGGCTTAGTGTATAAAGTTGGAGTTTATACCGTAAGGCAGTCACGAATGGATTGGGAGTGTGTTGGATGGAACTTCGTGCCCAAGATAAGAAAGGACACTGACGAGAGTGGTCGAGCGTTAGAGTAATTTCTTTTTTGGGGGAAATAAGATATCCAGATATTGACGAGCGAACGTTTAGAATCGTGTTTGGACGTTAGACCGACGGTCGTAGGCTTGTCTTTCCACATGGGGCACAAGAAATGATGGGTGCCATGTGGAGTTGTTGGAGTCACTACGCGGCCGTGGTAGCCGTATTGTATATGGTTGGGAACCATTGGGTGAGTATCGTTCCCCTTAAGGTATTAGGATTTGGAGCGATCTTAGGTTAGTACTGGTAGCATTGGTTGTATCCGAATTTTGAGGATGAAATTCTATTGTAAGGGGGGAGTATGTAACAACCCATCCTTTTGGGGATAATTAAATTCCATAATTTGGTATAAATTGGAAATTTGAAAAATTTCTCGGAATAGTGATTTTTGGGATTTTTAAGGATTAGATGATTTTCGATGGGTGTTGTATTTACTTTTGGGATTAAGTAAATATGTCGACGTATTTTAATTATATGTCGCCGTTGAGTAAAGCGAAAAAATGTAAGATTTTTAATTGGAAAACCCGAAGTGAGATGCAATGGGTTAAAATAGTGGATTACGGTCAAGTGTCGCGGATGGAAATTTCGACTGATGGGTGAGTCTCAGAATGGCCGACATAGTCATAAAAGAGTGTCCGATAGTCGAAATTGAGTTTCGAGCATTTTTAAATAAATAGGGACTCGCAATTGAGTAAACGAGTCATTTTTGGGTTTTAAGGGGTATAAACCCTTTTTCTCCCTATATAAGGAGGGAGAGTGAGATAAAAGAGAAAGAAAAGAGAGACGAGAGAGAGGAAGGAAGAAAAAGAAGAGAAAAGGCAGATTTCGGGCCAAACTCTACCGGACTCGACTCGGGATCGTCGAATTTTATCCACGAGGCAAGTGTTTACTTGATTTATTTACTTTTGAGCATAAATCTCATATCGTAGTTTGGTAATAACAAACCCTAAAGATTTTGGGTTGGGTTTTCATGGATAAAACGGGTTTTCGGGAGTTAAAACGAATAAACACCAATAATTTTCCAATTTGAGAAACTTAGGATTTAATCGAACTTAATTGTTGTTTCGGGTTCTAGGATGTTTAGAACCCTTGTTATATGTGTTGATGTTGTAGGTTGAGGTTGTAGAACGTTAGAGAATGAGATAAAAGCTTGGGAGAAGCTTTAATGGCCGAAACAGCTTCTCGGAGAAGAAGCTGTCCGCCGTGATCTATCGATCGAGGGTAGAGGATCGATCGAGAGGCATGGGTCGATCGATCGACCCTTCAGGAAGTTTGACAACTTTTCCTAGTGTTAATTGGATGGGATAAATTCCAATTCTAAATTGATTTGATATTATTATGTGAGGAATTAAGTAATCTTTTAAGAGTAAATGGTCATCCAATGGAGGGAAATTATGGGAATTAAGTGAGTGTTTTATGTGTGGGACACTAAAATGTTATTCTCGAGGAAAATAGAATAATTGAGAAATTAGGAGGTTGGGGTTCCGAAAATAGTGTGGGCACCTCTAAACGATTATTTGGATAGGATGTAGTCCTTGGATTTGTGGGAAGGAAATCCACAACCCATTCAATTTTAGGGTATTCGGGGTCAAATATCAATTGGGATAGTTTCAGTCGCCATTTTGGCCTATATAATTATATGTGCGGAATAACATAATTTTGTTGATGATGGTAGAGGGAATCCTAGTAGATTATTAGGAGGAATTGGAGAATATACTTATTTAGTTAAAGTAAATTGGTTTATTTTGAGATATCCACTAAATCCTTAGATGGGAATAAGGTATTTATTATTTATCCAGCGAGGGAATACTTTCGGTATGGTATCGTGAGTATGTGAATATATGAGTATAATTCTTTGAGAGAATCTTTGGGATTATTGGTCATCGCTATGTGTGATTGGCAATTATGGCCATTTATATATGTATATTCGGGGAGGAATATATAGTATATATATATATATATATATATATATATATATATATACTATGTAATTAAAGTATATATATTATATGAATACATATGTATCCATAGGTGATGGTATATGTGTGTTTAGATGGATGGTTTCCACGAGCTTCCCCTTTGAGTATAGGGTTGGAACAACCGAATTATATATATGCTCTAGTGCGATCTTGGGAGGTTGCGCGATGTGGGTGAATGCCCTGGCTCGAGGGGCAGGGTGAGTATAATCCCCAGTTCATTATCGTCCCGCATTCGAGTGCTATTTATGTGATTCCCACTTGCAGGTGGAAACTGACCGCCTCCACCGTTGTGTATATGTTTACCATGACCATTGAGTAAGTCTGGCTTGGTACCGTGGTATATTGAGTAAACCCGAATTTTGGATCAGAACTATGAGACCGCATCCTCTATTTATAGCTCGTTGGGATGGTTGTTATGCTTGTGTGTATGGTATATTACTTGTACATGAGAACAGTGTAATATATATATCTCTATGAGAATCTCAGTCCAGGAGATAGTCCTAATGTGTATTATAAAAATGAATATAAAGTGAACCTCAGTCCGGGAGATAGATCCGGATGTGTATTATAAAAATGAATATAAAGTAAACCACAGTCCGGGAGATATTATCCGGATGTATATTGAATTATGTATATTAGAGTAAGTATGCTATGTATATAATTATATAGTATATATATACATTGGGTACTGAGGGTCTAATGGATCTCGACGATCGACATTGTCGCGTAGTAGTGTATAGGGGGGTTCCTTGTTTGGATTTCGCTCTGCAAGATACCCCACACACGAACTTGGCATAGTGTTGAGACTGGGGATAAGTTAGCCCTTAGTACTTGGAATTACTAGGGTGGTCAGATGATGGGTGATGGATTAGTTAGGCAGCGTGGCTGGACTATGATGTTTATAGGGATACGCTAGGTGTGTACTATTAGAAGAGAGGTGAGGTATATCTCAGGGGAGTGCGATACCAAATTTAAATATGAGATATAACCTATTTTTAAAAATAAAGCATTTATGCACTTTCTAAATATTTTTCACACTCGGGCTCTGACCCGTTTATCTACTTTTCCCTCTCTTGCTATATCTATATAATAAGGAGTAGGATGTTTTTACTATTCAATAAGTTGACAACTTAATTAGAGGCTAGGATTAAACCAACAATGCAAGAATCCAACAGTTGAGATTATTTTGTTACATTTTACTCTTTAGCCCCTTTATTTTTTATTTCCTCCTCTTTTTTACCACTTGATTTACTTTCTTCCTCTTATTCAAAATTCAAAATCAAGGTTAAAATAGGAAATTATACGTTCCATTAGGACCCACCACACAGAAAGAGACACACAAACATTACACCCTCTCTCGATCGATTATCAACTCAAATCAGTAAGTAACTCTCTCTCCTCTCTCTTTCTAACTCAGATCGATCATATGCAATTTCGGGGAAGTATAGGGTTTGAAGATTTGGGTAAAATCTCTACCATTATCTCACGAATCTATAGTCTCTCTCCTTTGTCATGTTTCTCACTACTGATTTCTATTTCATTTTACACTGCTACGCCAGAGGTTTTGTGTATACCTCAGAATGTTAATAGGTAAGTAGTTCACTTATCTTTCAGACTTGTTTTGTTCATATTAAAATTAATTTTTAAGGCTTATGTTTACTTTTTTGTTTCTCATTTGATGTCTTGACACGTTGCTGAAATGGGTATTGATCTGGGGTCATTGTTTAAACACTTTCTCTCTTTATCCCTAAATATATGACATAATGATCTTTTTCTATGTTGGTTCCTTGGCACCTATATGTTCTCTATTTTATATGGATATATGGGTTCATAGTGTTTTTATTGTTTGTTTCAAACTCATGGTGATTTGGGTTCCACTCAAGTTTAAAGTGTTTTAGGGTTCTTTTAGTTTTATTAGTGTTCTTAATTTATTCCTCATCTAAATTTGTTTAATATATGCTTTCCATGATATATTTGATTTGGTCATCTTTAATTCATTATCTTTAAAAATTTGTTGAACAAAGACAACTTTTTAGGGTTTAAGGACGATTAAAGTTTTGAAGAGAAACATAGGCTACGGCAAACATGAGTTTGTAGTTGTAAAGTTGAGCTTAAAAAAATATTTATTCATGTGGTTAGATCTCCACTAAGTTTGATGATTTGAAATTTTGATCTCACTTATAGATGAATATAAATGAAGTTTGCAAGGGTGTTCCCTTCGTTACAATTTTAATCGCAGAAAAGGGTTGTGCTTACGACTATTAATATGGATCTGTATGAATCAGGGTGTGAGAAGAGATCCTATTTAAAAATTGGTTCTTCTAAAACTTAGAGACAAAAAGATGTTTTGGGCGGGCCCCTATTTTTTATGTCTTTTTCTTCAGCTCTTCTTGAAATACTACTGAAAAATGTTTAGTTTTAAATTAGTGGCTTTGGAGCCCGTTGACTGAAAAAAAAGGTTTGGGAACCTGAATTACAATTGCCTTATGTGATGATTTCAAAGTTATATTTGTGGGTTTTGTGAAATTTGATCGTGATCGTTTCATTGTACATATCGATATTTTGTTAGAAATTGGTACTTTGACTTGAATTTAAATCTCAGACATTTGTATGTTGAATGATTGGACATTTTAAAGTGTTCAGACATGGGAAATATCTATGATTTGACTTCTTTATACTTTTTCGTCTATTCATTGAATTTTTTTTAGTTTAGGGTTCGTTTGGATGGTTTTGGACAACGACAATGTTACGAAGGGTTTGAGGCAATTTTAAGGGTATCTAATCTGTATATTTCTTCGTTGAACATTAGGTGTTTGATAAAATGTTCAAATGAGTTGATTTTAATTTTTAGCGAATGTTTATATTTCTTTGTATTTATTTCTTTGTTCATTATTAATTGGTTTTTAGGTTTATGAGTTTAGGGATTTTCAATACGTAGGCATTACGAATTCTATGGTAAAATTGCATCTCATTTTTATACTAATATGTTTTAGGAGAATATTTTTTTAGGTTTTCTTTTTTATTTCCCCCCATTTTTTCATTTTCTATCTGTTACAGATATTTTCAAGTTATAATTTTATTCCATTACTTGATTCAGATATTTTACAAATAGCAAATGTTTTACAAATATATTATAGAGGTCTTACCACATGGCCCAGAACACAAATGAGTTCTTTTCATGTTTCATTCTAAATCATGGCTACTACTTTTGTATTTTATAACTGTGAGACTGAGTAGGCCTACATTTTAGTGTTATCTGCATAGGTGAATATATAGCTATTCAGCATCAATGCCTATTCACTAATGGGAACTAATTTTTCTTTCATTTTTCAAGGAGACTACCTACCTATAATCGAGTTCGAAGAGGCATTTTCAGGAAAATTATCGGGGATGCCACAGAGGTTGATGTTCAAAACCTTTAACTCCAGGAACGAAAGCTTCTTCTTAATCGCCTACTCGATCATGATTGGAACACCTTCTTCCATCGGATGCGATGTCGATTTCACAAGTAACTACCCTCCCCATTATTATTTCGTTATGCTCACACCTCACCACTGCCACTAACACTACATACAATAATACCAATTCCTTATGCCTCATTCACTATCTGTTTAGTGCAGACTTGATTTGAAATTTCAAAAGATTGAACTCAGGTTTCAGCATTTTACCATTGAAACTTTTGTCCATGTTGAAAGTAGAGCATTGACCACTATTCCTAATCTCATCTTTAACATGATGGAGGTAAGCTCTGTTTTGCATAAATGTTCCTGTTGTATTACTAATGTTCCCCTAATTCCATGTCTTTCGAAAGATCATTAAGGCTTTCTTAAGGAAATTGAGGCTACATCAAGGCAACTGCAAAAAGTTGACAATTCTGGATGATATTAGTGGATAATTAGACCTTCCATGTACATTACAATAATCTGAGTATTACCCAATTGAAAGTTTTCTTATATGCTTTTGGTTTAGTTTAGAAACTGAAATACTCTATTATCTTAATTAGGCCTTCATGGATCTTCTTTATATTTGTTTTTTGACTAGGTTTCATGGGTTTACGATTCTTATCCTATTGTTATTTAAGATTTATTATTTTTTATTGTTAAAATCACAACATAAACTATTTTTTCCCTGAGTTGATTGCGGTGATCTTGAAAAATTAAAGATATGGTCAAAAAAAGATTGATTTTTGTAAAAATGTTACACTTTCTTTAATTGTACTTCCATTATTGGTAGATTTCAAATGTTGTTCATTGTAGTGTCATTATTTTCTATTGTTAGTTATATGTGATTGTGAAATTGTCATTGTAGTTCAATTTAATAATATTTTGAGTTAGAACATGTAATAAGTCATTGTAGTTTTATTTATTTAGTATGAGTTTTGTTGACAATTCACTCACTTTGAAATTTGATCATATCCACAGGTTATGAAAACAAGAGTTATGCTTGATGTATGTCAAAATGACACGGTGAGTCATTTTATGCATTTTGGCACAAAGCTCATATACTAATGACTCATTATACTTCTCTCAACCACTAGCTTAATGAAAAAACTCTTGATTTTATGTCTTGAATAAATTTTAAATGTTGTTTTATCTTGGAACACTCTTGAGGATTAATGTTATTTTTAAATTATGTCTTAATGCTATTTTCATTTCTGAATGGATGACAGTACCATGAGAGAAGCTTAATATCCCTACTTTTCATTAGTTTTGAAAAGCCAGTGATGCGACGGCTCTGAATCTAAGTCCTCATGCCTTATTTTACCTCTTCGCTGCCCGCAGCCTCATTCGTACCCCGCCACACCCATGAGATTTGGACACTTCAAAATGATGGGTAAGTATGTTATCAACCGTGGATATAAGATTTGTACACTTCAAGATGCTACTTTGTCCATATGATATATTAGTCTTATTTCTTTCTTATTTTAAATCATCTTAGTTTGGGATTATCACTCTCATTTATCTTTTACTATTTTCCAATATTATTATAACACTAATTTGTAAATCATAGAAACTAGACGCATTTACAACATCCATAGGTAATCCAAGGAACTGCTGTTGTTACTAAAAAGGAGAAGTTCTTTTAGTAGCAATAGTTCTTTGGATTACAAATCCTTTTGGTAACAACAACAGTTCTTGGGAACAACCCCATGAACTTCAATGTGTCATATCTTATGAATATTTGTCTATCTCACAAATTTTGATATTGCTTTTAAACTTGGTAGGATCGGGTATTGACTTGGATATTGTTCATCAAAAGAGCAAGAAAGTTAATTCTTTGGGAGATAATTTAATTGATGTTGATGTTTGTTTCTTTTATTTTATGCGTCACAATGCAATTGGATTAACTCGCCGTTGAAACAGTTATATGAAATTCTCTCTATTGTATATCTACAGTTTTGTAGGCACACTAATGTGCTGAACTAAGTATATTGTATATCTATAGTGGATCAACCTCATATAACCCTCGAGGTAAGATATCCATGCTCTTTTTTAATTTCATTACGTAATATTTTCTCTTTAAAGTAGCACTTACAGTGTGCTTCGTGGAATCAATATGAAAAAGATGGAAGACCTTTATAATGGTGTTGGGCTCTTTTCCATGGTTCATTTATATTTATTATTGCACATCTATTTTGTTCTTAATTTAAATTGACATTCACTAATCGATGATGATGGGCGTGATGACTGATTACATGGTGTCAACTACACAGTGTGTGTGTAGGATGCCTTAGGAATGGTGTATAGAAGTTTCGTGGGGCATATGGAATGAGCATCCAGGGAATAAAGTTATGATCGTGTCGATAGTAGGTGTTTACTAATTTGATATTGAATATGTATTGGAGCTTTATAGAGATGCAAAGCCCTCATGAGGAGCTTAACAGAGACGTAAGGTACACTACATTGGCATGGATGCATCAGTCCTCACTGATGCTAATCATTTTTTTTGTACGGATTTTTCATTCACAAAAATCTCCCTTGAGCTTATAATATCCTTAAAATTGGTCAATTGAGCAAGTAACCAATTTATTTCAGAACACCAGATCCACAAAAAGTAGAACCAACTAGTTTATATTTATTTAGCTGTTTGAACTTTACTTGAGCATTAACAGTGCATTTTATGGAGTGAGATCAATTATGGTCGCAGATGGAAAAAACCTCATGAGGAAGCTTGAGAGAGACCAAACACATATCACCCCAAGGAACTGAAGGACATTCAAAAGTGTAGCCAATGATATGTTGATAGCCAAGTTTTGTGATGCCATATCATCTCCTCTTACTGTGAATGACAGGGCTGTCACCAGTTATTTCAATTTGAATGTGCCATTATGAAAATAAATTAGAATACTTCTATGTCGGATTTTTTGTTGTTTGGGGATGAGATGGGATAAGAGAATTCAAACGCATAGGGTTTTAAGATTCATGATCTGTTTTGTTAATAGTTATACACATTGTGTTTTTTGTGTTTATGTTTTGTTTTGATGATTAATTTTGTTATTTATCAATTATTTTGCAGATTGAGCCATAATCGCTCTTCGAAATCGTAGCAAGTATACTCTTTGTTCCCTCTATCAACATCGGATTTTAGTTAGGTTTCCAGTCTTTAAATATTATCATATGTATTCTTTATGTATTAAAAATAGTGAACTGTTATTCTAAAAATAATGAACTAATAGAACTAATTGAATGATTATAAAAATAGTGACCTGTTAACATACTCTTTGAGCAGTGTTATGTTAATGCGAGAATTAATTGTGTGATTAACACTTACTGGACTAATTGAATGATTTTGTCTCGGGTTTTCAATATGAGAGTACTAATTTTATCGAGAATAAACAGTTTTTACAATTTATGATGCTATGATGGAATTAAAGGAGATACATACAGTTTCAGTTGGTGCTGCTAGAGGTCAAGCATGCCTCTCACTTACTACAGGATCCAAGGGCCAAAGGTATATGATTCCACATGCCAAAGCCATGATACAACAACCCCGTGCCCCTTCATCGGGATTAATGATGGCCAGTGATGTTTTTACACATTTAGTAGGGAGGTCATTTATATGGTTTAAAATGGCAACCAAAAATTGTTTAGATATTATCCGTTTAGTCCGAATCTGTTTGAATATTTTTCCCGTGCTTAATGATTATAGTCAAATGATAAGCCTCCTTACTTTTGGTGATGAAGAATAGTTTATCCTTTTCAGATTTCTAGCAGTGTTTCATCAAGCTGTATGTCACAACACTGACATAAACTCACTTCTTACTAATTTTATTTTTGAATTCGTGCCAATGCAACTTAATCTAGCAAACTTTGCACAACATGAAGACGATTCAACATGACCACCTGACAAGTCTTATCATAGACACACAAAAATGCCAAATCATTTTTTTCATCATTTTAGCATTATTTTATCATCATTTTTTTGGTGAAGTTGCTAATAATGATCTTTTTGTCGGGTTATATAATTTTCGGGATAGACTATTTTTATAGCCGAGTAATTTTGGTTTCTTAAATAGGTGGATAGTCCTATAAATAGGGGAAATTTTGCCCAAATTTTCTAAATCGTGTGCATGTTATAATAAATTCAATGATTACAAGTCTTAGTTGACACAGTTTTTTGGATTTGTAATCGGTTTAAAAATACTTTGGCACATTTATTTTTAAATTACACTCTGTTTTGTTGGGGAATGAAATTTTCACTGTTTTGCAATTACATACTTTGGAAATTTTCACCGTCTAACGATTACGTACTTTGGATATTTTTTATGTGCCTTCAGGCACGGGCATTCCGCTAGTATATATATATTATATAGGTGTCCAGACATAGGGATGCCTGGGTTACACTTCTTTCGAGTCAGACATCTGCTACAGAAGCTATGGATGCATGCAGGTTCTCGATAGACGCTTCTATCCTTGTAATCTAGATAGGAGGTACTGTATAAATATTCGGGCCAATGGCATAATTGCATTTATTTATTTTTTACCGCCTTTTAGTGCGGCAATCGATTTGGTTGTATGATGTTTAAACTGAGTGTTCGGTTATTTTATTTCATTTCAGTTTCATTTGTATAAAGTGTGTGGATGTTTTAATCATTCAGTCATTTAAAAAGAGTAGTTAAGTAAAATTTTGATGCCAGCCTAATAGGTTATTAGTAATTAAATTGGTTTTCGACAGTGATGCTAAGAATGATCCATATGCGACTCCTGTTTAAATTTGATATAGGAGTGATCGCCCAATATTTTATTACGCGGGGTGTCACAGAGATCTCCCCACAAAGTATGAATAATAGAAAACTATATTTTGGGTTCCACAAAACAACTCAGAAAAAAGTAATTGGGATTTGTGAATTGGAAAACAAAACTCTGAACCATTTAGAATGGTTGGAGAATAAAACAAACACTCAAAAACGTATTTTGTTCAAACCAACATTTCTCCACACAAAAATCGAGTAGTTTGCCACCCAATATATAATAAAATTGAGGCGGTGATGTGTCAGCATAAAACTCCTCTCGTTAGAATGGCATGCTATTGTTTGAATGATATTTTATCTCATTTGAATGAGATACGCTGTCGTTTGAACGACAGTCAGTTATCCCTTTTAAAAAACCTTTCAGACTTTTAAATATTGGAAACCTCAAAACTTAGAACTTCTCACAGGATCAGGAAACGTTTATCCAAATTGTGATGTAAAATATCCCAACACTTTTAATGTTAAATGTAAATGGAACTTAAACATAATTTACTAAATTCATCCTTGTTGGGCTTGAATGTTGAAGTCTTCTTGTAATTTGGATTCGTCTCTTGTAGATGTAATCTTCTCATTCCTTCGACGACTTGTAGCAGTATATGACATACTAAATTGTGACGGAAAATGTATTAAAGTGTGTGTATATATATATATATATATATATATATATATATATATATATATATATATATATATATATATATATATATATATATATATACACACTTTAATACTTGAAACCATTTTTATCCCCAAATTTTTTTATACCGATTAATTCGCCTTAATCTTGTAAAAGAACCTAATTTTACTTGACTCGACATTAATTCCTTGAATTAACACACTTGATTAAGTACTTTAAACAAATACCCATTGTTTATAGAAAAACACTTCTTTTCACCGAAATTTCCCTTTTCTTAAATCAAATTTTACCTTAGTATTTTTCTTGAAAATCACCTTTCGACTCAACACCACGTTAAAAAAATACACTTTTTTCATTGAAAACCTTTCATAAACACACTCTTGTTTTACTCATGGGTTAAACCTCTTTATATTGCTTAATTACCCATTTGATCACTTCACTGTATCATTCTTTTTACTTCATGGACACTAATCAGTTTTTTACTTTTCTAGTCCACTTTATCTTTTAACCGGAACACTTATCAATTTCATTCAAGTTAGATTGTCCTTTCTTATTTTCTTCCCACAACCCATTTCTTGACATGTTCCTCTTTTCATTATCTTTTGTATGAATCTTCCAAATATCCGCATACTTTAAGGGGTCCACACCGCCGGCTATATTACCATATGCGTTGGCTAGTGATTTTGACCCCATAGGACTTTGGTCCATTCTTAATTATTCCTTGTGTCATATGAGTCCATATTAGTGTGTTTTAAAACTTATCGAATGTCCACATTATTCCACTTTTTACCGATCAAAGCAAAAAAAAACGAGGGCTTTACCCCCTTGTGTTACACTTTAAAAATACCATTTCTTGTCCTTTATACACTCGCTTTTATTTTATCCCAAAAATCACTTTCATTTAGGACCATTTTGTGAACACTTTTCCTAATATTTTTCTTTCATAAAAATGTTTCACTTTACGTAAAATTATCATTTTCCCATTCGTTTCCAAACTTGTATTTTCCTGCATTTTCACAAGTGTTAATTTTCAAAAACATTATTTACACATACTAATTTCTTAAATGTTTTTAACTCATTAACACTTATTTAAAATTTTGGAGTAACATACTTATCAAGGTGTAAATCTCTTTATTTCATTAATTTCTTTAGTAAAGATATCATTTGGCATTTTGGAGATTCCTTTACGAGAAAACACCATTTTCCCTTTATTTTTACATGCAGTCTAGAAATACTCACTTACCAAATTTCCACCCTTTTAACACACTTTAAGAGCTAAATTTTCCATTTATTTATTTCATGTTTAAAACCATTAAAACATTCATTAAACTTGTTTATATGCTCATCATCAAAATACTACAAGTTTATATACATGGGGATATAGATTTTAAGCCCAAAAATCCTATCAAGTGGGTCTAACACATGGTTCAATCTAGAAATTTTATTATATTTGCGTAAATACGCTTTTAAGATGAATGACATTTTTATTTCTTCAAAACTTGAGTAAATGTCTATTTATATAAAATGTTTATTTTTCACAAGCAAGCCTTAAGACCATTGTTCATAAAATATTTTCAACAAGAGAAATATCATTTCAAAAATTTTACGGATAAAATGTTTAGATATCAAGATTTGTCAAAATATATCATTTTTCTCAAAACTCTTGGGATCTTTAATAAATCATTTATTTTTAACAAATCATAAGAAATTACCTTCTTAAATAATATATGCATTCTACTCTAAGATGCTCTCGCTACCAGACCAATAATGTGCCAAATAGAGTTCTTAAGATAAGAGTAGAGTTTTCCACCTCAAAGAAGCTTCAACAATGTTGGATGAAGTGTAGAAGAATATGGAAACCTCCCACCTCCTAAGGTGGCCTTAAAGAGATTTCATAACTCCACTAAGATTGTCTTCTTCAAATATCCATAAAACCCCTTTCAAAATCCATGATTTCCTCTACCTTCTTCTTAAAAAACCCCAACAATTTCTCCATGGAGTTATTACTTTTCCCAAAAATGGTGTAAATGGGTTTTGTAGGCTTAAATATGATGAAAAAGGGTTAGACTATGGTGTTTTTGGGTAGAGGGATAGTGGTGCCTTAAGTGGTGTGTGGTGGTTAGTGGTGGAGAAACTTCAATATCAGAGGGGCCAAATCTGATTGGAATGGGTTAAATAAGCCAAAACATCCTTTAAATAATTTTAAAACCCTAAAGGTTAAATTTCTCAAATGCCCCTACACTTAACCTTTTAACCAAATGTCACTAAATTCTTTTGTCTCGTGTTTTGATCTGAGTTGCCGAGAACTCAACAAATCATCCAATCCGACGCTTCACATCGTGATATCACATTAAAATGTTTATAATTTTCTACATTTTCTCCGTTCGTTGGAATGACCTTACCCCTCATGCGAACGAGATTGCCTCTCATTCGAACGAGACTTATAACGAGATATTAACAAGGTCAAAATCTACGGTTAATTGAAACGTGATAAGAGCCTCATTCTAATGAAAAGTTCCCCCTCGTTCGATCGACTAGGCACCTCATTTGAACGTGGGCATCCAATGAGATCCTAGAAAGTGAGGGAAATTGAGCATTTCCAATTTGTTAGAAGTTTGTTCGAATCTTGTTTGAATGACTTGCTGGAACGACATGAACACCTGATTTGAATGACTTTTGTTTTCCACTATATAAAATTTAGGCCATAAAACTTGGATTCGATAGGCACTAATGCCACAAAGTTACCCGAATCTAATTCAAGGCCCATCTTACCTGGTCTAAGCTCAATTGAGTCCTACTAAGTTACCAAATGACACGAGTACGATCAAAGTCACGGGGGTGGGTGTTACAGGATATTTATCACTGCCATGGACCCTTGACAAATAGCCCTTGTCACGGTCATAGACCTTGACAAGTGACCCTTGTCATGGTCAAGGATCGTGACAGGAATGGGGTGATAACTATTTTTGTCAAGGAATTTTCACGATCAAAGTTCATGATAAGTTTCCATTGTCACGGACTTGTCATGTTTAAAGTCCGAGACAAAAGGTCTTTAATTGTGATAAGTTTGTGACTGTGGTGACAATTATTATGCAACACAAATAGATAAGAGAAACGCAATCACCAAGTAAGAATAAGGAATGCAAAATGACAATCACACAATAAAGGATGTACGTGGTTCAGCAAAGATGCCTACGTCCACGGTGGTGCAGTCAGTGTTATTGCTATGTTCTTCGGAGAGTGATTATAGAGAATAAAATACGTCCCTTGCCCCGGACCTAGGGTTTATTATATACATGTTTATTTCAGTAAGTGGGGGTGTTGGAATCCCCCACGTTTTCCATCTCTTCCTAGAACCTCTCTTAATGGGAACATGGTAAGAGACTAAATCATAATCGATTAAGACATGGAGGGTCTGGACTTTGGACCGCCAAAAATGGGCTACTCGTCTAGGCCCATCATTCTAATTTCGGGTACCCACAATTGCCCCTAAGTTTTTTGGGCCATGCTTTGGCTCAATAAATTTAAATGATTTGTCATAATGACTCCTTTGTACACCGTGCAACTCTTCCTAAAGTTTGAGGACTGATTCTGGCGGCACCCACTTCGTGGCCTATGCACTATGATTAGAAACATTTAAAGATTTTCTAGAGCATCCATTTTTCGACCGTTGTTTCAACCTTCTCATCATTCTTCCATTTCCTGTGAGCTCTAGCGATTCACACTCTCTTCTCTCAGTCTTCATTCTTATCGCTTCCTTGTTATTTGGGCTCGTGATTCCTCATCGTTCGAGTCGAACTTTCATCTTGTAAGTCTCCTGTGCCTTCTCTTTGTATTTTCTCTTTGAATTTGTAGTTTTCTAGGGTTTCCCAATGGCAAAGATTGGTAATAGGTTGGTGTCTGGGTTTAGGAGGTTTTATAACATCCCAGAGTGGGTAGAGATTGAGTGTGTTCCTCCCCTAGAAATGTTAGACAAATAGAGTGTGCCCATTGGATCCATGTTTTGATGCTTTTCCAAGGGGGACTTACTTTTCCTCCCAACGACCTGTTCTTGCACTTCTTTGGTTACTTCAATATTATTCCTGCACAGTGTTCGCCCAATGTGTGGAAGATAATTAATGGCGTCCATAGAATCAATCAGTTATATGGTACCAAGTTAGGGCTTGCCGAGGTCTATTTTTTCTACTCTTTTTCTAGAACTAGTTCTGGTGTTCTCTATCTCAAAGCCAGAAGCCCTGACAGGGTATTGGTAGTAAACCTAACTGATTCCCATAAGGACTATTGGCAAGAGGATTTCCTTGCTAGAAACTGGCAGTTTTCTCCCCAATATGAAAGGTCGAGGTCTGATAGGTTCTTTGTTCCCTTTTACGGGGAAGAATACATAGGTAGACTTTGCTCTGTTCTTTCAATTTTTGTTGATTTGTGATCTTTCTGATTTTTCTCTATTTTTTTTCAGCGAGGTCGAAGAACTTGGAACCTACTCGCAGCGAGGTTCGTCTCTCTAAATTGGTCAAGGCCTAGAATATCCGGGAACCCTTAGCTGACGGTGAGCATCCCCGGTCCACTTCTTTTTTTCTCGAATATAAGAACATTGGTTATAGTTTTATCGCGAGGCCGGTAGACAGTATCCCTGAGTTTGATACCTATGAAGAGACTGCTGTTGATCCTATTAATTTGGACGAGGAGGAGAGCAGTTCTGAGATTGATATCGCAGGTGGTGCTAAAGGAAACTTTGGTGAAGGGAGCTCCAGTGGTAGTAGCTCTTCTAATTTGGAGGAAGTATCTGAAGCTCGAGAATCTTTGAGCACATCCAGCAGTTCAAGCGAGGAGATGGTTCCTCCAAGGAAAAACCTAATTCGGGATGATGATGACGCTAATTACGTGCTCCTCGCTCAGAGGTCAAAGAAGCAGAAGTACAGTACTGGGGCTGTAGCTACTGGCTCTCGGTCTTCTACTCAAGAGCAAGAGAGGAAGAGGAAAGAGGAAGAGCAGATGAGAGAGAAGGAGAGAAAAAATAAGGAGGAAATAAATAAGATGGAGGAGAAGAGGAGGATGGAGGAGAGGAGGAGAATGGAGAAGGAGAAAGAGGAAAAAAGGACAAATATGAAGTCAAGGACGAAGGCTAGGCAAGACTTAGCCCTGGTGTCTTCTTTGCCCGAGGGAGCTTTAGTTGTCGTTTCTCCTCAACTGGCTCCTGCGCTGCTCGAGAGGGCAGTTCTCCCTGCAGATCGCCAGAGGGCGCTGGGGTTTTATCAATTGGCCCTACACGCTAGCCAGAGGCTAGCCCTGGTAAGATCTTTTCCATTTTCTAATGCTTAACAAGTTTTAGTTGTTTCCCTTTCCTAATCTCTTCTTTATTTTTGGCAGTTTGTGACTGACTTTGTCGTGCTCTATCATTCTCGTGACGAGCTGGAGTAGCAGAGGGCTGCTTTGGAAGTGAGGGGTACTCAACTCGAGGCTGATTTAAAGACTGCTGATGCCGCCCGAGTTTCCTCTAACCTGGCCCTCGTCAATTCTAATCGAGAGAGGGATGCGGCGGTTAAGGAGCTGAACGAGTTGAGGCAGGCCTAGGACCTGGTCTGCTCGAGCAAGCTGGCTATCGTAGAGGATAACAAGGTGCTGACCGAGTAGTTAAAGGAGAAAGAGTCCTAGGCAACCACCATCAAGGAGGATTCATACAACTCTGGGTGGAATGCTGCATATGAAGACGTCGAGGTTCAAATAGGCTACATCAGTCGTCTGAACTTCAATAAGGGTTGGAATAAGGCCCTCTTAGCTACTGGTGTTGATGATGACTCTCCACTGTTCGATGAGCATGACCCAGGCCCTAAGCCGACTGTGGATGAAGAAGCCCCTTCCCCTACTATAGAAGGCGTTGAGCCTGTCTCCTAGACGTTGCCTGCCGATGTCCTTCCTGCTCAGGCTACAGAGGTTACCCCTGCTGAGGGGGGTACTTCTATTATCGCCGACAAGGAGAAACATCCAGCTACCTCTGGGCAGCCTGAGTTTTCTAATTAGTTATCATCTAGGGTTACTTTTTGTATCTTTGTTTGTAACTTTTCTTTTTACTGCTCGATGTTCTTTAACCCTTATCAATGAAAATGTTTCTTTTTCCCAGTGCACTGATTTGTCTTTCTTTTTTATGCCCTCTTATGTCTTGTAGTTGATAGATGCAGAAGAGTATATTCCTGCCACATCTCAATTGGGCAGGACTCTTGGTCTCAATGCAGGTCCTCAGGTTCGCCAGGCCTTTATTAGTCTTTGCAAATCTCTTAGGTCAAGGAATCAAAAGTATAAGGATCAGTCTGAGCTTGTGGCCAAGTTGAAGGATAGGCTCTAGGAGATGGAAGAGGTTGGTGCTTCAGTGCAAGAAGAGGTGAATGCACTGAGAACAAAGCTTCTCGATGCTTCTGAGATCAACCAGGTTGGGGAAATGCTTCAGCAAGAAAATGAAGCTTTAAGGAAAGAGTTCTCGTATCTTAGGGAGCATGCGTCGAGCACCGCTCCTGCAGTATTGCGAGGCTCTTCATCATCGCGAGCTAGGGATGGCTCAAGCGACGTTCCTCCTATGCTGCGAGGTTCTACTGGTCCATCTATTTCGCGAGCTGGCAGGAGCACCAGGAGTTCAGATAGAGAAATGGAAGATCTTTATGGTGATGTCCAGCAAGCATATGTGATCGTTGCTGGGCTTCAAAGGGATGTTACTCGGCTGCGGCACCTGTCTAAAAAAGTACCTCAGCGAGTATGGGCCGAAGGTTATGACCAGGGTTGGCTAGATGCTCCGACGAGGCTGATAGAATTTGAAGAGCTTGCCTTCATCAGGGGTGGTTGAGTGCTTTGAAGGAGATGCAAGTTCCAAGGAACTCAATGCTCTGGTATCGCCATGAAATATCTCCTTCCACTCGGATGCCCAATCCCTTTCGGAGAGATGATCAGTGGATACCCATCGATGCCATCCCTCGGCAGCTATTAGAGTCGGATCCTAACGAAGTCGAGGAAGAGTTAGTTCTTGCTCTCGATGATGGTCGAAGAGCTCAAGTGGATGATTATCTCGTTCAGAGGCCTCGCCCCCACTGAGATTTTGCCAGTAGTTACTTTGTGTATTTTTTATTGAAGTGATGTTATGTCAATGTTTTGGGCGAGGTCGCCGACTAAACATGTATTTTACTTGTTGTAAGTATGGTGGATTAATATAAAATTTATGTTTTGGGCTAATTTAGCCGACTAAACAAGTGTATTATATTCTCCATATTCTTGCACCTTTATGATCTCTAAATTTGTATTATTACGCAAGTGTCCTTCCAGTCCAGTATACTATCGAGATACCATTGTGCACCACTTTACCTTTTAGGTCGTGTCATGACACTCCCTTAGGCCTAAGTGTGGCAATTGGCGAGGACACACCTGGTGTTGGATGCTCTATCCGATCAGGATTTTATTCAACCAAAGATGGTTTGGCGACCAGTTTTAATTTGGCCATATTACCTAAGGATCTCCTGTAGGGCTTCATATATTGCCAGGGGCAATGTTAAGTGGTCTTTCGTGTTTCATAACGAAAGCCTGAGGAGGGTGATTTCCCTACTATGGTGTAATGATCAATGTGCCTGTCATTTGGAAAAGGTGTGTGATAAAGCTTATATAACTGTTACTCATTAGAACGCAATCGTTAAACGGCTTTCATTAATGACAAGGAAAATGAACTACTAGTTCCATAACAAAAGCATAAAAGAAGAATCTAAAAATAGAATTTCTTGAGATTGGTTGCGTTTCATACTCGGGGGATTTCTCTGCCTTCCATCATTTCTAAGTGATAGGCGCCTTGCAGATTATCTCTTGTTATCTTGAATGGTCCTTCCCAGTTTGGCCTTAGCTTGTCGTCTGATGGTTTCACTGCACTGCCCAGGACTTTCCTTAGGACATAGTCCCCAACTCGGAATGTCCTTGGGTTGACCCTCTTGTTATAATGCCTTACGAGCTGTTGCTGATAGCTCGCTAGTTTTACTAGGGCTAGGTCTTGGCGCTCATCGGCTAGGTCGAGCTCAGCGAGCAATGCTGCATCATTATTGCTCTGGTCGACAAGGTTGGACCTCATTGTTGGCCAACTGGCTTCTAATGGGATGACTTCTTCCATTCCATATGTTCGCGAAAATGGGTCTCCCCTGTTGCTCGTCGTGGAGTGGTTTGATAAGACCATAGAATATGTGGTAATTCATTCACCCACACACCTTTGGCTCGCTCTAATCGCTTTTTTAATCCGTCGATCACAGTTTTATTGGAAGCTTCGGCTTGGCCATTGCTCTGAGGATAGGCCACCAAGCTGAAATGGTTTCTGATTCCATGTTCTTTATCGAAACTCTGAAAAGAGCCGCTCTCGAACTGCGTTCCAATATCGGTGATGATGGTTCGGGGGATGCCAAAATGGGTGATTATATTTCTCCATATGATCCTTATCATATCTGCATCTCGGATGTTCGCTAGGGGTTCTGCCTCGATCCATTTGGTGAAGTAGTCAGTCGCGACCAGTAGATACTTGCGATTGTCGGTGGCACTAGGAAGTGGTCCTACGATGTCCATCCCCCATTCGGAGAACGTCCATGGGCTGAATAATGATTTTAGGTCACTAGCAGGTTGATGGACCATAGGAGCATGAAGCTGGCATTTCAAGCACTTTCGAACGTACACTATAGAGTCCATTTGCATATATGGCCACCAATAGCCCTCCTTCATTGCTCGAAAAGATAGAGATCTTCCTCCAATATGGCTTCCATAGATTCCTTCGTGAAGCTCATGTAGAACTTGCTCGACATCCTTTGGGTGAACACATTGGAGGTAGGGACCGAAAAATGATCTCTTGTATAGCCTGCCCTCAGGAGATAAGTGAAAGTGAGCATGTTTGACTCTTATCTGGTGAGCAGTCTTGTTATCATCTGGAAGTGTGCCATCCTTCAAATAGTCCCTTAATGGGTCCATCCAGCTGGGTGCAAACTCAATTCAGAGCACCTGCTCCACGCTTGGTAGCTCGCTGTTACGGTTAATGCTCGGGTGAGAGAGGAAATCGATGGGGATTGTCCTTTTTAAATCGAAATTGATTGCTGAGCTTAGGGCTGCTAAGGCGCCAGCATGGCTGTTCTGCCCTCTTGGAAACTGTTGGACATTGATCTTTTCAAAGCTCGCCATTAGCCTTTTCACTAAGGCGAGGTACGCTGCCATTCTTTCATCTTTTGCATTGTAATCTCCACTTATCTGATTGGAGACTAATTGAGAATCGCCGAACACCTCTACATGCTTTGCTCCCAAAGTGTGCGCCTTCTGGAGGACGACTATTAAGGCTTCGTATTCTGCTTCGCTGTTTGAGGCTACAAATCCAAGCCTGATTCTTTGTTCAAGGATTGTAGCCTCTGGAGTAATGAGGACAATGCCTACACTTTCCCCCTTTCAGTTGGAGGCTCAATCAATGAACAATTTCCAGGTTTCCTTTGTTGCGTCGTTCCCCTTTTGTCTTATTGGTGGAGGTTGGTTGGAGGGTTGCTCACCTGTGAATTTGGCTATGAAATCAGCAAGGATATGCCCTATGATTGTGTTCCTTTGTTGAAATTAGATGTCAAATCATTCGAGCTCGATTGACCATTTAGACAGTCTGCCCGACAAATCTTCCTTCCTCAGGATTGCTTTAAGGGGGTGTGATGTAAGGATGATTATAGTGTGGGCTTCGAAATAGTGCTTCAGATTCCTCGAAACCACTACTAGTGCAAAGGCGAGCTTCTCCAGTGGTAGGTACCTTTGCTCAACGTCTAGTAAGGTCTTGCTCGCGTAATAAATGGGGTGATGGATTCCTGTAACTTCGCACATTAATGAAGAACTAATGGTGTGGTTGGAAACTAAGAGGTACAAGTACAAGGGATTTGCTTCCTATGGTATGACGAGCAGTGGTGGGGAACTGGGGTAAGCCTTGAGTTCGTCCAGTGCCCGCGAGCAATCTTAGTTCCATTCTACCATTTTGTTTCCCTTTAGAAGCTGGAAGAAAGGCTTGTACTTCTCGGAGGACTTTGAAATGAATTGGTTTAAGGCAGCGAGCATACCGGTGAGCTTCTGTATGTCCCGGATCGTGCGAGGAGTTTGTACCCTATTTATTGTATCGATCTGGTCTGGGTTGGCCTCGATGCCTCTCTTACTGACCAAGTACGCAAGAAATTTTCCTGAATGGACACTGAAAGAACACTTGCTCGCATTAAGTTTCATTCATTATTTCCTGAGGATTTCGAAGGTGCTTGATAGGTCTGAGAGGTGGTCTTCTTTCTTCTTGCTTTTAATGAGCATATCGTTGATGTAGACTTTCATGGTGTCTCCCATTTGACCCTTGAACATCTTCGTGACTAGTCGCTGGTAGGTTGCCCCTGCATTTTTTAGCCCGAAGGGCATGACCTTGTAGCAGTATAGTCTTACTGAGGTGATGAATGCTGTTTTGTCCTGGTCTGGGGCATACAGAGGGATCTGATGATACCCGGAGTATGCGTCCAGAAAACTCATTCTCTCGTGAGCTGCAGTAGCGTCTACCAGTTGATCAATTTTTGAGAGGGGGAAACTTTCCTTAGGGCATGCTCTATTGAGGTCGGTGAAGTAGATGCAAACTCTCCACTTCCCGTTGCTTTTTGGAACTACTATTGGGTTGGATAACCATTCGGGGAATTTCACCTCTCGTATGGATCCTGCATCCAACAGTTTTTCTACTTCTTTTTCCATGACTTTTGCCTTCTCGGGTGCAGTTCGCCGTACCTTCTGCATGATTGGTTTGAAGGTGGTATTGACGTGCAGCTGATGACAAACCATACTAGGATCAATTCCAGGCAACTCGTATGGTTCCCACGTGAAAATATCTACATTCCATCTCAGCAGAGTTATCAATTCCTTCTGTTCCTGGTCAGTGAGAGAGGCTCCAATCAAGAAAACTTTGTCACTATCGCTATCTCCAGCTATAACCTCTACCAGGTCTTTAACGACCCGTTCAGAGGGGAGGATCATGGTCTCCTCTACTCCAGGTCTTCCGTACTTTAATTACTATTTAGAAGGTGTCATACCTTCTTGTTCTTCAACTTTCTCGCTGGGCTGATCGGCCTTCTTCTCTGGCCTTGGTCGAATGGCTGCTGTGAAGCACCTTCTTACCATTACTTGATCTCCATGGATCTCCATTACTTCTTTCTCGATTACATACTTGAGTTTCTAATGGTAGGTCGAGGAGACTGACTTCATCGCATGTAGCCATCCCCTGCCGAGGATGGCTTGGTATGGCGAGTCAATTTCAACCACCAAAAACTCAATCATCTTAGAGACATTTCTCGCACGTACTGGTAGTACAATCTTTCCCAGGGGCATAGTTATTTTTCCAGCAAAACCAACAAAAGGGACAGTAGCTTCCTTTAGGTCGACGATGCTTAACTTCAATTTTCTGAATAGGTCGAGATACATTACCTCGGACGAGCTTCCTTGGTCGACGATTAACTTGTCGACGCCAAATTTAACTATCCTAAGGGTAATGATCAAAGAATCGTGATGTGGGGTTCTCACTCCCACAAGATCTTCATATGTGAAAACAATATGCTTATTATAGTTGACGTCATCTGCTCGTCGACGCTTTCCTAACTGTGACTTCGCTGGATCGATTTGAAAAGCTGGCATCACCGCTGTAAGCTTCTTCATCTCCATTCGATCTGAATTTCCTTGGATCTGCTTGGCATCAGATGCCCCATGAATTACCGCGAACTCATGTCCAGCATCATCTTCGACCAGGTTATCAGGTCTCGCCTCTCTATTGGCAGCCGCTTTCTCTACCTTCTTCTCCAAAAACTCATTCAAATGCCCGGATTGGGCTAGCTCCTTGAGGTGAGACTTAAGGCCCTTACAATGCTCGGTCTTATGTCGCCCTCTTTATGAAAAGCGCATCTCAGCGCGTTATTTCTTTTTGAGGGATCTCCCCCCATTTTCTTGGTCCACTTGATGAATGGTTCGTCTTTGATTTTTGCGAGAATTTTGTAAATTAGTTCTCAGAAGATGGTGTTGACCGCCTAAAATGCTCTTGACACATCATTGTTGCCTCCGTTCTTGGGACCATTTTTGCCCCCGTTCTTTCCTCCTTTCTTCTGGTTCTCAGTTTTGTCACTGGCTTTGGCAGCGAGCTTAGTTCAACCGTTTTCTGTTGTGCCGAGGCGGGTCACATCTTCTACCTTGGCATACTTTTCGATGCTGGCCATTAGGTCGTCGATGGTCATGGCTTCTTTCTTTGTCAAGGATTGGTACAGAAGGGAAGATCTGGGTAGCCCAATTTTGAAAGAGGCCACTGCCACTTGCTCCGAATAGTCCTCGACCTCGTTGAACAATTCCCAGTACCTCTTCGCGTAGTCTCGGAGGGTCTTTTGGGGTGAATTTTTCATTGTCAGCAGGGCATCCATCCTTTTGGGATGGGAGCTACTAGTAATGAATCGGGCCATAAAGGGCTCGGCCAGGGATTTGAAACTTCTGATGGACTTGTGGGGGAGCCTTTCGAACCATTTATGCGCCACGTCATGCAGGCTCGAGGGGAAAATTCGACACATTAGTGCATCTCGGTGGTTCTAGAGGGTCATGTCCTGTCGGTACTGCTTGATGTGATTAATGGGATCAGTCTTACTGTCATAAATTTTGAAACTTGGAATGGCAAACTTCTTGGGGGCTTCTTTTTCCTCAATTTCCCTCGAGAAAGGTGATTTCATCTGAGTTTTGAGAGCTTTCCTAGAGAGTTCTCGGGTCGATCTGGTACCGTGATGGGCAGGATGTTGGTCCATCTCCCTTCGGACCAGATTTCGTATGTTCTAGTTGCTGTGATCAGGGCTTCTGTGGCTGCGAGCTAGTCGTAGTTGCTCGAGCAGGTCGTCCTCTGACTCGTTTCCCTCGGCTCTCTGGGATCCGCGCTTGTGGCTCCTTCCTCGGTTGCGAGACTTTCTCGGCTGAGGTCTAGGAGTGTGGTACGGACGTTTCTTGGTACTACGATGGAGTTCTCTCTCCATTCTTTCTAATCTTCTTTTGAGGCGAGCGTTCTCAGCCTCGTGCCTGCGAGAAGACTCCCTCTGCTCTTGGAGCCTCGCCTCGTATGCATTAATCAACTTGAATATCTGCGTGGATCTCGCTGGTCCTTGACTTTATTTCAAGGCTAGCCTTTATGGGTGAACCCTGTGATCTAAATGCCGAACTTCAGACCAAATCCTACGAGGAGCAGGGGGTTCTTGAATATCCCCTGCCTAGTGTAACACCCCGCTTAAAATAATAACGGGTGGCCAGCCCTATACTACATTAAATTAGGAGTTTCAGATGGTCCAGTCTCAACATCAACTATCGGTACTATATAATATAGGACTAACTACCTGATATCATATAAGTGAGATGTTAAAATTGAAATAAAATGTGGAACATACAACCAACTAATACTACTAATAAAAGAAAGAAAGATGCATGAAAGAACTATGAGAAATGAAATGCTAGAATAAAACAAAATAAATAACTACAACAGAATGTACTACAAAAAGTAGACCCGAATAAGCTGTCGGGTCACAGCCAATACAATACCTGGAATGGAATAAATATAAACATGTACATAAATATCCCTTGGTTACAAACCCGATATACAACATGAATCCTACCTAGAATTTTTTTTCAAAGGAGTAGGAAGCGGCTAAAAGATACATCCCACAACAGTTCGCACCTGTCACGGCTCCTAAGACTCTGGATAGAAGGTCATCCGGCATCCATGCGGTAGGACACATGTAGTAATATATATATATATATATATATATATATATACAAGCAGGAGAGAAAAGTAAACGGGTCAGAGCCCGAGTTGTGAAAATATTTAGCAAGTGTGTTAACCGTGCATAATAAATATCGATGCACATATTTCATAATTAAAGTGGAATCGCACTCTCGTGGAACCCCAACTCACCTCTCATCTAATGGCGCGCACCTATTCGCATCCTCAACTTTTAGTTAAATTACCCCCATTTATTAGGACAACCTAACTTATCATAGGCTTAGCCTATACCCACGAGATCTACCTTACTACCCTAACCCTAGAACCCATTCTTTCTAAATACACTTAAGTATTTTTACAAACATATATGCCATATTAGGCTTAATGGATTCCGGTTTATAATTTAACTAATTATAAATCTGAATAAGTTACCCATATGTATTTGGGAAGAAATATATGATTTAATTTCAAATTAACATGCATACAAGATTATTATTGACAAACTTCTCTCCAATTTCAACGCTGCGCTGCGTTTCGTGCGTGGGGTGTCTCGCAGAGCGAAATCCAAACAAGGAACCACCCTGTTACACTACTCCTTGTCAACGTCGATCCTGGAGATCCATTATGCCACACATAAATATTGGCAAAACTTCTCTCTAATCTCAACAATGCACTACGTTTCGAGCGTGGGGTGTCTCGCAGAGCGAAATCCAAACAAGGAACCACCCCGTTACACTACTCCTTGACAATGTCGATCCTAGAGATCCATAATGCCATACCTACCATATAATACTACCACTACTACTAAATTTTTAGACTACAATATGAAAACAACTAAAATCTCCAATAATATGCTTGGGATGATGTAACCGAAATATTCCTTAATTGCGATACATCAACCCCCATCAATCTAGTACACCATAATCATCCAAGATGTACTCCACAATGATACCATATCCTTTTTATCTATAGGATATATAAATATATATATATAGGCATTTAATCTAACAATATATATATATATATATATATATATATATATACCATCATCATCCATACCCATGATAAAGAGTACATATCATATTTGATGTACACTGGCCATGCACAAATAATATACCCGGCTATATATATCTCCGATAAAACTGCATCAATGCTATAATCTTCCCAGTGCCCGTCTCACGTAGAAACTAGGGACCACCTGGTGGGGATCAACGATACCCACGTTGTGATAACACACACACGACGTCCCGGGAAGCGGTCATAGCTCCAACTGGAAATGAGACGAAACGTACCCACCACGTCTCACCCCAAAAATATATCTATCGTATAATAACACACGAGACGACTATGACCTGGGGAATATCCACACCCTGCTCTATATGCCAGGATGCTCACCCTCTGCGCGAAAACTTCCCAAATGATAGCATGAGCGGGGTATGCTTAACCACATAAGTATATATATCGCTCACATGTGCAATATACATACATCCATATGATCCCATCATATGATCAAATAGTAAACCATCATATACGGTTTACATATCCATACCATGTATGTCCACAACATAAATATATCCATATATTTATATCCATACAGATATATATATACACATATTCACATATCCATATATCTATATATATAAACTAGTTCTCGTTCATATGTATAAGATATATAAACCCGGCTATAAGTATACATAATCCTCAATATACAAGTCGTCACCACAATTTCCTTTAATTTACCTCGATATGTGAATACAATCCCTCACTTGAAACATATTCAATCATTTTTCCTATGATGAATAGTCTCCCAAAATCATATGTATTTATATATACATATATATTCAACCTTAGGGTTATTACCCAAAATTTTGTGTAGGAACCCATCACTACACATTTCATCCATATTCGAAAGTACATAATTACCTTTAGTACTATTTAACCATAGGCACATATATGACTTAATAGTCTAAAACCTCAAATTATTCCAACCTCGTTTCAAGTATTGGAATCCCACCTATGGTTTAATAGTTCTAATGAACTCTAAATCTTATTACGTTCATAATTTATTCCTTAAGTCTATACTCCTCAAGGATGCACAACATCTTCTCTCGTCGGTCCTCAATCATATATAAACTCACTTAGGACCTCGAGTTAGAACTCCCGTCCTCACTGAGATCCCCCACTATACCTAAGGGTATCCATTTTTAATACACGTATAGGCAAAAGAGACTATCCCTGTTCCATTTATAACCATTTCATGATAATTCACCTCTATCATAATAAAAACAATCTGCCAATCACTTAAGTCCCATGTTCCTTTCATTACTAAAAGAGGCATCCCATCCTCCTAAATCAATTTAACATAGGCCCGCAAGCCCCTATTCGACCTAGGGCCCTATTCCCTATCATATTGAGCCCATTAAGAAAGCCCCTAAGAATAAAACTCCAAAAGAAAAAGGGGTAAAAGAACTCCAAACTTTGGGCTAAAAACAGGGGACCGGTCGACCGGTCCCAAACCCCCGGTCGACCGCGTGTCCAAATTTTGCCTACGAAGAAATGCAGTAGGCTTTTCCCTTAAGGCGCGGTCGACCGGTCCCCTGGGCGCGGTCGACCGTCCATACCAGTTATCTTGGCCGATTTTCCTATTTTCAACAAACCCTAAATCCTCAAACACCCAAACATCATCAACAAATCCCCTAATCTTTAACCCAACAATATTATTAACTTATAAACTCCTCCTACATTCCATCCCAACAATTTATATGTCATTAAACCCATGTATAAACATCAAATTTCCATTTTTAGTACCCAAAATTTAGGTTTTGATATTTATACCTAAAAACCATTTCTTTAACCCACAAATTATGAAACAACATACACAAATGAATTATTTAGCAAGATTAAACACTTGCCTCGATTTTGTAGAGGTTGGATCGTCCTCGTTGTCGCGTTTTGGCCGGGAATCTCCAAGATTTCTTCCTCTCTCTCTCTCTTTTCTTCTTCTTTCCCTCTTCCTTTCTCTTTCTCTCTTTCTCTAATTGAGAAGGCTTAATCCGTAAGCCTCTTAAGCCTTAAAACAAAAGTCCCAAATTTTAAATGTTAATACACACTTTAAATGACTCGTTTACTCTAATTCGAGCCAAACTGACTTAAAAATATTCCGGGGCCGAAATAAAACCCAATGACAGTAATTTTGACTATCTCGACCCTTCCGGGATCGATGGTACCCTCAAAATCATCATCCGGAATACTTTGAAACGTTCTCTATATTTGGGCCTCAATTCCCAAGTTTTAAAATTCTCCAATTTAATTAAATTTTATTTTCCCAAAAATTTAATTTCTCAACATCCAAAAATCGTGGGATATTACACCTGGGGAGCATTACTACTGTGACCAAACATTTCGAACTCCTTTTTTGGTGTGGGATTTCTCAGGGAAGATAAACGTTTCCCACAGACAGCGCCAATTGTGGTTATAATTATTATGCAACACAAATAGATAAGAGAAACGCAATCACCAAGTAAGAATAAGGAACGCAAAATGACAATCACACAACAAAGGATATACGTGGTTCAACAAAGATGCCTACGTCCACGGTGGTGCAGTCAGTATTATTGCTATGTTCTCCGGAGAGTGATTATAGAGAATACAATATGCCCCTTGCCCCGGACCTAGGGTTTATTATATACATGTTTGTTTCAGTAAGTGGGGGTGTTGGACTCCCCACGTTTTCCATCTCTTCCTAGAACCTCTATTAATGGGAACATGGGAAGAGACTAAATCATAATCGGTTAAGACATGGAGGGTCAAGACTTTGGGCCTCCACAAATGGGCTACTCGTCCAGGCCCATCATTCTAATTTTGGGTACCCACAGTGACAGTGGAATATTTTGCGAACTTCGACCATGATAGGTCCGTTATAAAGAAAAACTTATCACGAAATCTGATCGTAATAAGTCCGAGACAAGTTCTCCTTATAAAGGACTTATCACGATAAAAGTTTGTAACAATACTGTGTGTAAATAATTATGGGCAGTATGGTACCCAACAATATATTATTTAACCTGTAGAAGAAATCAAGGATATATTATAACAATAACTAACAAAAATCAACACTAATAATAATAATAAACCATCAGTAACCAAATATTAATAAGAAACACGATATATAAGCCCAAATTTGAATGTTAAATACAAGTTATTACATAAAAAGTCAATATTCATTGACTTTCAGGTTGGAGGAAAAAGGTAGGTCATACAATATAAGAACCATTACAACCTTCAATATGCCGCACACGACATTGTTCATTCAACCACAGGGATTCATTCTCTTTCCCCACCATAACGTCAGTGATGCGAACTCGAGAATCATAAGATTGCAGCGAACGATTACGCACTAAGGAACCTGGGCGTATAGTCGAGTCCCTCAACCCCTTGGAAATTCTATCGCCTCCCCATAAGTCTACTAAATAGATTTTATTCCAACCAATTATAAGTAGAGTCTAGACAATTGGGACCAGGGGTGGGGGGTGGCGAATAAGTCATACGGAGATGAGGGGTGTGAGAAAGACGGAAAAATGCATGATATTATACAAACAAGTAAATACCAACAACTGAATATCAACCTTTTAAATGGGTACACCCATCGATATCTAATTGGGCCACCCATGTCTTATAAGTGTAAATGACGGGGGAAAGTACTTATCCAACACAAAAATCGCTTCAGCTATAGCTACTTTTGCAGCCACGATGTGTTTTCTGTTGATTAATTTTTCATATAAAAGTTTAAAGAAGATGCTAATTTGTATATTGGCCTTTCACAAATCCTTATGCTTAGAGAAGAAATTTCTTAAACAACAAAGGAACCAATTGCATGATCACATGCCAATTGTGAGACTTGAACTTATGTAAATTATGGGTGACATAATTAACAATCCTTTGCAATTTGGATGAAAAATTTGAGGGAACTTTAAAATTATATATTGTGTCTAAAATCATCTTTCTTTCCTCACTCGTCAAAGTAAATGCACTAGGAGGAATTATTTTCCTTCCGTTACTATCTTCTTCCAACTATAGCCGTGGATTAAGTTTTAACGATTTAAGGTCATGTCAAGGATTTTCTCCATCCTTTAAATGACTCCCTCCTAAGGCATGTGTCTCAGTTTCATTCTCAATTGGGGTCTTCTTATGCTTGCCATTCTTTAATTTAGGATTTTTGCCTGGAATGTTGGGTCCACAAATAGAAGATTTACTCATAATTTTTAAACCTGAAAGTTTTCTCGAAGGTAGCCTATGTTCAACCTCTCCCATTAAAAAATTGAAACCTCTCAAATTTAAAACTATAATTGGGGGTAAAAACCTCCTGTGGGAATGGAATATAATTTTTCCACTAGCATTGAGACGTTGAGATTCAGTCTCCTCTCCACAAATAACTATAAACTACACAATCGGATGTCCCATAAGGTGTGAAATCATGAATTGCACAAATCAACATAGTTTTCAGTGTAAACTTTTTTTTTACAGGAGTCAAATGCTTTTCCACCCTTTACCCACAAATCATGAAATTATTCTACCAAATTAGCTAAATAGACACCGATGTCTTCACTTAGTGCCTTTGGCCCAAGTATTAATAAAGACAACATTGAAAATTCAGGTCTCATACACTCTAAAGGAGGAAAATTCAGTGGTGCTGGGATCACGGGCCATACACTCTGATTGGTGCTTATATTTCTAAATGGAATGAAACCATCTGTTGATATTGATAAATAAATGTTATGCCGTTCTCAAGAAAAATTAGGATAATCGTAATTTATCCTCTTCCAAACGGTATAATCAATAGGGTGCCGCATGAGATTATCCTTTTTTTTGCCCTAGCATGCCAAGTCATGGCCTTTGCTATCCATGGTACTATGAAAAATTGCTTCAATCTAGGTCCAATGGGAAAATATTTCAATACTTTTTAAAGAACTTTTGAGACTATGCCTACCTTGTTAGTAGATTGCACAAATCTAGGTTCTCCGCATACTAGACAAAAATCAAAATTTCCATACTCCATCTGGTATAGTATGCAATCATACCTACAAGAATGAATTGATTTATACTTCATTTCCAAACCTTTCAAACTATTCTTCATACTAGGATAGCAATTTGGAAGGGTATTTTGCTTGGTAGTAAGCCATTCACCCAATTTAGAATTTTCGTCACGTTATTTTCAAACAATATTGGGTCTTCAAACTATGCAAACCAACCATCTCATGAAAACTTGTTTGATCTTTACCATAACCAAAGTACCACGATTAGGTCACCTTAAATTTCAAACTTTGATATTCATCTTCAAGGTTTATCCCAATACCCTCATGAGCACCTGAACCTTTTACTTTGTTAGTGACCTCATTTTTTTCCACCTCATGAACTCCATAAGCATCATCGACTCAATCCTCTAACATATTATCATCTACATTATCCTCCTGGCATTGTGCATCTATCCTACTTTATGATTGTTATGAAGGTTGTTTGAGGACAAAGGGAACATGAATTTACCTTGTGAAAAATCCACGACCGATAATTATCTTGTATACCCATCTAAGCTGATGTAGTTCAACTACTTTTCACTAAAACACGTTACCATTCCTATAATTTGAACATAGACATCGGGACCTCTTCATTATTAAGACATCTCTTTGTGAATTTTACAAACTCATTAGCAGCTCTACGATACTCATTCCATAATCTATTAGTCTCACCCATCCGCTCTTTGTATAGAGGATTTCCATCATAGCTACTACAAACAATTACACATTATGGGTAAGAAGCATATATTCATGGATTAATGTCAACAAAAGTGTGAAAAATTTAATAACCCTAGGTTAGATACTATAATACCTAGTGAGTTTGAACAAAAAATGAGTTTAAGTAGTTCGTTTCAACATGTTCGATTTCAATATTTCAAATTTTGAATTCAGTAGCACATTCGAATAAAAACTACTGTCGTTTCAACATGTTCAGTTTCAATATTTCAAATTTTGAATTAAGTAGCATGTTCGAATAAAAACTAGTGCATGAGATTTTAATCCACCTAAACAACATATCAACATATCAACTAAACGAATTGAATTTGCCCTAAAAACCCTAAAAACTATTTGTAGAATCTGCTTTCTACTTATCATACAAACTAGTGCACGAGATTGTGCTAATGTCTCACCTCAAACGTTTGCTAATTTTGGGTCCCCAGATTGTGCTATAGATTGGCATTTAATCAAAGTTTTCCTATTAGTGATTTTGGGTAACCAGATTGTGCTACATATTAAACTATTGTGGAAGAGAATTTGCCTATTGATTTAGAGATCAATTATTATAGCTATGACATAAATCACAGCCAAATGCATTCAAAACATTGTACATATATACACATTCTAATCCCTTCAAATAAAACCCATTTCTTGAGCCCAATTAGGCATATAAGTTTTGTCACCCTAATCTAAATCCTTCAAGCCATTAAATTTGGCAGGACTATATTCATCATTCATAACCAAATAAGTGTAAACAAACAACATACATTTAGGTTCACCTACTTATTAATAAAAAAAATCATGTTTCAGCACGGAGTTCAACATTAAGTATTATCATGGTAAAAAAATAAAGTACCCCTAAGAAGGTCAACATATTAAATTTCATGAATCTACATCCCAATTTGAGCACTACATAACTCAAATTCCTATAAAAACCACTCCAATTATTAAATAAAACCTTTAAATCATGTTTTTTGAAAACATTATGATACGAACACTAATCTCATCCATATTGAATTGCCACATAGAAAACTCATCCAAACAAAAAGCAAAACAATAAATAATTATCAAAAAGACTTCAAATGCATAATTAAACGTTAATAAATACTAAAAGACATATCCACCCTAACTAACTAATGGACATTCTCAAATGGATATTTCTTATTTGAAAAAAAAATAAAGCACTCAATAAACAAGTAACTAGAATTCCAACATCGATGTGACATATGCATATTATCACTCCACATAAATGAACTATTTTCCAATATGTTTGCAACTATTTAATCAATATTTAATTAGATTGCATTTGTTTTTACAGTTGCTCAAATTCTTTACATCCCTTAGATCTCTCAAATTCTAAGAAACAAATAATACATGTGAGCTATAGATTTGCCTAAATGACACAAAAAAGCATTTGTATTAGAGAATGATTTGAAATCTAGATTGGTCTAAATTACACACAAATGCATATATATTCAGATAAATAAAATTAAACACAAAATCAATGAAACAAACAACAAATAAACAAATAATTTTCAAAGGGAAATGCTAATGGTTGAGGTAGGCAGAGAGGGGAGAGTATGCGATGGTTTATCAAACCTCAGTGGTTGTGCAAGACAAATAGTAGAGAGAATGTCGGTGCAATGGTGAAAATAGTTGAGAGAGGTAGAGAGAGAGGGAGGTGGTGGTGGTAAGAGAGATAGGCAGAAAGGAGTGATAGATAGATAGATAGATAGATAGATAGATGGAGAAAGAGAGAGAGAGAGAGAGAGAGAGAGAGAGGTATTAGTTTTGTGAGACAACGACTAAGAAAGAACTAGTGTTGTTATTTAATCTTGTTTTGTTTTCATGGTGTTTGATTTTAACATGATAGTGATAACAAAACAACTATTGTCATGGTCTTTGTAACACCTGCCCCCGTGATTTTGATCATACCCATGTAATTTGGTGATTTGATGTGACCCAATTGGGCTTTAAACTTTGTAAGATGAATTATGTGTCAAATTTTGTTAATATAGTGGCCTTGATGCAGTTAGTTGCATTAGAATGGCATTATATTTAATTTGGAAAAATGTTAGGATCGTTCGAATAAAACCCTTGGTCGTTCGAGCAAGATTCAAATCTCGTTTGAACGACCTATTTGCATTTCCAACCTCGTTTGAAGCTCGTTTGAACCCCATTCTAATGAGATTGTGTTATTGTTCAAACCATGTCCACTCGCGTTCAAATGACACTGTAAAAATTAGAATTTTCATATTCAAAAAATGCTATTAAACTTTTGACCATTAAATTAAAATGCATGTTAACCTCCCATAGCAGCAGATTATCTCAGGGTTGGAGCTTTGGGCATTTTAGGTATTTTTCCCCTTAGGGTTTTAGGGGTATATAAAGAGGGTTTTGGCTCATTTTTGGCAACCCAATCAGACTCTCTCACTCCTCTCTCTCTCTCTCTCTCTCTCTCTATCTATCTATCTATCTATCTATCTCTTAGATCCTCACCACCACTCAACCACCTTCCATCATCCTAAAACCACCACTCCTCCACCCTAAACCACCATATTTACCTTATATTCTATTACATTTAAGCCTATAAAACTAATCTACATCATTTGTTGGGAAAAGTTATAAATTTATGGGATGTTATTGGGGATTTTTGGAGTAGAAAATAAGAAGAATAAAGGATCTTGAAGGGGTTTTTTCTTGGAGATTTCACCGAGCATTTATGGAGGCAATCTTAGTGGAGCTAGACAACTTCTTTAAGGTCACCTTAGGAGGTGAGAGGTTGCCAGCTTCTTCTACATTTCATTAACCATTGGTGAAGCTTCCTTCAAGGTGGGAAAAATGTAACAACCCAGGATTTTGAGTGGCTATTTTATATTATTTTGCCCGATGGGCAAATTCTATAAAATAGGGGAAGTCGGAGTAAATATTGTTTCCCGTGATATTAAGGGATAATATTTACTATGTTTTTTCTATTTACCGTATGAGAAGGTAAATGGGATTATATTGTGATATGTTGCGTCGTTATATGTAAACCAACGGTTATGATTCATATTTAAATTAAGGTATAAGTAATAAAATAATATAAAATTGGAACATAAAATTTGTTCATACTTTCCCAAATGCCAAAATAGGGGGTGTGGTTGTTTTTAGAATGGTCGGGATAGTCGAAATAAGTGCCAAGTTGTATTTTGGAGTTTCGAGCACTTTTAACGCGTTATGACTCAATTAAGTGTATACGAGTCATTTTAATGGTGTATTAGCAATTAAAAGAGGGAATTTATGTTTTAAGACCCGTTTAAGTTCCCCCACCCCTTTTCTTTCTTCATTTGTGTTAGAAGCCAAAGGAGAGGGAGAGATAAGAGAGAGTTGGGAGAAAATGGAGAAAAGAGAGAAAATGAAGATTTGGGCCAGATTTTCGTTGCTACCGGAAGATGATTCGAGACTACGAACCTCAAGGCAAGTTTCTTACTTTCTAGATACTGATTTAATGTGATAGATTGCATGCTTAGTTAAGTTTTGGGGGATTTAAACCATAAATTGTTTTTTTGTTGATTTTGATGATTAACCCTTAAATCTTAGTTTTAATTTGATTTGAGGAATATATATTAGTTATAAATTGTGTAGAAGTTAATTAAGAGAATAAATTTTGGTTGTTGTTGGAAGAAATCAAAGATTGTAGGTTTTGGGAATTTTAGGGTTCTTAAACCCGTAGCCCAAACTGGGAAAGATTTCAGGACCGAATCGATTCAGCCCTAGGGGCGAATCGATTCAGATAAGGGGTAGGCTACAGGTCTGGTAGACCAAATTGATTCGGGTTAAGACCGAATCGATTCGGAAAATTACAGAAAGTTAGTTTTTCTCACCGAATCGATTCGGCTATTTAGCGAATCGATTCACAAGGGCGAATCGATTCGGCCCGAGGGGGGGGGGGATCGATTCGGTTCCCCTGTTTTTGTGAGATTTTTATAGTTTGATTATTTTTAGCCCTTTTTCTTTTAGATCCAAGGTTTAGGAGCCTTCCTTTTGGAAGTATGGGGAGTCCAAGAGGGTGGTTTTTGGGTAGACTAATGTCCTAAGATTAATGGGATAATTGGGCTTACCCCGAGGGCTAAAGTGTATAGGTTGGTGTCCGAATGAAATTGGAGATTAATCGAAAGATAAATTGAAGATAACATATTAATGTTGAGACATTTGGGAGACACTCCTTGAGGGAGATTCATTTTTAAATGGCTTATGATATTATACTAAAGTCTTGGGGACTAGTTGAGGTTAATGGCACTTCGGGTCTTAAGTCATTAATAAAATATGACTCTAAGAATAAGAAATGTATATTATTAAATGTTGTACTAATAAATAAGTACAAATGATTTTGAGAATATAAAAATGGATGTTTTCAAATGAAAAGGAAGATGACTTTTATAAATGTTAAAAGGTATGGATACACACCCTCTCTAAATCTCTATCTTAAGGGAAGTTCGCGCGTTGTGGTGATGCCCCCTGACAAATTAACGCAGGGTGGATATAGTCCCTAGGCCATGTGAGCGTTGTGATTGTATATTTTTTGCGATGGGTAGGAGATTCCGGGTGTGGTCTTGACTATCCCACAGGCACATGGCTGCTTCCTGACGTTTGGTAGGATCCCAGGTTGTCTAAATAACAGGCCCTGGAAGATGATAGCCATTTAGGGGCGCGCACAGTGGGGAAATCCGGACGGGCAATCTTAGAATTTATATATATATATATATATATATATATATATATATGTAATTATAACTATTCTAAATCAAGTTGGACTTGATGTATATGGGTGCCATAATGAGCACAATGAAATTCCATAAAGAGCATGATGAAGTGCCACAAAGAGCACAATGAAAATGTCACAAAGAGCATATGATGATGATTATATTCCTGATAAGGAAGATATTTTTACAAAGTGTATAATTGAGATGAAATGCCACAAAGAGCATAAAACTATGATTATATTTCCTAATAAGGAACGAATTTATGAAATGAATTGGTATACAATGAAATTGATTGGTGAACATTTGATAAAATGTTGTACCATTTATATATCCCTAAAGAAAGAAAGGGGAATTATGTTTTGATGATGAATTGATATAATTATGTATCATTGAGTAACACTATATGAGACCTCTCATATATATATATACACACACAATATTGTGCTAAGGGTCTAATGTATCTCAATGATCAGCCTTGCCTAGTAGTAGTGTATCGGTGGGGTTCCTTGTTTGGATTTCGCTTTGCGAGACACCCCACGCACGAATAAGGGCATAGTGTTGAAACTTGGGAGAATTTAGCCTTTAGTTCTTAGATTAATTAGGGCAGGGTCTAATGTATCTCGACGATTAGCCTTGCCTAGTAGTAGTGTATCGGGGGGGGGGTCCTTGTTTGTATTTCGCTTTGCGAGACACCCCACGCACGAATAAAGGCATAGTGTTGAGACTGGGGAGAAGTTAGCCTTCTGTTCTTTATTTAACCTGAGCATCATTTATATCGCGCTAGGTTGTTTTTAGACTGAGAGGTGAGAAATATTATTGTTAACTGCGAGAGAATTACGCACTTAACTGTCATGCATTTTATTCACATGGGAACTATATTAAACCGGGCCCTGACCCGTATCTATATGTCTTTGTTTCTGCATATACTCTTTGCCGTTACAGGTGCTCTACCACATGGACACCCGTATTTACATTTCCATTCCGGTTGTCATGTAGCTAGAACATATTGCGGATGTTGTAGGTTATTGGTATTAGACGCTTCTTTCCATTGTGCTTTAGTTAAGTTCAGTTTATTTATTCGAGCGTGTTTGCCGAAGCGTTGAACTCATTTACTATATTGTAAATATTTAAATGTAATACTCGGTGTAACTATTGTATTAGTCTGTGCACCGACAGTTTATTCGGTGATTAATTATGAAATTGTCATTCTTCATTATCGATTTTGGATATCCACCGTTTTCGCAAATGGGATTGTCTAAGTGTTTTCTTTTATTTACAAAATTTTCTTTTATTGACAATCCGTTTTCTAAAATGATTAGTGGTTATCTCGTACTATTATTTTAATCGACAGTGATGCTGAGAATGGACCATCTATGATTCTTGTGATTATTAGAGTATTGGGATGACCACCTATTATTTTAGTTGGCGGGTTGTCACAGATGGCATCAGAGCATTAGGTTCTAGAGTCCTTAGGAATCTGTGCGGATGTATTTCGTTTTCAGCGTTACTTCTGATATGATATAGAGCCTTAAGATTAATATTGTTGATTTCTCTTGTGAGTCTCATTCTTCTGTTATGCTATAAGAACCCCGAAAATATTTTACGCTATCGTGTGAGACTAGTAAGTCGTCAGATGATAGGCATAAATGGAGGTTGTCATGAAGGCGCATCGAGACGGGATTTCTAAGAGTTGTAAGCTGTAGTCAGGGATGTGGGCCGCTTTAGAGGTTTCTCCCTTTTATAGCATTTTGTCCTATTGCTATTGTGACTACTAAGTACAGTAGAGATGATATTCCATGTGCTGCTGTCAGTAGAGAGTGGTACTAAGCTTGGGATTCCGACCAGTGTCAATCTAAAGATTGAGAAGTCCTTGATGAGGACCACATGTTGAAGTTCGGACGGATGGGAGATAGTGTAATCTCATTCGGTGGAAGTATTAGGCCCGAAGTTTTGGCTTAGAGAGGGGTATAGAAGTGCCTAGGTACGAAGATTGGAGGAAAATATTTCACCTATTGGAGCGAGATTTAAGTGGCGGATACGGTAGTAGCCTCATTTTGGTGGAACGGGAGGTTTTGCCCATAGAGAAACCCGTTAGATACTTGTAACAACGAGTTTCTCTGGGATGTCAGGAATGACGAGAAAGTAGATTCTCAAGTATTCACGCAAGGTTAGGTCAGAGGCCGATGGGGTGTTACGATCAAGGAAACTGTGCACTGAAATAAGGTTGGTACAAGGAAGTGAGAGAGACTTTCAATGGAAATGATAGGCTCACGAGTAAGTGTTGTTAACACTTCAGAAAAGGTAATGTTCATGAGACCCCATCGATGGACATCCACCTGGGGAAGACTTGTTGAACTAAGGACGGGGAGACTAGTAGAATGTTTCCTTTATTGAAGAAGTTAAGGGAACTATGCGAGAAATCGCTAGGGTAGCTTGGGATGAAAGTAGTTTGGTTCGGTTAAGACTAGAATGATGTGTCCAGGAACCATTGGTAATGGCCAAAGAAATTGGTTAGTATGTTGGCGAGAATTTCCACCATAGATGAGGGTGGAGCGTTCCTTATGATAAGATAGAATGGTATTGTATTTACCCTAGATTCGAGTGTGTATATTGATCTTGTGGTAGTATATCTACATGACTTCCATGATAGGGAAGCTCTATATTTTCTTTCACTCGTTATGGGGCGAGTATTGATATGTGTGGTGTGTGCTAATTGTATTATATATAATATACGAGTAGAGATGTTCTCGGATTGGTTGGGGCAATAGAAAGAGAATAAATTACGAGGCTATCCTATTTTCTAGTTCTAGATAAGAGATAGTTGTTCTATAATATCTCACCTAGATATAGGATTGAGACTTTATAGAGATGGTTTACGGTGTGTAGTTAGTTTTTTTTTTTTTTGTCTTACTTTATTTTTTTTTTTGATTGCTTGCTTGCTTTGTTTGCTTTGCTTATGTATGATGTTGCCTGATCTCCACAACCAACTAGTTAAGGGGATTGTGTGGAGGGGTTCCTTGTTTGGATTTCGCTTTGCGAGACGCTCCACGCATGAACCTTAAAGACGTTGGGAGTGGAGAGATGCGCATATTCTTTTCTTTTCTGTTGGTTGAGATGCTGGGTAGGAAAGGTTTAGCCAAGAATCACGTAAATGAGTGATTGAAGGGCTAAGTTGATGTGCGATATATGAGCACTATGATAGTTTTTCCTCTGATAGATGTGGGGAAGACTAAGATATGAAAGTCGAATAGAGACTTGTGTTTATGCCTTAATGAGAAGGCCATCTATAAAAGATGTATGTATGTATATTGGGATAAAGTATTTGTAGTGCCTTACAGAAAGTAAGCGCTCGATCAGTTAAAATTTTTATTTTTCGGTTGTTGTGGTAAGACTTAGAGTTAGAATTTTAGTGATCCCAATCATGTGTCTTTGACTATTACTTCTCGACGACCGACGATGCGAGGTAGTAGTGTAACGAGAGGGTTCCTTGTTTGGATTTCGCCTCGGCGAGACGTCCCACGCATGAAACCGAGCGACTGTCGGAAGTTGGGAAAGGTCTTGGACACTAGGGATTTAATTAGGATAATACCCATACAACTAGACTAGGATAGATAGATTGACCTTAGGATTTTTATAAGGTAGGGCCCTTAGGGCATGTAGCATGGTTTTAAGGACGCGGTGTGGAGTTGACCACCATAGGTTTGTGGGTTAACTCTAAGTGGGATTTAGTCTCTAGAACGAGGAAGTTTAGGAGCTTGAGTGATTCGGAATGTTAGGCCATAGATGGAGGGGCCTTTCTTAGATATAGCGTTACGTTGGTAACCTATCTTTTGAGGAGTTGAAGTATGAGTTGACTATTTCTCCTGCACTCGTGTTATTAAATTCGAGAGTGGATTTAACGGACGAGCCTTTGCCAAGAATGGGAAGTATTAATGCTAGTGCATGAACTTATTGTTTATGCGTCTCACAGACTTAAACTCCATGAGAAATACTATCCCCCGGTTGATATAGAGTTCGTAGCGGTAATATTTTCCTTAAAGAATAGAGGCACTCGTTCCTGGGAAGGAAATTTGGTCTTTTCGCGAGCAAGAAGTTGGAGCTCGTAAGGGACTATCGATTGAATATCCCCCTTTCGCTAAGGAAATGCGGATGGGTTAGTAGATGCGCCGAGTAGGGAACCGTCGGTGAGATTAGGGTGGCACGGGATGCCATGTAGAATGAGCTTCTCTGAGGGGATGCTCTAGAAAGAGCATTTATGTCTATGATTGACCAATTCACCCACTAGTATGAAGAGACTAGTGGTGGGAAGAGGAAGGATAGGAGTAGTCGTTTGTAGGGATCGAAACCTCCGTACAATTGTTCCGATCATTTTTTTTGTAAGTAGGGTGCTGGGATGAATAAGTATATCCTTCCATAGTAGAAAGGTAGGATCGATAGTTCTAGAGGAATGATTAGGTGCTATGTTAGAGCAAGAAGAAGATAGACTAAGATAGAACAATTATGACCTTAGTCCAAGCCCAATAGGGACGCCATTTTTTTTCCAAGGGGTTTTCTAGGAATGATTGAACGATAGTTTAGTATAGTATATCTTTATATTGTTATACTATATGCCTGAATTTTGAGGGCAAAATTCCCTTCGAAGGGGGGGAGTATGTAACAACCCAGGCTTTTGAGCGGCTATTTTATATTATTTTGCCCTATGGGCAAATTCTATAAAATAGGGGAAGTCAGAGTAAATATGGTTTCCCGTGATATTAAGGGATAATATTTACTATGTTTTTTCTATTTACCGTATGAGAAGGTAAATGGCATTATATTGTGATATGTTGCGTCGTTATATGTAAAACGGCGGTTATGATTCATATTTAAATTGAGGTATAATTAATGAAATAAAATAAAATTGGAACATAAAATTTGTTCACAGTTTCCCGAATGCCAAAATAGGGGGTGCGGTTGTTTTTAGAATGGTCGAGATAGTCGAAATAAGTGCCATGTTGTATTTTAGAGTTTCGGGCACTTTTAACGCGTTATGACTCAATTAAGTGTATATGAGTCATTTTAATGGTGTATTAGAAATTAAAAGAGGGAATTTATGTTTTAAGACCCGTTTAAGTTCCCCCACCCCTTTTCTTTCTTCATTTGTGTTAGAAGCCAAAGGAGAGAGAGAGAGAGAGAGAGAAGAGAGAGTTGGGAGAAAATGGAGAAAAGAGAGAAAATGAAGATTTGGGCCGGATTTTCGTTGCTACCGGAAGATGATCCGAGACTACGAACCTCGAGGCAAATTTCTTACTTGCTAGATACTGATTTAATGTGATAGATTGCATGCTTAGTTAAGTTTTAGGGGATTTAAACCATAAATTGGTTTTTTGTTGATTTTGATGATTAACCCTTAAATCTTAGTTTTAATTTGATTTGAGGAATATATATTAGTTATAAATTATGTAGAAGTTAATTGGGAGAATAAATTTTAGTTGTTGTTGGAAGAAATCAAAGATTGTAGGTTTTGGGAATTTTAGGGTTCTTAAACCCGTAGCCCAAACTGGGCAAGATTTCAGGACAAAATCGATTCGGCCCTAGGGGTGAATCGATTCGGATAAGGGGTAGGCTATGGGTCTGGTACACCGAATCAATTCGGGTTAAGACCGAATCGATTCGGACAATTACAGAAAGTCAGTTTTGCTCACCGAATCGATTCAGTTGTTTATCGAATCTATTCGCAAGGGCGAATCGATTCGGCCCGTGGGGAGAATCGTATTGGCCCGGGGGGCAAATCGATTCGGTTCAGCTGTTTTTGAGAGATTTTCTTAGTTTGATTATTTTTAGCCCTTTTTCTTTTAGGTCCAAGGTTTAGGAGCCTTCCTTTGGGAAGTATGGGGAGTCCAAGAGGGTGGTTTTTGGGTAGATTAATGTCCTAAGATTAATGGGATAATTGGGCTTACCCCGAGGGCTATAGTGTATAGGTTGGTGTCCGAATGAAATTGGAGATTAACCGAAAGATAAATTGAAGATAAAATATTAATGTTGAGACATTTGGGAGACACTCCTTAAGGGAGATTCATTTTTAAATGGTTTATGATATTATATTAAAGTCTTGGGGACTAGTTGAGGTTAATGGCACTTCGGGTCTTAAGTCATTAATAAAATATGACTCTAAGAATAAGAAATGTATATTATTAAATGTTGTACTAATAAATAAGTACAAATGATTTTGAGAATATAAAAATGGATGTTTTCAAATGAAAAGGAAGATGACTTTTAGAAATGTTAAAAGGTATGGATACACACCCTCTCTAAATCGCTATCTTAAGGGAAGTTCGCGCGTTGTGGTGATGCCCCCTGAAAAATTAACGCAGGGTGGATACAGTCCCTAGGCCATGTGAGTGTTGGGATTGTATATTTTTTACGACGGCTAGGAGATTCTGAGTGTGGTCTTGACTATCCCGCAGGCACATGGCTGCTTCCCGACGTTTGGTAGGATCCCAGGTTGTCTAAATAATAGGCCCTGGAAGATGATAGCCATTTAGGGGCGCGCACAGTGGGGAAACCCGGACGGGCGGTCTTAGAATTGTTATATATATATGTAATTATAACTATTATAAATCAAGTTGGACTTGATGTATATGGGTTCCATAAAGAGCATAATGAAATGCCATAAAGAGCACAATTAAAATGCCACAAAGAGCATATGATGATGATTATATTCCTGATAATGAAGATATTTTTACAAAGTGTATAATTGAGATGAAATGCCACAAATAGCATAAAATTATGATTATATTTCCTAATAAGGAACGAATTTATGAAATGAATTGGTATAGATGAAATTGATTGGTGAACATTTGATAAAATGTTGTACCATTTATATATCCCTAAAGAAAGAAAGGGGAATTATGTTTTGTTGATGAATGGATATAATTATGTATCCTTGAGTAACATTAGATGAGACCTCTCACACATATATATATATATATATATATATATATACATAATATTGTTCTAGGGGTCTAATGTATCTCGACGATCAACCTTGCGTAGTAGTAGTGTATCCGGGGGGTTCCTTGTTTGGATTTCGCTTTGCGAGACACCCCACGCACGAATAAGGGCATAGTTTTGAAACTTTGGGAGATGTTAGCCTTTAGTTCTTAAATTAATTAGGGCATGGTCTAATGTATCTCGACGATCAGCCTTGCCCAGTAGTAGTGTATCGGGGGGGCGGGGGGTTCCTTGTTTGGATTTCACTTTGCGAGACATCCCCACGCACTAATAAGGGCATAGTTTTGAGACTGGGGAGAACTTAGCCTTCTGTTCTTTATTTAACCTAAGCATCATTTATATCGCGCTAGGTTGTTTTTAGACTGAGAGTTGAGAAATATTATTGTTAACTGTGAGAGAATTACGCACTTAACTGTCATGCATTTTATTCACACGGGAATCATATCAAACCGGGCCCTGACCCGTATCTATATATCTTTGTTTTTGCATATACTCTTTGCCGTTACAGGTGCTCTACCGCATGGACACCCATATTTACATTTCCATTCCGGTTGTCATGGATCAACAACATATTGCGGATGTTGTAGGTTATTGGTATTAGACGCTTCTTTCCATTGTACTTTAGTTAAGTTCAGTTTATTTATTCGGGCGTGTTTGCCGAAGCGTTGCACTCATTTACTATATTGTAAATATTTAAATGTAATACTCGGTGTAACTATTTGTATTAGTCTGTGCACCGACATCTTTTTCGGTGATTAATTATGAAATTGTCGTTCTTCATTATCGATTTTTGTAATCCACCGTTTTTGCAAATGGGATTGTCTAAGTGTTTTCTTTTATTTACAAAATTTTCTTTTATTGACAATCCGTTTTCTAAAATGATTGGTGGTTATCTCTTACTATTATTTTAATCGACAGTGATGCTGAGAATGGACCATCTATGATTCATGTGATTATTAGAGTATTGGGCTGGCCACCTATTATTTTAGTTGGCGGGTTGTCACAAAAAACTCTACTCTTTAAGTTTATGAACTCTATTTCATTATTATTTGGTCTTGTATATCGGGGTTTAAGAGTAGAATGCATATATGTTGTAGAAGGTTATTTTCTCATGATTGATGTGAAATGGTTTTACAAATGGGTTCAAAGTTTTAGGAAAATGATAGATATTTTCAAGAAAACTTAGTGTAAAACATTTTATGAAATAAATTATTTTGAAATAATATTTATCTTGTTGAAATATTTTATGAACAAAGTTTTGAATTTTTCTTGTAAAAATGGGACTTTTATGAAGTTAGACATTTATTTTAAGTTTTGAAGAACAAAAATTTCTCTTAGTCTTGAAAATCATGTTTTTGCAAGTATAATCAAATTCCTCAAATAACTCATGTGTTAAACTCATTTTCTTAGATTTTTGGACTTAGAATCCCTTTTTCCACGTATGAAAACTTGTAGTAATTTGGCGATGAGCATATGGACAAGTTCAGTAAAGGTTTTAATTAGTTTTAATATGAAATAAAGAAAATGGAAATTTCAACCCTTAAAGTGTGCTAATAAATGTGAAAAATGTGATAAGTGCATGTTTTCAAGACTACACGTGTTAATGAAGGAAAATAATATTTTTCTCATAAAGTGACCATCAAAATGCCAAATGATTTCCTTGATAAAGAAAGTAATGAAATAAAGAGATTTTCAACTTGAGAAGTCTGTTACTCCAAAGTATTAAAGAAGTGTTATTAGTTAAAAACATTTAAGAAGTTGGTATGTATAACTTAGTGACGACTTTACGTAAAGTGGAACATTTTTATGAAATAAAATGTTGGAAAAGGTATTACACAAGATGGTCCTAAACGGGAATGATTTTCGGAATAAAATCAACATAAATATGTAAAGGTCATGAAATGGTGATTTTCTAAAGTGTAACACAAATGTGGGGTGCAGTCCCCGGGATTTTGACTTTGACAAGTAAGAGTGGAATAATGTGGACAAGAAAAGGTGTTAAAACACATGATAATTGGAAAGAATCGAGAAAAATAAAAAAAACGTCCCGGGGCCCTATGGTGAAAGACCCAAAATCAGTGGCTAGAGCATAAATTGACATAGCCACGGGTGTGGAGCCCGTTAAACTACGTGATTATTTGGTAAATTTCATGAAAAAGATAATAAGAAAAAGAGAATCATGATAAAGAAATTGGCTGTGATAGAAAAATGAGAAAAGACAACCTTTGTGAAATGAAATTGACAAATGTTCCTAATTAAAAATGTAATATGGGCAAGAAATATGAAAATGACTAAGTCCAAGTAAAATGTGGGTTAATGACCCAAGTGGAGTGATTAATGGGTAATCAAGCAACCTAGGATGTTTTATAATTAACTCAAGTGTGAATTATGAATAGTTTCAAAAAGGAAAACAAGTATTTTCTAACACAAAGTGTACTTGTGTTGAAAGGTGATTTTAAAAGAAAATACTAAAGTTAATTTGGTGGAGTAAATGGAAACTTTCGGTAAATGAACACTACACCAAAACTGTCGACTTGTCACGATCTTTGACCATGACAAGTCCAACTTGGCAAGGTTAATGACAGTGACAATTCTGGGGGTGACAACTATCTTCATCACGGACTTTTCACGGTCCTGTCATGATTTTTGACCTTGACAAGATTTGTCACGGCCAAAGATCGTGACAAGCCCGTGATAAAAACAAAAGAAATTTTCACAGTTAAAGACCGTGACACGTTACTTTGTGAAGGACTTGTCACGGTCTTTGACCATGAAAATTCTTGAGAGAAATTTTAAAAACCGCTGGGCAGTATGGCCACTACCACTACCCAGTAGTATATTTGTACCTATTATAGCAAAATTGTACCTGTCGAAACAACATATATCCAAATAAAATAGAAATAATACACCAAATCATGGCATATATAATCCATATCCAAATACAATAGAAATGCGAATATCCATAATATCCAAACCAACATTTACCAAAATAAAAAAATTACAAATAAAATCCAATATCCAAATAAAAAGTTAGAAATAATGTCATGAAGAACGAGCAGGTCGGAGGAGGAAGGAGGGGCATATGACATATGAATTGAGATGACCATCAACATGCTAAACGCCACATTGTTTAAGCAACCACAAAGATGAATTCTCCTTTCCATCCACCACATGCTTGATGCGCACTCTTGCCTCAATGTATTGGAGGGGACGTCCATGAAACAGCATACCCAGGAGGAACCTTGGATCCCTCAACCCCTTCGCTATCGGCTCCCCATAATATATGTCGAGTAGAAACACGCTCGGCCAATCGATTGTTGACATAGGCCGCTGAACGGGGGTCACGATGGAAAATGGATCATCATATGGCGCCGAGTCTGTGCATATTGGCGATGAAGAAGTGACATCCTCATCCTCATCTTCCTTTACCTCCTTCTCCTTTCCCTTGACATTGCCCTTTCCCTTGCCCAACTAACTCTTTATGAAGGTGTACATATCTAGGACCATCACCTCCAACCTTGATAGCTTCTTGTCATGTTCGTCCATCTTATGTGCCAACCCGTTGTTGCTTGTCCCCATTCTGGTGATCCTAGACTTTCCCACCCACGAGGTCACTCTCGTATTCCTCCCCTTACGATTCGGCCCGAACACTTGGCTGAGTGAGTTCGAAGTCAAAGATGCTTTGTCAGCATCGGACAACGACTCATGCACTTCCTTAAGCATTGCCTAAAAAGACAAAAAGAACAAAATTAGTTAATTAATTAAATAAAAAAAACTTATAAAGTAATTAAAAAATTTAAGCATTTAGAACTTACAATGGTGGCTGCGACGCTCGGGGCCACCTTCTTGTCCTTGCCCTTTTTCGTCTGAATTGCCACATAGGCATAAAGCCTATGTGTCCTAGCCCCAAGGCCACTCCCCATGTCATGAAATAAAATAACATAGAATTAGTAAGTAAGGCAAAGTAATACAAAATTAGAATAACTAAAATTAAAGAAAAACAAAAACTTACCATCCTGTGCTCCACCTCGGCGTAAGACATCCGCTCGGAGTAGTGTACGTACAACTTTTTCGCCCGGTTGTCCCTCCCCGATTGGCGAGATGCCAATTTCCACTCATCGGTTTCATTGTGGATAAAAGTTTTCTATTGTGCCAATGAGATCGGATTCTTCGAGGGGACAGTGTCACATATTCTCATAATGGACTCCCGAGTCTTTTCAAAGTACCGTGCTCGCAAATTCTTCTTCCACATCTTAGATTGATCCCTCAATTTCTCCAATGTGGGGTCACAGAGTTGTGGGGGCAGACCGAATTGTTCCTGTCAAACAAATACAAACCATCATGTAAGTAAGTGTTACTGTTATAAATATAAATATAAATATAAATACAAATATTAATATTAATATTAAATACGCAACCTGTAGTGCCCCCTCAAATGTTCATCTTGAGGTCAATAGGCACGACCCTCCAATCAGTGTACCCCAAGACGATAATCGCCTTCAACAACTCTAGATCTCTAGATAATAACATCGTCTTGTTCTCAATGAGGGCCCACAGTTTGCCCCATTTTAGGGGCCTACTGGCCGATGAGCCCTCATATCCTCCACTACCGCACCCTGATGAAGTTATTTTCTGCAAAAATTGTTATTATCAATACAAACATGTATATGAACTTTGAATTAATGCTCAAATCCGATAATAACAATACATACTAATACCAATTTATACCAATTTCAATTTATACCAATACCAATTTATACCAATTTCAATTTATACCAATACCAATTTCAATTTATACACGCGCACACTCCCCCCCCCCCCCCCCCCCGGCACACACTCCTGGGTCATGAACTTTGAATTAATGCTTAAATTGATTAAAATTTTAATTAACATATTCACTTGGTTATTACAAGCATTAAAATGATCAAGTACAAATTAATAAAAAGCATTAAATTGTCGTCCGATACTAAATAAAACACTAGAATAATGCATCCACTGGTCATTACAAATAGTTTGAATACTTATTACAAAAAAAATTATTTCAAATTCGGGTTATCATAAAAAGTGGATTGATATTTGGTAGGTGAAGCCAAGTCATCCAAACAACTATTTAGACATTTTGGCGCATGTAGGATGATTTACAACGGCTCGTTGTTGGTATACTCTGAGTAAAACACTTACTTGACCTTTTGAAAAGAACAAATAAACGGCTCATCGATCACGTGTTCATTCCTCTTCAACTTGGACAAGTCAACAACGATGAATTTGGTGCCAGGATCAGCTTTACAAGAATATTTATCCTCAACTTTTACCCAATCACAGTAAAATACAACCTCCTTGAAGTTTACATAGTCCAATTCAAATATATTTCGAATTACACCATAATAAGTCTTTTTAGCTTCAACAAGGTTTTTATCTTTCGCACTCGCTCGAAAGAAATTAAGAGCCTTATATGAAATGATCGAGTTCTATACATTTGTATTTTTCCCGTACACCCTTGCACCGAATATGTAACCATTCAATCGATACTTTTTGTATTCGTATGCCATGAACAAGGGTCCAGTGGCTAGACGAGCAAGCCTTGATGTCGCATCACCATTCTTTAAGAGCTGAGAATATAGATATATTAATTAGGTTAGTTATAAAGCTTTCTTGTAACATGACATTTGATAGCATCCATTTTCCTTATAATTACCTCGTGTGACAACCACAACCTAAATTCGTTGTTTGATTGTGCATTTATTTTTCGTCTTTTATTATTCTCACAAGCTTCATATTTTATGCATAGATCGTGAAGAAAGTATTACAAAATTAATCATGTAAAACTTAAAATAATTTAAAATTAAAATAATTTAAACTTACTTTTTCTATTCTTCGACATCTTCATGTGTGTCAAATAGATAACGAGCTACTTGTTCATGTTGCAAACTCATTAATTTCATTCGTTTGCCCATTACATGACCACCCTCACCAATGAACTCATCATTGTCATCCACGCTGGTCGAGTCAGGCATATATTATTGAGTGTAGATTGATGACTCCACCATGATGTATTCATGTACAATTGGTCCTTAAATGTATCGTGTATTCTTGATGTAATCTTTGAAAACTTTCATCAGTGTTTCAAATGGATACATCCACCGATATCTTACTGGGCCGCAAATAAGTGCCTTGTCGCATAGGTGTACCAATAATTGAACACTTATGTCAAAGAAAGATGGGGGAAAGTACTTCTCCAAGACACAAATCTCTTCGTTCACCACTAATTTTGGGGACCCTATGTGATCTCAAATGACTACCTTCTCACATGAAAGTGAGAAGCATATACTAATTTGCACAATAGCCCCCTGAAAATCTCTATGCTTGGAGAAACAGTGCTTAAACAATAGAGGAACTAATTTCATGATCACATGGCAATCGTGGAACTTACACTTATGTAAATCATGGGTAGCATAATTCACAATCCTTTGCAAGTTGGACAGAAAATTAAATGGAACATTCAAATTATATATTGTGTCTAAAATCACATTATTTTCCCGTCTCGTCAAAGTAAACGCAACAAAGGGAATTATTGTCATTCCCCTACTATCTTCTTTCAACCATAGTTTTGGCTTAAGTTTCAACACTTTAAGGTCTTTTCATGCATTTTCTCCATTCTTCGAATGACTCCCCCAAGGCATGTGCCCACAATATGTTCAGTGATGTTCTTCTCTGCGTGCATCACATCCAATACATGGCGCACCTGGTTATTCTTCCAATAAGGCAAGTCAAATAAAATTGACCTCCTAGACCATGCCTTTTATTGTCTAAATTTGATTTTTAGTTATGTTCTTTGTATGCTTGACATTCTTAAATTTGCAATTCTTACATGGCATTTAGGGCAACAATGAGAATATTTACTTTCAAATTATGAGCTTGAAAGTTTTCTCGGTCGTAGCCTATGTTCAACCCCCCCCGGTAAAAAATTGGAACCTTTCTCAAATCTAAAACTATGAGAAGGGGGTAAAAACCTCTTATTGCAATGGTATACATTTTATGAGCTAGTGGGGAGACGAAGAGATTCAGTCTCCTCTCCACAAATAGGACACCCCAAATAACCATGTACTACACAACCAGATAATGTCCCATAAGATGGAAAATCATAAATTGCCCACATCAATATAGCTTTTGGCGTAAACTCTTTTGTTATAAAAGAGTTAAATGCTTCCACACCCTCTTCCCATAACTCATTTAATTATTCTATAAAAAGATCTAGGTAGACATCGATGTCCTTAATTGGTGCCTTTGTCCCAGCAATCAACAAAGACATCATCGGAAATTCAGGTATCATATACTATGAGGGAGGGAGGTTAAGTGAGGGATAGGATCAGTGTCCATACACTCTGTTTGGAGCTTAGATTTCCAAATGGATTGAAACCATCTGTTGATACTGCCAAACAATTGTTACGCTATTCTCGAGAAAAATCAAGATAATCAAAATTCATCCTCTTCCAAACTATAGAATCAATAGGATGGCTTATGAGATTTTCTCCTGCTTCTTCCCTAGCTTGCCTACTCATTGCCTCCGCTATTTGTGGTACTGTGAAAAACCTCTTTAATCTAGGGCCAATAAGAAAATATTTCAACACTTTTTGAGGAATTTTTGATCCGTTGCCTTTTTTCCAGTAGATTGGACATAACTAGGTTCATTGCATACCAGACACCGATCAAGATTTTCATACTCCTTTCTTTATAGTATGAAGTCATACACGCAAGCATGAATTGATTTATACTTCATTCCCAAACCTTTAAAACGGTTTTTCTTAGTTGGATAGCTATTTGGAAGCGTAATCTTCTTGGGTAGTAAGCCCTTCACCCAATTCAAAATTCCTGTCACGCTAGTAGCAGACAAACCATATTAAGTCTTCAAAGTATGCAAACCAACCATGGCATGTAAAGTTGTTTGATCTTTCTCACAACTAGAGTATAACGACTGACTTGCCTTAAATTTTAAACTTTGGTAGTCATCGTCAAGGTTTATCCCGATATTTTCATGAGCACTTGAACCTTGTACATCGTCAGTGACCTCATTCTATTCCACTTCATGAACTCCATACGCGTCATAAACTAAATTCTCTAGCATATTATGATCGACATTGTCATTCTCCCCTTGTACATATATACTACTTGTTGAAGGTTGTTATGAAGGTTGCTCGGGGACAAAAGGAACTTTCGATTTGCCATGAAAAACCCAACTTCGATAACTATCTTGCATACCCCATCTTAACAAATGTAGTTAAAGTGTTTTCCACCCAAAAACTTTACCATTATTACACCTAGCACACATATATGGAAACTCTTCATTATCATGGCATTTCTTTCCGTATTTCACAAATTCATTAGCACCTCTGCAAAACACATCCCCCAATCTATTTGTCTCATCCATCCACTATTTGTATTTAGGATATCCGATCACAACTACTACAAACAATCACTTATTATGGGTAAAATAGCATAAACAAAAGTGTGATTATTTAGTTCCCATTAGTCGCAACTAAAAGTCTAATTTCCATGGGTAAATTTATTCGTGCATTCTAATTCAATTTGAATTTGAAATTGAAATTGAAATTGAAATTCAATTTATAAAATTAATTCCTATTTCCTCCATCTCCTCTAAAGGGTGAGTGGTCCTATCCCATTCAAGACCATGTATTTCTGTAATATACTTAACAACTCATGCACAATGTTTTGATTTGAGGAAAATTGGGAAGGATATCCCTATTGTTCTCTAAGTACAAGATATAGATTCGAAATTCTGAGTGTTTTTTCAATTTATCAATTGATTTAACACTTAACATCACATCATCTAGTATGTACCCAGAGAACATTAAGATATGAATGCAAAAATTTCCCCCAAAGTAACAAGTTTAAGCCACTAAAAATATTATTATACAGAAACTATGCAATCCCAAACTATCCAAATGGGACAAATCAAGAGATATCATTACAGGGGTAATAAATCTCGAATGGGTCTAAGGGTTATTTAATGCGTATGCATAAGAACTAGAAGGCTAGTATCTATGCGCGCTATAAGTAATTTAAAGTATGTTTCATTTAATTATGTCTTATCATAATTCGAGAGATTTCATTTAATTATGTAATTTAAAGTATGTTTCATTTAATATAAAGTACGTATAAGAACTATAGAATATTTTAGTCCATTTCATAAGGAGCTAAGGGGATGGTAACACTATGTGACTTCTCGTGAAATACGATACTACATTAAAAGAATATCCTGGAGTCTTGTTTTGAAGCAATAAAGTAATACATGTAAGTTGTTAATTTAAGGTTTTATGATTGCTTTTGAATTGTTTTAAGGATATTTAGATAGACTAGCCAGTAACCCGCGCGATGCGCGGATGTATTATAGTAATGATTGAAAATACAATAATTATCTAAACTAATTAACTAATGAACTATCAATTTTACATATATTTGTTTTATTGCAGTTAACTCAATTTTGTCCCCACTAACTTTATGGGTTATATTACTTTGCACTCTAAATTTTTAAGTATAAATGTTTTGAATTTTTTTATTAGATGCAATGATCTCGGTCAATAACTTGGTAATGTTGTTGGATAAAATCCGTCACATTCTCTGCACACGAAAATGAAATTTATCTTATATGTATGCTTAGCATATTGTGGTTCTCAAACGTATTCCTAGCATATTTCACATAAATAATCAAGAATTTCATATGCTAATATAATACCTTATCAATATTTTGTACCAAATACCCAATCAATTAAAATAATGTTAAATAAATTTTATAAATACACCTAATTCATTTCAAATCAATAATATCATATTAAATCAATATATAAGCTAGTTACTCAATCAATTCAAAACACACACACACACACACCCAGCCCCCTCCCCATCACCTTCCCCCTTTTCCTCACCACTACACACACACACAGACAAACCCACCCACCCACCTTCCCCCACCCCGCCACCCTTACCCCACCACTACACAAACACCCCCCGCCCCTGCACTACACACACACACACACACACGCGCGCGTAGTCACACATACGCGCACACATATATACACACATACATACAAAAAGGAAAGTGAAAACTTGATAGTACCCCCGATTTTAAAAATCTTTTACTTTAATTTCCTAAAGAGGCGGAATAAAGATGATTCATCACAACAATTTAATTTTCCATAAATTTATTTGATTTTCTTTTCTTAAAGAGATGAAAAATTAAATTAAACACAAATTTTAATTTCTAAAAACAAAATTAAAATAAAACCTAAGTGAGTGAATTATGGTGAACACACACACACACAAAATTCACACAAACAAAAATTTGGATTTTCACACAAACAAAACTAGCGCATGAAATTAACTATGAGAAATTTACTTTTAGCCCAAAAGTAATTTAACACAAGTCCTAAAATTTACTTACACAATAGTTTTAATATTACCAAATTTGGTCAAATCAACTTTAACAAATTAAATTATCGACTTGAATTAAATTAACTTATGTTTCACCCAAATTAAATTAAAGTACCAAATTAATCAAGAGAAGTGAATTAAACCATATTTTATCTTTTAATCCTAAACATGCGTTATAGGTGATTTTCAAGATAAAATAAATTCATAACCACTACACCGCGATGTACGAGGAAAAATGCACAACGGGAAAAAACCTCGAACTACCCTAGCCTTAAGTCCACTAAGTATGGTATTTTTAAAAGTACAAGACAAATGACTTACTTAACTCAACTCGACTCCCTTCAAGCCCCTGATGCGTCTTTTTGTACCAACTTGCGCTTAGTTGACAATCCCGGAATCCGTCGGAACCTTGGAATCCACTAATGAAGCTTTTGGACAACCGTCAACCCTCTCACAATGCCTTTCACCGTGTGATTATGCCATAGCAAAAAAACGAACTTCTTCTTTATGGGATGTAGAAGTAAACCCAAACGAACTCTTCAATTTGGTATAGTAGAACCCGGTACCAAACACTCTCCAAGAAAATATATAGAAGTGGTACTTGGAATAAATGAATATGGGTGTAAACAAAAGTGTTTAAGAATGATTTTCTTGAAAAACAAACACTCAAAACTTGAACCTTTTCAAGGAGGAATTAACCTCTCAAAACTCTCTCATAGAGATTGTAGAAGATGAAAAAGTTAGTTTTTGAAAAGAGGTTCCCGCACATATTAATTCTGGAAAAGTTAGTGGGAACAAAAGAGTGGAATAGTGGAGAAAAACTGCCAAAAAGTTTTCCCGACGAAAATCTCGTTTGAACGAGATTTTCATTCGAACGAAGTCTCGTTCGAACGACCTACTAATGAAGTTCCAGAGGCCAAATGGGAAAAGTCGTTGGCAAACTCGTTCAAACCACATTCTCGTTCGAATGATAAACTCGTTCGAACAACAATATCGAACGAACTGACTGAATGTTCATTTTTCGATTTTAATCCCAAAAACTTTATTTTAAATAAACATTACACCCAATAAAATTATTCCAAGTCTCCTACAAATATATAAAAGCATTCATACCTTTGGAGACTTGAAATATGATGTTGATGACATGAAACGTGGCACTGAAACTCGGCAATGATGTTCTCTTGATAAGTAAGGCCGCAACTTCTTCAACTTTAACATGTAATAGGCTTGAAGGATACACAAGAATACTATCCTATGACTCAAATTTTTTTGTCCGAAATTGAGCCAAAACTACAAAGGACTCAATTGGAAATTTGTGTCCTTACAAATCTCCCCCTTTGTCTATTCCGGGATAAAAACCAAAAACAAAATCCTAAAGGGCCGTCAACCTCTACTAGACTCAAAAACATCCCACCCAAAATAAAAAATTACATAGCTTAACTAAAAACCCAGGGATGAATAGCTTTGCCAATGAAAGGTTGTCACTAAATAGAATTCCTTCACACTTAAGAAAACAATAAACGCATAGGGAATATCAAAATATTAAATGCAATTAAAATAGTTACTCCCCTAAATTAATTCTCCCCTTTATCAAATAAATGACCTACTTAGAAAGACGTGTCCCCCTAAGTTAAATCTCCCGAACTAAGATACGATTACAATAGTATTAGATACCATTTCTCCCCCTATCATTCTCCCCCTTTTGTGTAGGAATAGACAAAGGATAAAAGAACTAATTTAAATAAGATGAAGCTTAAAGTGATAAGAGCGTGAAAGCATATGGGCAACAAAATCATAACTAGTCCATACAAATAAAAGGATACTAACTAAGATGCAAGAAAAATGATACCAATTTGATATAAACGATACTAAGCATGTGATATCAACCAAAATATTCAACAAGATAGATACTAATTATGAATTAGAAGCATGGATGGACTAGGAAGCAAGGCAAAGGAAAAAAATACCACGTATATGAGTACATAATAAATATCATTAACGCACACATACATATACAAAGGTATAAACACCATACCTGACACAAAATACATTAATCTTTTCACACTTGTATGACAAAAATGTGTCCAAATACATGTGGTAAATGGAAGTGTAGGGGTGGGAACTAGTAACAATTAAATTTTGACCCAATCACTTAAAACATGTTCACGGAGTTCTCATTTGATTGCAAAATTTTATCACATTTGAATATAACCTCAAGTGATAATATAAATTGAACTCAATGAACAAACATACACAATGCATACAAGCCTAGAATTTTGATGATTCTATAAACCAATAGAGTTATGATAATGAAAGCGCAACTAGGATAAACGAACATTGTGCAAACCATTGATATACCATCGAATCTCCCTCAAAATAAGCATATATATTTTTGAATGACTATCAATTTAAACAAAATAGGCCTTCGCAAATTATTTTTCCTTTAATGCCATTTTCTTTTATGCCTTTGGACCACGTATTTCTTTTAGGTCCATTCCATACGGTGGCTTACTCGCAAAGTAAAATATTTTCTTTCGGAGCCCTTCCCCGTGCACATTTATATGTATCATTTTATATATCACTCAAATCTAATGTGCAACGAATTTAACATACACAAGTCCTCTTAGGTAAAAAATATGTAGATGACTAGATTGGTAGGAGAACACCTCACAAAGCTCAAATATACATGTGAAGTTAAAATTTCAAGTGAGCTCATGCATGTGTGAATTGAGGCATATAAAAATACAATCCATTAAGCAACACAAAATCCAACTACTTCATGTAAGCATAGTAAAGAACATTTTAAGGATTGACAATCTTAACCAAAAGTTCTAGCCACATGGAAGCGAAAAAGAAGGGATTCAAACACAAGTATATGCCATATAAAATGTGTCAAACTAAAATACACACAAAGAAAAAAAAATCTTTTTGAGTTTTTGAACTTTTTTAACCAAACAAAGAAACATATTTACTCAAAAGACAAAACAAAAATCATTTGAATTTTTTCATTAAGCCTAAATTACTAAAACGGTAAAACACAAATGATAAACAAAAATCTTTTTGTATTTTTCATTTAATGCAAACTAAAATGAAAGAACTATAATACAAAAGATAAACAAACATCATAATTCTAGCATGAGATATTTGATAAATCAATGACTAGAAAATGACAAAAAAGCATACCATTAGCATGATAATATAACATGAAGTACAAAAGCTAAAGTATGCAAACAACTAACACATTTAACCTTTGGATTTAGCAAGGGAGGTATCGTGTGAAAGTAACTGAGAATAAAAAATCCTATATTATAAAGCTACTAAGTTGAATCTCCTAACCCAAACTAATGAAGAATGACTATTTCGGGATATAGGAAGCTTGGCTACCTCGGTTGCCTTACGTTGGGATTTTCTAGGACCTTGTTTAATATCAAAGAAAAACTTCCTAAGTTGACCTTTTCGACCAAAATGTTAGCACCTAAAGACTCGGATAAAAGACGTACCTAATGAATGATCTATAACATTGTTCCTAGGGGATTTTTTTTAAAACATTGGTCTTGGCTTTATGTGTAGACTCATTACAAGTATCAAAACCTAAACCACATATGTTATTTTTAATTTGGATCGTTCCTAAGATTTTGTATAATTTCTCCAAACGACTCTCCAAATCAAATTTGACTCTACTTGATTCTCTCACTTTCTTCTTAAGCTCTACAATCCTAGACTCAAGCAAACCATTTATCTATTCAAACTCAAGAAGCTCCTTTTTCAAGGATTACATCAAACCTCTAATGCTATCTCTCTCACCTTCTACATACTCAAGCTTCTCTCGAAGAGATCTCTCTCGTGTCTTAAGGGCTTCAATCAACACACTATCCTCAACGACCTTGACACGCTCTCTCAAACTATCTTCTAACTTCAAATTTGCTCTTTTTAATTTAATAGAGTCTTTATAAAATTCTTAAAAAGTAATTTGAAGTTCACTCACATCAACCTCTTCTCCATTTTCACTCTCTCTCTCTCTCTTTTTCACTCTCACTACCAACATCTTTTAGAGCTTCACAAATAAAGGCCTTGGAAGTGTCATTTATTTGTATATCTTCATGCGAAGATTCATTATCGGTGCTCACATGACTAGCCATGAACGTGACAAAGTTGCGCTTAATGGGAGAATTGGATCCATCTTCCTTATCACCATCATTAAGGGTTGCATTGTAGGAAATTGGTTGCTTACCTTCTCTCCTTAGTTTAGTGGGTACTCAAAAGCACTATGGCCATACCCTTCACAAACATAACACCTATTTGACTCGTCCTTATTTAAATTTTCATTGAGAGTTTTAAGGATCTTTTCGGCTTTGTCATGCTTAGAATTTTCAAATTTCTTAAAATCATTTTTAAATTTATCTTTGTTAAATTTAAGAAATTTATAAAACTTCCTAGCAAATATAGCCATATCTTCCGAGTCACTATCACTTCACTCTCTACTAGTTATTTTTCCTCCTTCCGAGCTTTCAAAGCAACACCCTTATCTATTTTCTTTTCAGTTTTGGAGGGAAACATGTCTAGTTCATAGGTTTGTAAATCACCTACGAGCTCTTCTAATTTCGTAGAGGCTAAAGTGGGTAAAGAATTTAACACGGTCACCTTAGGAATAAATCTATCGGGTAGGGACCTTACAATTTTCTTTACTACTCGGTCGTCAGGTATTTTCTCTCCCAAATTAAAAGATGAATTAACTATATCAGAAAGTCTAGCATAAAATTCATCGAATGTTTCTTTTTCATTCATTTTGATGGTTTCAAATTGAGTGGTGAGATTTTGGAGTTTAGAAGCTTTTACGACACTACTTCCCTCATGAGTGAGTTGTAAAATATCCCAAGCTTATTTAGTGGTTTCACACATCATAATGCCTCGAAATTCATCCGGTGTAATCACGCCAAACAAGGCATTTAAACTTTGAAAATTAAAATTTGCAAGTTTAAATTCATTCTCACTCCATCTATCTGTGGGTTTGGGAACACACTCATTGTCTACCAAATGTGTGGGTGGGGACCACTCGCTAACAACGGACAACCAAACCCTCTCATCGAGATATCTAAGTGCCGAACGCATACATGCTTTTCAATATGCGTAATTAGAACCAAAGAAAATAGGAAATTTTGAAAATGGGAAAAAAAATCCATTTTTAATTAAAAATATTTAAAAGGACCTTAACGCAGTAAATTAGAGCTCCGACTCTGATACCAATATGAAAACGTGATAGTACCCCCAATTTTAAAAATCATTAATTTCCTAAAGATGCGGAATTTCTTAAAGATGCGGAATAAAGATGATTCATCACAACAATTTAATTTTCCAAAAATTTATTTGATTTTCTTTTCTTAAAGAGATGAAAAACTAAATTAAACACAAATTTTAATTTCTAAAAACAAAATTAAAATAAAACCTAGGTGAGTGAATTATGGTGAACACACACACACAAAATTCACACAAACCAAAATTTGGATTTTCTCACAAACAAAACTAGCACATGAAATTAACTATGAGAAATTTACTTTTAGCCCAAAATTAATTTAACACAACTCCTAAAATTTGCCTACACAATATTTTCAATATTACCAAATTAGGCCAAATCAACTTTAACAAATTAAATTACTGACTTGAATTAAATTAACTTATGTTTCACCCAAATTAAATTATAGTACAAAATTAATCAAGAGAAGTGAATTAAACCATATTTTATCTTTTAATCCTAATCATGCATTTTAGATGATTTGCAAGATAAAATAAATTCATAACCACTACACCGCGATGTGCGAGGAAAAACCCACAACGGGAAAAAACCTCGGACGACCCCTAACCTTAAGTCCACTAAGTATGGTACTTTTACAAGTACAAGACACATGACTTATTCAACTTGACTCGAATCCCTTCAAGTCCCTGATGCGCCTTCTTGTACTAACCTCCGCTTAGTTGACAATCCCGAAATCTACCGGAACCTTAGAATCTACCAATGAAGCTTTTGGACAACCGTCAACCCTGTCACAATGCCTTTCACCGTGTGAGTATGCCGTAACAAAACAACGAACTTATTAATGGGATGTAGAGGTAACCCAAACGAACTCTTCTATATGGTACTTGAAAAAATCGTTGGCAAACTCGTTCGAGCGACAAACTCGTTCGAACGATAATATCAAACGAACTGACAGAATGGTCATTTTTCAATTTTAATCCCAAAAACTTTATTTTAAATAAACATTACACCCAAAAAAATTATTCCAAGTCTCCTACAAATATATAAAATCATTCATACCTTTGGAGACTTGAAATATGATGTTGATGACGTGAAACGTGGCACTGAAACTCGGCAATGATGTTCTCTTGATAAGCAAGGTCGCGACGTCTTCAACTTTAACACGTCATAGGCTTGAAGGATACACAATAATACTATCCTATGACTCAAATATTTTTTTACGGAATTGAGCCAAAACTATAAAGGACTCAATTGAAAATTTGTGTCCTTACAGAAAGAGAGAGAAAAAAAGAACCTGGAAGTAGATATATAGTGAGAACCACCGCAATAGAGAGAGGTAGAAAATTGGTGGGAAACAAAAACAGTGAGAAAAAAAGAGGGGAATAGGGTTTTAGTCGAGAGAATTATCATGGACCTGTCAAGGTCTTTGACCATGACAAGTACGTGACATGTGCACTTGTCACGGTCATTGACCGTGACAAGGCGTTGTCACAAACTTGTTACGGTCAATGACCATGAGAAAAATGCATGTTTTTTTTGTCATGGTCAATGACCGTGATAAGGCTGGCTAGTTCAAAGGTGATAATTTGGCCTTTTTGGTATAGTGGGAGTGTTTTTTTCTAAACAAACTCTATTTTATTGAAGTATTTATTCATGTGCACTAAATTGGGAAAGAAATGTCAAGTTAAGTAAATGGTGGGATTAAGGTCTTTTATGAGATTAGTGTGATTTAATGAACTCAAGTAACATCTTAGAATATATTTATTCATGCATTGTATATGTGTATATATATACGGTATTTATATGTGCACATATGTAGTACGTTATAAAGTCTCTATTATACCATTCGATTCTATGTTGCATTATTGTATTTCTCACGGGGTATTCGACTCATTCCCTTCCTTCGTTACGACAGGTAGTACGTGATTTCCTACTTTAAGAGCGTTATACAGGTAAGTATTTTTTTACTTTAAGTGCTCCTTGCTGGTGGAAGGTGACAAAGGTCCTTTTTAGTGTAGTGGGTGGTCGCTGGAGCTACGATGGTGGTAATCAGAGCTCTAGTAGTGGGGTGGGGGATGGGGTGAAGGGAGGTGGGTAAATAGGTCTTTGTGTGTCCTTATTTTGATGTTTTTATGTGATTAGGGAATTTTTGGATCAAAATAAAAGGTTTGGACTAATCATGTATTAATATTTTTTTAAGGGACTAAATGGGTTGAAACCCTTATTTTTGTTACCTGTTAGTTGGGATCGGATTGAGTGTTTTCCTATTTTTTGGTAAGTGGTAATTGTATTAGGTTTTGGGCTAACAAATTAGGTTTATATATACATAAAGATATATATTGGGAGATAAATATGTGTGGAGAGAGAGAGAGAGAGAGAGAGAGAGAGTTTCAATGTTAATCATTGGGAACAAATGGTTATGCATGGGGAAATGGGGAAGCATTTGTGGGTGGGTGGAGAAGGTGGACAGATGGTGGTGAGAATGTGTAGAACTAAGAGAGAAGATGCATAATAGGGGGTAAGTCCTTTGTGTTTAGAATTGTTTTAATTTATATTATTTAACTAAAAAGATATATCCATTGTTAAGGTGGAGCCATGTGTCAATACGTGATTAAACAAACATAACTTTTTTTCGATGAAGCTACCTAGTCCGCACCTCCATCAAGTGTTCTAACGACATTATAACGGTGAGTCTAATTGAAACAATTTTGAAACTAAAAGGTTAATATTGCAAGTTTTGAAATATGTGGTCTAAATTTAACAATGACCCAAACTTCTGGGTTAATTTTGAATTTTTCCCTTTAGTTTTTATCCTAAGTAACTTACACATTTTTCCCTAAAAGTATGATTTAGTTTTAAATGTCTCCCTAAAATTTTTTTGACATACTTTAGTCCTTTAACTAATGAATTTGATCCAATTAAACATTAATAGAATGAAGAGAAAAAAGGACAAATCAAGCTATTTTCTCAATAAACTCAACATTTTAATAAAATCAGACGACAAATCAAACCTAATAAGCCTTAAGGTTAACCAAAAAATGAACTCCATTTAAATTTAATGCATTATTCACCCATTAACATTTAGTTCATTAAAAATAATGTTAGAGTGAAAATTATATCGAAATCAAAGCCAAAATTAAAAAACATACAGATAGCTAAAGACACCACATTTCAGGACCCCCCCCCCCCCAAGACTCTCCTTAGGTCCTTCGCACTTACCCATTTTGAGTAACCATCTAGAGGCCCCCGGGTGCCCCCGAACTTCATTTCATTCTAATAAACTTTCTCGTCTGAGAAGATTCTAAATGAATCTTCGAAGGACTTTGAATCCTCTTTATGAAGGTCCACCTCGTGCACAAATTGGCCTTATAATTCAGATGAAGGGTCTGTTTTACCATCAAAAATTGATCTGGAGGCCAATAGGTGCCCCCAAGCCTAATTTTGACCCCAATCAACTCCTCGTCCGAGTGTAAGCTCAATAAATCAATAGAAGGGATCTAAATCCCCTTTCCAACGGTCCACCCCGTACATGAATCGGCCTTATAGTTTGGACGAACAATCTGTTTTCCCTAAAAAACTAAGCTATAGGCCATCGGGAGCTCCCGAGCTCTGTTTAAATTCCGTCAACTCTTCTTCTAAAAGGATACTTAATGAATCTTTGAAGTTCTCTGAATATTTTTTCCAATGGTCTTCCCCATACACGAATAAGTCTTACGGTACGGATGAATGACCCGTTTTACTTCGAAGGATCATCGAGCGCTTTTGAGACCCATTTGACCAAGTTCAGCTCTCCAAACTAAACAAGACGAACTGAATATTTGAAAGGATTTGAATGCCCTTTCCAATGGGCCATCCCGTGCATAAATCGTCCTTATAGCTGAGACGAACGATTCATTTTCCTCTAAGAATCTCTTTCCAATTGACCATCGGGCACTTTCGAGCCCCGTTTGACCAAAAGCAACTCCTGAACCTGGGAACGGCTCATGGATTCTAAAAATTATCTGAATACCCTTTCTAAAGGTATGCTCGATGGGCAATTCATACTTATGGATTGCGTTTTACGACTATTTTTCTGAGAAATTTGCATGAGGTTGTCGAATGGAAAATTTATTTCCCTGCCTATCGCCAGTGTGTCTGGGGTTGCATGCATGCCGATAGGCAGGTCAAGTACAATGTCGATCGGTACCCCCTTAAACTTATATAGGGAGAGTATGAGGTCACTTTGAAAGGCACATAAGAAACATCCCTCTCAGTGATCTCAGCAACATTCTCTCAAAGTCAGCGTGGTTTCACTATTGAGACCTCTCCTCCATATTCCATTTCCATCCCTTTCACAACCAATTTAGCAAAATACTTTACCTCTTCTCCTACCACCTCCATCCACTTTCAAGGCTATCCTTTTCAACAATCAAGATCAACCTTCAAATCTCCAAAGAAGGTCCAAATATCCTTTTTCTTATTTTTGCATTAGTTATTTAATCCTTACATTAGCATTTCATCTTTATTAGTTGACACATATTAATAATCCCACTTTTTATTATTAGTATTGCACATACCATAATTTCTATAAAAAGCCCAAAAACAAGAAAAAGAGGGTTTGCTCATATATTCCAAACGGGATTCCTCATTGCATTTTCTCAAATTAAAACATCCTTTTTCCACACACACACATATATAAATAAAATTTATAGTTGGATTTATGGAATAAACCCCACCCTCGTGTTGCATGTGAACAACGTGAACTTTGATACCTTTTTAGGATATGTAGGCATCTCGGGTCAAAACCCGAGACTCGATTCCTCTTTTCCTATTTTTATTCATAGATTATTATACTTGTGATTCTTATTTGCGCTTTATCTAATACATATTGTCGTTTCACAATAACGATCGATATCCCGATGAGTGCACATATTATGTTTTTAATTACTATTTTCGGAACACTCCTACAGATGGCCTCACTCCACCTTTCTCCATGACGTGAGTTGAGAAATTACATTCCCCATTTATATATACAAGCACACACATTTCACGGAGTTATTAAGGAGAATAATAACACATTCCCTTGAGAGGGCGGGATGGGTGCCTAACATCTTTGCATTCTGTAACTTAGCCCCCGAACCTTTAAACTAATTGGTTTCGCATGCCTCAGTATGTATTTAATGTCGTTCTCTCTAGGTGGAAACATTTCTTTTGCTTGTTCTGTGCAAAATAGGCTGGCGAATCTATCTCTTTACATAACCCCACATCAACGATGGTAGAAGCGCTCCTAGAAAAGGCACGAGACCTTCTTCTTCTCTCCCTTCAACTGAGTACGCAAGCATTGAAACCCTTCCCCGTGGAAGGAGGAAGGAAAAGGAGAAAACGGGGATGGCCATAATAACTAAAAGAAAATTTCCAAAAAAAAATCGAAAAAAATGAAAACTAAAACCCAAAGTCGGATTGAAAATAGAAAAAAATTGATTAAAAATTAAAAATGAAAAAAAAGAAGTTAAATCAACAAAAATCAAATCAATTTAAAATGAAATGGATTTGATTTTTAGGGATTAAAATATGATAGTTTTACACTTTAGTCCTCAAAATGCAAGATTTGGTCACTCTAATACATAATTTGTATCCTCATATATATATAGAGAGAGTTTAAGAAGAGAAGGGGGTTGGTATGAAGGTGGTGGTGTCTTTATTTATTGAGGGGGAGTGGTTTGGAATATGGAAATTCAAGGAGACGCTGCAATGAAATGGAGCTTGACCAGATTGTTACTTATGTTTTATACGTTAATTTCTTTTTCACATTTTGACTTTTAATTTTAAAAAGGAATTGAATGTTTACATTCAATGTTAATCACTATTATTATATTTTGACCTTTTCACTACTTTGAAGTTCGAACCACATGTGTTTAGATTCAAACATGGTTTATATTCATATTTACTACTTAAAAACATGAAACACTAGTATCCATTAGATGAATTTACCCCCACTGCCCATAAATTCCTATTATTGCCATCTCAATAGTAATTCTAACACATTAAAAAATTTCACGAGTTTTAAAACCCATTAAAGTATCACTTCTTGCATCTATATTTAGATAAAAGCACCTTATTTCTTTAAACCATAAAATCAAGTCACCATAAAACCCCTTCACTCTTCCTCCCTCCGTTATCCAATCTCTATAGCGACATAGTTCATCGGGTGACCCACTTTGGCAACCCCTTTTCGAAAATCTCCATTATATTTCAAGGATTTAATCAGATTTCAACTTCTAATTAGAAGGAATCAAGATGATATAAATTATAATAGGATGAGAGGAGAGAGGAGATGGAGAAAAGAAAAACTCAACAGAGATCATTGATGGTGACGCTAGTGGTGGTTCAATGATAGAGTGTGTGTCGGGAGAGGAGGTGGTAGTGGTGGTTCGACGAAAGGCTGAGAAACGAAATATAGGAATTGAGAGAAATTAGAGGAAGGGGAGAGCGTGGGAGGATAAGTGTGAGAGATTTTATGTAATACCCATCCCTTAAGTTTGATTTAATTTCCCCGCAAAAGTTGAAATAGAGTGAGAACCTTGGGGCTTCAATAATTATGAGTGCGATCATATTATGATTTATTTTCTTTAAAGGATTGATGTTAATTGCCAAAATTTGTGGGTAAAATTTTAATTAAATAAAAGAAATTAGTGGAAAGGGTCGTTCAAGTGACATGGATATTGTTTGAAATGACAAGCAGGGTCAGGCGAAGGTCGCTTGTAGTAGGGGTTCAAATGAGATTCAAGCGATATCTCACCGCTTAACTCTTTAGGTTCACACGAAGGTCGTTCGAAGCTGAGGATTGAACAAGGCACCTTTCTCGCTCAAATGAGGGGCAAGACTTGTTCGAACGAGGGCCTTTGAATTTTTCGATTTAATTACCCTTCTGCGTTGTTTCATTCTGGGCCATTAGACGGATGAGCTATTGAGCTCTGGTGAGCCCAGATTGGGCAAAAATGGGATTTTAAGGCTTTTGGGTGTTTTATAAGTCTTGTTTGGGTTCATTTTATTTGTTGGAAGATGGAAGAAGAGAGGGAGAGAGGGAGAGAGGGAGAGAGAGAGAGAGAGAGAGAGAATATGGATGTCTTCCACCATTGTTGAGCATCTTTCCACCTCAAATAACCATTCCACTACCAAATATCCACCTTAAACCATCATATTCTTCAAGTTATCGTGATATCTAAGATTTGGATATCCATTTGCACCATTACGAACAAAAGATATGAATTTGTAAAGGTGTTGTTGGTGAATTTTTGGAGAAGATGAAGATGGTACTTTCATGAGTTTGAAGACGGATTTTGAAGGGGTTTCACTTAGAAGATAAATGGAGCATTCTTTGGAGTGGGCAAAACTTCTTGAGGTCACCTTAGGAGGTGGGACATTTCCATCTTCTTAGATCTTCCAAGCCTTCCATTGTTTGAGCTTCATGAAGGTGGGAAAAATCTACTCTTAGATTAAAACTCAATTTTATGCATTTGTAGTCTTGTTATTAGAATGTTAAGAGTATAATGCATATTAACTTAATGATGGGTTTTCTTGTAGAATTAATAATAAACATTTTTATCGAAAAATGTCATTTTTGAGAATAAATGAAGAATACACATTACAAAGTTTCTTGAAATAAAGATTGGGTTTTTATGAAAATAGTACATTTTATAGAAGATTGATGCTAAACATTTTATGAAATAAAATGTTTGGTAAATGATGTTGATTTTGCTAAAATATTTGGTGAAATAATATTCTAAAGTTTCTTGTAAAAATGGATATTTTAGGAGAAATGTACATTTGCTATGTTTGAAGAAATTAAAATGTCTTTATGTTTTTAAAAGCATAATATTACAAGTATTACGAATTTCTAGAACGAAGTGTATGTTTAACTCATTTAGTGAACAGGTTTTGATGATAAAAATTTGAACAAGTTTAAAGGAGGTTTTCTTGGGTTTAAACAAGAACTGAGAAAAGTAGAAATTTTGACCTTTAAAGTGAGTGGAAAATGGCTAAAGGTGCGATGAATATAAGGTTGTAAGACTACATGTATTGTTAAAAAGGAAATGCTATTTTTCTATAAGAGTAATCTTTAAGAGTGATTAATTTTATTGAATAATGAAATCTCTAATATGGAAATATAATTAGTAAAAGATTTGGATAAGTGGTAATGGTTAAACATTGAGAATTTGGTGTGTGTAACTTAATAATGTTTGGGAGATTAACACTTGTGAATTTGGAGATGAAATAATGGAATAAATAGGTTTTCAACTTGAGAAGAATGATACTCCTAGTGTTAAAAAGGTGTTAAATTGTTGAAAGCACTTAATAAGTAGTGTGAGTAACTTAAAGGTGTTTTGGAAAAACAACACATGTAAAATGGAGGAAAATGACAAGTTTGTAAACAAATGGGTAAAATGGCGATTTTACTTAAAATGGAACATTTTTATGAAATAAAAATGCTGAAAAGGGGTGTTACACATATTATTCCCAAATGAATGTGATCTTTGGAACAACATCAAAGTTAAAGTATAAGGATATGAAATGATAGTTTCAAAGCGTGAAACAAATTGGGGCGAAACCTCGGGTTTCGCTTCGGTAAGATAAAAATGAATAATGTGAATATTTGTAAAATATTAAAAACACATCAAAGGAACTCGGATGACACTGGGATAATTAAGGAGGGCCCAAAGTCCTGGGGTGAAAGGACCAAAATCACTAGCAAGAACATATGGTGGAGTCGCTGGCAGTGTGGATCCCATTAAAGTACGCGGTTATTGGGAGATTCCGAGAATAAGATAAAGGAATAGGTAAATGTAAAGAAATATGTTGTGTGGTAAAATGTATTAAGACAGCCTAACTTGAATGAATTAATAAATGTTTCGGTGAAAGATAAAGTGGACAAGAAATGTGTAAATTGATTAATGTCCATAAAGTCAAGAAAATGGAATGTGAAGTGGTAAATGGATGAGTTAAACAACCTAAGAAGGTGTAACCCGTAATTAACAAAAAGTTGTGTTGTGAAAGGTTTTCAAAGTTTAAAGAAGCATTTTCTAACATGGTGTTAGCATGTTTTGAAGGAGGTTATTTTAAATGAAAATGATAATGTGCATCATTTTAAATGGAAAGGGAAATTTCGTTAAAGAAATGGTTTCGGTTCGAAAAAGTGTAGTGATTTCAAGTATTTAATCGTGTGTGTTAAATAGAGGGATAAATGTCAAGTTAAGAAAGAAGAAGTATTTTTTGAGATCGACAAAAATTAATCAGATTAAATCAAAAGTAAAACGGTTTCATGCATTAAGTATATATAAGTATTTATATATGTACAAGGTGGCTGAATGTGCACGCAGGTATAACGTATAGAGTCTTCGTTCTACCGTTCATTTCTGCATTGTATTTTATATATTCCCAGTAGGCATTGACTCACACCTTGGTCTTTGTTATGACATGTTGGGTGTGGGTTTATATTTTGAGAGCGTTATACAGGTAAGTATTCTATTTAATTTTATGTTAGAAGCAATGTATGCTTGGACTCTGGGGATGCTTCCACGGGTCCTCCGCGTAGTTTGAACTTGAAATTGGAATCACATGATAAACAAGTGCAATTTTAAGTAAAATAAAACTCAAATATATATAGGTTATTTTTATTTCACTTCACACCTAACACTCAGGTTGGATCGGGTTGACTACGAATAACCCATAAATCCGAGTCGGGGAGTTAAAAATGGTAGCAAATCTCTAGGTTCAAGGTTCCTTTTGGGAGTAACGTGGTGAGGTCGGTAGTGGATCTCTTGATGTCGGTGTTGATTTGGGCCAGTCATGCTAGTTTTGGTGATGATTTAGTTCGTGTCCTCTACGGTAAAGTCAAAGAGGTTAGCACGACAACTAAGTTAGTGTCAGGTGGGACACGATCGAATTGATAGTTGTTAATTGCTTCCACGCTTCTAATTATATGTTAGCAAATTACGGGTGTCCTTAAAAGACAATAGTTGTGACACCGTGGTCGTTAGTATGAGGTGCTTGTGTTGATGATGTATAGTCTTTTAAGATGTTAATATAATGAGATGATGCCCATGGGGAAAGTAGCACGAGTTTCGTATAGTTAACAGTAGGGCTTGATAGTTAGGGTGTCCTGACTAAGCAATGATGATTGGTGATTAAAATGTACACAGTCCCTAGGTGCGGAGCTTATGGGTGGTTAATGCTGAAAATTTAGTTAGGCAAATTTGATCCTTGGGGTAATACTGTAATCGATGGATAGTCGATGATAATGTAAATTCATGTGGGTCAGTGTTTGAGGATAAGTACATTTTGTCTTAGTTAATAGGATGCTATCCTTATGTGTGAGTACCTTAGTGGTTGTTGGCCAATGTTAGCATCTCATAAACCATGATTATAATTATGGGCCATTTATGGGAAATGTGTCACATATGTAAGAATGATGAGTTATAGTGAAGGGTGAGTAAACCCTGGGTAGCCTTATGGGATCGTTTAGAAGGAATGGTGCAACGTTTAGCGAATAGGACCTGTAGTGACATCGATAGTGTAGAACTAGAGATGTAATGGGTATACGATGTCCTGTAGCTTATAAAAACCCTGGGTGGCATAAACTTGAGGTTTAATACGTGGTGCATAGACGTAATTGTGGCAATAAGGTTCTTAAGGCACCCTTAGGATGGAAGGTCGACTTGTTGTAATGCTTGGAGGTGTCCGATGACTATGACCTACCATGTTAGAGGATTGTAGATTTACGTTCGGGTGAATGTTTAGGAATCCTTGAAGTGAATATCGAGAATCTTAGGGCATAACCTCTTTGCGGAGATTATGGTTGGCAAGTATTATTTAGTCCTTGGTGATAAATGCTTAAGTATACTTAGTGTCCTTAGGGAGCTGGTCAGGTTTGACTTATGGAATGTGTTGCGTCCGACGGTAGGATGTCGAAACTTGGTGAAAACCTTGGGTTATTAGCTAAGTTTAAAGGAATCGCTTCATCTAGACTTGGGCGAGTCTGCCAAAGTTTAATGTAGATAGGTAGTGAAATATTTCAAGGAGAAATTAAAGATTCTTAGCCTAATTGGGTGTAATACTCATTATTTTGGGGAGACCGGGGTAGAGAGGGTTTAATTAGATATGTACGAGTACCAAGATGTATTACAGATTTTTCTAAAGATATTATGATCGAGGCCATGGTTATGACAAAGTCGATGAGCTGATTGAGAGATAACAACTGTATCGACGTAAGTTGATAGAATATGTTAGAACAACATTATGAGGGAAACGTGTAGACCCTAGATCTTCTTATTCGGCTCGTGTGAACTCGAGAGTGTACATCCGAGTGGTGTTTATTGCCATTGTGGTTTTAGTGGAGATTAGTTGGTTTTCACATGGAGTTAGGCGAATTGAACTTCATGATAGGTGATGGTAACATAGTAATAATAAAGGTTGTGATGCGGTAAGTGTTTGCCAAATCAGGTGTTGCTTAAGGAGACATTAGGTACGATCATGATATGGTGAAGTAAGATGGTAATATAGGTGGGCTAGGAAGATGATGTCTTCATTGATGAGATGGACAAGGTTAGTGCCAGCAAAGGCATTAACAGTCGTCAACAAGGTGGCTTGTGTTTTCCAAGGACGTAAGGAGGAGGCTCTATTCCCAAAGAAGGAAGTCCCACTCTTGACTTCTTGAGGAACATTGGATTCATATGTTTCTCCCTTTTTGAGGAAATGGGTGGGTCTTGGTTAGGTTCGTCACGACAGGTGACTCAGTCCAAGGCATATGGCTAAGTTAGGATTTGTTGAGCTTGTCTGGTGTGGGACATAGATTATGAATATATATAGCATAATTTTACTATTCATAAACTATCATGGTCATGTATGAGTGGAGTTTTATCGATTCCATTATTTATCTTTACATATCCTCGTGCTCTATTTCAATCTCGGCATTAGAGAATAACATTTCTCTATTTCAATAACCTGGACATATACCACGATGTGATGCGACACGGTTTAGGCCATTAGAGCATGGTGGGAATTGGTATGGTTAATGCATCTCGATAATTTGGTGCGCCCTTATCCAAGGTATTCATACTACTGCATCAAGATCCGCATATGGATGGTTGTTCTTTTGACCACACATTTTCTCATACTGTTCTATTACCTTAAGCATAACGATATAAGATTTGGTCGTCATGGCAGTTAAGGGTTTTGGTCGTGAAGAGAAGGTTGATAGCTTGAGGACATCGTAAAATGTTAAAACTCGAGGAACGTGTCACTACGCGTCGTTTGTCCCGGTGAGTAGACCATGTACTACTTAGGATTGTATTACTTTTTTAGATACCTAGAGTGATCCTAGATTCATATATGATCCAGTGAAGTAGTGTTAGTTAGCCCATGGTTTTGAGACGTAGAGGAGTGTTATCATTGATGCGAGTTGTGGCCATCCTGAGATCTTCCCCCTACCCGATCACCTTTGGAGGGAACAAAGGGAGGATAAAGGTCTTGTACCCCATCACTGCTCAGGGGGACCTTTTGCCATCGTCGAAGTGGGGTGATGTAAAGAAATAGAGTCACCAACTTATTTTGCACAAAATAGGCAAAAGAATATGTCACCGCCTCGAAAGAGCGGTGATATACCCAAGTATGACCTCATCAGTATATAAGGCCACCTGACATCAGGAAGCTGACCCTCTCAGAAAGGGATAAAAAGATGTTATCGAGACTCGTCCCATTAGAGGGATCGGCCACATGTGCATATGATCAACCTCGACCACTTAACAGGCCGAGACATCAATTAAAATCCCCAGACGTCAAGAGCATCACTCGTCCTCTTATATAGCCAATACTAGGGGATGGACGGCCCTTTAACCTCGGCCAGAGGCACTCAATAAAGGACGCGCTTACCTATTTCCAACATTGGGGCACCCGTTATATTGGCTACATCATACTCGACTTAGATGACGTTCTAAAATATGGCACCTAATATACGAGCAATATAAGGCTCTAACATGGAAGGTCTCACATGGGTAAAACCGTTGCAACAAGATCATCCCCCCATGTGAGGGAATATTACCTCATCATTATATCCATGCATTAAGGACATGTGTCTCCTCCTGATTGGGAGCCTCCTCATGTGCATGTTGATTGCATGCTTGGGGAGTATACTACACTCCCAAGCCCTATGTATACACTCCATCTTCTTCATGAGAAAGTATCTAATATTAAAAACCCTAGAAGAACTCTCTCAATCTGATTATAAGAGAGATAAAAGCTTGAGTGATTGTATCCATGGCCATTAGTGACCTTATTTAGTGGATCACACACACACATATATAGTGGATGTTGGCCTGATTGGCTGAACCACTTAAATTGTTGTCTCATCTTCTCTTTGCCTCATCTCATTCTCTTACAGCTATATTGTTTGTTCCATTTTTCCATTGCTACACTTATTTGAGATCGTCATCACATTGACCTGGTTGTGCTATTTCAATCATCGTTAAGAGACATAAATGACAAATATGCTTTTAGTTGACGTCTCGGCCTGTTAAGTGATGGTGAGCTCATTAGTCTGGCTCATCAGAGGTTCGGGGCTAAGTTTTGTTTGAACTCATCATCATATTGACCTGGTGGTGTTATTTCAAGAATCATCAGTCTGGTGCCGTCTATGGAAATTTGAGGATAACCATCTCTTGCTTACTCTAAGCTTATAATCATCAGAGTCTCTGGTAGTGAACCAGTCCTCCCCCTTCTCTGGAGTTGTTTCACGAGTAAAGGAGCCCTTGTTGAGCACTTAAGCTCTCATTTTCCAGCTCATAGCTCAAAAAACTTTCACCAATGATAATGGATCCACCTCCTCACTTGAGAATCAATTGGCACCTCTTATAGGATGTGGTGCAGGTTCCAGTCAAGAACCACCCAAGTCAGAGATGGTTGAGGTGGTGATGGTGCTCCGCTCTCTCGTAGCTAGCCAATAACAAATTCAAAACTTGTTTGCAATGCTTAGTCAGAATTTTACGGCCAGGACAGGTGGAGCAAGAGAAAAGTTTATAACTCCGGTTTTTTAGGGAAGGTGAACCAGGTCAGCAAGCCATGGGACCTCCCCAGGCTCTACAAAAATTCCTTTTAACATGCCAAAGACGGAGAGACGTCACTGAACCTAGGCGTTTATGCCTCGGAAGGCAAGGTTAAGAATTCCATGATTACTTGGTTAGGGATGACCTTGATGATGAAGAGGGGGATGACTTGGTTAGGGATGACTTGGACCCAGTGCATCACGTGGAGATGTATCAATCAGCCTCTGGCATTTATTCCATTTCAGATGAAATGAAATGTCGGGCATTCTCAAGCACCTTGATAGGGGCGGTTCACGTATGGTTCACCTCTCTTCCTAAGAACTCTATAGGAAGATTTAAGCAATTGGTTGATAGTTTTGTCCATATATTTTTCTTTGGAATAAAATCTAGGAAGCAGAACCCACCTGTTGTATATCAAGCAAGGGAAGGAAAAGACTCTCAAGGAGTACATAGCCCGTTCTAGAAAAGAAAAGTTGGAAGTATAAGACTATGAGGAAAGTATCGTGATGATAGCTCTTATGGGAGGCCTTCATAAATGAAACTTACTATAGAAGTTGATTGAGGACCCTCCAAAGTCCATGGCTGAACTCCTGGCTGCGGTCGGGAGATTCATGAACGTAGAGGAGGTAATGGCCACGAAGGAAGATGAAGAAAAAAGAGACCATGATGATGGAAAGGGCCATAAGTTCAAGGGGAAGGATAACAAGAAAAGGCCAATAGACGACAAGTTTACAGACTATATGCCTCTAACACTTAGTTGTGAACATATTCTAAATGAGATAAAAAAAATGACCACTCTCTTAGGTGGCCAGAAAAGTTAAAGACCGCCCTTTATAAGAGGAATAGAAATATTTGGTGTGAATTTCACCAAGATCATGGTCACCTTAGAGACAAATGCTTTACCCTCAAAGATGAGATCGAAAAAATGTTAAAATCTGGAAATTTGAGAAAGTATGTTGATAAGAATGGTTCAAGGCAAGGCCGAGATGATAGAGGGCGAGACGACCTTTGAAAGAGGAGAAATGGCAAATGTAGAGAGAACACTCTAGCAAAGCGGGATGGCTCGTCAGATGACGATAATGATGATCCAGATCCCCCACCGAAAGATGATGATGTTCCATTGAAGAGGCTCAACATGATTTCATTTGGGGGTAAGCATGATTTGTGGTGGCCTTGTAGGGGGAGACTCTGAGATTACCGATCGAAAAGCTCATGTGGTCGAGGCAAAGGAGATAACTAAGGCCGAGGTTATGAACTCAACCTTCATTGATACTAAGACCGAGAAAAGAAAGAAAGTGGATATGGAAACCCTCATAGTCGACTTTTCAAGGCTAGACTTTAAGGGTATCCTAGCTCCACATAACGACCTGCTTGTTATAACGACCAGGGTACGTGGATGCGAAGTAACAAGAATCTTAGTTGATGGAGTAATCTCTGCGGAAGTTATGTTCTGGCCATGCTTCAAAGGCTTAGGACTCAGCAAGGCCCGACTTGTCCCGTATCATCATCATCTGATAGGATTTAGTGGAGAGAAGGTTCACCCCCTAGGGATGTATGAAATGGATGTTAGACTGGGAGACGAATAGCCGAAGAGGCTCATCAAGAAGATCAACTTTTTTATAAAGGATGAGAAAGTCTTCTCAGCCTATAACCTCATAATGTGATGGTTTTACCTCAAAGTGTTTGAGGTCATTCCTTCGTCATTCCATAAAATGATAAAATTCTCGACTCCCTAAGGAGTAGGGGAAGTTCAAGGTGATCAAACATCGACGCGGGAGTGCTACTTTAAATCAGCCGAGGAGAGAGAGGCACAAAGAAAACGACAACCATGTACAACATTAATACCCTTGATCCTAGAGATGAGACAAAGCTCAAGAAAGGGGAAGTCGCGGAAGAGGTAGAATCCTTAGTCCTCAACGAGGACAAGCTAGAAAAAACCATCCAGTTCGGCAAAGCCCTAAGGCTAGAGATTACAGATGAGCTAATCAAGATGATGAAGAGATGGTAAAGCATCTTTGCTTGGAGTCATGCAGATATGCCAAGCATTGACCCGGAGATAATGTTTCATAAACTCAATGGGGAGGAAAGTGCTAAGCCAATAAAGCATAGAAGAAGAACTTACTCCCGTGAGAAATGCAAGGTTATAAGAGACGAGGTTAAAAAACTAGAAGAGGCTGAGTTCATCAGGGAGGTCATCTACCCTGAATTGTTATAAAATGCGGTCATAGTGCCCACGACCAATGGAAAATGGAGAATGTGTCTGTGGACTTCACTGATTTGAATAAGTCTTGCCCCAAGGACTGTTTCCCTCTCCCTCGTATTGATCATACGGTAGACTCTATGGCGAGGCATGAATTGATGAGCTTCATGGATGCATACTTCGTTTACAATCAAATCTTTATAGACCCGATCCATACGGAGAAAAGAGCCTTCATCACCGATAAGGGGACATACTATTATAAGGTTATGCCTTTCGTCTTAAAAAACGTCGAGGCTACCTATCAGTGGTTGGTAAACAAGATGTTTGAAGATCAAATCAGAAAGTCTATGGAAGTTTATATAGATGATATGTTGACAAAGATTCTGAGGTTCGACACCCATATGACCGACCTTCAAAAAACTTTCAACACCATGGACAAATACAAGATGAATCTTTACCTAGCAAAATGCTTCTTTGGAGTCGGAGCTAGAAAATTATTGGGTTTCATCGTCAATCAGAGAGGTATAGAAGACAACCCATAGACGATAAAGTCCCTATTAGAGATGAAGACCCCAAAGACCATCAAGGATGCTCAGAGGCTAATCGGATGAGTGGCTGCTCTAAACAGGTTTGTCTCTAGAGCCACTGATAAGTGTATTCCCTTTTTTAAGATTCATAAAAAGTCTTTTGAGTGGGACGAGGAATGCGAGAAGGACTTTTTAGAGTCGAAGTCATATCTCGGCTGACCACTCTTACTATCTCGTCCTGTCCAAGGAGAGAATCTTTATCTTTACTTGGATGTGTCCGAGTCATCTATCAACGCGACGATAGTATGAGATGATGGAGGTATACAAATACCAATATATTTCAACAAGGCCCTCCAAGGGGCTAAGCAGAGGTATCTGTGGATGGAGAAATTGGCCAATGCCCTCATCCATGCTTCAAGAAATATGAAGCCTTATTTTTAGGCTCACACAATGGTTGTTTTGACAGACTCACCCCTTAGGTAAGTCATCCATAAACCAGAGAAATCAGGTATATTGATGACCTGGGCCATTGAACTAGGAGAGTATGACATAGACTATCAGCCGAGGGTTGTAATCAAGGGACATGCATTAGCATAATTAATGGCGGAGTTCTCATGGGATGATGCTAATAGTTAAAAACCGGATGACTTTGAAGAGTCAGCCAAAACCCATACCGAGCTACCAAAGGCCAAGACAAGAATAGCAAGACATCCAACATCCGAGACTGACAAGTTCTTACTCAGGAATGGTGTTAATGAAGAGGGGCCATTTTTAGAAGGGGTACTATGGAACTTATTCGTTAATGGTTAATCCTATGAAAACGGGAGTGGAGTCGGTCTGATTGTGTCGGCCCCAAAGGGAATAGACATAGAGTATGCATTGAGGTTAAGTTTTAAAGCTTTTAACAATGAATCAGTGTAGGAGGTCCTAATTGCTGGAATCTCCCTCGCCAGAGCACTCAACGCCGACCAACTTTTGGTCCATAGCAACTCTCAGCTCATGTTTAATCAGTTATTGGGAATTTATGAAGCCAAAGACGAGAGAATGGCAACATACCTACCAAAAGTGAAGAAGATGATAAAGGACTTTCAAGATATCAAAGTCAAAAGGGTGCCTCCGTTGGATAATAGTTGAGTCAATGCTCTGGCAAGGTTAGCCTCAGTAACACGAACAGAGATTAAAAGAATTGTGCCAATAGAAATCCTTTATCGATCGACGATAGAAGAGGATGACGCAAGGCTGATATTTGGTTTAAAAGAAAAACTGGGATAATCTTAGATGGACCCCCTTATTATGTATACCAAAGATGGTAGCTTGTTCGAGTCTAAGGCTGAAAGAAGGAAGTTGAGATACAAAGCAACTAAGTTCTCTATCATAGGGGACGTGTTTTACAAAAAGGAGTTTATTTTGCCTCTGCTTAGATGTGTCCACCCAACCGAGGTAGATTACATTTTCATGGATGTTCACGAAGGATGTTGCTCAAGCCATATTAGGGGTATGTTATTGGCAAAGAGGATCGTCACTCAGGGATACTGGTGGCCGACTCTAGCCAAAGACTCGGCTGAATACATGAAGAAATGCAACAAATGCCAGCGATTTGCCACCATCCCCCACCAGCCCCATCAACCTATGACGTCTATCACCTCACTATGGCCATTTGCAGTGTATGGGATTGATTTGGTTTGTCCTCTGCCAAGGGCTATGGGAAACTACAGGTATTTGATTGTGGCGATAGACTACTTTTCAAAGTGGGTAGAGGTCGAGGCTATGATCAAGATCACAAAAAAGAATACGTTTCAGTTCATATGGAAGAACATCATTTGCAAGTACGACTTGCCTAACACACTCATCTCAGAAAATGGTACCCAGTTCAAAAACATTTCTTTAGGAAAATATTGTACAAAGGTGGGAATCAAATACTTCTTCTCGTCACTTGGTCGACCCCAGGCCAATGGTCAGACTGAGGTCACCAATAAAACTATTCCTGATGGAATCAAGAAAAGGTTAGAGAAGGCCAAAGGGAAATGGACTGAAGAAGTACATGCTGTGCTATGGGCCTATACGACTTAGAGGCAGTAGTCCCTACCAAGATTGGTTTGCCCACACACAAAGTTCAGACATATGACCCTGAGAGAAATTAGGAAGAGAGAAGACTTGACTTAGATATAATTAAGGAAAGAAGATAGGTTGTTAAGATCAGAGTGGTGACCTATCAGCAAAGGACGACTAAGTTTTATTACAAGAGGATAAAGTCGAGGCCGATAGCATTGGGAGACGTCATTTTAAAGAAGACTTGGCAGAAGCCGAATAAGCTTCATGACAACTGGCATGGTTGTTATAGGGTTACTAATGAGGTGGCCTCGAGCACCTATCGGCTGAAGAACTTAGAGGGGAAGCCATTCTCCAATCCTTGGAACGCTGACCACTTAAAAAGGTACTACCAATAGATGATTGTATAGGATCTTTTTCATTATGAAACATTGTAAAAGAGCTTGTTACGAATGAGAAAAGTGAAAATGGTATGTCCCCTCGTATCTTGTATACTTTATGTCGGATGATTCGTCTCAAGTACCCTAAAAATATATAAAACATCATTTGTGATGAGATAGGAACCAAAACCTAACCTAGGTGAAATGATAACCTGGAAAGGGTCCGACCCCATCCATGGACTTTTAATAACACCAAGAAAGGTTAAATTACCTAAACATCACTTATTTGGTGAAAAATAAATACCTCTCTTAGCCGAGACGACAGTTCATGGATGAGACGATGCTCAACCATGCACTCTCAAAATGATGAGGGGGGTATGTCATAACACCATAATTTGGTGAGTCCAAATTGAAAATTACTTGGGTGTGGTTAAGTATTTAAACATCATTAACGTGGTGAATATGAGATGAAACATCACTAGTTTGGTGAATCTCAGACCTTAAATATCATTAATTTGGTGATTTTACGTAAACATAATTAACTTGGTCATTTTACTTAAAGGTCATTAACTTGGTTAATATTAGATAAAACATCATTAATTTTATAATTGTTGAATACTTGGTGAAAAACTTCTCTCGCCTGAGATGACAGTGCATGAAAGAGACGATGCTCAACCATGCACTCTCAAAACGACGAGAGGGAGTATGGCATGACATTAAAATTTGGCGAGTCTGAATTATGAAATTTGGTTTTGGAATCACTAGCACAACACATCAAGCAAGTATTAAAGAAAGTAAACATTCAAGCAGGTGGGTATTTATATTATTAGAGCTAATCAAAACAAAATAAGATAAAAGTGTTCGCATATTACATCAGGAAAAGGGCAATAGGTCACAGACGACCGCCCTGATAGAAAAAATCTAACAAAAGCATCACGGGTTACGTGTAGTGTCATCATCTCTGATGGCAGACTCGTCAGCTGCAACCTTGACCGCATCAACAACCTCGATCCTCCCAACGTCGCCAACAAATTTAGCCATGTCATCATGAGCCTTACAATCATCAAAGTCAACCTTGACACCTCCACACGGCATCTCCACATTAGCAAGGGCAGTCTCAAAGAGTGGGTCGCTGAAGTCCAGGCCCACAAAGTCTCGAGAGGTTAGGATTTTGATTTTTCCCTGCCTCAGAGCAGCCTATCGACAAGCAGTTCTGATCCCCCTCTCTAGTTACTCAAAGGCATGATCATTGTACTCCTCTGACTCCTTGTAGCTGTCAATAGCAGCTTGAATTGTAGCAGTAACCTTGGGGTTCTTATCGTTACAGAGCTTCTTTAAAGCTTTGGCATGATCTGCCTTGAGGTTTGCTACCTCATCCTGAGATAGCTAAAGGGCCTTCTGGGAATCCTCAAGATCCTTTTTCTGATTTGACTCTGTCGCCTAGGCTTTTCTCCCCTTTTGGATCAGGGGGATATTCCTATTAATTTAGTCCCCCAGTCGCTAGAGGGAAACAAGACCCTGCAATAAGAGAAGAGTTAATTAGTATATGAAGAAAAGTACGAGAGAAAACTTGGCAACTTCTAACTGAAATTATTAAAAATGTACCTGAACGACCCTGTGGATGGAGAACTTGGTAAGAAGGGAGATGTCACTGGCTTTCAGGAAATGCTTTGATGCGAGGGAAACCGAATGTTCGTGTAGGGACACTGTCATTGATTTCGGGTCCCGCTCTAAATGCAAAAACCTAAACTACAACTACACGTGACAAGAAAGCACAGTGGTAAGTCGGGTATCGTAAGAAATCCACAGGTAGTGATTGAATTTTAGATTTTAATTGCTTTAAAACTTCAAGAATAAAAGTGTAAAAGGAGATGGGTTGAAATTGTGAGAAAGGAAAAAATAAGAAGTTAACGCTAACTTACAACTAATTAAAACGAGAGTCGGGATCGTGTACCCGCCATGGGCTAAACAACTAATAATTAGAATTTTGGTTCAAAAATATTTAACCGAGAATTTTTAATTAATCATAAACATCACACGCAGATTAAATTCGAATTATCGCTATAAACACTAACGTTGCGCGACAAAGAAAGTTAAACACATAATAATACTACTTTAATATGCGAGGTTTAAATTATATGCAATTTTACACAAAACCTAATTTTTGAAGATCGACGCCCATCAATGGCGAACACACGATCCAAACTCTATGTAACTATTTACTACACATGATTAATCTAATCAAACAACTAATTATTAAACAAAACACAAAATAAATAAACTAAACTAATTTATCTAGGCAAGAAAGTAAAGAACAAAAAAGAAATTAAGCTAAAACAACTAAGTACAAGGCTTGAAGATAATGAATAGTAATATTAACTTACAAAGTGGGCAAAACACCATGGAAATGGAGGAGAGGGAAGCACCACACAAATCCCCAAAAATCTGATTTTCTAACCTAACTAATGTAAAAATATGATCTCCCAACTTAACACAATTTCTACTTATAAATACCCCACCAAAAACCCAAATAAAATCAAAAAAGAGATTTGAGGACATTCTGGTGCCAAACCGAATCGATTTGGACTGGCCGAATCGATTCGGACCTGACAGTGCTGAATTCTCAGCTTTGTCCAACTTTACGGAAATATCGTAACTTCTTCATTATAACTCAAAATTAGTCACGGTCGGAGGCTACGCGAAGATAACTTAGAAGGATACAACATACAAGAAGACATTAGGACAAAAAACCAAATTATGAAATGACTAAAATGCCCTTGAATGTGACCTTGAGTGAACGTTTTAAGTCAAAAACATCCTAAAAATGCCATAACCTCTTCATTACAACTCAGATTCATGCACCGTTGGAGGCCACACGAAGATAAATCAACGGGATTCAACTTCCGTGAAGAGTTCGGGATCAAATTCTGAATGCTAAAATTACTAAAATGCCCCCGAAGCTGCAATCTTTAACAAAACTATTCCAGAAAGTGACCAAACTTCACGCTAAGCACTTTAATACCTACAAAAGCTCAATTATACCTCATATAACATCTAAACATATAAAAAGGAGGTGGTCTAGTTAATGATCATAAATATAGGAATTAAGGTACCCGAGGGGGCTAAAATGCATAAGTATAAGGGGTGAAAAATACAATATTCGTGCAGAATCATGCTTGTCAGCCTCGGAGATCAAGGAGCCAACACCATCACATGCTTCCTTGGATCGTCGATGACACTCTCATCATCCAACTTCAGTTGGGACAGATGAGCTACAAGAGCCTCTTCTGTAGAAATTGGAATGGCCTGATCAAACCTAATCTACTTTGACTGACGGGAGGAAATTGCTTCTTCCTCTTGGCTCTTCCTCTTTTTCGTTACCTCAGTTGTTTGTCCGGGACCGCCTGTAGTAGTCTTAGGGGCAGTATCAGTAGAGGGTTTGGCTCCCTTGGCATGTTTTCTAACAAGCTTGCTTAATTTTTTAGCAACTATCTCCCAAAGAAGATCTGGGATGTCATCTGGACGATCTGCAAAAAGAAAAAAGATTAGTATTAAAGTCAAAAAAATACGAGACAACGATTCCACAAAAATAAGCCACTCACGAAGCTTGAATAAAGCGTCAACCCATAAACCTGTCTGAGCCAGGTAGTAAGGGGTGATCATCTGCTCGAATTTCATGAGATGACCTTGGGTCCTCTGATCACTAAGCTTCTCAACTTTCTCAGTAGCATTAGGGCTTAAATCCGGATCAAGCTTGGCCGACATAGAAACCTTGGCCCACCTCTGAGGAACCCTGGGCTCAGAGGTACGACAAGCTTCAGTGGGACCGAATTCTCAAGCCCCCGAGACAAAGAAGTATCAGGGTTCTAGTCATGATTGGAAGTCTGGGTAACCAATAAGACCTTTTTAGAGGATTTCTTATCTACGAGATGACAGTAGCCATGCTGAGTTTTGAGGGACGACAGAGTATAACAAGCCATGAAAATGCCAACTAGAAGGTCGTCTTGATGGACTATCTTCTAGAGAGAGACAAAGTCTAGGATAACCCTCCAGGCGTTAGGATAAAGATAGGATGGGGAAACTCTTAAGCGGGCTAGAATTGCACATACAACAGGGTGAATAGGTAGTCAAAAGCCGACCTTGAACATCTGATCATAAATGCGTAACTCATCCTCTTGGTCGTCACAGGCCCTCTCGGCCGCATATGGTTTCCTCATTGAAATAGATGGCCCGATGCCATACAAGTGTCTCCAAGTCAAAAAATGGAGCTCAATTATATAACTCCCATAGGACACTGCTATCGATAAATTTAGAACACTCTCTTCGCTATCATTATTAGACTCTTCGGCCTGGGGTTGGTTGGGGTCACCAATTGGAAAAGGTTGGATAACTCATCCCTTGTTACGTTCGATATAGTAATGGCATCAAGTGGTGGAGGAATGGCAACATTAGGCTCATCAACTTCAATGGAGTCATCAGAACGATTTAAAGACTCGGCCCTCTGAGAAGTCGAGGCACAAGAGGAAACCTCATCAACCTCATACCCTTCATCATGATATGAGGATTGGGCCATAGACTCATAAAAAAAGTCAGCACTATCAGACGGTTAAAAAATAGACATACTCTCATCTTCAGAAGAATCCGATATAAAAATGGGACCATTTGGTTCGACAGGTATAGGGAGGACGACAACTAATGTTGGTGGGAATATAGGTCGGAGGGGAAATGCCTCGACCTTTCTTCTCTCAGCTTCCTCAAGATCAACCCTCCTAATCTCCTAAAAGTACCTCTTTCTAAGGTTTGGAAACTCTCCAGCAAGCTCGTACAAACACTTTAACATGAACAAGATGAGGTTACACTTGGTCAAGTTGTGAAGAAGGATAAACAAATAGAAAGGCTGACTTTTATTGACCAAAAGATCAAAGCCAAGAGTCTCGATCATTCTTGAGGAAGAAAATCCAAGAAACTCATCAGAGAAGGTGACCGGAGATCACCCAAAAGACCAAAAAGTTGTGGTTTGGCACCTGAATCCACCAAAACCACCCCTACCACTGTGAACTAAACTCCAAAGACAAGAAACAAAACTCCAAAACCCTAAAAACTTCCCTACTGCCTTGCCAAAAAACCCAACAGTCGCCAAAAAAATCAAATGCAAAGAAGTCCTAACTAAAAATGGAAATAGAATTAAGTGAGAGAAGGATACCTGGAAGAAGACGAACCTTGGGAAGAAGAGGGAACATGAGCAAAGTATAGAAGGCAAGGTTATGAAGAACTGATAAAATTTGGCTATGGAGGTTAGAAGTTACATGCGGGAGTATACTTAGAAACGGATAAGAAGAAGATAAAACTTGATTTGGTGGTTTAAATACCACCCAATGATTAGGCACGATTCCCCATACGCATCATCAACTAGGGCACAAGGCCCAAAGAGCTCAGTCGCCAGCATAAGCTTGGGGAGGACGCTACCCAGTCAGAACTAATACACATGTCAATCGCCTACACCCTCTAAAGAACCCTTCTAACTCTTATCCCCCAGTCACCTCTTCACATAGATGGCTGAGGGCTGGGGGTAATTGATATACCCAAGGATGACCTCGTCAGTATATAAGGCCACTTGGCATCAGGAAGCTCACCTTCTCAAAAATGGCTAGCAAGATGTCATCGAGACTCATCCCATTAGGGGGGTCGGCCAAATGTGCATATGATCAACCTCGGCCACTTAACAGGCTGAGACATCAGTTGAAAGCCCCAGACATCAAGAGCATCACTCGTCCTCTTATATAGCCAATACTAGGGGATAGTCGACTCTTTAACCTCAGCTAGAGGCACTCAACAAAGGATGCGTTTACCTATTTCCTACATTGGGGCACACTTTATGTTGGATACATAGTACTTGGCCCAACCGACACTCTACAATATGGCACCTACTATATGAGAAATATAAGGCTCCAACATGAAAGATCTCACGTGGGGAAAATCATTGCAACAAGATCATCCCCTCAAGTGAGGGAATATTACCTCATCATTATATCCATGCATTATGGACAAGTGTCTCCTCCTGATTGGGATCCTCCTCATGTGCATGTTAATTGCATGCTTGGGGGGGTACACTACACCCCCAAGCCCTATATATACGCTCAATCTTCTTCATGAGAAATGATCGGATATTAAAAACCCTAGAAGAACTCTATCAAACATAATGCAAGAGAAAGAAAATCTTGAGTGATTGTATCCATGTCCATTAGTACCCTTATTTAGTGGATCACACACACAGTGGATGTAGGTTTGATTGGCTGAACCACTTAAATTGTTGTCTCATCTTCTCTTTTCCTCATCTCATTCTCTTACAACTATATTATTTGTTCCATTTTCCCAATGCTACACCTATTTGAGATCATCATCACATTGACCTGGTTGTGCTATTTCAATCATCATCAAGCGGCATAAAATACAAATAGATGCTTACGAAACCAATAGTTCAGAGGTTCGGGGGCTAAGTTATGGAATGGGAAAGTATTAGGCACCTATTCTTCCCTTTCCGTCTCTCATGGGCTTATGATACTATTATCCTTAATTTCTCAGTGAAGCGCATGTGCGTGTATATATAAGTGGGGATCGAAATCACTCAACTCGCATCATGGAAAAGACGGAGTGAGGTCATCCATAAGAATGTTCCAAAAATAATAATTAAAACTACGATGTACGCGCTTATCGAGATACTGATCGTTATAATGAAGAAATAATGTATGTTAGATAAAATGCAAGTATGAATCACAAGTATGATATATATGAATAATAAAAAATAATAAAAAGGGGAAAATGGGAAAATAGGACTCAAGTCTCGAGTTTTATCCCAAGATGCCTACGTAGGCTAAAAAGGTATCAAAGTCCACGTAGTTTGCATGTGACATGAGGGTGGGGTTTATCCCATAGATTCAAATGGGAGTTTATTATATATGGGTGTGTAGTAAATATATTTAGTTTTGAGAAAATGTGATGAAGAATCCCATCGGAATTTATAGGTTTAACCTTCTTTTTCTTTGTTTTGGGTTTTTTTTGTAGAAAATAAATTGAGTGAACTTCTTCTAATAAAGGATAAGATATTAATGTATATGATCTAATAAATATGACAAAGCTAAATTAATAATTTTTATGACTAGTGCATAAATAAAAGGAATTTAAAAGAGACAAGAATGTTCGGACCTTCTTAGGAGACTTGGAGATTGATCTTAATTGTTAACGATCTTCCCTGAAAGTGAATGAATAATGTAGAAGGATTTTTTCTAAATTAGGTGTGAAAGTGATGGAAATGAAAGCTGGGGAAAGTTTTTGAATAAGAAAACTTCGTTGACATAAGAAGAATGTTACTGACATCACTGAAGTTGATATTTTTTGCGGTTCCTTAGAAGTGAGCTCATGATGTCCTTATATAGGGTAGGGGGTCTACCGATCGACACTACCATTGTCCTTCCTATCGGTAGGTAACCCTAGACACACCACTGATAGGCAGGTCCAAGGGCCTGCCAATTGGCAGTCTCATGTAGATTTTTTCGAAATAAAGTCATAAAATGCAATTCGTAAGTACAAATCATGCATGGGGCATACCGCTAGAAAGGTAATTCAGATACCTTTGAGGATCCTTAGGCCACTCCCATGTCTGAGAATTGAATTTAGGTCAAACGGGGCTCAAAAATTCCCATCAATCCTTTAGACAAGAGATCGTTGGACAATGATGGATTGTTCGTCCAAATTGTAAGTCTGAATTACGCATAGGGAGGACCGTTGGAAATGTTATTTAAGGAACTTAGATATTTTAAAAAGTTTCACTCAGTTAGGAGAGTTTACTTTGGTCAAACGGGGCCCGAATGCGCCCGATGACCTTTCGAAGTAAAATGGGTCATTCGTCCATACCATAAGGCTGATTCACTCATGAGTCAGACCGTTGGGAAGGTTATTCAGTGCCCTTAGAAGATTCATTCAGTCTCATTCAAGCTGAAGAGTTGAATTTGGTCAAACGGAGCCCACTAGCGCTCGATGGCTTCTAAATTTATCTTTTGGGGAAAAAGGATCGTTCAACAGAATAGTTATGCCATTTTGTGCACGGGTGGAATCTTTGGAAAGGAGTGTCAGTGCCCTTCGAGTATTCATTGAGATTTTTATCTGAAAATGAGGTTGATTAGGTTAAAATCGAGGCTCGAGAGCACCCGGTGGCCTCCTGATCGATTTTTGATAGTAAAATATTGTGTTCATTCGAACCGTTATGCCTATTCGTGAATGGGGCAAACTTTTGGAAAGGGGTTTCAAATCCCTTAAAAGATTCATTGAGATTTCACTCTGATGATGAGGTTGAACAGAGTCAAATGGGGCTTGGTATTAATCCGACTGGGGATTCGGGAACTTGAAAAATGGTTTTCTTGGTGAAGAAATGTTCTCGCATTTATTTTGCAAATTTAGGAATTTTTCAAGAAATTTTTGGACTTTTCTGGGATTTTTGGTACAAAATTTCAAGGGTACTGCCGATCGAAGAGTAGCAGGAATTTCCAACCGGCAGTGGCAAGGTCTTTTCGATTACCTTGGAAAGGGGAAGCGACAGTGCCGATGAGTGGGTGTCAGGGGACTGCTGATCGACATGCCCCCTAACCTCATTTTATTAAGGGTGATTTCTCTTCATCTTTCACAGCTTATAGCTTTTCTATCTTCTTCTTATCTCATCTAAAATCTACTCCTGCATTCTTTCCTCATTCGAGACTAAAAAATGGCAGATTTCTCAATTAGCAAGACCCACATGTCATGGTTGGGCATTGACGATTGGGCGAATCTGGAGTGGCAGGCTAGGGCTCCCTTAGCATTCTGTAATGAGAACACTTTTGATTTGTTTGAGCATGTTGCCGATGATCGCACTCTCCTGAGTGAGCCTTCGCACCACCAGTCGTCTAGGGTGAGGAACCCTGATGTAAATGTAAGTATCACATTGACTTTTAGTATTCTTTTTCTTCTTTGCATTTTCTTATTTCTTTAAATTTTGATAAAAGGTTTCTCTTCTATTTAGGCAGAATGGTATAGCTTCTATGAGCTTTCATTCCCATGGGACAGTGGGATTTGGGGATGTGTTGGAGCACCTTCCTATAGTGGTGCGTTAGGTGGTCTCTTTTGCGGGTTTTGGTAGTTTGGCATCTTCTCTGGATGAGACATTGCGCTCTATAACCCTTCTGTGTGCCCTAGGGGAAAGGTGGTGGGACACTACCCACACCATACGCTTAGGATTTTGGTATACCCCTATTGATGTCAGCAAGTGCTGGGGATTGACTGTGATGGTACGTAGATAGAGGTGGATCGGTCTCTGAGGGTGACACCTATGGTGGTTGATGCTATGCTGGGTGATGTGGGTTGATAGTCTCGGGGGACATGATCCATATTTATCTTCTCTCGGAGGTTTAGTTAAGTCGTAGGATTGATAATATCGATGGTTTGTAGGTGAGGTAGATGGCATGTTTATTTATTCTTCTTCTACTGGGGGGTTTCTTGCTGGCGTCGAGTGACGATGTTGTTCACTTGTGGTTTGTACCATTTTTGTTGGTATTTTCAAATATCCATCTCTATGATTAGGGGAGCCTGACTTTGGTGACCCTTTATTATTCTATGGACGCTTTCAGCCAGTGTTGTCGGAATACTTTTACCAGGGCTATGTACCCACTGAAGGTAATTTTCTAATTGCTCTTATGTATTTCTCACATTTTCTTCTTAAATATTTTCCTTTTTATAGACGTGATTTTATAAGGTGATTGGTCTCAATGGCCGTTTGATTAGTTTATAAGAGGAAGAGGTGGGGGGGCCTTTGCCGTTTGTACTAGTGGTTGAAGTCCAATTGGTGGTCGTAGAAGACTCTTTCCTTATCGACAATGCGTCAGGTCTTGAATGACCTGACGAGCGACCATGCCATTCTTCTTTTCTTTTTTGAATCCTTTTTTGGCATTTTCTCTGTTTGTGCAAGTATTGACTTCATTTTGAAAAATGTAGGTGACTTTCTATCCCTGGGGGATAGTTATCCAGTAGACAAGGCTGGCCGGGATGAATGTGGAGATGCATCGGCTATTAGCGCCTGAGTTTGGATATTCTTGGTATTTAGGAGAGAAAGTAGTCAGACAGATCATGAAGGAAGAGGTGGTGGTTCCACCGAAGATTCCCCCGAGGTACATGAGGCAGGTACGAGACATCTCGGATGAGGCCATGGTGGTGGATATGATTGGAGAGCCCTACTCGTCCTATACTAACACGATGATGACTTATGACTATCTTCATTTTGTGATGAGCTTGTTGATGCCTTGTTGTATCTACGACATGGTGAACATGCCTCTGCCTCCTACGGCTATGGACAGGAGTACAAGTCGACTAGTGGGATCTGCCCACAACACTAGTGGTGCGTCGTCACCAGCGGTGGTAGTGGTGACGAAGGTTCCATTCCTTCATCTTGCTCCTCTTTCCTATAATATCAAACTGGCTAGAGGGGGATGGTTACGCATGCAGCACCACCCTAATGCGGTGGATACGATGATGGTAGGGCTGACGGAGGATGTCCTTCATCTAGAGGTATATCTTTTCATTTCTTTGTCCTTTGTCTTTTTGATTTCTTCTTTTGCTTTGGACTCATTGATTTGCTCTTTTATTTTTCTTGCAGCATGTCCGGGTGATGACTACTTGGCTGAGGGACATTCGAGATTGGGCCGCTTATGCGACGGCCTATATTTGAGATTTAGTTCTGGTTCTTCCCTGTTCATGTTGTCTGCTTCTTCCGAGGAGGGATCTAGATCAGGTAGCAGAGGCTCCTCATCTAGTCGTTAGGGGAGTTGCACACGTCATAGGGACAGGGGATTACATGGGGAGAAAGATAGAGAGAGTTTGGGATTTCGGGTTGAGTCCCGTTGTTTTTCTTCTTTTTGTTTTCTACAAAAAATTTAATGATGGCAATATATATGTATGAAATGAATTGGATTTTTATTTATTTATCTTTACTTTAAATTACTTAATCTACATGCACCTTTTAACTTTGTTGCTGGGATCGTAAAAAGGATGTGATTTTTGAAATAACTATCGAGAATTTTTTTTTTGAGAAAGGATGAGTAAAAATCGATAATATAGGAAGAAAGAACTCGAGATTATTTTAAATAAGGATTATATTTATGGTTTTTTTTATTTTGAAAAAAAAGGAAAGATATAATTTTCTAAAAATAAGGGGGTGCCGTTTTCCAAGACCCTTATCCTGCTTATCGGCAAGTTAGTCCAGTCAAATCACCCCAAAGCTTTGATTGCACTTTATTCAGATACTAGTAATTAATGGGTCTATCGAGAATTACTTAATCTACATGCACCTTTCAAGTACCAAATAGGCTCAGTTCAGGTGCGACAGAACCCATATCATGAGGAAAGAGGACTTCAGGCTCCTCGATAATTGGGATTCAATTTTGCTACATCTCGTGAACCTCGATTTAAAGTCTATCAATCTTAGTTGTAAGTTGGACTAGGACTATCATCAAATCCGACTACAGAATCAAAACTGGGTCTACATTCTCCATGGAGAGCAGGTGAAGGTGGATTCCGTACCCAAAGGAAGTAGAGGGAGAAATGACAGAGCTTCAGGGCGGTTCGACGAAAGATCAAAGCCAATAGGGAGCCAGGCTAAGGGTTGGGTATGTGATCAACCTGAGAGGAAAATGATTCAAATTTATTTTTTAGAGATAAGAGGGAGAATATTCTTTTTGGAAGAGACGAAAATGTTTTTGACGTTGTCTTTTGGGAATGGAAGGACAAAATATTTTTGGTATTTTTTGATTAAAGGGGGGAAAATGTTGTTGACGTTTATGATAAAAGGAATAAATTTGTTTAACGTATTCTTATAAAAGAGGGGGAAATGTATTTGACACTTTTGGTAAGGAGGGAGGAAAATGAGATAAGAGTCTCAACACTATTATTATTATGTTTATGTTTTCAATTGTATTTAGGCTATCCTAATTGAAAAAAGAAATGTCGAACATGACCCGAGCCTCAGAAAATTGGATTTGAAAAATATGTAAAACGTGGTTTGACTTATTGACAAGTTTGTGGGCAAGATCTTATTTTGGAAAAATACAAAATTGAGAAAAAATTTGGGTGGCATGTCGGCCTAGCATTTTGGTAGAGTTTTGGGTTGTAATCGACAAACTAAATATGAGTTCCCTAGGTTTGACGCCTATATGCGGGTATGCAGTTATTGGGTTAATGGAAAGGTTTCCCCCTTTAGCACGACTTCCACGATATGTGCGCTTCTTTTGAGCGCAATCGGTATTTGTGGACAAGCCATTTGATATACCTGAGTATACATGAATTACCTCACTATATACCTCATGGTAATAGTTCGTGTGAGAGATAATTAGATGTACTTAACGTACGTGAAGGAGTTTACTACTATATACCTCTCGTCATGACTCCGATCAAGAATTACGATGCGAGGGAACCATTCGATATACGTCGAAGGTACTTCGCCAATGGAAGGTCAAAGTCATATTACTTAGGCTGACTGTGACCTGCCGGACCAGCGCCCATCATATAGTGACCCCCCAATATGGGACAATTTTTTATCAATAGCCATGCTCTTGGTGATGTAGTGTGCGAAATGCATGATTCTTTATTAGTATATTATAGAGAGTGTATTTTATTTTGGCATGATGAGCATTATGCTAATAAGGAAGAATGTACAAGTATCATGGAAAGTAAATCTAGCATGAAGCATGAAGATTACACTAAGCATTGATACGTGAGAGTGTGTGATATGTGAATATCTACAAGTGAGTGTGTGGTAATGAACCTAATCATTAATCAACTATAAGTGGTGGGTGATAAGTGAGCATGGATAGGTATGATAAGTCGAGGTGTGCGCTAGTGACACCTAAGCATGGATATTCTAAGTGGTGTGTGCAACATGTGGATATAAGTGAACTTATCTACAAGTGTAAGTAAAGTGAGGTGTACATGGAAGATATTTACAAGTGTGTGAGTGAGGAGTGATTTAAGCACGAGGTAGATAAATTCAAGAAATAATAGACGGGAAAAAGGGAACATACATATAGGTGCATACGCACACAAGCATAAAATGATAACACCCACTATGGCCACCTCGAGATCTTCCCCCTCCCCAGCCACTTTTGGGAGTAAAGAAGGGAGGATAAAGGTATCACGGCCCATCACTACTCGGGGGCGGGGGTGATTCGACTGTTGTCAATGTGGGGTGATATAAATAGATAGAGTTGCCAATCTATTTTGCACAAAACAGGCAAAAGAATATGTCTCCACCTCGAAAGTATGGCATCAAAGACAAACTAAAGCTTACTAAATCGGTAGTTCAGAGGTCTGGGTGCTAATTTACGAAATGGGAAGGTGTTAGGAACCCATCATGACCTTTCGGTCTCTCATGGGCTTATGATACTATTTTACTTAATTTATCCAAGAATTGTGTGTGCGTGTATATATAAGTGGAGATCGAAATCGCTTGAATCGCATCATGGGAAAGACGGAGTGAGGTCTATAAAAAGAATGTTCCCAAAATAATAATTAAAAATATGATGTAAGCGCTTATCGAGATATTGATCGTTATAATGAAATGAGAGTATCTGTCAGATAAAATGCAAGTATGAATCACAAGTATGATATATATGAATAATACAAAAATAAAGGAAAAATGGAAAATAGGATTCGAGTCTTGAGTTTTAGCCCGAGATGACTATGTAGACTAAAAAGGCATCGAAGTCCACGTAGTTCCCATGAGACATGAGGGTGGGGTTTATTTCATATATTCAAATGGGAGTTTATTATATGTGTGTGCAGGAAAGATATTTTTAGTTTTGAGAAAATGTGATGAAGAATCCCGTCATAATTTATAGTTGTAACTCTTTTTTTCTTTATTTTGCCTCTTTTGTAGAAATAAATTGAGTGCAATACTAGTAATAAAGAATGAGATATTAATGTATATGATCTAATAAAGATGAAAAAGCTAAATTGAGAATTTATATAACTAATGCGAGAATAAAAGGAATTTAAGTGAGAAGAATGTTTAGACCTTCTTTGGAGACTTGGAGATTGATCTTTATTATTTATGAGCTTACTTTCAAGTTAATGAAGAATCTAGAAGGAATTTTGCTAAATTGGGTGTGAAAGTGATGGAAATGAATGGTGGGGAAAGGTTTCAAACAAGGAAACGTCACTAACTTAAGAAGAATATTGATAAGATCACTAAAGTTGATGTTTTCTAGGGTACCTTAGAAGTGATCTCATGGTCTCCTTATATATGGTATGGGGACTAATGATCATCACTACCCTTGTATTTCTCATAGACATATAATCCTAGACACAATGTCGATAGGTAAGTCCACGGGCCTGCCAATTGGCAGCCTCGTGCAGATTGTTTTGGAAAAATGGCCATAAACCGTAATCTGTAAGTAAAAACTGCGCACGAGGCATATAGTTAGAAAGATAATTCAGAGACCTTTTAGAATTTAGAATCCTTTGGGAGTCTCTTGATTTCGGAGTTAACTTTGGATCAAACGGGGCTTGAAAGTGCTCATCAGTCCTTTGGATAGGAGATCATCGGACGATGATGGATCTTTCCTTCAAACTTTAAGTCCGAATTGCATACGGGGTAGACCATTGGAAAGGCTATGCGAGGAACTTCGATGTTCCAAAGATCTTTGCTCAGACTTTGGTCAAACGGGGTCTGAAAGCGCTCGGTGACCTTTTGAAGTAAAATGGATCATTCATCCATACCGTAAGGTTTATTCATACATGGGGTGGACCGTTGGAAAGGGGTATTCAGTGCCCTTCAAAGATTCAACCAGTCTCATTTGAGCTAAAGAGATGAATTTGGTCAAACGGATCCCGGGAGCGCTTGGTGGACTCTGGATCAGTTTTTGGGGAGGAATGGATCGTTCATTCGAATATTTATGACGTTTCATGCACTGGGTGGACTATTATAAAGATATTTCAGTTCTCTTAGAAAATTAATTGATCTTTTTCTGTGACGATGAAATTTATTGGGGTCAAATCGAGGCTTAGGAGCGTTCAGTGGCTTCCAAATTGATTTTTAGTAGTAAAATGGTCCTTTCATCCGAACCATTGCGTTTATTCCCACACGGTGCCAATTATTAGAAAAGGGGTTTTATATCCCTTCGAATATTCATTGAGCGTTTTCTCTGACGATGAAGTTGATCGAAGTTAAACGAGGCCCGAGAGCGCCCGACCTCTAGATTGATACTCAAAGTATGATATTGGGTTTGTGTTGAATGGCGAGGTTCTATGGACCTAAGGAGAAATTTAGGGAGTCCTAGATTGTCGTGTCTAAACGATTTATTAAAGATATGAGATTAGTATCAAGTGTGAACGAGGATATTTAGTTGGAATGACTTGAAAGTTGTAGGTAAGGAGAGCGTGTAGTTCTAAAGATTGAGACATTTCTTGATATTGAATTGGTTGTTTGTTGTTTTGCAGTATACTCTTGGGAGTGTATCATTCGCGAGAGGGTATTACCCAGTTGGGGAACCTCTGTCCTATGAATATTGGCAAAGGTAATCCTAGGACTCGACTAAGCATGGTTTATGAGAAACTGGATACTTAAGGACTGTAGATGAATTTAATAACTAGTTTGATTGTGAACATTAGGTCATGTTGCATGATGAGCCGTTGATGATGAAACCACGAATGATCATATGATATTTTCTTAGCACCCAAGGATTTTGATGATTGGTTTTGGAGGATTCCCATGACCTTAGAATAGAAGTTGATAGCCCCCCAAAAGCTTAAGGATTGACGAGTCAAGTATTTTAAGGACGAAGTTCCCTACGGAGGGAATTTTGTAATACCCCCCTAAAGTTTAATTTCATTTCCCCGCATAATTTGAAATGGAGTAAGAAGCTTGGGGCTTGAATAATTATGAATGGGATCAAATTCTAATTTATTTTGTTTGAATGCTTGATTTAATTTCTAGAATTTATGGGTAAAAGTTGAATTAAAAAAAAAAGAATTGGAGGAAAAGGTCGTTCGAGTGACATGTATGTCATTTGAAATGAGAAGCAAGGTTGCACGAAGGTCGCTTGAAGCAGGTGTTCAAATGAGCTTCGACAGAGATCTCACTGCTTAACTATTTAGGGTCACGCAGAGGTCGCTCAAAGTTGGGGATCGAACGAGGCGCCTTTCTCGCTCGAACGAGGGGCAAATCTCGTTCGAATTATGGCCTTCAAATTTTTAGATCTTATTTCCCTTGCGCGATGTCTCATTCTGGGTCGTTAGATGGATGAGCTGTCGACTTCTAGTGAGCTCCATATTGGGAAAAATGGGATTTTAAGGCTTTTAGGTTTTTTGTAAGGCTTGTTTAGGGTCATTTTAGTAGTTGGAAGATAGAAGAATATATATATATATATATATATATATATATATATATATATAGAGAGAGAGAGAGAGAGAGAGAGAGAGAGAGAGAGAAATATGGTGGTCTTCCACCATTGGTGAGCATCTTTTCACCTCAAATGATCATTCCACCACCAAATATCCACTTTAAACCATCATATTCTTCTAGTATTCACAATATCTAAGCTTTGGATACCTATTTCCACCATTATTAAGCATAGATACGAATTTTTAAGGTGTTGTTGGGGGATTTTAGGAAAAGAGGGAGATGGAGTTTCCATGGAGTTTGCAAGAGGGTTTTGTAGGGGTTTCACTTAGAAGCTAAATGGAGCATGCTTAAAGTGGGGAAACCTCCTTGAGGACACCTTAGGAGGCGAGAGGTTTCCATATTCTTATATCTTCCATGCCTTCCATTGTTGGAGCTTCATTAAGGTGGGAAAAATCTACTCATAGATTAAGACTCTATTTTATGCATTTGTATTATTGTTGTTAGAATGTTAAGAGTAAAATGCATACGAACTTGATGATTGGTTTTCTAGTAGAATTAATAATAAACATTTTTATGAAATAAAAAATTTGTAAAAATGTAATTTTTGAGAATAATTGAAGAATACACATTTCAAAGTTTCTTGAAATAAAGATTGGGTTTTTATGAAAATCGTGCATTTTCTAAAAGTTTGATGTTAAAAATTTTATGAAGTAAAATGTTTGGGTTTGCTAAAATATTTGGTGAAATAATATTCTAAAGTTTCTTGTAAAAATGGAGATTTTAGGAAAAATGGAGATTTGCTAAGTTTGAAGAAATTAAAAATGTCTTTATGTTTCGAAAAGCATAATTTTGCAAGTATTGTGAATTTCTGGAATGAAATATATGTTTAAACCATTTATTAGGATTTTAAGATTTGAAATACATCTTCTCATACATATAAACTTGTAGTGTTTTGATGATAAATATGTGAACAAGTTTAAAGTAGATTTTGATGGGTTTAAATAAGAAATAAGAAAAGTAGAAATTTTAACCTTCAAACTATGTGAAAAAAGGGTTCAAAGTGTAATGACTATAAGGTTTTAAGACTACATGTATTGTTAAAAAGAAAATGCTATTTTTCTATTCGAGTGATTTTTAAGAGTGATTAGATTTACTGAATGAATAAATATCTAAATTGGAAATATTATTAGTAAAGGAGTTGGATAAGTGTTAATGGTTAAATATTGAGAAATTGGTGTGTGTAACTTAATAATGTTTAGGAGATTAACATTTATGAATTTGGAGAGGAAATAATGGAATAAAGATGTCTCCAACTTGAGAATAATGCTAATCTTAATGTTAAAAAGACGTTAAAGTGTTAAAAGAACTTAAGAAGTAGTGTGAGTAACTTAAATGTGTTTTGGGAAAACAACACATATAAAATGGAGGAAAATGAAAAGTTCGGAAACAAATGGGTAAAATCACAATTTTACTTAAAGTGGAATACTTTTATGAAATAAAAATGTTTAAAATGATTGTTACACAAATCGGTCCTACATGAATATGATCTTTGAAACAACATCAAAGATAAAGTGTAAAGAACATGGAATGATAGTTTCAAAGTGTGACACAAATTGGGGCGAAACCCAAGGTTTAGCTTTGTCCTGGTAAAAAGGAACAATGTGAACATTTATGAAATGTTGAAAACACATAAAAAGAACATGGATTACACTGGGATAATTAAGGTTGTCCCAGAGTCCTTGGGTGAAAGACCCAAAACCACTGCCTTGAATATATAGTCGCGTCGTTGGCGGTGTGGAGCCCGTTAAAGTATGCGGTTATTGGGAGATTACGAGAACAAGATAAAGGAATAAGGAACATGTCAAGAAATAGGTTGTGTGATAAAATGTATTAATACAAACTAACTTGAATGAATTAATGAATGTTCCGGTGAAAGACAGAGGTGTGTTATGAATGGTTTTTAAAGGTTAAATAAGAATTTTCTAACACGGTGTTCACGTGTGTTGAAGGAGGTTATTTTCAATAAAAATACTAATGTGCATCGCTTTAAATGGAAAGGGTAATTTCGGTAAAGAAATGGTTTCTGTTAAAAAAAGTGTAGTGAGTTAAAGTATTTAACCGTGTGTCTTAAATAGAGGGATAAATGTCAAGTTAAAAAAGAAGAAGTCTTTTATGATCGTAAGGAAAATTAATCGAATTAAATAGCATTTTTGGAAGTAAAATAGTTTCATGCATTAAGTATATATAAGTATCTATATATGTAAAAGGTGGTTGCATGTGCACTTAGGTATAACGTATAGAGAATTTTACATCTTCATCCATTTTCTGATATTAATTGTAGACTTATAAAGATTCTCTCTCATTTTTTATGCCTCCTCAACCTGCACATTGAGTTCCCAGGGGTGCCCAACTCGAGCCCCAACCAGCACTAGTTCAGGGTACTATTAATGCCGTTAAAGTCACCACTATAATATCACAAGTGGTAAATGCATCTTTAGCAGTAGTGTAGAAGGCGTCACCTCAGGTATCGGTGGTAGCCCCATTTTAGGCTCATGCATTCCCGTCTACTTGGGAAAGTGTCAGAGATGCCTTTTAGAAGGCACATCCTCCAGAGTTTGCAGGGAGCTCCGATGTAGTTATGGTGAGCCAATGTAAGAAGGACATCCAGAGGCACTTGAGGATATATGAATGCACATATGTACAGAGGCAAATACTAGCTACTTTTAAGCTAGTTGGAGCAGTACTGCAGTTGTGGGAGTCTATTACCACTACTGCGGAGAGAAATGTCTTTACTATTTAGGATTTCTAGGTGTGGTTCGACCGCAAATATTTCCCTTTTTCCATTCAAACTGAAAGGAGGCGGAAATTATTTAACCACACCCATGAGGGGATGGCCGTAGTTGAGTACGGGGAAAAGTTTACCAGGCTAGTTAATTTGGTACCAGCAGATGTACCTACTGAGGAGAAGAAAATACATATGTTCATGGATGGCCTTACCTGGAGGATTCAACAGCATCTTCAAGGTACCTCTCATTGCAGACCTGTACATATGTGTTTAATGCAGCACTACTTCACTGCCCTGACCACCGCTTCCATCTTGTAGGGAGAAAGCGAGTAGAGGAGTCCAACCAGCAGGGTAGGACAAAAGGTAATGCTGCCAGTGGGGAACAGCAAGCTCAGGGACAACAGAGGCATGGTGATTAGAGTTCCCAGCAGGAGGATTCTAAAAGTTTCATATCGGAAGGTTTCTGACACGGTCAGGGAGTCTATAGGCATGGCCAATCGGGTCAGAATGGCCATTAGGGACAACTGGGCCAGCAGATGCATCAATAGGGCCAATAGGGCCAAGGGAGAGGTAGTAAAGGCTAGCAGGGCCGAGGGTAGTAGGGACAGAGAGGGGGAAATTTTAGAGGGAAAAGTTTCATATGTGGTAAGACTGGTGTAAGGACATTTTTGTCCATTATCAATTTATATGTCGTACGCCGTTACACCGTTGAAGAAACTCAAGATCGCATCTACATCAACGGATCCGAATATCAAAGCGTCTTCAACATCATAGCCTCTACGAGAATGAACTTGGTAAAATTTTGTTTTTACGTTCCTTAAATTTCATATTTAGTATTGGGAAATTTTTATAAAATTAACAAGCAAGTTTTTTCAAGCAAAATGAGGCTTTTAAAAGTTTTTTATTTTTCTGGGAAAACCGGACCGGTCCGCCCTCTACCCGGACCGATCCGCCTTGCTCAAGGTCCAGTAGACCCCGGATCGAATGCAAACCGATGGAGCCATTTTTTAAAAGAACCGATCCGGTCAATCGGATCGATTCGCCCCCAAGCCGGACCGGTCCGCCTGAGATATACTCGAGCAGTTCCGTGTGTTTTTTACCCACCATCTTATATTTCCTATATATATTACTATTCCGGTGGTATATTTTTTCAAGTCTTTGAGAAAACGTTTTTAAGAGATAAAACACAACAAGACTTCATTTTTTGATGTGCCAAACATCTTTTTTATTCATACACAAAAATCCCAATTACTTTTGTGAATCTTTTGGAACCCTAGAACACAAACTTTGTTGTTGTTCATCTTTGAGAAGAGATCTTTGCAAGCGAGGGCTGCGTGTCATTGCTGATGGAGTCTCTACAAAGTTTTATGATTGCGTGTCATTGAGGAGTGTTGCGGTTCTTCCTTTGTTGGACTGAGGTTCATGTGGGTTCGTTGTGTGTGGATTCATTGTTGACGACACCGACCGACGCCTGCGGGTATTCGTGTGTCACTGTATTTCATTGTAATCCGTGTTAGTTGCGATTTACTTATTATGGTGAAATAAAAGGTTTTGCCCTGCGGGGATTGTTCCTTAAACTTGTTTCGCATACTTTATTTGTTTATGGGTTGACACGCGCACCGTAGATGGATGTTTAGGGGCTGATTTTATTTGATTTAAAAGTAGTCTCTAATTAAATAAGGGTTTCTTGAAAACTTGCGAATTTAATTGAAATCGATATTACACGCATTCTCAAATTGGTATCAGAGCAAGTTACGCTAATTTATCGCGTGATCCTGATTTTTCGAGGATTTACTTTCTGATACAATTTGTCTACTCATGTTTTCAAATTGGTATCAGAGCCGGTTGCGCTAATTTATTGCGTATTCCTATTTTCCCCGAAATCGTGTGATATTGATTTTTTTTAATCAAGATTGTGAAAAATTGCAATTTTTTAATGGAACGCCCATTTAATGAGCAGCCTATTTTTGAAAAAGTTCACGACCATGCTGAAAAATTAAAAAGTTTGAATTTGAAACTTTGCAAAAGAATTAAAGTTTTGGAAAAAGAAAATTCTCTCTTTAAAAGCAAGATTGAATATTTGCAAGCGTTTCAAACTCAAAATGATATTTGTCGTGAGCACTTTGGTAATTTGTGTATTGATTTTGATTCTTTGAAAATTTCCAAAAAGAAGAGTGATGAGAAAGTCCTTGTTTTAGAGAAGGAATTAAAGGACTTAAAAATTCTAGGGTTCCCGTTTGTGCCGTCGAGGATAAAAATTTAATCGATGATTTTACGGCACGTGAAAAGACTCTTAGGGATAAGTTTGTTTTAATTGAGGGGGAGCGTGATAAACTGTTAAGTTTAATTGATAATTTGAAAAAGAAATCCCTGTCTTTGGAAGAGTCTAATTCTTTGCTTGAGTCATAAATTTTGAAGTTAAAAAATGATTTGACAGACTCAAGTAGGTTTGATAGTGATGGTAATGGCTCATCGTGTTCTCATGCTTCTAATGCTAATGCCAAAACCATTATTTGTTTTAGAGGGTCAACTAATTCCAAGGACGCTAGAAAAGATCACACTTTAGGTGTCATCCCACCCGTTTACACATGCTCATATTGTGGTAGGAATGGTCACCTTAGGCGATATTGTTTTGATCTTGGAAGAGGTCCTAGGAATTCGAAGTCTAGTGTTTTGTTGGTTCCCAAAACCCCTTGTCGACGTGTTTCATCCATATGGTTTAGGAAATCACTTTTGGATACACTTGATTTTAGAACAGTTGATTCCCGTTTGCTTGCACATGATTCTTCTCTTGCCATATCATCTATATGATTGTGTTTGCATGTTTGGCATACACTAGTTGTGGTTTCATGATTTATACTTGTTTGCTAGTGTTATGACATGTGTACTTTTTGTATATATTTTTGTTTTGAAAAATTTTGAAAAACACAAAAAGATTTTATTTTGACAAAATTTTGGAAAAATCCAAAAAAAATTTGTGTTTTGTTTGCACCCTTTATGGATGACCACTTAAGATGACCGAGTCACAACATCATTCCATTTGTAATGTGACTATTTGATAGTGTTTTGAGACAATAGGTCAATTCATCCTTGTGCTTTATAATGTTTGGAGTCATTAAGATGTAATTAAGTGTTACTTCCTACATGTTTGACTCATGTTTCCTTTAATGCACACATGCACGGATTTGTTTGATTATTGTTCTTGTCTTATCACATGTTGGTTGGGTGTTTTCACTTCAATCCTGTCCTTAAAACGAACCAAGCGAGATAAATTTTGATAAGGAAATTGTGCATTTAAAAACCGTTTTGTGAGTTTGTGTGCTTTGTTTGAAAAACGGGGAGGGACTGCGAAAGGTAATTATCTATCCTTTGCGCAAAAGCCACCGTTAAAAAGGACCTAAAAAATTGAGGAATTTTATTATCCGGGGTCCAAAGAGGTTAAAAGAGCCCGAAAAAATTGAAAGGCAATAAAAAGATCTTCATGCCAAAAAGGGGCCATTTAGGTTTTTGCACCAATTCTCCAAAGTTTGAGGATTTAGATCACCTCAAAAAGAAAATATATATGAGGGAGTTTGGTTGGAGAATTTAAAACGGGTTTGCACGTCCATGAAATGCTTGAAAATGCGCTACATAGTTTTGGACGTTATTGGTGTGGAAATCATTTTGACTTTGATTTGTTGATTTGCATAAGACGATGTCATTTAAATTCAACAAATTTTTTTTACACCTAAGGATACTTTTGATGTTCATTCGTTAGGGGTACACATATGCATCGTGCACATATGATTGATTGAGTTGATTTACCTATCGAATGTGTTCACACCCATTCATTCCATTTCCATGACTTGGTTGTTTGAGTCTAAATCCATGGTGTGATTTTTGAATCATATTTGTTCATATTGGTATCTTATTTTTATACGAAAAATTTGAAAAATTCAAAAATAGTTTGTGAAGATTTGTTTGAGCAACTCCTTGCAAGAGCACGTTTGCCATATTGTTTGATGCCCTGTTTTGTATACCGTGGCACCCCGATTGTGCTTATTTGATTCATTCTTCTTATTTGTCTATTTGGGGACATCATAAAAAGGGGGAGAAAGAATTATCATATTATGGGGGAGTTTGAATTTTGGGGAGTTTTTGAGATATAGCTTATGTTTTTATCATATATTGGTATCCATGTTTATCTCATTTCAAACTCGATATGTCACGTGGTATTTGCTTTGTCTCATGTGTGTAGGTATAAAAATTGAAGATCAATATGTTGCACACCCTGATGAGAAAAGCTTTGAGATTTGATGATTGTTAAAGATTGAAGAGCAAACGATGAAGATTTATACCTTTGTATCTTTCCATATTTAGGGTTCATGGGAGGGTAGATTTGTATTGGTCATTAGTTGATAATTTGGATATTTTTTATCTATGTACCGGCATAAACATAGGGAAGACTGGTGTAAGGACATTTTTGTCCATTATCAATTTATATGTCGCACGCCATTACACCGTTGAAGAAACTCAAGATCGCATCTACATCAACGGATCCGAATATCAAAGCGTCTTCAACATCATAGCCTCTACGAGAATGAACTTGGTAAAATTTTGTTTTTACGTTCCTTAAACTTCATATTTAGTATTGGGAAATTTTTATAAAATTAAGAAGTAAGTTTTTTCAAGCAAAATGAGGCTTTTTAAAATTTTTTATTTTTCTGGGTAAACCGGACCGGTCCGCCCTCTACCCGGACCGATCCGCCTTGCTCAAGGTCCAGTAGACCCCGGATCGAATGCAAACCGATGGAGCCATTTTTTAAAAGAACCGATCCGATCAATCGGACAGATCCGCCCCCAAGCCGGACCGGTCCGCCTGGGATATACTCGAGCAGTTCCGTGTGTTTTTTACCCACCATCTTATATTTCCTATATATAATACTATTCCGGTGGTATATTTTTTCAAGTCTTTGAGAAAACATTTTTAAGAGATAAAACACAACAAGACTTCGTTTTTTGATGCGCCAAACATCTTTTTGATTCACACACAAGAATCCCAATTACTTTTATGAATCTTTTGGAACCCTAGAACACAAACTTTGTTGTTGTTCATCTTTGTGGAGAGATCTTTGCAACCGAGGGCTGCGTGTCATTGCTGAGGGAGTCTCTACAAAGTTTTATGGCTGCGTGTCATTGAGGAGTGCTGCGGTTATTCCTTTGTTGGACTGAGGTTCATGTGGGTTCGCTGCGTGTGGATTCATTGTTGACGACACCGACCGACGCCTGCGGGTATTCGTGTGTCACTGTATTTCATTGTAATCCGTGTAAGTTGCGATTTACTTATTATAGTGAAATAAAAGGTTTTGCCCTACGGGGATTTTTCCTTAAACTTGTTTCGCATACTTTATTTGTTTATGGGTTGACACACGCGTCGTAGATGGATGTTTAGGGGCTGATTTTATTTGATTTAAAAGTAGTCTCTAATTAAATAAGGGTTTCTTGAAAACTTGCGAATTTAATTGAAATCGATATTACACGCATTCTCAAATTGGTATCAGAGCAGGTTACGCTAATTTATCGTGTGATCCTGATTTTTCGAGGATTTACTTTCTGATACAATTTGTCTACTCACGTTTTCAAATTTGTATCAGACCCGGTTGCGCTAATTTATTGCGTATTCCTACTTGCCGAGAAATCGTGTGATATTGATTTTTTTTTAATCAAGTTTGTGAAAAATTGCAATTTTTTATTGGAACGCCCATTTAATGAGCAGCCTATTTTTGAAAAAGTTCACGACCATGCTGAAAAATTAAAAAGTTTGAATTTGAAACTTTGCAAAAGAATTAAAGTTTTGGAAAAAGAAAATTCTCTCTTTAAAAGCAAGATTGAATATTGGCAAGCGTTTCAAACTCAAAATGATATTTGTCGTGAGCACTTTGGTAATTTGTGTATTGATTTTGATTCTTTGAAAATTTCCAAAAAGAAGAGTGATGAGAAAGTCCATGTTTTAGAGAATGAATTAAAGGACTTAAAAAATTCTAGGGTTCCCGTTTGTGCCGTCGAGGATAAAAAATTAATCGATGATTTTACGGAACGTGAAAAGACTCTTAGGGATAAGTTTGTTTTAATTGTGGGGGAGCGTGATAAACTGTTAAGTTTAATTGATAATTTGAAAAAGAAATCCCTGTCTTTGGAAGAGTCTAATTTTTTGCTTGAGTCAGAAATTTTGAAGTTGAAAATGATTTGACAGACTCAAGTAGGTTTGATAGTGATGGTAATGGCTCATCGTGTTCTCATGCTTCTAATGCTAAAGCCAAAACCATTATTTGTTTTAGAGGGTCAACTAATTCCAAGGACGCTAGAAAAGATCACACTTTAGGTGTCATCCCACCCGTTTACACATGCTCATATTGTGGTAGGAATGGTCACCTTTGGCGATATTGTTTTGATCTTGGAAGAGGTCCTAGGAATTCGAAGTCTAGTGTTTTGTTGGTTCCCAAAACCCCTTGTCGACGTGTTTCATCCATTTGGGTTAGGAAATCACTTTTGGATACACTTGATTTTAGAATAGTTGATTCCCGTTAGATTGCACATGATTCTTCTCTTGCCATATCATATAGATGATTGTGTTTGCATGTTTGGCATACACTAGTTGTGGTTTCATGATTTATACTTGTTTGCTAGTATTATGACATGTGTACTTTTTGTATATATTTTTGTTTTGAAAAATTTTGAAAAATAGAAAAAGATTTTATTTTGACAAAATTTTTGAAAAATACAAAAAGATTTTGTATTTTGTTTGCACCCTTTATGGATGAACACTTAGGATGACCGAGTCACCACATCATTCCATTTTTCATGTGACTATTTGATAGTGTTTTGAGACAATAGGTCAATTCATCCTTGTGCTTTATAATGTTTGGAGTCATTAAGATGTAATTAAGTGTTACTTCCTACATGTTTGACTCATGTTTCCTTTAATGCACACATGCACGGATTTGTTTGATTATTGTGCTTGTCTTATCACATGTTGGTTGGGTGTTTTCACTTCAATCCTGTCCTTAAAACGAACCAAGCGCGATAAATTTTGATAAGGAAATTGTGCGTTTAAAAACCGTTTTGTGAGTTTGTGTGCTTTGTTTGAAAAACGGGGAGGGGCTGCGAAAGGTAATTATCTATCCTTTGCGCAAAAGCCACCGTTAAAAAGGACCTAAAAAATGGAGGAATTTTATTATCCGGGGCCCAAAGAGGTTAAAAGAGCCCGAAAAAATTGAAAGGCAATAAAAAGATCTTCATGCCGAAAAGGGGCCATTTAGGTTTTTGCACCAATTCTCCAAAGTTTGAGAATTTAGATCACCTCTAAAAGAAAATATATATGAGGGAGTTTGGTTGGAGAATTTAAAACGGGTTTGCACGTCCATGAAATGCTTGAAAATGCGCTACATAGTTTTGGACGTTATTGGTGTGGAAATCATTTTGACTTTGATTTGTTGATTTGCATAAGACGATGTCATTTAAATTCAACAAATTTTTTTTACACCTAAGGATACTTTTGATGTTCATTAGTTAGGGGTACACATATGCATCGTGCACATATGATTGATTGAGTTGATTTACCTATCGAATGTGTTCACACCCATTCATTCCATTTCCATGACTTGGTTGTTTGAGTCTAAATCCATGGTGTGATTTTTGTATCATATTTGTTCATATTGGTATCTTATTTTTTTACGAAAAATTTGAAAAAGTTCAAAAATAGTTTGTGAAGATTTGTTTGAGCATCTCCTTGCAAGAGCACGCTTGCCATATTGTTTGATGCCCTGTTTTGTATACCGTGGCACCCCGATTGTGCTTATTTGATTCATTCTTCTTATTTGTCTATTTGGGGACATCATAAAAATGGGGAGAAAGAATTATCATATTAGGGGGAGTTTGAATTTTGGGGAGTTTTTGAGATATAGCTTATGTTTTTATCATATATTGGTATCCATGTTTATCTCATTTCAAACTCGATATGTCACGTGGTATTTGCTTTGTCTCATGTGTGTAGGTATAAAAATTGAAGATCAATATGTTGCACACCCTGATGAGAAAAGCTTTGAGATTTGATGATTGTTGAAGATTGAAGAACAAACGATGAAGATTTATACCTTTGTATCTTTCCATCTTTAGGGTTCATGGGAGGGTAGATTTGTATAGGTCATTAGTTGATAATTCGGATATTTTTTATGTATGTATCGGCATAGACATAGGGGAGACTGGTGTAAGGACATTTTAGTCCATTATCAATTTATATGTCGTACGCCGTTACACCGTTGAAGAAACTCAAGATCGCATCTACATCAACGGATCCGAATATCAAAGCGTTTTCAACATCATAGCCTCTACGAGAATGAACTTGGTAAAATTTTGTTTTTACATTCCTTAAATTTCATATTTAGTATTGGGAAATTTCTATAAAATTAACAAGCAAGTTTTTTCAAGCAAAATGAGGCTTTTTAAAGTTTTTTATTTTTCTGGGAAAATCGGACCGGTCCACCCTCTACCCGGACCGATCCGCCTTGCTCAAGGTCCAGTAGACCCCGGATCGAATGCAAACCGATGGAACCATTTTTTAAAAGAACCGATCCGGTCAATAGGACCGATCCGCCCCCAAGCCGGACCGGTCCGCCTGGGATTTACTCGAGCAGTTCCGTGTGTTTTTTACCCACCATCTTATATTTCCTATATATATTACTATTCCGGTGGTATATTTTTCCAAGTCTTTGAGAAAACATTTTTAAGAGATAATTTTTTGATGTGCCAAACATCTTTTTGATTCACACACAAAAATCCCAATTACTTTTGTGAATCTTTTAGAACCCTAGAACACAAACTTTGTTGTTGTTCATCTTTGTGGAGAGATCTTTGCAATCGAGGGTTGCGTGTCATTGCTGAGGGAGTCTCTACAAAGTTTTATGGTTGCGTGTCATTGAGGAGTGCTGCGGTTCTTCCTTTGTTGGACTGAGGTTCATGTGCGTTCGCTGCATGTAGATTCATTATTGACGACACCGACCGACGCCTGCGGGTATTCGTGTGTCACTGTATTTAATTGTAATCCGTGTAAGTTGCGATTTACTTATTATAGTGAAATAAAAGGTTTTTCCCTGCGGGGATTTTTTCTTAAACTTGTTTCGCATGCTTTATTTGTTTATGGGTTGACACACGCACCGTAGATGGATGTTTAGGGGCTGATTTTATTTGATTTAAAAGTAGTCTCTAATTAAATAAGGGTTTCTTGAAAACTTGCGAATTTAATTGAAATCGATATTACACACATTCTCAAATTGGTATCAGAGCAGGTTACGCTAATTTATCGCGTGATCCTGATTTTTCGAGAATTTACTTTCTGATACAATTTGTCTACTCACGTTGTCAAATTGGTATCAGAGCCGGTTGCGCTAATTTATTGCGTATTCCTATTTTCCGCAAAATCGTGTGATATTGATTTTTTTTTAATTAAGTTTGTGAAAAATTGCAATTTTTTAATGGAACGCCCATTTAATGAGCAGCCTATTTTTGAAAAAGTTCACGACCATGCTGAAAAATAAAAAAGTTTTAATTTGAAACTTTGCAGAAGAATTAAAGTTTTGGAAAAAGAAAATTCTCTCTTTAAAAGCAAGATTGAATATTTGCAAGCGTTTCAAACTCAAAATGATATTTGTCGTGAGCACTTTGGTAATTTGTGTATTGATTTTGATTCTTTGAAAATTTCCAAAAAGAAGAGTGATGAGAAAGTCCTTATTTTAGAGAATGAATTAAAGGACTTAAAAAATTCTAGGGTTCCCGTTTGTGCCATCGAGGATAAAAAATTAATCGATGATTTTACGGCACGTGAAAAGACTCTTAGGGATAAGTTTGTTTTAATTGAGGGGGAGCGTGATATACTGTTAAGTTTAATTGATAATTTGAAAAAGAAATCCCTGTCTTTGGAAGAGTCTAATTCTTTGCTTGAGTCATAAATTTTGAAGTTAAAAAATGATTTGACAGACTCAAGTAGGTTTGATAGTGATGGTAATGGCTCATCGTGTTCTCATGCTTTAATGCTAAATCCAAAACCATTATTTGTTTTAGAGGGTCAACTAATTCCAAGGACGCTAGAAAAGATCACACTTTAGGTGTCATCCCACCCGTTTACACATGCTCATATTGTGGTAGGAATGGTCACCTTAGGCGATATTGTTTTGATCTTGGAAGAGGTCCAAGGAATTCGAAGTCTAGTGTTTTGTTGGTTCCCAAAACCCCTTGTCGACGTGTTTCATCCATTTGGGTTAGGAAATCACTTTTGGATACACTTGATTTTAGAATAGTTGATTCCCGTTTGCTTGCACATGATTCTTCTCTTGCCATATCATATAGATGATTGTGTTTGCTTGTTTGGCATACACTAGTTGTGGTTTCATGATTTATACTTGTTTGCTAGTGTTATGACATGTGTACTTTTTGTATATATTTTTGTTTTGAAAAATTTTGAAAAACACAAAAAGATTTTATTTTGACAAAATTTTTGAAAAATCCAAAAAAAATTTGTGTTTTGTTTGCACCCTTTATGGATGACCACTTAAGATGACCGAGTCACAACATCATTCCATTTGTAATGTGACTATTTGATAGTGTTTTGAGACAATAGGTCAATTCATCCTTGTGCTTTATAATGTTTGGAGTCATTAAGATGTAATTAAGTGTTACTTCCTACATGTTTGACTCATGTTTCCTTTAATGCACACATGCACGGATTTGTTTGATTATTGTTCTTGTCTTATCACATGTTGGTTGGGTGTTTTCACTTCAATCCTGTCCTTAAAACGAACCAAGCGCGATAAATTTTGATAAGGAAATTGTGCATTTAAAAACCGTTTTGTGAGTTTGTGTGCTTTGTTTGAAAAATGGGGAGGGGCTGCGAAAGGTAATTATCTATCCTTTGCGCAAAAGCCACTGTTAAAAAGGACCTAAAAAATGGAGGAATTTTATTATCCGGGGTCCAAAGAGGTTAAAAGAGCCCGAAAAAATTGAAAGGCAATAAAAAGATCTTCATGCCAAAAAGGGGCCATTTAGGTTTTTGCACCAATTCTCCAAAGTTTGATAATTTAGATCACCTCTAAAAGAAAATATATATGAGGGAGTTTGGTTGGAGAATTTAAAACGGGTTTGCACGTCCATGAAATGCTTGAAAATGCGCTACATAGTTTTGGACGTTATTGGTGTGGAAATCATTTTGACTTTGATTTGTTGATTTGCATAAGACGATGTCATTTAAATTCAACAAATTTTTTACACCTAAGGATACTTTTGATGTTCATTCGTTAGGGGTACACATATGCATCGTGCACATATGATTGATTGAGTTGATTTACCTATCGAATGTGTTCACACCCATTCATTCCATTTCCATGACTTGGTTGTTTGAGTCTAAATCCATGGTGTGATTTTTGTATCATATTTGTTCATATTGGTATCTTATTTTTTTACGAAAAATTTGAAAAATTCAAAAATAGTTTGTGAATATTTGTTTGAGCTTCTCCTTGCAAGAGCACGTTTGCCATATTGTTTGATGCCCTGTTTTGTATACCGTGGCACCCCGATTGTGCTTATTTGATTCATTCTTCTTATTTGTCTATTTGGGGACATCATAAAAAGAGGGAGAAAGAATTATCATATTATGGGGGAGTTTGAATTTTGGGGAGTTTTTGAGATATAGCTTATGTTTTTATCATATATTGGTATCCATGTTTATCTCATTTCAAACTCGATATGTCACGGGGTATTTGCTTTGTCTCATGTGTGTAGGTATAAAAATTGAAGATCAATATGTTGCACACCCTGATGAGAAAAGCTTTGAGATTTGATGATTGTTGAAGATTGAAGAACAAACGATGAAGATTTATACCTTTGTATCTTTCCATCTTTAGGGTTCATGGGAGGGTAGATTTGTATAGGTCATTAGTTGATAATTAGGATATTTTTTATGTATATACCGGCATAGACATAGGGGAGACTGGTGTAAGGACATTTTTGTCCATTATCAATTTATATGTCGTACGCCGTTACACCGTTGAAGAAACTCAAGATCGCATCTACATCAACGGATCCGAATATCAAAGCGTCTTCAACATCATAGCCTCTACGAGAATGAACTTGGTAAAATTTTGTTTTATGTTCCTTAAACTTCATATTTAGTATTGGGAATTTTTTATAAAATTAAGAAGTAAGTTTTTTCAAGCAAAATGAGGCTTTTTAAAGTTTTTTATTTTTCTTGGAAAATCGGACTGATCCGCCCTCTACCCGGACCGATCCGCCTTGCTCAAGGTCCAGTAGACCCCGGATAGAATGCATACTGATGGAGCCATTTTTTAAAAGAACCGATCCGGTGAATCGGACCGATCCGCCCCCAAGCCGGACAAGTCCGCCTGGGATATACTCGAGCAGTTCCGTGTGTTTTTTACCTACCATCTTATATTTCCTATATATATTACTATTCCGGTGGTGTATTTTTTCAATCTTTGAGAAAACATTTTTAAGAGATAAAACACAACAAGACTTCGTTTTTTGATGTGCCAAACATCTTTTTGATTCACACACAAAAATCCCAATTACTTTTGTGATTCTTTTGGAACCCTAGAACACAAACTTTTTTGTTGTTCATCTTTGTGGAGAGATCTTTGCAACCGAGGGCTGCGGGTCATTGTTGAGGGAGTCTCTACAAAGTTTTATGGTTGGGTGTCATTGAGGAGTGCTGCGGTTCTTCCTTTGTTGGACTGAGGTTCATGTGGGTTCGCTGCGTGTGGATTCATTGTTGACGACACCGACCGACGGCTGCGGGTATTCGTGTGTCACTGTATTTTATTGTAATCCGTGTAAGTTGCGATTTACTTATTATAGTGAAATAAAAGGTTTTGCCCTGCGGGGATTTTTCCTTAAACTTGTTTCGCATACTTTATTTGTTTATGGGTTGACACACGCACCGTAGATGGATGTTTAGGGGCTGATTTTATTTGATTTAAAAGTAGTCTCTAATTAAATAAGGGTTTCTTGAAAACTTGCGAATTTAATTGAAATCGATATTACACGCATTCTCAACTGGAGACAAATGTCATGATTATCCTGAGAGGGGTAGGGCCCCACAACCACAGTAACAGGGTGCTCGAAAGGAGCCTCAAAGGCCGATATATCCCGTCGCCCTACCATCACCACCACATATGCCAACTTTGCCAGCTATTGCAGCAGTCCTAGTTATATATGGATGTGTCTACAACTTTCATCAGGCCGCAGTCCCACACGCTCCACCGACGATTGAGGGTATGTTTTCTATGCAGGGGACTTTGGGGCGTATTTTGTTCGATATGGGGGCATCACATAGTTTCATTGCCACTAGTTTTGCACGCACCATGGGGTTATTAGACATGGAAGAGAGAAGAGTTACTAGTGTAGATTCACCATTGGGCTATAGGTCATTGATAGTTTTTATATGTCGGGGAGTGGGCATAGATATTCTTACCAACAAATATGATTGTTATTACCGATAAATATGCTTATCATAGATATTCACGAGTATGATGCGATTATCATTATGGATTGGATCCTTGCGTATAGGGCCATAATCAATTGTTTTTGTAGGAGTATTATATTTGCTATATCAGGTTAGGATATGTTCCTGGTGGCGATGCCTCGTCCAGAGGGAGGATCGTCCACTCACTTATATTACATAGAGGATGAGACCTTTAAGGAGGTAGTAATCCCACTTGATGCGATTCCTGTTGTTCGAGAGTTCAGCGATGTATTCCAAGAGATACTGGGATTGCCACCTAGTAGGGAGATAGACTTTATTATAAATTTGACATCGAGCACCCGGTCAATAGCCTGCGCGACTTACCATATGGATTTGGTAGAGATGAGGAAATTACGGGATCAGATTGAACATCTGTTGGGATAGGGATTCATTCAGATCAACACCCTTCCTTGGGGTGCTCTTGTGATGTTTTTGAATAGAGGGGATGGATCTTTATGGTTATGTGTTAATTACCGAGAGTTGAATAAATTCAAGATATGAAATAAGTATCCATTGCCCCGAATCGATGATTTATTCGATCAGTTGAGAGGAGGTGCCTTTTTCTCGAAGATAGACTTGAGATCAAAATACCATCAGTTGCATATCAGGGATAAGGACGTGTCTAAGACTGCATTCTTGATAAGATATTAATCTTACGAGTTTAGGGTTATGCCATTTGGGCTAACCAACGCATCAGCCATATTCATGGACTTTATGAATAGGGTGTTCAGAGAGTTCCTTGATTAGTCTGTCATTGTCTTCATAGATGACAATCTAATATATTCTCAGACATAGGAGGAGCATGTCGAGCATTTGCAACAGATATTGCAGACATTGTGCCAGCATGAGTTGCATGCCAAATATGAGAAATGTGGGTTTTGGTTGAAGGAGGTCTAATTTTTGGGGCACATATTATCAGACAAGGGTATATCCGTAGATCTGGGAAAAGTGTTAGTGGTGAGGGAGTGGAGACAACCCACGACATTGACAGAGATACGTAGTTTCTTGGGTCTAGCAGGATACTGCATGAGGTTTATTCGGGGATTCTCGAAGATAGATAATCGTTGAAACACCTGAATCGCAAAGGGGTGCCATTCATCTGGGATGACGCCTGTTAGTTTGCCTTCGATGAGCTGAAGGACAAGTTGACTTCGGCACCCGTTCTAGCGCTGCCCAGGCTGGGAATAAAGTATTTAGTTTACACTGATGCATCCTTATAGGGACTTGGAAGTGTGTTTCAACAGGAGGATCATGCCATAGCTTATGCTTCCCGAAAGCTTAATCCTCATGAGAGGAATTATCCCACCATGACTTGGAGTTAGCGGAAGTCATGTTTGCACTTAGGATATGGAGATATTATCTCTTGGGGGAGAAATTTTGATTATTCATAGATCACAAGTCACTACAGTACCTTTTCACCTAGAAGGAGTTGAATATGCGTCAGCGCAGGTGGCTTGAATTTGTGAAGGATTATCAGTTCGATATCCAATACCACCCGAGGAAGGCTAACGTGGTAGCAGACGCGTTGAGCCATAGGATAGCAGGCGAGGTGGCTGAAGTGTGGAAGGAGAAATGGAAGGAGTTGGGACACCAAGATGATATGGCCTGATCATTTATGTCTATTATGATAGTTACACCTTAGATTATTACAAAGGTGATTCATGATGAGGCAATAGATCCATTTTGCCAAGATCGGATAGTATAGCTTCTAGCGCAGGGGGCCGAGACTTACACCATTGGTTTGGATGGAGGGTTGCGCTTCAATAGGAGATGAGTTGTTCTCGAGGGGGAGAACTACGACATGAGGTGATGACAGAGTCGCAAAGTTCATATTTTATAGTACATCCCGATGGGTACAACATGTACCAAGATATATGGCGATAGTACTGGTGGAGTGGAATGAAGAAGGATATTACCGAGTTTCTTTCGAAATGTGCCACTTGTCAGCTGGTAAAAGTGGACCACCAGAGGCCGTCCGGGCTCCTACATCCGTTAAAGATCCCTATGTGGAATTGGGAGAGCATTTACATGGATTTCATCATAGGGTTGCCTAAATCGCAGAGGGGTCACGACTCCATATGGGTAATTGTGGATCGATTGACCAAAGTATCTCATTTTTTGCCAGTTCGGACTGATTATACTATGTGGCAGTACGCTCAAATCTTAATTCCAAAGGTTGTGAGACTTTACATGGTGCCTCTTGATATAGTGTCCGATCGGGATAAGATTTTCGTGTCCAAATTTTGGGAGAGCTTCGAGGAGGCTATCGGTACAGAATTACGATTGAGTTCAGCCTATCCCCCACAAACTGAGGGGAAGACTTGGCGAACAAACTATATGTTAAAGGATATTTTACAGATGTGTATCCTAGATTTTAGCAGGGGATGGGAGCAGTATCCCCCACTAGTGGAGTTTGCCTATAATAACTCCTACCGGCTTATGATTGGCATGGCTCCATTAGAGGCGTTATATGGTAAACCTTGTCATTCTCCGGTGTGTTGGTTCGAGGTGGGAAGCAAAAAGATATTGGGTCGGAGGTGATCCAAGATACTTCGACTAGGATAGAGATGATTCGGATCCGTATTCGGATTTCCCAGGTTCGACATAAGAGCTACGCTGATGCCAAGAGGTTCTTCCTAAAGTTCAATATGGGAGACCGGGTGTTACTGAGAGTATTTCTTGTGAAGGGGATAATGCGTTTTGGTAAGAAAGGGAAGTTGGTGCTGAGATATGTGGGCCCATTCCCTGTCATCGAGCGGATTGGGCTAGTTGCTTATAGATTTGTGTTATCGGAACACTTACATAGGATTCATGACGTGTTCCATATCTCTTCGCTAAGGAGATATCTTCGGGATGAGTTGGCCAATACTCACAATGATTTGGAGGATATTGATCTACAACCCAATAGTTCCTACGAGGAGGGACCAGTTGCTATATTCGACCGTAGCGAGAGGAAATTGAGATTAAAGGTAGTACCGCTAGTCCGTATTCAGTGGCGGTATCATAATGCCCAGGAGTCTACCTCAGAGCACGAGGATGAAATGCGCGACAAATTTCCAGAGTTATTTTTACGAGGTATAACTTTATTTTCGAATTTCGAGACGAAATTCCATTATTAGGGGGGAGTATATAATACCCCGTATTTTTACTGATTTAATTATGGGATTAATTGAATTAAAATGGGAATTTAATTAGTAATTAATCTGAATTTAAATACTAGCGAGACGAGAGTTAGTATTTGATTATGATAATTATGTTAAATATTATTGAGCGAGTATAGTAATATATGATAATAAACTTATAACGAGTGGAATATACGACAATTTTGGAAATTAAGTTAGGATGCGCATGCCAGTTGTGTCGGGACCAATTTAATGGATTATAAAGTAATATAATGTATGTCATCCTTATGGTCATTTTGAGTGCGCCAACGTGTCCAGAAGGGCCTATATAGTCAAAAAAGACTACCTAGAGGTTTAGTTTGGGTCCCGGGGCATTTTTAGTCCAAATCAACAACCCGAGAGGTTATTTTAGTCATTTTACTATTTGGTGAATAGTGACCTACGAAATTTAGGTTAAATATATAAGCCAACCCTTAGAATCATTAAAGTATTAGCTACTACAAACTTGAGAGAGATAAGTAGAGAGATAGAGGAAGGGTTTCCAAAGGTTGCTAGGGCCAAACAACCATTTGCACCACCACCGGCGGATTTGTGACCGGAAAGAGAACATCACCTCCATATCATCTTTTCCAAAGGATCAGAACTTCTATTTCCAGGCAAGTTATTTAACTTGTTATGATTCACCAAATATATTATCCAAGGTAGTTTATAATTAGAGACTAAACTTAAAATATTGAAATTTTCATGAATTGGGAGAAATTAACCTTGAATATGGGTAGGTTTTGCATGTAGATAAATTCTAGAAAGATTAAAGAATTTAATCAAATCCTAAATTCTATAAATCACGAATCAAATCTGTGTAATTGGTTATCTTAAATTGAGAGAACTTATCCTAGGGTTTAAACTTGAAAACTTGATGAACAATTAGATTTGTATGCAATTTTCGTGATGATTTGATGCTTCTGGAAGGTTAGAAATCATATGTTTAGGTTTATATAACATCAAGTGTGTTTACTTTGGAGAATGGGATTATGTAATGAATTTTGGAGACAAATCTATGGCCAAAAATGCTAAAAATAATCTGGCCTGTAATGGTCGATCGATCGACTGGTTCGATCGATTGACATTCTTGAGTCAATCGATCGACCCCCCTGTATTTGTGATAAAATTTCCTTTTAAAATTAAATAAATCCCGAATTTTAAGAATTATTGGTGTGGACTATTTGAGCGTATTGGGACTTAGGGAAGGTCAGTAGGGGTGTATTTGAGGCCCGAAAAAATATTAATTTGGTTTGGGATTAAATGATAAACTTACGAGTGTCCGAGAGTGAGTTACGATTGGAAATTATGTGAACTTGGATTTAATTCGGATAAACATTAACTTCAGGTTAGAGACGGTAACAGGGGGACATTAAATCACTGAAATAACCTTGGAGACAAGTGGGGGACTTAGTAACCTTTAGGGATATGTTTAAGTACTCATACTTATATGACGAGAGTTTTCGTGCTATATATATTACGTAGGATAATCGTACTAAAACTATACTACGTATGAGACTTTTAATATAGGATAGGAGTATACCTATATTGATATGATGATTACTTAGGTTATGTGATTGCCTAGTATATGTATTATTATGTGTATGATATATCTACCATACTTGCTATCACGGGAGGTTGTAGGACGAGGACAATCTTGTCGGGTGTGCCGTTGGGGGGATTTAAATTTGGTACCTCAAGAACGTAGGACTATGAAGACTTATTTGTGTGTTGATAAGCCAGCTGACTATAGGAGCATAGGTATGTGAGTGACCCATAGGTATGTGAACTATGTTCGCCTCCAATATGTGTGATTTGTATTGATATGATTCCTGAGTGATTCAGAACTCGTGATCCTTATGTACGTGATGTCCCAGGATTCGATAGCAGAGTATGCATGCATCGCATCTCGGTCTAGGGGTGAAATATGTGTATATATATACTGAGAGTGATATAAATATATACTTGTGATTATTCACTATTTCCTAGTAGATGATAATGGCTAAGATATTTAAATAACTTAAAGATGTGGGACCTTAAATAATACATGAGATAATTGATTCAACTAATGAGTATTTAAGATATAATTATGCCGTAATTGGGTATTACTGGTAGACATCGTAAAGAAGTTTCGTATAGACAGATTCAATACAAACTAGTTAGGTAGTAGCATAACTAGGATGGGTTAAGGATATGCATTAGGCGTGCACAATAGTTGAGGGGTGAGAATCTCAAGTGATAGCACGTGACTAACATGTATATAATATTTAGTGTTTAATGCAATTAAGCACTTATTGTTTTTAAAAATATTTTCACATCGGTCTTTGACCCGTTTGCTTTCGAATATATTTTTGTTTTTGTAAAAAAACATTTAGATGCCCAGACATAGATACGCCAAGCATAGGTGTCCATTATGTTGACGTCTTGTAGCTATTGTGGAAGTTATAGGATCTCGGTATTAGACGCCTCCACATCTATCTTGGCTTCCTTCGGATTCATTCATATCAGTTAGGGCATGTTGCCCATTCTTATATAGAGATAGCAGTTCTAGACTTTCATTTATTTCAGATGTTGGTTTTAATTATTCAAACTTTTGAATTTAAGTTATATTTTACTTTGGGATTATTATTGGAGTGTTTACTCCAGACTCAGTTTATTTAATTACATGGATTATTCATATGAGGTTGTTTATGTGCATGTTGAATGATTGGTTATTCATTACTTGGTTGTATGGTGATTGAATTAATAAAATTGGCATCTCACTTTTTAAATATTAGGTGGCTAGTAATTAATTTAACATTTTTTTTTACAGTGATGCTAAGACTGAACCAACTTGATGTTATGTATTAATTTAATAAAGAAGTAGCTACCCGATATTTAATTAGACGGGGTGTCACATGTGCTATTAGAGCATCGGGTTTTAAAGTGTTTAGGATCTGTATTGGTTGTTATGCTTTCCACGTAGTGTTGTTTGATATAGAGCCCTATGTTTTAGGACTGTCATATTATTTAATTGTGAATTTTACAACTTCAACCATTTTTTTATATTAACTGTAGACTTACAAAGCTTCTCTCTCATTTCAGATGCCTCCTCGATGTGCATAGAGAGTTCCCAGGTGTGCCCAACCCAAGCCCTAGCCAACACCAATTCAGGGTACTATGAATGCCGCTGAAGTTGCCACTATAGTAGAAAAATCTATAAATGCAGTTTTAGCAGTAGTGTAGAAGGCGCCACCTCAGACACCGATGGTAGCCCCAGTCCAGGCTCATACATTCCCGTTTGCTTGGGAACGTGTTAGAGATGCCTTTAAGAAGGCACGTCCTCCAGAGTTTGCAGGGAGATGCGATGATGTAGTGGCGAACCAATGGAAGAAGGACACTCAGAGGCACTTGAGATTGTTGTAGTGGCGAGCCAATGGAAGAAGGACATCCAGAGCCAATAGAAGAAGGACATCCGAAGCCGAAACCCAAGTATGTATCATTAAATAATATTGTTGTTTGTACTTCTCTACATGATATATGGCAGTGCCAGGGTGTACGTGCATTCCCCACATTACTCATTCGAGTGTTTGTCACCCTAAACGTCATCATTGAAACCCTTGAACTTCTGTAGCAGCGCGTGCTTAGCAAACACACAAATTCATCTTTTCATTATTTCTCTTTTCTAAGATTCACCTTTTGTCGCCTATTGGGGTCTGTTTTGCCCCTATAAAAATGGGCACCCTTATTTCAAATCTTCATTTTTGGGTTTTTGTTCGCTTGTGTTGAGATTTTGTGAGATCAAACTTTACCTTCTTCATTACCTTCACTCTTTTTAACCTACTCTTTCACTTCATCCCCTTAAGCTTCCATAGTACCCATCGTGAAGAGAACTCACTCTGCTAGGGATGCTTCCCTCGAAACCCAAGCGCACAAAAACCAATGGGCGCATTATCGCCACGCTCCCTATTTCGGTGAGTCTGATCATTTCTAGAAAACTGCGAAGAAATTTTTTGGTGAGCTAAAGCCAATTGAAAACCCTAATTTACTGATCGAGGAGGGTGAGGATGCTGAAGATTTTGCCTATATTCCTACCGCCACTATCACCCGCTTTCGCATAGAACGTGGTGACTTTCCCTTATCTAAAGTAGAGCTAAAGCTTCCTTAGATGTCTGTTAGCGATTAGGTCCTTGGACCGAATACATCCACTTTAAATATTATGTCCAACTTGGTCTCGTTGGTTTATATTGTTCCCTCTAGCTAGGTGATCTCACCCTCGACAAAAATAACACCTCCCTTTAACTGCTCATTTCTCGATGGAGTCACATGGCACATAACTGTGTGACCTCTTGGGGGGAATTCACTATCACCTTAGAAGATGTTTGTGAGCTTATAGGGTTAGAAGCGGTAGGGTTTGACACTTTTTCAAGGAAGCATTTTCCAACAAGGATAAGGCCTTGAGGGCTGAGGTGGAAACAGATGTGAAGGACTGTATGGTTACTTGTAACAAGTGTACTTACTCCGAGGTTATTAGGTACTTCTACTTTATTGAAGACAAAGAATTGATTAAGGCCTACGAGGCAACCAAGGATAATCCTTGTGGAAAGTAGGTGTTCGAACAGCCCATGGTGGGAAAAAAGTTTTGACTCCCAGATAGATCTAGATGGTTACATCTAGGTGATGTTATAAAAAATCTATCTTCCGTGCAAGCCCCATGATTGACCCAGAAAGGATTTAATAAACATGGTTGTTCGGATGGCCAGCGGCGTGAAGCTTCCTCTCGCGGCTATCGTATTTGGTTCATTGTATACCTAGTTGGGTTGGGTAGAGGATGATTTAGCACGGAGCATCAACATATTTGAGGTCTCCACTATGCAAACCATGTTATTTTGACAACTTTCCTTTATTCCCACTTCCCCGACTATGCACTGACAAGTAACTACCCCATCTTTCAGCCCATTAAGGTCCCCCAAATTTGTTGTTGGAATCATAAAAGTGTCAAGACGCCTCTCATTACTTTGATCAACAGAGTGAAATGTTCTTACCTTCCCCCTATGTTGGGGTGGACCAATTTTTTACCAATGATTTGTTTATTGAGGAGGAACGTCCCATTGTTCCTTTTGATGAGACACTGGCGGGGAACTTCCCCTCGAATAATGTCCCCCTTTTGTTGATCCCTTCATATTTACCATCGTATATAAAATCATCTTCTTTTTATTCCATTTACAGCCCCCATCGTGTATCCCTATAATTTGGTTACGATCAAGGAACCCCTTTACTGAGCCACTTTACCCGTGAGAAGCCAACTAACTTTTCATTTGCTTGTGAGAATTATCTAACTTTAGCTGTAGTAATTCTCTGTGCCAGTTACCCGACCAATCCTATCATTCCGAGTAAAGAGGCTCGAGGAAGTAGGTCGGTAATGAACATATCGATATTTTGGCAAAAATAACTTGTTCATTTTCAAAGTAACATTCTGAAGGAACCTCGATATCCTAAGGTCGAGAGATACCCACCCACAGAGTTGGGTTTGAGAAATATTACCACCTTCTCTTATGTGTTTCCTCTTAGCACCACCAATAACATTGTCCCTTCCGAGCTGCCTCCATTAGCTCTAGCAAAATAAGAAGTTGTTAAGAAGAAGAAAGCATCTCAGTCCTCCCTTTCGACCGAGGTAGCTGCCATTACCCATGATCCTTCAAGGCCAGTTGAAAAAAATGATACTCCATGCACTGCCTCATCTGGGGCAGTGCTTAGGGCTACTCGGAGAGCTCTAATAAAAAATCTCAAAACTGTCCAAGAAGCTCCAGTGGCCCATACTCCTGATCTTATGGTCACCAAAGAAGTTAACTAAATGTTTGATGAGCTTGGACAGACGTGGGGGAATATCAGTGAACAAGATAGGGCTTTTATGTCAACCGAGATGGCCACTCGTGGCTTTTCGTATAATCCTCAAGCTGCTGGTAGTAGTAAAAAGAGGAAGGAAGTTAGCCCTCTTAAACTTGTGATGTAACATTGTTCTCACATTTATTTACCTCATTTATCTCATATTTTTGTGTTAGACTTTATTTTTTTTATTATTTTAGTCACTTTTTAGTTTGTAATTGGATCTTTCATTTTAGTTTGACCTCATTTCCCAAAAATTGTTAAAAAAATTTGAAAAAGCAAAAAATCCCAAAAAGAAAATAAAAATTGAATTACAATTGAGTTTGTCTTTAGCTACCCCCTTGATGTGGATTGATACCCTTACTTACCTCTACACTTGAGTTTGTTAAATTTTTGTAGGTGATTGAGGCTTTGATTAGAGGAGCTTTTCAAGCAACGACGAAAAAGGTTCTTCTCTATCAAATGGCGTCGTTGCCATTCTTTGGAGCTTGAAGCATTTGAGAAGATTGTTATTGTGATTCATTTGTATTTCGTTTGTTTTTATCTTTTCGCACCATTTTTTTATTTTTTTTATTTTAGAAGGCTTGTATTAAGACTTTATTATTTTGGCTTGTATTGGGGTGCATAGAGACACCATTTATTTTTTATTTTAATTTGTAATAATTAATTGCGATAAAAAGCGTGATAGGGAAACCGAACAAGGTAGAGAGAAGGTGACCATTGGCAAGGATTTAGAAGTCTCTCTACCTTGGGTCGGTAGGACTCCCGGGGCCAACTGACATAGGCGTGATCTCCCCCCGGTCGACTCAAATTTTTTAGCACCCCACGGCGTAAAAACTGTGGGAGGTACATTTCTTCCACCCTCGCACCTCTCCTGTTAGCGAGTCGCTTCTTTTGTGTGCTTTGTGTGATCTTACTTGATTTTATTTTTGAATGGTGTGATGAATTAATTGACTAAGACATACACCCGGCCACTCACGAGAAGGGATTTCATCTCCCGACTCACTCGCTTACCATTGTATGCTACCCTAACTATCACTAAATTTAAAATCAATTAACTAGGTAGCCCACTAGGAGAATATTTTTGCAAGGGCGATCACTCATATTATTTCGTGAATTTTTATCTCCCGCGGACTTAATTAAAATTTGACTACCCATTTTACTAAATTTAAAGATAAAAATTGGCTATGTGCTAGTTAGGAATTCTCCTTAACTTGTGTGTGTGTCCAATTCATTTTTCGGTAGTCGATTTTAGTTGGTTCATCCAAATCAAGAATCCATATTTTTCCCCACCTTTTCTTCCAAAAATCCAAAAAAAAATCTTTCATTTTTATAAAAAAATCCCAAAAATAATTTCCTTCTCTCAGTTTACCAAACTCCAAAAATATTTTCTTCCATTATTTTTAGAAAATCGGAAAATATTTTATTTCTTTCATTTTTTAATAAAAAAATTCAAATATATTTTCTTTCCTTTTGACAAAAAATTAAAAATTCCAAAAAAAAACATTTTTCTCCTCATGGCCGAAGAATGTCCCTTACAGGACTACTTTGGTCAGTTTCCATTGGCACGCGACCCGTGTGAGAGTGATCTCGAGCCGTCTCTTTAAGATATTTCTAGTGGTTTCACCTCTCTCACGAGTACCATTGATACTCTTGCACCATCTATGCACGCACCTCCTGTTTCATCACCCTCGGTGTCAAGTGTCGATGTGTCGCGTACCTTGTCGTGCACCCATTGTTCCTATGCCGATCACTTGTCCCATGAGTGTCCGTACTTGTCATATCCCTACGAACCCACTATACAACATGTGTATCCATATGACACTGTTGCGGAACCCACCTCGACCTACTATCCCGAGTTGTGTGAGTACCCTAGTTATTCATGGAGGCCTGATCACCCTTTCATGCAATACGAATCCCAACCCGATGTTGTGGATCCTCACACGTTCCAACAGTTGTCACAGTAACCTTGTGCACCCATTCACGATCAGTACCCTTACTATGCACCCCACTGAGTATCAACCATTTGTCCATCACGAAAGTGATCCTTTCGTGTATGATGAACTTGGCCCCACTCCTCACACTTCATTCGAGTATTCTCCTTATAGTCCTGTTAATAGTGAGTTGTGTCCACCTCAACCACCGCCATCACCCATTAACCCACCATCATCCACCTTCGCTCTCAAGGCACTCTTGAAACAATTTATCATCGAGCAAGAGAAAGCCACTCAAATTCAAACTCAAGCTCTCCAAAGGCTTGAACAACTATTAAATGAATTTGAGCGTGCTAGAGAGTTGGACATTCCCATGGATCCACCCATCGTTTTAACCGAGTGTGATGATGATGTGTACTTTTATGACACGAATTTTGAGTGTGACCAACCCTACCACCCCGAGAATCTCAAAGTTGATACCATTCCTTGGTCTGGGCCCCAAGTCGACAATTGTGTTGACTTACCTTTCATCAGTGAGACTGATTTGATCCCGCCATATCTAAATGAACCGATCATTGTAGTTCACACTCCCGTCATATCCAAAATTATTCCCGAGCTTTTACCTTATGCCCCAATTGCATATGTCTCTGACATGACATATCTTTTAGGTTCGCTTCGGCTACGAGTGCTCACCATTTTTCTGTGATAGAATCCGTGATAGTTCCTAACTATCCGGACATGGATGATGTCCCACCATGCATGGCTCCCTTTGAGCCCGATATTTCTAGTGATCCCTCTATATATGATCTTGGTGCCTCATATTACCCACCCACCACATTTACCAATGCTACTCTTATGGAGAAGTTCATCACTCCATCTTTAGAAACCACACTTCCTTGTGAGTATTCCTTTACTCCTCCCAATGAGTGTGTGACTCCCACGCTTGAGTTGGATCATCTTCCTCCACCATTTATCCTACCCGACCCACCCATTGTTCCCTCTATCCCATCACCTGGTTTGGATCTTGATTTTACACCTTGCATGTTCCCAACCATATATTTAGATCCTAACCTCAAACCATCCTCCACCATTCACGAGAGTATTTTTGGTGCTACTTTCTACTTCCGTGACACCGAGCTTGTTACTCAATGTCCGCCAGTCTCTTGTGGTGTTGATTTTTTCCATTGACAGCTCTCTGGCGTGTCACGGCGCGACCATTATCATCGCCCATTCATAGAACGATCGTGTCATTTCTATGAGCCCCACCCCATCACTATTTCCACACCATTTTTCCTTCCTCACCAGTTAGAGCATCATGCCTATAGGGCCCTTGTTGCCCTCACCTTCGGGCTCAATAAGGCCCATGATCGATGCTTAATCACCCATGCATTTCTCACCCTTACCTTAATACCCACCCGCCCATGGTCCACCGATGCTTTGCATCGTGTGAAGCACTTTTCCATACAAGTGCATTGACCCTTTTAGCCGTTATCCAACAAGGATAATGCTTCAGTCTTGTTTGGGGGTGATTCTTATCACCCCATTTTTTCTGCCACCCGGCGCTTTCATAGATCCTATCCTTAGGGTGAGATTCCCTTCGGTCTGGCTGAAGACATTAAACTTAGCGCTATCGGGAGGCATCCCGTGATTTCTTGTACTAGTCTCATCTTGTTTGGGGGTGATCTTTCACACCTCCCAATGCTTTATCATGCTTATAGACTTGTACAAATTTTGCTATCTTATCACTTCTTATTCAGGTTTATTCTTGGAAACCTCTGTCAATTTCATTAGCGGTTGTTTCTGGTAATCTATTTCCACCTTATGCTCTCAATTTTAAAAATCATTTCACTTAACATCGAGGAAGATGTTCCTTTTTGTTTGGGGGTGGGGAATTTTATCAAAATCATACCTCTTTTGAATTTTTTTTATTTTTAAACCTGATTTTTAATTTCGTATAGTTTCTTTCATCTCATTTATTGATGTGAATTTTCGATCATCCATCTTTTAAGTCTAGGAATGAAGATAGATGATTTATTTTTTCTAAATAGCTTATGTAATACATACCAAGGCATGCTGCACCATGAATTTCTAAACTTGACAAAAATTTGCGCACTTATCACGTCACTACGATTTAGAATTGAAGAGTACTACAATTCCCAAGAGAATCTTAAGGATCACTAGTAGAGACTTTAGCTTGTGAGATTCATGCCTTTCACCCTTTCAGAGTGTTTTACGCAATCTTCGAGTCACAAGTTGATTCAACTTCGTTTAGGTGCGCACTTAATTGTTGTATGATCTCATTATTCTTCAATTTTTGGCTTAATCACCGAGAATGACATCTTTTTCGAGTTGTAAGAAATGTGTCTTGAAATTTGTCCTGAATACTAGATTTTCATCCATACCCCTACCACTTTTCCATATCACATTTCCATTCACTCACCCACTACCTTTCCATTTATTCCCCTCATCATCCATACACATTCCCCACTCCATTAATATATCATCCATCATCATTTTGAGAAAAAGAGTGTTGATTCCAAATGTTAAATGTCTTCAGTGTTGGTTTGAAAAGAGAGAGAAAAACAAAACAAAACAAAACAAAACAAAACAAAAAAAAATAGAAAAATGAAAAAAAAAAAAGAATATAGAGAAAGAAAAGAAAAATCGAAAAAAGAGAGAAAAGAAAAGAAAAAGAATTTGTAGTTAGTAGTTAATTTTGAAATAAAGACATTTTCTCTTCAAGTATAGAATACTCATCCATATTTCAACCATCAAATATTTATCATCTATCCATCATATCACCACCCCATTATATCCTACCTCATCTCATCCCACATATCCCATTTCTTTTTCCCCTCACCCATATGCATACATATTCTCCCCTAGGTGGTCGGGCAAATGAAAGTCAACGTGGTGAATAACTCGACGTTCTGACTATAGTTATTAGCATCTCTTTCATGAGATTATTTTCCTTCTATATGTTCTTTCTCATGTGTGTGTGAGTCGTTTGAACTTTGTTACATTTACTCACCTCCTCACACACAAGAGCTATACACTTACCCTAATCTCGAGAGTTCGTTTGAGAGAGTTATATCCAGTGAGATTTGAAGTTGAAGCGTTGATTTCGACAAGACAATCTAGGAATTACTCTTGTGATACTCGACCCGTTTTGACTGATTCACACCGCACACATTGAGTTCTAGGGAGGATGTGCCTTGAGTATTTACTTAGCTAATTTTTTTTTACACATTCTAGCTTGTATTTCTCAAAACATTTTCTCTTGTGATGGATTGTCCGATTATTCTATGTCTAATAAGATATTTATTTCCTCTTGCAAATAAGAATTTTGTGGATAAATTCCTTGCAAACCCTCACGAGACACAACTCGTCCTGTAGGACAACCTATAGGTTTAAAGGCTTGTTGTACATGCTAAGTGCAATCGCAAGTGCCCACGAAAGTCATACACTTTTGGCTTCTTATCTTTCTCTTTCTCTCTATCTTATTGCTCAAGGGCTAGCAGCGCTCTGTTTGGGGGTGGTGTGATAAGCGTCCAAAAGTATACATTTTATACCCCGAATAGATGTATTTTAGTTGCTAATTCTCGACAATTTGGGGTCTTATGTGTTTTGTTGTCTATTTTGTAGGTCGAATTCACATTGCGGTATTCAAATGCGTATTTCAAGACAATTGTGCAGATTATGGCGCTAATTACCCTTGTCCCGTATCCTAGCCTACCCTAAACCTGTCCCGAACCGTGTTTGTTTAGTTTGTCCCATTTTATTTTATTTGTGTCATTTTATTTTTAGGGTTTATTTTGTTATTTTATTTTATTAAGTCATGTATATATTTTTAGGATTTTTATATTTTTAGCGCGTTGCGTATTAGTCTTTATATTTTCTTAGTTTTCAGTTAGTTTATTATTATTTCCTTTTTTTATTTTATTAGTTTTTTTATTTTTAGATTTTTTATTTTAGTTGTGTTTAGAATTTTTTAGAGTTTGTATAGTGTGTCGTGTCATGTCATTTTTATTTTTGTTTTTTATTTTTTTAGTTTAGTTAATTTTTTTTATTTTTTTTTTAGTTTTTTTTAGGGGTCATAAGTTAAACACACACACAATCCCTCACACACAAATCTTATACACACTCACTTACCCCTAAATAAATCGTCACCCTTATAGACCTACGCTACACCTTACCACACCTTAACACACCTACTTTCATCTTCAACCTATAACCCTTTCTCTCTCCCCTCTCCTCCTCCATAACCAAAAACCCACCATTTCAACAACCAACCATTAACACACCTCCCATCTCTCTCTCCTCTCCACCCAACCGACAACCTAACACATGTTTTTCGGCCAGCTACCCAACCAACACTTCATAAACCTGAAACTAACTGAACTCTCCTTAACCCTTATATCCGGACCACTGCTCACATCCTACCCAGGCATCGGCGACCTCCAACAGAACCCCCAACCTCCGACCGGCGCTCCAAAACTCTGTGAATCCCCTTAACCTCCTACCCGCTATAGCCATAAACCGGACCCCCTTTTCAACCCGGTCAAAGCCCTCAAACCCGAAGCCCCTGCTTCGGCCACCATTTCCAGACCTGCGATCCTGCCCCCACACCCTCGATTCCGACCCCAAGCTGCACCTCCACCCAACGCAAGAACCCGGATACCTTTTTCAAACCCAACCAAAAACCCAAACCCATTTCCATTCTTCTCCACAAGCCACGACCTGTTCAAAACCAAGCCAAATAAAAACCCATTTCCCACGTGTTTTAAACCCCCCTTTTCCAAACATAATCCCAACTAAGCATTTAAACCCATTTTCCCAAACTAGCCCCAACTAACTCATTTAGCCCACTTTCTCCAAATACCCCATAACCATATCCGATTTTGTCACCCAAATTCCCTCACACCTTTTCCATATACATGTGCACTTCCATTACCCAATTTACCCTCATGTGCACACACCTCATGCTCTTGCACTCCCAAACACCCAAACTAACCCTTAGCTCCATGCCTACTATAAAGAAGATGAAGACCATTTTTAAAGGAGGCTAGAAACCCCATCTATGGTTTTAGAGAGAGAAATACCATTTTAGTGTAGTTTTTTTAGATTAGAATTTTTATTTTATTTTTTTAGATAGTGAGGGAAAAATAAATTGTTGTGAGGATTAATTTGAGTGAAATTTTGATGTAATTTTATTTGGATCATTCAAATTGAGGGAGGTTAATTTCAACTAATGGATTGAAGTTCAATTAAGCATCAAGAGATTGAGTTTGATTGTTCTCTTCTCTTCTCTTTTATTTTATGCCTTTGATTATTAATTTGTCAAATTTCATACCATGCTAAGCTAAATCCCCTTTCAAGTTGTGGGGGGAACCCTTATTTGATGTTATTTTAATTTAAATAGTTTGATTACTTGAAAATTCCCATTAAATATTAATTTTGATCCTTCACCCTTAAATTTACGCCTCGAGAGTGGGTAACTGATTTTCTAGAGAAAATTGAAATTCTAGTTGTAATACACATTTTAGATTCGAACTAGAGATAGGGGTTTCTTAAGTGTGGTATTATTACTTTAATTTCAACTCTATTTTCATTTTCTAAGATTTACATAAATTTTAATCGATCGATCCTAGCGGATAATTAATTAAAAGGAGTGTAGATCTATTTTTCTAGAGTTGTGGGTTGTTAAACTTAATTTTCTAAAAGGTTACTATTAAAATTACATTTGCAACGAGAGTTGATTTGTAATTTTGATATTAATTTGGGAGAATTCAATTAATTAAATTAATTAGTTAGAATAGCTAAAATTTGTGGTGTAATCCCACTCCTTGATTGTTCTCACATTTATTTATCTCATTTATCTCATATTTTTGTGTTGAACTTTATTTTTTTATTATTTTAATCACTTTTTAGTTTGTAATTGGATCTTTAATTTTAGTTTCACCTCATTTTCCATAAATTGTTTTAATATTGAAAAAGCTAAAAAAAGATTAGAAAAAGCAAAAATTCCAAAAAGAAAATAAAAAGTAAATTACAATTGAGTTTGTCTCTAGATACCCCCTTGATGTGGATTGATACCCTTACTTACCTCTACACTTGTGTTTGTTAAATTTTTGTAGGTAATTGAGTCTTTGATTAGAGGAGCTTTTCAAGCAACGATGAAAAATACATTGAAAAGTTCTTCTCTATCAGGGGCATCAAACGAGTAAAGCGAGGAGGAGTTGCCCAAGGGACATGTAGGTGGTGATGTTGGTGGTGATGATGATGAAGATGAGGATGGTGAGGAGAGATATAAGGAAGTGGAGGAAGTGGAGGATAAATAAGAGGAAGAAGATACTACGTTAATTTGTAGACGTAGGTTGAGCAGGATGGTTTCCCCTTCTAAACCAGCCTCCCCTCCCCAAGATTATGAAGCTTTGGAAGATGTACTGGAGGAGGAAGAAGTACACTTTCTATGCTTTTTTTAGTCTTGAACTTTTCTTCTTTTGTTTTTGGACTAATAACTTAATTTTATTCCGACTTTCTTATTTTTCAGGTTGATGTGCGAGGTTAGTCGCACGATGATGCTGAGGAGAGAAGTCTATTGGGGAAATATGGTGCAACCTTACTTGCCTCGAAGGAAGCTGTTCCGCAGGAAATAGCTGCCCCTACTACTTCGCATGTAACCTCCAATTTCCCCCTAGGGACAGTTATTTGTGATAGTTCAACTGAGTCAAGTAGTGTCTATTCACTTGATACTACTTTTTTGCTCGAGCAAGCTAATCTTGAGGTAGGTGTGCCAGTTGCAAGGATTGTTGAAGTTGTTCCTAAATCCCACGTTGTTGCTAGTTCACTGCCCGTGGTAAGCTTTTTCTCTTGATGTTCTAAAATCTTTCTTTGTTCCTTTTGGCTTTGTGTTCTAACTTACTCTCCATTGTTCTTCATAGTTATCTTTACCCGAACTCGTTGCTCCGTTAGTTCCCACCAACTTTTATGACCACATTCTTGTTACATTTTTGGGCCCTCGATCGATGTTGCTGCTGCGGGATAAGGAGAAGGGAGACTGGAGAAGGTTTCTGACGAAGGGGGGGGCATTTAATTTCCCCCAAGAACAACGTCCTCTGGTGGAACCTATTGTGATTGCAGAAGAAGATGTAGTTCAAATGACTACTCGTGAATTTGGTGATGAGCAGCATCAAGAGGTATAATTGTCTTCTTTTAGATATGTCCTACAATTAAACCTTTTTTTTAGTTTTGCCAAGTCATATTGGTCATAGAAATATCCCATAACGAAGGGCAGGAGGGCCATGTCTAATTGGCATAAAACCTCCCATAACCGAGTGTCAAGCGAGCCAAGTCTTATTAGCATAAAATCTCCCATAACTTAGGGTGAGGCGGGCCAAGTCTTATTGGCATAAAATATCATACTTGCAAGTCAATTTGTATGTCTTTTCTTATTTTGTTTCTCACTTAGAAATTTCTTATATCTCAGGTGGAGTCAAGCAACCCATAGCACGTGGGCTGAAAGTTGAAGTTATTGCTCAGGAAGTTGCATAAGCGAGGACTCTAGCTGAATTCACATCTTTGGGTGGGGTCCCAGCTATACATATCTAAGGAACATTGCTTAACATTGGTGAGGTGCCCGAAGTGGTTGCCTCTAGTGTTTAAGAAAGTGACAGCGCTTTGCATACTCGGATCCCTTTTCCTGAGTGATAGCGTCTTCAGCACACATCCTCCTGAGGTAGCCCTTGAGTTGGTTGTGAGGCAGACTTTGGCCAATTTCCCCCATATATTGACGGAGGGTCCTCGTTTGTTGATTGAGCATCTCTTGGTCCATTTTTCTCCGACTTTCACCTCTCGCAATCTTCAGCCTATTCCTGGGATGATGGCATGTCTCTTTCTCGGGCTCACCATTATCTTGGAGGAGATCCTCAATACCCCTTCGAATGTGTTAGCTATGATACGATCAAATCTTTGTTGGGGAAAGTTAATGTGCTCATAAATGAGAGATTCTCATTATATTGGTTGATGAATCTACTTCGTGATTTTAAGAAAGATGATCTACCTGCCCTTTATCATTAAATGTAGAGGTACCATTGCTCGCATGTAACTGTTTTGGAGGAGCTCGTAAGTATGGAGACCCAACTGGTGATGTTTGAGAAGAAGTTACAGGAGGCTCGTGAAGCTGGGTGAAGGCTAAGCTTCTGAAGAGGGAACAAGACTTAGAGTCTATTGAGTAACAGATGGAGCTTTGTCGAAAGGATTTGGACGATCGTATTGTAGACTAGTGCAACCTTGAGAAGATTCTTCCCTAACATCACCATCGGTGCTTGGATCGGCGAACCTTCGTTTCATTATGGATAGCCCGTAGTCACCCTTGTTTAATGTTTCCTTTGTTGGTGTTTCTTAGCTTGGGGTTGTGATCCCCCTCTTTACTTTATTTTCATGCAATTATAGTACTTCTTTATTAAAAAAAACGTTTGTGATGTTTGGTGTTTTTCTTCCATTCCCCCCATTTTTCTTTTAACACTAGCTAAACTATTACATTAATACAAGTCTCACCATGCAAGATAAGGAGAATAAAAAATACAGGAAGAGTAGTGGGCTAACATTTTCCACCTAAACATCGCAACATACTATATTTAAGAAAATAGGCCCAATTGTTTACGAGATACATCCTTTTGAACAAACATTAACAAGATATAATGTAATAAATTGAGGTGTTGGTCAAAACATACATTTAAACACAGTATGTCTTCAGCCACTTGTTGTTTAGTTTGAAAGTAACATTGTCCTCCACCTTGAATATCTCGCAATAACTCGATTCATGAGCTACTCGAACAACGTATGGTCCTTCCCAGTTAACCTCAAACTTGGGCAGTGATAAACCCCTGATATGCCTTATGCATGCTTTCAGAACCAAGTCATATTCTTTAAACCTCCTTGGCCTCACCAATTGGTCGTAGGATCAAGACAACTGCTTCATGTACATCTTGAAGTTTCTCACTGCATTGTCCCATTGCTCTTCCAGTGCTTCGACTTGTACGTGTCATTTGTGAGGGAGCATGGCACTTCGCATGTTGTAGCAAGAAAAAGGTACTTCGATTTCAACTGATAACATGGATTCTGCCCCAAACCCCAAGGAAAATGGGGTATACCCGTTTCTTCTTGGTTATTCGATAAGCCCAAAGTACTTCGATGATCTTGTCATCCCATGTTCCCGAGAAATCTTTTAACATCTTTGCCAAAAAATTTACTAAGGTTTTAATGGTGGCATCTGCCTGCCCAGGGGCGGCCCTGAGCATGTGCCAAGTGAGTGATCGCACAGTGACCCCCAACTCCCCCAACTGATCTATTTGTTATTAAATATATGTTGAGGACCCATTTTTTTAAAATTAATACACATAAAGGGGTCTTTTTGCAATTTTTGCACGGGGCCTTACCAATCTCCGGACAGGCCCTGTGCCTACCCATTGCACTTCGGGTCTGCAACCGTTGACTTATGATGGATAATGGATTACTTGTCCATTAGCAAACATATGTCTCTATTCATGAAAGGGATGCCATTATCTGATAAAAACACATTCGAGATACCGAATCGACAGATAATGTACTCCTTCATGAATCGAACCACTATCCTCGATGTGACTTTCTTGAGCATTATGGCCTCTGCGCACTTTGTAAAGCACTCTGTAGCTACCATGATCCAAATCTTTCCTCGCGATGTAGGGTTATGGCCCCTACCAAATTGAACGCCTAAGTGTGGAACGGAAAAGACGTAGAAAGGGAATGTATATCCACCGAAGGAGCATGAATCATATTCCCATGTAATTGATAAGCTTTACATTTATAAACAAACTACACTAAATCTTTATCCATTATGTGCAAATAATACCCTAAGGTCATGAGTTGGTAGTAGATATAGGCTCCTCCGATGTGTCTCGGATTGTGAGCTTGCTTCAAAACTTCTTCGGCCTCATCTCTTCTTACGCACCTTAGGGGCTGACACGGTAGCCTCGGCGGTACAATTTCCCTTCTCGCACAAAGTACCTTGGTGCTTTCCTCTTTACCTTGGTGGTGTCCTCTTTGTTCATAGGATTTACTCCATCTATCAACATATCCATATACGGTTGCCTCCAATCTTGGGTGTGATCAATGAAATTGCACTTTGTTTCTTGATAGAACAGACAACACTTTACTCACTCTCTTTGTACTGCTGCAACATGTTATCTCATCGACGACTAGAATTATCTTGCTCGTTGTATCCTTTTGTACAAAGGGATCTCGATTGTTTCATAGTTGTCTTCGTGCACCTCGATCAATGTTCTTTTGGCTTCCTTCGAATCCATACATCTGGACATCTAACCCCATTTATTTTTGTAGTATAAGTTTCCCCTGGTAACAAAGTATTGTGCCATCTCAACTAAGCTCCGTGGCCTTTCGCCTCTCTCTAGTTACTTTCTGATCTCACCCCTCCAATCATCTTTGTCATCTGAGGGAAATATTTCCAACACCGTCGATGGTGCTCTTCTCTTTGTGATTCAAACCACCATTGAATCTCCATAGAAGGAAAACTTTTGGGCGATGGTGGCATAGGTTTCCACATGTTGGTTCATCGTTCGGGGATGCCTCTTTATCTTTACCACGTCGAACTTCCCGAGAAACCGATGAATGATTATTCGGTAGGGTGCTAGGCTCATATGCTTCAAAGTGAATTCCCCCGTCACCTGCTTCACCACCAAGATGGAATCCCCCTTTATCGTCAGGACTTAGATACCTCTTCTAAAGGCTTAGATTAACCCCAAGACTAATGCTTCGTGTTCAGCCTCATTATTCGAACATTCAAATTACAGCTTTAAAGATAAATGGACTTCTTCACTATCTCTCCGTAGAATGACTAGAGATATCCATTTTTTCTTTGCCAGAGAGCCGTAAAATTACATACTCCACTCATCCAGGCTAGATGCTATTAAGTTGGCCTAGAGATCGTCGCTCGGGAGCTATTCAACAGGTGGCTTAAACGTTCTCGATGGAAAGATAGCCAATAAATTTGCATATGCCTGGCTCTTGATGGATTGAGGCACCACACACTTAAGATCATACTCCGAGAGGATTGAGAACCATCGTGCTTCCCTGCCTATTAACACAATTCTAGTAAGCAAAAAATTTATAAGATCACACATACTTACAGTATGAACTGTGAACGATAATAGGTAGTGCCTAAGTTTTTGTGCTACAAATACAAGGGCTAAACAATGCCTCGTAATACTAGTATATCTGATCTCAGGACCATGTATGATTCTTCTCAAATAATAAACAGTTTTCTCTATATCGTCCATCTCTTGGGCCAGCAAAGCACTAATAGATCGTTCAGTTGATGTAAGATAAAGATGTAAAGGGATACCTGCCTTCAAAGGGATCATCGTCTAGGAGAAGTAAGGAGTGCTTTAAACTTGTCCATGGCATCTTGGTGCATTGCCTCCCACGTAAACTTCACGCCCTTTCTCAGCAACTCCATCAATGGGTGTATTACCTTGGCCAGCCCTAGGACGAACCACCTCAAGTAGGAGACTTTATCAAGGAATCTTTTAAACTCCCTCACCGTTTTTGGTCTTGGCATATCAAGGATGGCCCGACGTTTGTCAAAGTCCATTTGCACCCCTTGTTGATTCATCACAAAGCCTAATTATTTCCCGCTTGTCACAATGCACATTTAAGGGGATTCATCTTTAGTTTTCACTTCATGCATAGAGTGAAAACTCTTCTCAAATCATCTAGGTGGGACCACTCCTTCTTGGATTTAATCACCAGATCATCAACATAAAATTCCACGGTCTTGTGAAAAAGATCGTTAAAGATGGCGATAATTGTCCTTTGGTAGGTGGCTCCTGCGTTCTTTAACCCCAAAGGCGTAGCTGTGTACATGAAGTTACCTAAAGGTGTTCGGAAAGTTTTCTTGTCTGCATCGACCAGATCCATCATTATCTGGTTGTATCCCACATGACCGTCCATGAATCTATACATCTCATGGCCCGCAGTTACAATAATCAAACTATAAATGGAAGGCAACAGGAATCCATCTTTTAGGCATTCTCGATTTGGCTCCCTAAAGTCGACACATATTCTAATATGGCTCTTATCTTTCTTTCCCACGGGTACGATACTAGAAATCCGAACTGGATGTTGGATTGGAACTATGAATCCAACCGTAAGTAATCTTTGAACTTCTTCTTTGATCTTTAGGTCCAATTCCGTCTTGTACGTTCGGGTGGCCTACTCCACCGGGATAGCCGATGGCAAAATGTTCAATCTATGACAGCTCACCTCTTTGTCTACCCAGGCATCTCGATCTATTTCCATACGAAGACATCTTTGAACTCCAGCAGCAGTTTGATCAACTCCTCTCTAGGCACTCCTGCCAAGTCCTTCATGATAAAAATGGGGTTAGGATCATCACCTTCTTTGGTAAGGTCGATTTTCTCCATCTTTTGAATTTGTGGTCTGTGACTGTCTTTCATGCACTCAGGTTCTTCTTCTACCTCATCCATAAACTCTTGTACTCCAGAGTTATCAATCACCAAACATTTCCCTTGGTTATACAATAGGAAGAATTCATAAACCGGGCTAGCCTCATCGTCTAGATTTTCAGTTTCCCGCTTACACCTTCATAATTTGTAGATAATTCTACCGTTAGGTAAAACTACCCATTTTCACTATTGGGAAGCTTCTTCTTTCAATGGCCTCTTCCTTTGATTCTTGTTCACTTATCTAATCGTTCTCCTGCTAAGGATGTTCTAAGTTTGGACTTGGTGCTCAATTGAATCAATGTGCGGAGTCATTCGGTCTCGAAGCTGCCTCGATAGACTAGGGGGCCTCTCCACACACAAGTTTTGTTCCTCTTCGTAGGTCACCACCGTTCGGGCGGGTGCTCGCACACTCTCTAGAGTGGTCTGGACCCTCATTCCCCAGGGTACCTTATTACCGTTGTGGCTTCTTTTTTCATATCTGTGTAGAAAGTAGCGTCTACCATGTGAGCTTCCTCTTTCGCAAAGGGTTTCTTAGTCTCTCAAATCACCACCTCTTTGTTTTATATGTTTGCCTTAGCGCACTGATGATAAGTGGAGGGTATTAACCCATGGTTGTGGATCCATACCCTGCCTACTAGAAGTTTGTATGATGGATCGCATTTCATGATGTGGAACTTGATACGAGAAGTGATATTCCCCATCATGATGCCTATATTAACGTAGCCCATCAATTTCGATAACTGGTTGTCATACCCCGATATTGCCAACGAATGGGGCACTATCCTTGTCTACGATAGTTAAGTATGATAAAATGACCCAATAGGCATTATATTAATGGATTCTCCCCCATCCAACAAGACACGAGAGAAAACACAATCATTTACAGATGCTGTAACATACAAGGGTCTATTATGGGGATACCTGGACAATCTATCAGCTTCTGAGAACGTGACTTCGGAGAGGTACCTCTAAAGGTACCTATATAGAGCACAACTAGGGTTTGCTTTCCGGGCGTTAGATATATAGGACTTCATCTAGTTGGACATGAATTTTGACAAAATATTTTTTAATTTAGGATTGTGTCCCCCTATCGACACCAAGCTCTCATTGTTCATCTACATCAAATGAACTCTCAATTCAGCCCTCCTTATCAGAAAAGGTAATTTTCATTTTCTATGGCTCATAGGAATTTTTGTAATGTAGGACACGACATCACGTTTCATGCGCATGTAGTTTATCATATTTTATGATAGTTTTGGATTTTGTCATAATAAAAAAAATGAAATAAAATTTGCAAAATTATTCTTTTAAACTATTTCAGAATTACTTTTTTTTGAAGTTAAAAATAAAAGTTTTGTTTCGTATGGCCTTGTGCGTATTATTATGTTTATATATATATTAGTATGTGTATATGTTAGTGATGTGACCCCTTAGCTGGTATGAGAAAGTTATAATACCTTAGCGTGTTCTTTTGCTATCCCATAAAATCTTAGATGGCCTTGGTTTGTACAACCTTAGCTGGCCTCAGTTTGTCATGTTATATAATATATATATATATATATATATATATATATATATATATATATATATACACACACACACACACACACTAGCGTATGCCCGTGCCTGAAGGCACGATTCCAAAGTACGTAATCGCAAAACGACGACAATTTTTCAAAGTACGTAATCGCGAAACGACGACAATGTCAAATTTTTAAAAAAATTGGGCATAATCTCATTTGTTTATGGAACTATTCACCCTGCTTAACAAATAACAAATAGTTCAACATCCAATTTGTCTAAATTCTTCAAACAAATTCACATATAAAATGAAATATACAATATTCACCAATCAAATTAACTGTCTCAAAAAAAAGTGTCAATTTTTTTAAAAAAAATGGGCATCATCTCCTTTGTTTATTAGACTATCCACCCTATTTAAGGGGTAATAAAAAATCCAAAAAATTAAAAAAAAATCCCAAATTCGGAGATGGGAGCTAGAAGGCAGGGAAAGGAGAATATGTGGGACTTCCTCAAAATCTCTGTGCCATGGTGCTTCTGGATTAGGTGCTACTATTGTTGTCTTCCCATCCTTCTTCCCACCTCTAGACATGATCACTCTCTCCCTCTCGATATTCTGTACGATTTGACAAACAATAAACATAATTACTCAGTTATTTTTCCAAAGATACAATCACATAAATAAATATACAATCACATCCAAATTGTCTAAATTCGAGATTGATTCAACCGGATCCAATTGGATTACCTCTTTTATAAAAAAAAATGCAGTTTCGAGTTTGATCCCATCATATTGTCTACAAATAAAACAAATAACAATATTAGGAAAAAGGAACTATTTGAATAATTGCATATACATATATGCGAGTGCATATATGCAGTGCGTGTGTGCATGTTTGTGTGTGCGCGCGTGTGCGTGAGTGGGAAAGGGGGAGGGGATGGGCAGGAGGCGCGTGTGTGCGCGTGTGTGAGTGGGGAAGGGGGGAGGGGACGGGTAGGGGAAGCGTGTGTGCATGTGTATGCGTGTATGCGTTTGTGTGTGTGTGTGTATGTGTGTCTGTGTGCGTGCGTGTGTTTGTGTGCGCGTGTGAGTGGGAAAGGGGCAGGGGACGGGCAGGGGACGCGTGCGTGTGTATGTGAGTGGCGAAAGGGGGAGGGGACGGGAAGGGGGAGCATGTGTGCGTGTGTCTATGTTTGTGTGCGCATGTGTGCGTGTGTGAGTGGGGAAGGGGACGGGACAGGGGGCGCGAGTGTACGTGTGTGCATGTTTGTGTGTGAGTGGGTAAGGGGGGAGGGGATGGGGCAGGTATGCATATATGCAATCTGTATATATGCATATGCATATATGTAGTGAGAGTGTGTGCGTGTGCTCGTGTGTGCGTGTGGAAGAGGGAGGGGACGGGCAGGGGGCTCGTGTGTGCGTGAGTGGGGAAGGGGGGAGGGGACATGAAGGGTGAGCATGTGTGCGTGTGTGTGTGTGTGTGTTTGTGTGCGCATGTGTGCGTGTGAGTGGGGAAGGGGGGACAGGACGGAGCAGGTATGCATATATATAGTGCGAGTGTGCGAGTGTTCGAGTGTGTGCGTGTGTTTGTGTGCACGTGTGTGAGTGGGAAAGGGGGGAGGGGACGGGGAGGGGGCACGTGTGTGCTTGTTTGTGTGTGTGTGTGCGTGTGCGAGTGGGGAAGGGGGGAGGGGACGGGAAGGGGGAGCATGTGTGTGTGTGTTTTTGTGTGCGCATGTGTGCGTGTGAGTGGGGAAGGGGGGAGGGGACGGGGCAGGAGCCACGAGTGTGCGCGTGTGCATGTTTTTTTGTGTGTTTGTGTCCGCGTGTGTGCGTGTTAATGGGGAAGGGGGAAGGGACTGGTAGGGGGCGCATGTGTGCGTGTGTGTGTGCGCGCGCATGTGTACATGTGTGAGTGGGGATGGGGGGAGGGGATGGGGCAGGTATGCATATATGCATATGCATATATTTAGTGCGAGTGTGTGCTTGTGTGCGTGTGTGCGTTCGTGTGTTTGTGTGCACGTGTGTGAGTGGGAAAGGGGGGAGGGGACTTTCTCAATGTATATTTGAACACTCTATTAGTCCTCTCATAAGCGTGCACCTAGAAGCAAGACAATATATCATTCTCTGAAATATAAATTTCCATTTTTATATTTTCTAACATTATTATATAAAATCTCTGAGTCATATTCCTATCTAAAATTACATGGTTATGTAGGGATACCTGCATCAACTGATGTGTCTATGCTTCTTCTGAAAAGAAGCCAACATAAGTGTGGATGGAATCAACTGAGCATGATAAAACAAAAACAATAGTTAAAATAACAGTTAAAAATATTTCAATTTACCCTATCAAAAGTTCATGAATTAGATTACCTGATTGATCGCTTCTTCTTATCCGGTCGACCGTGTGTTTTGAAATTGCGTTAGAATGGGATATACTACGCATAGGGGCACCGTCTTACTCGAGTGTTTCAACAAACTCCTGCTGCCTCCCCCCCCCCCCCACCCCCCACCCACTGCTGCTGCCCCCCCCCCCCCCACCCTAACAACTGCTGCCTCCCCCACCCACCCACTACTACTGCCTCCCCCCAACATCTTCAAGCAGTTTTTTTCTCTCAATTACTTTAAAAAGAAACCTTTGTTTCTACGACCTTTAATTTATCACCTTTCACAGGAGATTGCGAGAGAACAAAAAAAAATATAGAATTAAAGAAAACGCTAACCAAGAATGGTAAGCATTCTTAAAAAAGTGTAGATTCTAAAGTTCCATAAAAATGAAAACAAAAGCATACTAACTAAAAATAATAGGAGTATAATCCCATGGAAAAGGCGAGTACCTATTTCCAATGCACAAATAAGCACAAAATTATGAACATACCTGAGTGAGAAATCCCCAAACCAAAAAAGAAAAGGAATGAAAAAATGAGACTGCAAACATGGACTTAATGCATCCAATACCCGTTCTGATTTTTTCTTCCATTATGAGGCTAAATACATCCATCAAGGCAGACCATGACTGTGTACTGTCGAGCAGGTTCATAACTCTCATCATATCAGGCATACCCAAGAAGCCCAAGCAGATCCAATCCGCAAGTTGATTTTCAACCTCCAACGCACACCTCATCATCCAACTGATTACCTATAAAATATTGCATCAAAGACAACAATTGCAGGCAGTAACTTCAAAAATTGCAATGAGCATCACTGTGACATAAAAGATATCAACTATAACTTGCTCAAACATTTGATCAATAATACAACTTTAAGTACTTAATTTGAATATTACTTAGTGAAATTACACCATGGGCCAATTAATTAAGAAGAAAATATAAAATCAAGAAGAGATGGATACATTAATAGATTTGATAAAATCCAACAGTAAACATCAAGGAAATCCAAAACAAATGCACAGTGAAGACCACACACGGGAAACATATATAAAGGAATGGGAAATTCAAAATGGTGAGAAGGATATTGAAGAGGTAGAAGGTAGACTACGCCCAACTCGTAGGCATATGTCAGACCCTCCATCAGAGAAAGAATATAAGTTTATTATAGTTCAACTACCTGACTAATTTCTAGACCAAGATATTGTTTCCTGCTCCCTAGTTTATAAATTCCTCAACATCGCTGCCTCCGACGAACCCTTGGAGCGCCGCCTGTACTGTATGCGTTGAGGCATGTTACCACCTACCAAAAAGTTGCATCATTGTGCTTGGAAAAGCTTTACATCCATATGCAGGCTGCAAAGAGAAGGTAGGAACCTCTTCCATCTCAGGTTAACAACGACTGGATAATTCTAGATAAAATTATTGTGGATCAAGTGTCGATCTAGAAGAGCAGCAGAGGGTTGAGTGATAATGTGGTTCATCATGCTTGTTCTGGAGAAAAAAACACAAAATTGGTACAAATTAGTTGGAGGAAATAAGGGTTATTGTATCCCAAAATTTAGAGCCAACAAAAAACCCATAACTAAGCACAAACCATAGCAATAAACCCAAAATCCTCAAATATGAAAACTTGTAAAACAAAATAGAAAATCAAGCCAAATATTCTAAATAGCATTTGGGCATCCATCTCTGACATGTTCGTTTATGACAGAATCAAAACCTAAGGGTTGGCACTAACTGCTCAGCCAAACTTTGTCGAATAGATCAAATGAAAGATAGATAAGAGATGAAAAATACCCGAAGCGGATGAACACCAATCGAGCTCTATGATCTCATTATAAAAAATGTGAGACTGCCTTCACAGCGCCTGAGTTCAGCCCTGACGAAGGTTAGCTTAACACGGAGGCTCTCGGCGGCACCCTCGCTCAATGAAGAACGCATCTTGTGCTCTGGAAAAAACTCTTACCTGTATTGGAGATAGGTCAGTCGTTAAGGAAAGAGGAGAACATAACGCAGAACAAACACAAATGCATACAACTCCATAAATAAATAGAAAATAAGAAAACTAACATTGTATATTTCATACTCAAAACTATCATCAATCCAAACCCCGGGGACGCACTACAAACCTTAAACGTAAACTAAAAATAAAATGAAACCAAAAATTTGAACAATGGAGGGACCATCCATAGAGATACAAAAAGTAATCAGAGCGGATAAGAGAGGGGGTTGCTAGCCTTATAAGGTGAAATGAAGAGGTGAAACCCAAAAAATATTGTATGGTGAAATGACTCTAAATGTTTGAATTAAAGTAAGCATCACAAACCTTAAAACAGATGCAACAATCGCAACAAACACATTATCTTTCAATTGTAAAAGAAATCCCCATCACAAATTTCAGATACATGTCTACATATACATATTAGTATCTATAAGACCGAATTAGATAAATAAGCTATGGTAAATGTAAATCTATTAAAAAAAACATTGTAGTTCACAAAAGTTTTTTTATTTTTACCAATACCGGAAACCATCACCAGCGGATACCTACAATTATTGACCGTAAATTCATAAGTTGAGTACGATGAGCTGCACAAAAGAACATAAACCCCCCATCTTTCCATGTTATCTGCAGAAAAATTCAACCTCGCATCATTTACTATCAAGTTGTAGAGAGCGAAAATACGATTTAAAAAAAAAAACTCAAACCTGGAAGTAAAACAGAGTCTACTAAACCTCCACATTGCCAAAAACTTGCAAACATCAAAGTTAGGTGGTATGGTTTATTCAGGTGAATCGAATATTTTAGAACACAACCCAATAGCCAAAAAACTTTCTAATTGTCATATATCTCGAAGAAAGCCATCTAAATTACTAACCAAGAGATGGAAAAAAGTTGAACAAAATTATTACACCATATATTTAAATGGGTAATACCTATTTAAATGGGCATACCTGTTTCACTATCTAATAAGGCCCTGTTTGGTTGTCCCAAAATTGTAAATTGTAGCATTAATAAATTGCCCCATTTACAAATTGACTCATTAATTGTGTTTGGTTTCATTAATGAAATGATTCATTAATTGTCCCATTTTAGCTCATGTGCAAAATCTGAAATTGGATCATTTCACAAAAAATGTGAAATGAATCCATTTGAAATAGAAGTCACATTAAGTGCATGTCCCCTCTCCTCCTTCCTCTTCCCCTCCCCCTCTCCCTCTCTCTTTCCCTCCCCCTCTCTCTTGATTTGTTTTTATATTTTTTTCATAGAACCTTAACATCAATTTCAAATTACCAAACATCGTGTAAAATTGGATTTAACTCATTTCAAATTCACTCATTTATAATTCACTAATTCACAATGAAACAATTTACATAATCAAACAATTTGCGCAACCAAACTGGGCCTAAGCAGATATTTAGATTTTGGTTCGATTTTTTGTAACAAACAAAAAAATCATCGATAGTTGCTAGAAAAATTGACTACATAGAGGTCATAAATCAATCCTCTACAAACCCTTGTTAGATCTAGAAACCTTTATTAGATTTGTACCAAATTAACAAACCATTGTTGGATCTAGAAAACCCTCGTACTCGAGGGGCGTGTGCGTAAGAGAGTGAAGATACCTATAGAAGTGCGTGAAAGAGCGGCGGCGGCGCGGCGGCATAAACCGGAGGCAGATGAGTGACGGGGAGAGAATGATGTAGGGTTTTTGTCTTGTGAGGAATTTCGTTCAAGGGTGAGAGAGAGAATGGGGTTGGACAGGGGGTTCAAGACAGATGTTTACACAGGAAGAGACGTGGGTAGAAAAAGTGTTTTTTGGAAGAAAGGGAGAATGTTACTAAAATACCCCAATTTTTGAATTATAGTGTAACTTCGATAAATAGAAAAAGAGGGGAACCAAATAATTGAAGGTTAAGATTGTTAAAAGATAGTACGTATGATCTCAATCATTAAAATATGAAAGGAGGTGGCAGACATCTTAGCCGTTAAAAATATACACATTTTTAAAAACTAACCTAACTTATTATATATATATATATATATAATATGGGACAATAGTGTTATGAATAGTGCCTTAGTGGAGTTTGTCATGCCTGACAATGGTCTTATGTGTTACATTCATTATGTGTTGCATTCATGCATACATACATTATTATTTTATTATTATTATTATTATTATCATAAAAATCTTTAAATCAAAATATTTTTTTTAAATTGTTTTTTTTAGGTTTTATAATTTTTTAGGTGTTTTTTTTATAAAAAAAACGAGTTATTATGGGTTGAGTTTTATCACGGGGGCAAATTTATCGTCGTGCCCTCGGGCATGGGCATCTGCTAGTATATATATATCAGAGACTTAATCACATCTAGTAGGTTAACTTCATAACCTCACATCATTTTACCTGTTGCCGAAAAAGACCCATGGCATGTTGGCTTAAGTTTTTTTCCATCCTTTATGATTTGACCTGTTCGCCCTTTTCTTTTAAGAGATTAGGTAGGTAGGTATTTTTGTCCTGCTCGATTTGACCCATTCCATATCTGTTGGCGGTTTCAATTGGATAAAATGACGCCCACAGTTTTTCTTTTTACCAAAATTGGTTTTGTACTGTTTTACGAAAATGACGACGTCGGCATACAATTTTCAGCCCACGGTTTTAAAACTAAAACCAGTATGGCTTTCGGTTTGCTCTAAAATGGTGTTGTATAACAATTCTTTAAACGGTAACATTTGTGTTTGGTTTACAACTGACCTCAATACTTTTTAAAACGACTTCATTTTTAAAACTAAATCCAACAACTTGTTTATTAGTGTGTAATAGCTTGCACTACCCATGTCTAATTTTTTATGGAGCATTTTGTGTTTCTTTAACCGGCCTTGGATCAGATTTTATCTAAGGCTTATACTGATTGAGTGTTCATTTTAATTCAATCCTTGTGAAACCCTTTTAACCAATCAGACGTGTTCATATTTCTCTATAAATAGAACCTATTGGGTCTTTGGTTTTTAACCGAGAAAAATATTTTTAAGTCAAAGTTCTGCCAAATTTTCTAGAGAGAGAGAGAGGTTATACACCAATATTTTCTGAGACAAATCTTTTGTGTATTCTTCAAAATCCATTGCTGAGGCTCAAAATCTTCTTGTGGATTCAAGCTTGGATGGTTTTATTTTTAGAACCTCTTCATCTCCGAATTTGTAGATATCTGAACAAGTCTAGCGTTCAAGATTTAAAAAGAAAAGAAAGCTTTTCAAAACTGTTTTGAAAGTCAAGAAGACTTGACTAAAGGTGGCACAAGACTTGTGAAGATATATAAGAGATATATTCTATTGCATAGCATTCGGTGTGTACCATTAAGTGTGGGTGTGTCATCTAGGATAGAACACCGCACTAAAAATACTTCATTAGAAAATAACACAATAGGCACTGAGCTAATCTTGATCTTGCAGAGCAAAAGGGAGAAGCTGCGAAGTGTAGAACGCAATAGCAAGGAAGGATAGACATAAATAGAGAGAGCAAAATAAGCAACCAGGAAGGAGTCTTGGTCGTGTGGGGTAATCGCTACATCTATTTTCTTTAGTTGTCAAGTTTGTTGATTATAACTCGTTCTTGTTGGTTTTATTGTTTTAGTGGAAGTAGATTAGGTAACTCCAAGAGGAGTTCGTCGTTTTTCCCAGGGAAGGGTTTTTGCGACGTAAAATAAATACCTTGTGCTTTACTTTACAAATTTGCTATATCTCGCTTAATACGAAAACGTAGGTTTAATACTAGAAACGCACCTAATTAATTGAATGATATATTATCTGTTTTGACACCTAGTTAACTCAAGATGATAAATAGGACTATTAATTGACTTGGCAAACTAAAACCTGTTTTAGCTAAGTTAGCAATTCAAGAAAAATTTGAATTGGTCCCCTCTTGAATAACATACTAAACTTGTAGGTAATTGGAGTTTATTTCAGCAAATTGTTTTACTTTCGCACTATAGTCTATTGTAAGCCGCACGCTCAAGTGGTATCAGAAATAGACTTTAAAAGGATCGTTTTCCAAAACTTTTGTCAAACTTGTTTTACCTTCTTTTCAATGGACGATTCAAGTTAATTACTTAAGCTTGGAAATTTTAGTAGACCTCCTATTTTCTATGGCTCAAATTTTTCATACTGGAAAATTAGAATGGTTGCATTTATTCAAGGCAGTTTAGGAGATGATGTGTGGGATATGATTGAAAATGGTTATAGGCACCCCACTACTCCCATAGCAGAAGGCTACACTATCTTTAAAAAACTTAAAACCAATGAATTAAGTGTTGATCAAAAAAAGATAAGCAATTTCAATAATAAGGGCAAGAATGCGATTTTCATAAGTGTGAGTGAAAATGAATTGAAACGTATATGCCATTGCAATACTAGCAAGGATGCTTGGTATACTTTAGTAATAGCACACGAAGGCGATGCTAGGGTAAAGAAGTGTAAAACTCAAATGCTTGTTCAACAATACAACATCCTTGTTATGAATGATAACGAACCATTTGATTATTTTTATATGCGTTTAATTGATATTATTACCCAAATGCATGCTAATGATGTAGAGTATACTGATCGAGAAGTATGTGCTAAGATTTTAGGGTCCCTTGCCCCTAGGTTTGACCGTAAACGTTACATCATTGAAGAAATGAATGATCTATCTCTCACACATGAATTACTTAGCTCTAAATTGAGAACTATGGAACTTGAATCAGCCTTTAGGAAGACTCTTAAATCTTATGCTAATAATGAGTCGACTAATACTTCTAACATTGCTTTTAAAACTATCTATCCTTATAAAAATAATTATAAGGTGGTTAAACAACAATCTGAGTCGGATGATGACTCTGATGTGGAATCGGATGAAATTGATAAGAATGATAATCAACTCGTCGTTATGTCCTCTCAATTTAAGAATCTTTTGGATCAAAGAGATGCTATTGCAAAAGGACATACGCAAGTTAATAATTAATCTAGTCAGTTCACCCGACACCATAATAGAACATCAAGGCGAAATTCTGATTATGATAGTAGAAGTAGTAAGGTTGATAAATCTGAATTAACTTGTCACAATTGTGGGAAAATAGGTAACTTTATTGCTGAGTGTTGGTCTAAGCCATAGTCCAAGCATTCTAAACAACATAAGGCACTCATAACTAAAACTTGGGATGGCTCTTCTGATTCTGAATCAGAAGACAACCAAGGAAATTTTGAATCAAATTTCCTTGCGTTTTTAGGAGAAGTTTATGACTGTTATGGAGACGTGTACTTAGCTGGAATGACTGATTCTGATGATGATTCTGATTCTGATTCTAATTCTGATGAAGTACTTGATTTAATTGATGCTGCTAAATCTTTATTAGCTAGTCAACCTTCTATGGATGAAATAACTGCTTCGTTTGATGCTAAATGTGCCTTGTGTGATACTAAATCTGATGATAGCAAGAATTCACACACGGACACTAATGAGCATGAAAATTTTGTTGGCTATGATGATTACTCAGAATTATATGTCAGGACTTTGCAAAATAGGCAAGAATTATCGAATTTGGTAAAATTGCTTAGTGAGACCTTAGCGAATCAATATAAGCTCGTTCAACAAAATTCCATTGAAATGAACAATGTTCAAACCGATTTTGAAAAACAATCACTTGATTTTAAATTTCAGATTACGACATTAAATGAAAATTTATCTTCTTTTGAAGAAAAATATAATGAAGCACTTTTGCAAGTTAAAAAATCCAAACAAGTTTGTGAAACAACTTTCAAAATGTGTCGTAGTCGTGATATAAAATGTTTTGACCTTGACAAATTTCTTGTTGAACAAAGATATAAGGGTGATACTAGAGGATTTGGATATGAGGGTCCTCTTGAAAAAGTTGATCCAAGTAGACCAATCTTATTTGTAAAAGACCAAGAAGAAATGGCTCTTCCGTTGGAAAGTAAGTTATTTGAAAAGGATAAAGGAAAACAAAGTTTTAATTGAAAGTGATTATGAAAGTGACATTGAAAATTTCACAGAGAACTTTGTAGGAACGTCTACATTAAAATATTGCCCTTTTATCAAGAGACTCTATAGACCTCCTAAACCATTTATTCATAAAGAATCTATCAAGCATGTAGAGGAAAAATACTACCAACCAGACCTACCTACTTGTAGTAAATTCTGTACTAGGTGTGATGTTTTTGGTCACCAAAACTGCTAATGCTTTAGTAATCACAAGAAAGGTACTCATTTTAGAAGTCATAACCAAAATGTGAAGAGATTTACAAATTTTCGTAGGTAGCGCACTAATAATAATTGGAATCATTTCTTCAATAAGTCTAGGCCTAAAGTTAACAAGAAAATATTTTCTAAAAATAAGTCTTATTCTAAATTTCAAAAGGCACAAAAAACTTTGAAAACTTTGCCTATTTGGAATAGGACTTGTGACTTGAGACCTCAAAGGGATTTTTTAAAGTCAAAGAAATGTCCAACTAATGTATGTGACGCTTGCGAGAGTGAGAAATCATTAAGTCTCCTCACGAGAAGGTTAAGGACTTAAACACCGCCACACCCTTAGATTTTTTCAATGATAGGGGACGTGAGTTTAAACAAAACAGAGTTACCAAGTATTGTGACACTAATGGATATTCTTACCAGTTTAATGCTCCAAAAACTCCTAAACAAGTTAGGGTAGTTCCTTCTATTGCTTGTGATTTTGAGCTTGTTCATATGCTTTCTATGCCTTATGGTAACTCCTATTTAGAAGTAACTTCAACATTTGATTGGAGAGATTGTACTTGAATTTTTGCTTGTGTTTATTCTGCACTTTGATTACTAGATCTTCGAGGTTTTAGGATAAAGATATCTACTAATAACCGGTATCTCTTAAAGCCATGTTTAATGTAGGAGATGCTTATTTTGCAGTTTATAAACACTTAATATTTTCTTTTTCTTACCATTGTCTAATTTAGCCAAAATAGGGGAGAGTTGAGTACATATTCTAGTCTTGTGTTGTCGATATTCGTCGTACATATTCGGTCTTATAATTTCCTGCACATTTAATTCTATCATTTTAATATTTTGGCAGAGCAAATGCTACTAACTTGATTTCTTGGCAGAAAGTGTATTTATGTTCTGCAGGTATTCTTATCAGTCGTCATGAGTTGTGTCTTTTTTTTTCTAGGATGGGTGGGTAATTAGATACTCTTTTGTATAGGACATCTTAGGAATTATTTTACCTTAGTATATCATTTGATGTACTCAAGGGTTTTATCAAACTTAGTCCAATGGGGGAGTTTGAAGGTACCTATATAGAGAACACCTAGGGTTTTCTTTCCGTGCTTTAGCTATATAGGACTTCGTCTAGTTGAACATGAATTTTGACAAAATATTTTTGTAATTTAGTATTGTGTCCCCCCTATCGACACCAAGCTCTCCTTGTTCATCTACATCAAATGAACTCTCAATTGAGTGTGCCTTGTTAGAAAAGGTAATTTTCATTTTCTACAGCTCATAGTAATTTTTGTCATGTAGGACACGACCCCACATTGCATGCGCATGTAGTTTATCATATCTTATGATAGTTTTGGATTTTGTCATAATAAAAAAAAATTGAAATAAAATTTGCAAAATTATTTTTTTTTGAAGTTAAAAATATTTTTTTTGAAACTATTTCAAAATTTCAGAATTACGTTTTTTTTAAGTTAAAAATAAAAGTTTTGTTTTGTATGGCCTTGTGCGTATTATTATATATATATATATATATATATATATATATATATATATATATATATATATATATTAGTATGTGTATATGTTAGTGATGTGACCCCTTAGCTGGTATGAGAAAGATATATATTAGTATGTGTATATGTTAGTGATGTGACCCCTTAGCTGGTATGAGAAAGTTATAATACGTTAGCGTGTTCTTTTGCTATCCCATACAACCTTAGCTAGCCTCGGTTCGTACAGCCTTAGCTCGCCTCGGTCTGTCCTGTTGTTATATATATATATATACTAGCGAAATGCCCGTGCCTGAAGGCACGAAGAAAATTTTCATTGTGCGTAATCGTATAACGGCGAAAATTTTGAAAGTACATATTTCAAAACGGCAAAAAATTCTTTCCCTAACAAACCAAAGTGTAATTTTTTTAATAATGGCCATAATTTCTTTTTTTTTAAATGACTAACCGCTATGATTAACAAATAACAAATAGTCCCACAATATTCAAGTAGCATAAATTCGTCAAACAAATTCACATATAACATGAAATATATAATATTCAACAATCAAATTCACATTGTGGCTCAAATAAATAAAGTGTCAATTTAAAAAAATGGACACATAATTTCCTAAAGTATTAAGTTGCATATATTTTAAATCAAATAACGGTCTAGGAAGTTATTATGATAATTCTAAGTAATTAAAAATGTTACTAATCTTCAACCAATGTCTTCTACGAAGCCATTCTCATACCAAAATTCAATTATATTTTCAGTGCATCCATTCTTATGGTGTTGTTCAAACTAATAGCATTATCTGTGAGGCCATTTTCACTACTGCCTATAACTTGTCGACACCGTAAGTTGCTTATTTTAAAATACCAAAATAATAAAAAAAAATATGCCTTCAACATGACGTTAAACAAAACAAAAAATTATCATTAATTTTTCACAGAATAATAAAAAATAAAAATAAAAGAGTAAAAAATAATGAGGATTATTTTACTAATAATGAAACCCCAACCCAATAATAATTATTGAGTGAAGCACATGATTAAAAAAATAAAATTTATATCTTGTCAACACTAAAAATCAAGCAATCTACTCTATCCAATATTATAATTGATTACACTAATAAGGTCAATAACAATCGATTGTGAAATTCTCAATTGTTCAAGGCCAACAGTCATGACATTATGAATTTCAAGGTAAAATTCAATCTACTCTATTAAAAAATTCTCAATTCTCAAGCCCAAAAGTTCAGGGCATCCAACATAGCATTATACCACTATTACATATAGATCTCTCAAGTTGTAAACCCCATGTATATGCTATTACTGGCAGTGATGGCCACGTCATTTATCAGAACAATTTTCATTCAAAATGTATCAATAATTACAACTTGTATGCTCAGTTATATGTGCATTAAATAAGTTAAGTATAATTAACTAACTACCAAATTTGTGGACAGGTCACGCTATATCATGTTACTATATCGGCGTTGGACACCTTGTGCTCTTTGTTGAAGTGACCAATAATATGCGTGGATACCTCTCGTAAAGCAATATCTATATTTTCAAGTACTCAGCATGAAGAATGAAAGGGGAAAAATTTATTACATGTAAATCATCTAATGGTGTGCAAATCATAAAGTAAAAATGGCATTAATGCTGTACCTGAACCCGAATCATGCATCCCTATTATATATATATTCACAATGTATCCCTATATCTCGCATAATTCCCATATGGTAGTAAAACTGTCTCCACAGTGAAGTATCTGAATTAGCAAAAACGAAAGATCAATATTAAAATCAGCTTATACAATAGGTATTAACTCCTTAAATCATCACTAAGTATCTGGGGTACAGCTTAATGTGAAGAGGCATATAAAGGTGCTGTAAATCTCCATAAAAAATTAACGTGAAGAAGAATGCGAAGCTTAATTTGAATCGATCCAAGAGCAAAGGTGAGAACAAAAATCCACCGCCAAATTTGAACACAAAATTTAGAAGGGGAAATGTAATACCCCGTATTTTTATGCTATATTAATTTGGGGATTTATTAAATTTAATGTGAATGATTATTTAATAAAAAAAAATCCAGAAATTAATTATGTTATAATTATTAACGTGACGAGAGTTAGTAATTATGGGAAACTTGTTGAATATTACTAATGAGCATGGTAATATATTATATTGGTTATATTGAATGTCATGAGTGAATTAATGACTATTTCGGAAATTTAAGTCGGGACGTGCTCGTGTCACGTCAAGACTAATTTTGTTAAATAAAAAGTGAATATTTTATAAGTTGTTCGTATGGTCATTTTGAGTGCTCCAACGTGTCCGGAAGGGTCGAGATAGTCAGAAAGTGTACCTGGAGGTTTAGTTTGGGTCTCGGGGCGTTTTTAGGCCTAATTGGTACCCCCGGAGGGCAATTTAGTCATTTCACCTTTTTGGGAAAATTAAACCCACGAAATTTAGCAACCTATATCAGCCATCTAGGTTAGTCCTTTAGTGTTAGAATATCCAGAAATCAAGTGACGGCCATTGGACAAGAGAGGAGAGAGCTCCAAGGCAATTCAAGGCCAAAAAGTCACCGGTTTGCACCGCCGCCACCACCAACGCGTAGATCGCGAGAAGGGGAACGCAACCACACCGGATTCATCTGAAAACCGGACTTCTGAAAATCCTAGGCAAGTATTTAACTTGCATATTTTCGTTAATGCAATCTTCATATTAGTTTAGGATTGATTAGAGATGAAAACTATGAAAGAAAACCCAATTTGTGTTAGGAAAATGCATGTAGTTTTGATTATATGGAAATTCTGGAACCCTTGCCATGTAGAGGAATATAACCCACAAAATTTTGATGATATATTAGAAGGAATTTCTGGTAAAAACAGATTAGAACCTTGATTAAGAAAAACTCTAGGGTTCTTGATGATTAGATGGGATTTTGGGTTAATTATCCATGTTTAATGTTAGATATACACATGCTTTACGTCATAAACATCTGGTATATTGATATAATGATAATAGTAGGATTTTTGGGACGATTAGAATGGAAAAACATGGTTTTGGATGAAGAAATTTAGTAGAACCCGTAACTGCATTCTGCAGAATTTTTCGCAGACCTGCTTGATCGATCGATCGAGCCTGGAGCTTCGATCGATCGAAGGTTCGATCGATCGAGCCCCAAGCTTCGATCGATCGACCCCTCCTGGCAGACTCCTAATTCCCTCTTTAAATGAGTTAAATTCAAATTGTCGTGATATAATTCTTGGGCATTCTTGATAAAATGATTTGGGAGACATTGAGGACCAGTAGGGCATATGAATAAATGTTGGGACCTTTAATCTTCGACGAGAATGGTACTTATGGGACATTTACTTTAGGGTTGGTAAATTTATAAATCTAAAGGGTGAGGTGCGTAAGAGAGTTATGTTGGAACCTAATAAAGACACTTACTGAATTTCAGATTTGTGAGGATATAGTCCACGAGTGTCAAGTAATGAGTGAGAAAACTCTTCGAGTTAAGGTTAGGAATGAAACTTTATACGTAATTCTATAAATGTGAATTTAAGGATAAGTGGTGTAATTATGGGTGACGAGAAGAACCTATATTAATATAATAAAGTGGTATATTTATATGATTGTGTGTACATATATGATATACATGTGAAAAACATACCGCGCTACTTGCTATCCTTGAGGTTACCGCGCTGGGACAATCTTATCTCGATGGGACCTTTATGGGGTATATTGACTTGTACCCTAGAAGGTAGATATCCTTGGTACAGTCTATCGAATCGATAGTTCAGACGGTCCTAAGAGACGCGAGTATGTGCCATCCTCTTAGAGACTTGGAATCTATGCTTCGCCTCGATATTGTTTGTGTATGTGTTAATACAGTTCGAGAGTGATTCCGAACTTGTATTCCCCTTGATATGAGTGGTATGGGGTTTGGATAGTAGAAGTATGCACGCACCATAGTTTTAATTGGGGTGTTGTTATTTATATATATTATACGAGTAGTTAATATATATATGAGACTTGGAAATTTGAAACTGCCTACTGTGATTTGATAAGTAGGACATGGTTGATGACACATTTAGTAAGTACTTGTTTTGTGGAAGTATAATATGTCACTGGGAAACTTTATAAGTGAATAAAAGCTAAAACAAGAGTAGTGCTACTAATTGGTAGTATTCTTTTTAAACCAAAAATATTGTTCGGTTTTGAAATCTTATGAGTAAGTTTAAGATACGCTAATTTATTGGGAAGGTTAGTATGATGAAATGTTAAGATAAACCGTTGGGAAGGTTAGCACGATAGGTGTGCACATTAGAAGAGAGGTGAGAATTTCTTAAGAGAGTGTCGCTCTAATATGTTGTTGCATTGGCCTGTATCAATTTAAATACTTGCTAAACGTATTTTAAAATCAAACACACTTCCGGGCTCTGACCCGTTTCTTTTTCTCTCTCTCTCTCTTGTATATATATGTATATATTTCAGGTGCCCAGCCACAGGGGCATCTTGCTTATGATCCCTTGAAAGGAACGTGCTGCAGATTAGGTGGGAGTTGCAGGTTACTTGCGTAGACGGCTTCCCTTATTGACTCCACTTTTAGCATTCTCATTTATTGGGCATGTGTCGCCCTTTCCATTATTTCATTATTGTTGGGACATTTGTATTTCAGTTATTTCCAGTATTGTTACGATGGGTTTTATTCAGTTTGTATTGGTGACTTTAGTTTTCATATGTGGACATTCGATTGACGAATGTATTATATTATTGAACTTTGTGTTCCAGGTTTATTGTGGTGTGATTCTTAATTGTAGAAATGTTGTTAATAAAATAAATGTTTTTCTTTAAATAAAATTTAGAAAGTATGTATATAAATGGTTTTGACACTTAGCTTAATTATTTAGGGTGTTAAATTGGAAAATGTATTTTTATCGATAGTGATGCTGAGAATGAACCAACTGTTTACCTTGATTTAATTTAATAAAGGAGTGATCGCCCGGTATTTAATTAGGCGGGGTGTCACAAGTGGTATCAGATCCAGGTTCTAGTGTCCTTTAGGATCTGTGCGGCTTATTATGCTTTCAGCGTTGCTTTCTTTGATATAGAGCCCTAATACTAGGAACGTTGTGTTTATCTCTATACATTGGAAATTCGTACTTCTACTATTTGTTTATTTGAATGATGAAATCATCCAAATTTACTCAAATTTTCATATGGATCGTCAAGATGAACTAGATAAGACGGTTAAGGGAGTCATCGAGCAAGATCGACTCACACCTCAGGTATCCCCAGGGAGAGTATCAACCGCCGAGTTAGCAGGTATCGTTGCACAAGAAGTTACCACTGCAGTTCTACAATACCAAGAACGCTGCCTACAACTTAAAGGAGGCAAAAGACCTAGAGAGGTTAACCAAGTGCATGAGACTGACGTTGAGAATTGTGCCAAGGCACCGAATCTGCGACAACAAAACAATCAAGATAGAGTCAGTTCCAGTAGTAACGAGATTTATGTACAGAGACAAAAGTGTCAGGGACAACGAAGCCAAGTTCAGAATGAAATCACCAAGAGGTGTTTCGGTTATGGAATGGAGGACCACAAACGTAAATCTTGTCCGAATCAGACTGGGGATAAACTACAACCTGACCGGCAAAGAATTTCGAAACTCTGCTATAAATGTGTACAGCCGGGTCACAAGTGGATGGATTGTCCTCGCCCTGACATAGTTTTTCCACAGATTTCCCCTCAAGGCCAGCAAGACCAGGAAAAAAGAGAGACTAGTCAATACCGTAAGGAAGGGAAGCAGTTTCGAGGGAGGTGTTTCCAATGTGGCAGGAATGGCCATAGGCGTCAGAATTGTCCAGAGAAGAATAGGACTCCACGGCAGGAATGTGCTGACAATGAACCCCAGAAGCCAACTCCGCTACCTTTTCCAACAGCCTCAGTTCAGCAGAGAAAGCTACAGGGCGGACGTGTCTATAATTTCCCACAGGCAGCAGCCCCGCAGGCACCACCCGCGATTGAGGGTATGTTTCCTATCCATGGTACTATGGGTCGGGTTTTGTTTGATACAGGGGCAATGCATTGTTTTATAGATACACATTTTGCGAAATCCTTAGGGTTGTTAGCCACAGCAGAGAGCACCGTGACGTGTGTCGACTCACCACTGGGGAGTGGGTCACTTTTTTTCTTTATATGCCGGGGAGTGGGGGTAGAGATTGGTAGCTAGGTATTACCTGCAGACATGTTAGTCTTAGACATGCACGAGCATGATGTGATTATTGGTATGGATTGGCTCGCAGCTTATAGAGCCATGATTGATTGCTTTGGTGGGAGCATTGTTTTTGCCATTCCGGGGCAAGATATGTTTGTAGTGGCGATGCCTCGCCCAGAGGGAGGTTCGACCGCTCATTTGTATTACATAGAGGAGGATACCTCTAAGGAGGTTGTGACTCCCTTAGATTCGATCCCTGTTGTCAGGGAGTATTTCGATGTGTTTCAGGAGATACCAGGCCTACCGCCCAGTCGTGAGATAGACTTTGTTATAGATTTATTGCCAGATACGAGACCTATAGCACGCGCACCGTACCGTATGGCTCCGGCAGAGATGCGAGAGCTACGAGATCAGATAGAGCAGCTGATAGGTCAGGGCTTCATTCGTAGGAGTACCTCACCCTGGGGCGCTCTAGTCTTGTTTGTGAAAAAGAGAGATGGTTCACTAAGATTGTGTGTGGACTACCGGGAGCTGAACAAGGTAACGATACAGAATAAATATCCATTGCCTCGAATCGATGATCTGTTCGACCAGTTGAGGGGAGCAACTTTCTTTTCGAAGATATATCTGAGGTCGGGGTACCATCAGTTACGTATTAGAGAGAAGGATGTTTCAAAGACTGCCTTCTTGTCGAGATATGGGTCCTATGAGTTCCGTGTGATGCCGTTCGGACTCACAAATGCTCCAGCCATTTTCATGGACTTGATGAACCGAGTATTCAGAGAGTTCTTGGATCAGTTTTTCATCGTCTTCATAGATGACATCTTGATATATTCACACTCCGAGGAGGAGCATGCCTAACACTTGAGGCAGGTTCTTCAGACTCTACGAGAGCATCAGTTGTATGCTAAGTACGAGAAGTGTGGATTCTGGTTGCGAGAAGTACAGTTCTTGGGCCATGTTGTTTCTGAGCAGGGGATTGCAGTTGACCTGAGCAAAGTGTCAGCGGTGAGGGAGTGAGGACAGCCCACGACACCGACGGAAGTGCGTAGTTTCTTGGGGTTAGCTGGTTACTACAGGAGATTCATTCGGGGATTCTCCAAAATAACGGGTCCATTGACGAATCTGACTCGCAAGGGGGTACCATACGTTTGGGATGACGCTTGTCAGTTGGCTTTCGACGAGTTGAAAGACAAGCTTACTTCAGCGCCAGTCCTTGCTTTACCAAAACCGGGTGTGGAGTACCTGGTTTACACCGATGCGTCTTTACGGGGACTTGGAGGAGTACTCCAGCAGGAGGAGAAGGCTATAGCTTTTGCTTCCCACAAGCTTAAGCCGCATGAGAAGAATTACCCCACCCATGACCTGGAGTTAGCAGCGGTCGTCTTTGCATTGAGGATTTGGAGGCACTATTTATTGGGGGAGAAATTCCGTTTGTTCACAGACCATAAGTCACTGCAGTACCTGTTCACTCAACGAGAGCTGAATATGCGTCAGCGCAGATGGCTACAGTTTGTGAAGGACTACCAGTTCGATATACAGTATCATCCGGGGAAGGCCAACGTAGTTGCTGATGCGTTGAGCCGTAGACTGGTAGACGATGTAGCGGACGTCTGGAAAGCAAAATGGAAGGAGTTGGGTCACCAGGACGCAGTGGCACGTTCTTTCATATCCGTAATGTCAGTCACACCCGAGATTTTTATGAGGGTGATACAGGCACGGAACACAGACCCGTTTTTCCAGGAGAAGATTGTGCGACTTCTAGCCGAGGGCGTTGAATCCTATTCTGTTAGTTCTGATGGAGGTTTGCGGTTTAATGGGAGATTGGTGGTTCCAGAAGGAGCAGAATTACGTCATGCAGTGATGACTCACTCTCATGGGTCCCGATTTGCAGTACATCCTGGAGGAGATAAGATGTACCAGGATATGAGGAGGTAATACTGGTGGAGTGGGATGAAGAAGGACATTGCTGAATTCGTGTCCAAGTGTTTTACCTGCCAGCTGGTGAAGGTAGACCATCAGAAACCGTCAGGATTGCTTCAGCCATTGGAAGTACCAGCGTGGAAGTGGGAGAGTATTTCCATGGATTTTATTACAGGGTTGCCTACATCACAGCGGGGCCACCATTCTATCTGGGTGATTGTAGACCGTTTGACCAAGGTGGCTCATTTTCTGCCGGTGCGGACAGATTATACCACGGGTCAGTATGCTCAATTGTTCATCACGGAGATTGTCAGATTACATGGGGTACCCCTGAATATTGTGTCAGATAGAGATAAGATTTTCGTGTCTCGTTTTTGGGAAAGCTTTCTGGAGGCTATGGGTACTGAGTTGAGGTTGAGTTCAGCTTACCACCCACAGACAGATGGACATACAGAGCGTACTAATCAGATGTTAAAGGATATGCTATGCATGTGTGTTCTCGATTTTGGAGGAGGTTGGGAGCCACATCTTCCACTGGTAGAGTTTGCTTATAATAACTCTTATCAGTTTACAATTGGTATGGCTCCATTTGAGGCTTTGTATGGCAGGCCTTGTCGTTCTCCAACTTGTTGGTTCGAGGTGGGGGACAACAAGTTTCTAGGACCAGAAGTGATTCAGAAGACCTCCGTGAGGATTGAGATGATCGGGAATCGTATTCGGGTAGCCCAGGACAGGCAGAAGAGCTACGCCGATGCGAAACGGTTCTTCCGGGAGTTTAATGTGGGAGACCGAGTGTTTTTGCGTGTATCTCCTATGAAGGGGGTGATGAGGTTCGGGAAGAAGGGAAAATTGGCTCCGAGGTACATGGGAACATTTCCCATCATCGAGAGAATTGGGTCGGTTGCATACAGGTTGGGGTTGCCAGAACATTTACATCGCATCCACGATGTATTCCACATCTCGTCGTTGAGACGATATCTTCGGGATGATATGGCCTATACTCACATTGCGATAGATGAGATCGACTTACAGCCTGATAGCTCTTACGAGGAGAGACCAGTGGCTATTCTAGACTATAGTGAGAGGAGATTGAAGTCGAAGATAGTTCCACTTGTGCGAGTCCAGTGGGAGCATCATAATGTGGATGAATCCACTTGGGAGCGTGAGGCAGATATACGCGAGAGATATCCAGAGTTGTTTTTACCAGGTATGCCTTATTTTCTGAATTTCGGGACGAAATTCCGTTATTAGGGGGGGAGTATGTAATACCCCGTATTTTTATGCTATATTAATTTGGGGATTTATAAAATTTAATGTGAATGATTATTTAATAAAAAAAATCCGGAAATTAATTATGTTATAATTATTAACGTGACGAGAGTTAGTAATTATGGGAAACTTGTTGAATATTACTAATGAGTATGGTAATATATTATATTGGTTATATTGAATGTCATGAGTGAATTAATGACTATTTCGGAAATTTAAGTCGGGACGTGCCCGTGTCACGTCAGGACTAATTTTGTTAAATAAAAAGTGAATATTTTATAAGTTGTTTGTATGGTCGTTTTGAGTGCACCAATGTGTCCGGAAGGGTCGAGATAGTCAGAAAAGTGTACCCGGGGGTTTAGTTTGGGTCTCGGGGCATTTTTAGGCTTAATTGATACCCCGGGAGGGCAATTTAGTCATTTCACCTTTTTGGGAAATTAAACCCACGAAATTTAGCAACCTACATCAGCCATCTAGGTTAGTCCTTTAGGGTTAGAATATCCAGAAATCAAGTGATGGCCATTGGAGAAGAGAGGAGAGAGCTCCAAGGCAATTCAAGGCCAAAAAGTCACCGGTTTGCACCGCCGCCACCACCAACGCGTAGATCGCGAGAAGGGGAACGCAACCACACCGGATTCATCTGCAAACCGGACTTCTGAAAATCCCAGGCAAGTATTTAAGTTGCATATTTTCGTTAATGCAATCTTCATATTAGTTTAGGATTGATTAGAGATGAAAACTATGGAAGAAAACCCAATTTGTGTTAGGAAAATGCATGTAGTTTTGATTATATGGAAATTCTGGAACCCTTGCCATGTAGAGGAATATAACACATGAAATTTTGATGATATATTAGAAGGAATTTCTGGTAAAAACATATTAGAACCTTGATTAAGAAAAACTCTAGGGTTCTTGATGATTAGATGGGATTTTGGGTTAATTATCCATGTTTAATGTTAGATATACACATGCTTTACGTTATAAACATCTGGTATATTGATATAATGATAGTAGTAGGATTTTGGGATGATTAGAATGGAAAAACATGGTTTTGGATGAAGAAATTTAGTAGAACCCGTAACTGCATTCTGCAGAATTTTTCGCAGACCTGCTTGATCGATCGATCGAGCCTGGAGCTTCGATCGATCGAAGGTTCGATCGATCGAGCCCCAAGCTTCGATCGATCGACCCCTCCTGGCAGACTCCTAATTCCCTATTTAAATGAGTTAAATTCAAATTGTCGTGATATAATTCTTGGGCATTCTTGATAAAATGATTTGGGAGACATTGAGGACCAGTAGGGCATATGAATAAATGTTGGGACCTTTAATCTTCGACGAGAATGGTACTTATGGGACATTTACTTTAGGGTTGGTAAATTTATAAATCTAAAGGGTGAGGTGCGTAAGAGAGTTACGTTGGAACCTAATAAAGACACTTACTGAATTTCAGATTTGTGAGGATATAGTCCACGAGTGTCAGGTAATGAGTGAGAAAACCCTTCGAGTTAAGGTTAGGAATGAAACTTTATACGTAATTCTATAAATGTGAATTTAAGGATGAGTGGTGTAATTATGGGTGACGAGAAGAACCTATATTAATATAATAAAGTGGTATATTTATATGATTGTGTGTACATATATGATATACATGTGAAAAACATACCGCGCTACTTGCTATCCTTGAGGTTACCGCGCTGGGACAGTCTTATCTCGAAGGGACCTTTATGGGGGATATTGACTTGTACCCTAGAAGGTAGATATCCTTGGTACAGTCAATCGAATCGATAGTTCAGACCGTCCTAAGAGACGCGAGTATGTGCCATCCTCTTAGAGACTTGGAATTTATGCTTCGCCTCGATATTGTTTGTGTATGTGTTAATACAGTTCGAGAGTGATTCCGAACTTGTATTCCCCTTGATATGAGTGGTATGGGGTTTGGATAGTAGAAGTATGCACGCACCATAGTTTTAATTGGGGTGCTGTTATCTATATATATTATACGAGTAGTTAATATATATATGAGACTTGGAAATTTGAAACTGCCTACTGTGATTTGATAAGTAGGACATGGTTGATGACACATTTAGTAAGTACTTGTTCTGTGGAAGTATAATATGTCACTGGGAAACTTTATAAGTGAATAAAAGCTAAAACAAGCGTAGTGCTACTAATTGATAGTATTCTTTTTAAACCAAAAATATTGTTCGGTTTTGAAATCTTATGAGTAAGTTTAAGATACGCTAATTTATTGGGAAGGTTAGTATGATAAAATGTTAAGATAAACCGTTGGGAAGGTTAGCACGATAGGTGTGCACATTAGAAGAGAGGTGAGAATTTCTCAAGAGAGTGTCGTTCTAATATGTTGTTGCATTGGCCTGTATCAATTTAAATACTTGCTAAACGTATTTTAAAATCAAACACACTTTCAGGCTCTGACCCGTTTCTTTTTATCTCTCTCTCTTGTATATATATGTATATATTTCAGGTGCCCAGCCACAGGGGTGTCTTGCTTAGGATTCCTTGAAAGGAACGTGCTGCAGATTAGGTGGGAGTTGCAGGTTACTTGCGTAGACGGCTTCCCTTATTGACTCAACTTTTAGCATTCTCATTTATTGGGCATGTGTCGTCCTTTCCATTATTTCATTATTGTTGGGACATTTGTATTTCAGTTATTTCCAGTATTGTTACGATGGGTTTTATTCAGTTTGTATTGGTGACTTTAGTTTTCATATGTGGACATTCGATTGACGAATGTATTATATTATTGGACTTTGTGTTCCAGGTTTATTGTGGTGTGATTCTTAATTGTAGAAATGTTGTTAATAAAACAAATGTTTTTCTTTAAATAAAATTTGGAAAGTATGTATATAAATGGTTTTGACACTTAGCTTAATTATTTAGGGTGTTAAATTGGAAAATGTATTTTTATCGACAGTGATGCTGAGAATGAACCAACTATTTACCTTGATTTAATTTAATAAAGGAGTGATCGCCCGGTATTTAATTAGGCGGGGTGTCACAGGAAAGGAGTGAGATGTTACATTACATGAGTAATTTAATTTAATTTCTTGACAAAAATCCACTGCCAAATCTGTCGGACAACAAACAACGACCCTCCGGTGAGTCACGATACAGGTCTACTGCAAACAAAGAAAATAGAGATACTTTTAGGAACATGTGTGTTGAATAGAAAAATAAACATTAACTATAAAGTTATTTGTTGTTTGTTGCTAAAATCATATTTGAAAATATTTGAAAAATAAATCCTGACACATCTTGAACAACAAAAACAATCCTAAATCAACTCTGATTTTTTTAATATATAAGTGTAATTAAATCCATGATGGCTCATCAAGACAAAAAAACTTTAAACACATAATAGAACAAATCATTGCAAACCTTACCAGACTACCTATTTCATTGAAGAAGCACTGCCATAATAGTAATTAAAGCCATACCAAACATCTCTGGGAATAAAAGTGTTGTAATAAAAGGTAGCAGCCCTTATACAAAATTATTTCTATATACACATTTTGTGTATAAAAAAATATCACATATAAAAAATAACCACACATTCCCTGATTTTTAATATACATAAAAACCACACATTACATGATTTTATAAATTACAAAAATCACATATACACAAATCATCTAACTTTAATAATGGAATCTATTATGTAATTTACATATAAGAAAAAGTACCTAAGTTGGGTGGGCGGATGACAATCCGGGGGGATGGAAGCAACATCAAGGCGGACAGCAGTTAGGGGCTGAGGAGAGTTGGGTGGTGCGACAGCAGTGCTGTGTGGGAGTTGGGTGCCAGCTGAGTTCGACAGTGGATGGGTGGGAGAAGAAGAAGAGGATAAAGAAGGGCTCGTGTCGAGGGAGGGAGGGAGTGTGTCTGGCGGTAGGGCCCTATGAGTTGGGAGGCAGAGGCGAGCCATTAGGTGTTTTTACCAAAGAAGGGGTGAAATAGGTTAAACATTGTGTGTTTTCAACCAAAAATCCCTCTTTTTTTTAAATACTTAGACCCGGGTGAACTCCCCTGTTGGGACCAAGCTCCATCCGCCACTGATCCCATCAGATCTGGTATACAAATAAAAATAACGTTAATAGGAAAACGAAACTAACTGAACAGAGGAATTACACCCAAGCAGAGTTATTATGTCTAATGTAAAAACAACTTATTAATCCAATTAATAAAATCCATAATTGTCGATAAATCATCTCTATGTTGTTACACAATGGAAAAATCATCTCAAAGTTGTTACATTATAACTATATCACTATGCGCTCAACGGTTCTCCCAGAGAAATTTTAGTTATACTATTGTCAACTATAATTGGTTATGCATAAACCAAACTAATTAGTGTGAGTTCACAATGTTAATCAAACATGTTGAAATGTGCCTCGTGTGCAGAACAACTTACCATGATTGAGTCTTGAAGCATAAACTGCACATAAAACCAACAAAATGAGTAATGATATCAGCCATTTCAACAACTTATATTATATGGTTTCAACACACCTATACCAAGAAGAGAAACACATAGAAACATAATGATATGGCTTCAAAAACTCCATACATCCCAGATTCATATTCACTGTGGAACAAATAGAAATAGAGGAACGCGCTTAGATTAAATTATCATTTTCTATTTTTAAACCAAAATGTAACTTTAGATTAAATTATATTCTCATCCATAGAGGGTGAGAGAGAGAAACCTAGAGAATTGAGTTATAAGCTTAGCTAAATTCCCATGTTCCAGCATTCATGTGTAAAATGTTTTCAGATGCCATAGCTTCTTTGTTTTCAGCTTCCATATCGATAAACACAATATCAAAAAAATCATAGGCTAATTAGCATTTTTAAGTCCTTATTACATTTGCCAACTGTGGTTTCTGTTTTTTGATTATAATAATGTAAAATTTGCATTTCACATCTGCAAGTTATTATTATTATATAATTATTTTGAAAGTATAAAATTCCAGTTGATAGTTGCAGTCTGAATGCAATAATTTAACAAATAAGATGTGTGTGTTTAACATGTTCCCCACTTTTGCTCAGCCTTGATAAGAGCTGGAGCAGGGTCGAGCCCTTGGTTAGAAGAGATTTATGCACTTCCAAACTGTTATAAAAGATTCAACGACCCCTTTGTCAAATCAAGTACTAAAAGATTAAGATTCAACAACAATATGAGCATGAATTCAAAAGGTACCATAACACCTTGAGGCATGTTAACACCATAAAATACATAAACAAAGTGAAAATTCTAAGTTAAACAACTGCTAAGAAAATACTATTAAACCCAAAACAATTTTGAAGCCAAAAGAAAATCATAAAAATGAATCTGAACCACGCAAGTAGAATAATGAAACTCAAATAAAAGTGATTTCAAAATTTCAACCTCAAATCCCTACTCTAAATAGAACTAAAAATGCAAAAAATATTCCACAGTTTGCATACCCAAGCACACGGGTGAGAGCAAAAAATCATAACTGGGAGAAACGCAACCATGTCTGATCAGTCATAAACGCAGATACTACTAAGAGAATCATTCATCCTCAAAATTTAGTGCTAAGTGTATCACTAACCATTGACAGCTACTTCAAAACCATGACAGCTACTACTTCAAAGTATATCTGGAATAAAAAAATGACATATAGATATTAAAATCCAATTAATAACAGATGAAACAAAAATTGGACAAATAAAATATAATTCATAAATGACAGTGTAGAGACAGATTGATTCATATATTAGAAACAAAATCAATAGAAAGATACACTCTACTTGTTTATATCAGTTGTTTCGTGGACCCAAAATTCTTCAACAAAATCAGCCCTCAACAAAAAGAAAGAAAAATAATTCAAGTGTTGCTGGACACACTACTCTTCATCAATATATGATGTAAAAAAAATGTGTAGACACTCTATGAAGGTGAATGGCGTGAATATTTACACCTGCGATTAGGAATCCGACTCTGAATCTGACTTTGTATATGAGTGCAACAATTCTGATCATACTGGCTTCTAATGAGGGGAGACCATCATCTTCATCATCGCTTGAGTTGCTCATTCTCTGCTTGCAAGGCAATTGGTGTTTGCAAATCTCCATTGGAACTATCGAGGCTTGCGAATTTAAAGATTTCCGGCCATTCTGTAGACTTTTGAAGCAAGAGAACTTGTTCATCGAAAAGAACTTGAGAAACCATGCATCCCACTTTTCTATCATTCTTAAGAGCCCCTTTTCCCTACTTTCATCAACCACAATAAGCTATATATTTTTATCCACGGGCTCTTCTGGGATAAGGGAGAAATCCAAGTCATTTCCATTGTCTCTAGCCCTGTGATGGGCTACATTGTATATTGGAATCTTCAGACTACATAAAGCATGGCCAGGTGAAACACGTTCCCTATCAGAATTGTTTATAGTTACTTTCACTGGAACTAATGGTGAGATGGATTTGTGTTCGGCAATACTCTAGTGATTTGAGTTCGTTATTTTGTTCACTTGGCCTCAGTGTTAGTGCTCACGGTAAATTAATTATTTCTGAAGAATAATCTCCTTTTTTTGTCCAATGCTGATACCACCACCACCACCAGTTGATCCATTGGTGTATATAGCTGAACAACTCCATCGTAAATTAGACTGCATGTTTCTCTTTCTCAAATAAACCATCCATCCATAATCTTACATCTTCACCGGCCCTTGGCATTTAGGTACTATTGTCAACATTTGTTACCTTAAGTCTATCCAGTCCAGTTATATAAGAAATTATACACTCGCTAACACCAGAATATACTTCGTCCACCCATGACCTTACTAAAATTTGAAAAGGCCAATTGTTGTTCCATATCATTTCCTCTTTAACTTAATAACTTTCTAACTCTCCTTCTTATTTCTGCACAAAAACAAATAACTATAAGCACTACATATCACAATTTTACATAGTAAAAAAATCTGAAGTAAAAGCAGTAAGTGTGCAAGTTATTTTTGTTATTGTTTATACTTGTATATGTTGGAAATTGTGGAAAACATAAATCAGAGGCGGTTAATACCAGTTCTTGTAATTGTATAACACACAAATATACCGATTCTCAAATTATTTTCCATCTTATATTATCGAGCAATGAAGCTTATAAAGAAATGATAAAGTCAGATTAGTTTCCATTTTATATTATCCAACAATTAGTTTCCAACTTATACACACAAATCATATGTGACATACTAAAAAATGATAATGTCAGATTAAAAGATACACAAATAATGAAGAACTTAACTAAAGAAACATTGAGAGTAAAATGTACAGATCGAGAAAAAATGTGAAACCTAGTGATAAGACTGAAAAACCAAATGATCACCATACCATCATCGTGTAGCTTGCATTTCTTGCATCTTTGTAAAGCTGCTCATGAGTTTCTTTGCATCTCTGTAAAGCTCCATATCCATATTCAAAATCAAATTAATAAACAACACCTTAAATTCATTGAGGATCCAAGTTTAAACTCGACATATATTCATGAATGTAGTAAAAAAAGATGTGTATTAAACTAAGATCAATTACCAATTTTCTAGTACAAAATAACCTCATCAAAAACACAAATCAATCTATTCCATCTCCTCAAATCAGTGCAATATCATTATACTTTTGAAGAGGCAACATATGAATACAGAGAGAGTAAACAAAATGGCAATATGTCCTCTCTTCTTCCACTGGCATCACTTCTTTTTTAAACTGAAATTGAGAATCCAATTCAGAGTGAGATGAATAGAAACGAATTAGAATTTTGAAAAAATTCAAATGTATGAGCAGTCATTTTATTATGAAAGCAAATAATCAAATATTGCCTGAGGGAGAGGGAGATACATGCGAGTGTTCATTGTGAGAGAAGAGTGTCATATTCTATAAGTATTTAGTGTGAGAATTTGCACATGTTATATAATTTTGACTCTACCCTTATCGTACATATATCTACTGCACTTCCCTTGCCTATAAGGAGACTAATTTTATATAAATTTCAAATATTGAAAATTGATATGAAATAAAAGAGAGAAATTACAAAACTCTTGTTTACTTTCTAACATAATTCATCTCAGTTTGGGTAAGATAAGTTTGACCATCAGAATCCCGTGAGAGATGAACTTTCAACTCCTTATTCTCTCCAGCTTCAACACTCACTTCAGGATCCACCAACATTACTTACGTGTGCTCGGGATTAACACAATCGTCCTAGTATTTAAGGTTGATGGCCATCCTTGTATGGTAGCTTGATATTTTTATGGCATCTACCAACACATGGAAGTAACCAAAATGAAGTATCAAGAACCAAAAAATATGCATAGCAAGCATAAAAACCAACAAAAAATAATGTGATACAAAATGGAAGTAACCAAAATGGATTAGAAAAATAATTTACTGCTTGGTTGCACCATAAAAGTACCCAAGTACAATCATGATACAAATTTGAGCCATTAGTTGAGCCAATGACTGCATCAATTACATTTGCTAATATCCTAAATATGACAAAATCCACTGAGTATAATAACCAACGAAAAAATCAAAGAAATTTTCCAACCATATATACAAAAAAATACACTGTAACAGTAATTTATTTTGTACTCCGTAATAACCAACTAACTAAAAACAAGTAATTATTTTGTCCTACATTTATCAAATTTCAAACCCAATAACCCAATTATAACAATATTTAATTAATAAATATAGTTGATTAGTTTTTGTCCTACATATATCTCTCACCACCTCGAATATGCTTACAAAATCTATTAATTTTGTGCATGTGTAGATACACTAAACAAACAGAAAATAACTACAAATAGTTCCAACATAATTTTTCAAATTAACCGCTCAATTCATAATCCGTCATAGTGTTTTTATACCTCATTTCACAATCCAAAATAGGTATGCTTATAGCTGTACCCAAAACCTATAATTCAATAATAAAATAGTTATGAAAAAGAGTAAAACACTCATGTAGGAATTGTGTCAAACACCTGAAAGGCAAGGCATACCATGTTCGTTGATGAAATTAGTAGCTCCATTGCCATTTAAGAAAGTTATTGACATGTATTTTCTTGTTTGAAATTCGTGTATATTGAAATGATTAATGGTTCAAACTATTGAATACCCTAACAAATCCTACCAAAAAGTTTGAAAACGAAACCCCAACAGCATCCAAACCTAATCGTAGATCGCTGAACCTCAATCAAACCTGCACACACAAAACATATATATTATGAGATTTCTAAAATCTTAAATTTGAAACCCACATCTAAATTAGGGATATCTTTAGTTAAAACCCCAACTTCAATACTCAAAATGTAATTTGAAACGTGGAGGCAGACATACATGTCTAGAAACAAATCCGGGTCCAAATAATATACTAATGAGAAAATGAAAAAGTAGAATAAGGAGATGAAGAATCGTGAAGATGAATAGCTTATAAGAGATGAAGATGAGATCGCAAAATCGTACCCTGTAAGAAGAAGAAAGAGAAAGACGGGATTGTTTGGATTATCTTAAGTTTATTTTTGTCCTTGTCCTTGTCAAGTTACTAAGTTATCCCTTATTTTGAATTAAAGTAGGAGAGAGAAATCAAGTTGGAGTCGAGCAAAAGAGGGGGAAATAAAAAATGAAGGGGTAAAAGAGTAAAATAAAATAAATCAATCCCAACCCTTGATTTCTTGCATTGGTGTTTTAATCTCAACCCCTAATTAACTTATGATCTTATTGAATAGTGTGAAAATTCTACTCCTATTATATATATATATATATATATATATATATTAGTGACTTAATCACAGCTAGCAGGTTAACTTCATAACCTTACATCATTTTACATGTTGCCGAAAAAGACCTATGGCATGTTGGCTTAAGTTTTTTTTTTGTCCTTTATGATTTGGCCTGATCGTCCTTTTCTCTTAAGATATTAGGTAGGTAGCTATTTTTGTCCTGCTCGATTTGACCCATGCCATATATGTTGGCGGTTTCAATTGGATAAAATGACGCCCACAGTTTTTCTTTTTACCAAAATTGGTTTTGTACAGTTTTTGTAAAAATGACGACGTCGGCATACGATTTTCAGCCCACGGTTTTAAAACTAAAACGAGTATGGTTTTCGGTTTTTCTCTAAAACGGTGTCGTATAACAACTCTTTAAATGGTAAAATTTGTGTTTGGTTTATAGTTGGCCTTAATACTTTTTAAAATGACTTCATTTTTAAAACCAATTCCAACAACTTGTTTATTGGTGTGTAACAGCTTGCACTACACTTGTCTAATTTTTGATGGCGCATTTTGTGTTTCTTTAACCGCCCTTGGATCAAATTTTATCTAAGGCTTACATTTATTGAGTGTTGATTTTAATTCAATCCTTGTGAAACCCTTTTCACCCATCAGACCTGTTCATATTTCTCTATAAATAGAACCTATTGGGTCTTCATTTTTTAACCGACAAAAATATTTTTAAGCCAAAGTTTTGCCAAATTTTCTATATAGAGAGAGAGTTTATAGACCAATATTTTCTAAGACAAATCTGTTGTGTATTCTTCAAAAGCCATTGCTGAGTCTCAAAATCTTCTTGTGGATACCAGCTTGGATCTCCGAATTTGTTGATTTTTCCTTTTGAAAAATCTTTTTGAGAGTATCTCTTTTTGTAGTATCTAGTTTATTTATTCAGATATGATTTGTGTATAAAGTTTTCTAATCTTGTTAGTGTTAAAACATAAAAGGAAAATACATTATTTTTTTAAAAGGCTTACACAGATCTGAAATTAAAACAAACTATCTTATTTTTTTTGTTTGTTGATTTTCTGTTTACATATATACTATATGGTTTGGAAACGTTCTTCTGTTAAAAAGATTTGTTTTAAAATCACTTGAGAATATTTTTCTGAAAATAAAGTGAAGATTTCAAGAGGTTTAAAAAGTTCGAACCTAATTTTTAAAGTACTAAAATTTATAGAAATTATCTTGACTGTCCTGATATTCGATTTGAATATTGACGATAGACTGTATGCTTAACTTCATTGTATTTTCAATCATATTTTGTGAATATGATTTCTTGATTGTTTAAGTGATTTTTCAGGATTTGTTTTCATCTCATATCACTCACATATATTCACCCACGTTGTATTCACGTGGACATATTTATTTGTGTAAATATCTGAACAAGTCTAGTGTTCAAGATTTAAAAAGAAAGGAAAGATTTTCAAAACTGGTTTGAAAGTTAATAAGACTTGACTAAAGATGACACAAGACTTCCGAAGATATATAGGAGATATAATATGTTGCATATCAATCGGTGTGTACCATTAAGTGCGGGTGTGTAATCTAGGATAGGACACCACACTCAAAATACTTCACTAGAAAATAACACAATTGGTACTGAGTTAATCTTGAGCTTGAAGAGCATAAGGGAGAAGCTGCGAAGCGTAAAACACAATAGCAAGGAAGGACAGACATAAAGAGAGAGAGCAGAATAAGCAACCAGGAAGGAGTCTTGGTCGTATGGGGTAATCGCTACATCTATTTTCTTTAGTTGTCAAGTTTGTTTATTGTAACTCGTTCTGTTGGTTTCATTATTTTAGTCGAAGTAGATTAGGTAACTCCTAGAGGAGTTCGTCGTTTTTCCCGTGGAAGGGTTTTTGCGACTTAAAATATTTACCTTGTGCTTTACTTTACCAATTTGCTATATCTCGCTTCATACAAAAACGTAGGTTTAATACTAGAAACGCACCTAATTAATTGAATCATATATTATCTGTTTTGACACCTAGTTAACTCAAGATAATAAATAGGAGTATTAATTGACTTGGCAAACTAAAACCTGTTTTAGCTAAATTAGCAATTCAAGTAAAGTTTGAATTGGTCCCCTCTTGAATAACATAGAAAATTTGTAGGTAATTGGAGTTTACTTCAGTAAATTGTTTTACTTCCGCACTATAGTCTATTGTAAGCCGCACGCTCAACCTCCTCACAAGCTTGGCCATAGGACCCTTCCACTTCAGGTATGGCACCATTTTTTTCTTTTTAATCTCCAAGATGGCTTGCGTAACTTCCAGCCGAGAGTCCTCGAGAAGGCCGACCTGATCGAAGAAGTTTCCAAACTTTGGCAAGAGAGATAGTGCCACACATTCGATCCACAGTTCTGTTTGGTCATATTCTCGCTCATAAACTTCCTCCACGCCTCTATATGCAGCCTCATCGTAGGCTATCACTACATTTACCTCGTCTAGGGAGTTGCCTTCTAAGTCCCTCGATGGCGTCATTCCCTTCCTTTTCTTGTCTGTATACGTCCTTAGACTCATCACCTAAATGGAGCTGAGCCTACTGGACGGTGCATTCATCTAGAGATTCTTCGAAGTCACACTCTTCGAGCCACTGCTCTCTCATCGATCATTCGGCCTCTTCATCAAGAGTGTTGGCCATATGGGCTCCATGTGGTGGTAAAGGATTGTTGTTCACATTATTTTGTGGTAGCTCGATCTATCCATTCTTCACATGATGGTCAATTAACCTCCTTAGTGTAAAACATACTTTGGTAGGGTGGTTCACCCTATTGTGAAGTCCACAATAATGAGGTTTCTCCATGTCCTCCTGGGAGAGTTGTGTCGTGTTAATGTTGAACGACCTATAGACTTTATCGCAAACCATGAGATCATACAAGTTTAGAGCTTTTTCCACCGTAAAAGGTTGCTTGGGGGGATCTTCTTCATCTTCTAATATTCTCTCATTGCCTCTTACCCTTCTGCCTCCCCGGTCGCCAGTGCTTTCCTCCTTGTCCCCATAGTCTGCGTAATTAACCCTCGAGGGTATTCCCCTCCCTGAGGCAACCTCTAGACTTAGTAGTAAGTTTGACAAAGCAAGTGGGTTTAGTACGGGTTTAACCGCCAAAGTAATGTTCCTCGCTTATTTAAAGAATGCTGCGAATATCCCTTCTCATGTTTCATTAATCAAATGGAATGTATACTCGGGCAACAAGCCATGTGCGCAAACTTGCAAAAGTTTATCCTCCCATGTCTCGTCTCTCACGTCGAGAGAGCGCTCGCGAAACCTCCAAATATAGGCCATAGCATCCTCCCCTGGCTTTTTATTCTCATGTTTTAGCTGCGTGAGTGTAAACTCATCCTGAGACAAAAACAACTTTTGTACAAACAAAACGTGCAATTCCTCCCCGGAGCCCACACTACCTAGGGCCAGATGGGAGTACCACGTGTAAGCTTTCTGTGTGAAGGACTTTGATAATTCCCTCAACCTTATTTTTTTGTCATTGCAACGGGACCCAGTACGTCCGATAAATCTATTCACGTGCTCCTCTGGGTTTGCTCCTTTCCTCGTGTACTTCTCGAAGATTGGGGGAATATACCCTACTGGGTAGGGTTCGATGTTGTATGCCTCTAGGTATGGAGTCATCATACACTGAAGAACTAAGCTCCCCCTCTGGACACTACTATGAACTTTAGCAGTTCCTTCTTCATTTCTTCTAAGCCGGTCGGTGAAGTACTACTTGGCTGCATTTGTTACTACTACTGAAATTGTCGGAGCGAGTGGTGAACTTTTTTTCGAGCCACCCGTTGTTGCCTGAGTCGCCGATGTCATTCCCCCACCTTGCAGAATTGGCCCCGTCTTCATGGGTGGGACCATGGTAGGGGGCAAACTGCCCAAGGTTGGCCGGGTGGTGGTGAGAGCGCTGTAAAAAGAAGGTGTAGCAACACCCCATGTAATAGTAGGAGCTAGTATAACTGCAGGTGGCGTAGTGAAAGAGCTCACCCCTATGGGAACCCCCATCATTGGCTGGGCTGATGGAGTCTTGATGAACTCTGCAAACAAACTCATCAGTCCGTTCATTTGTGTCAGGCCTATTCCTACTTGCACACCCATCGTTTCCGTCATGCCAAGGATGGACGCACTAGGCTCCGTCCGTGCTACTCTCACTCCATCAAGTGGCGTAGATAGGATTTCCTCCTCCTCATGTTGTATGGCGTCAAAGTCAATGATTCTGGCAGTGTTATCCTCTAGCACCTTTTCAAAAGAGAATACATCCCCAACAGAGTTGCCAAATGTAAGATGTGGGTTCTTGGAATATGGTTAGTATCAAGTGAGGCATAACCCCTTATCAAGATCGGGATCAAGACCATGCCGTATTAAATGTTGACAATGAACACAGTGAAAAAATGATGCCACTTAAGTTGTTTAAAAGGTTTAAGACAATTTAAATGGCTCTGAATGGTTTGTTTTAAAAACTACTTTTTTTACAAAACAAATACTAACACAAGATGTGTCTAAAAAGTTATGAACGAGATATTTCAGTTAGGTGACCAGGTTTTGAAAAACAAAACTAAATAATTTCTAAATTAGCAAGCAATCAGAAAAGGATGAGAGGAAGATTAAACATGCAAGTACACAAGATTTTAACGTGTTAACACCCCACCCAATTGGGGAAACATCCACGGATGTGTAAACACCTCAAAAGAAAAATCAACTAAAATAGAGTAAACATATTACAAGCTATATAACAAACTAAACACACAATCAGACCTAATCTAAGTAAAAAAATTTACCAACTCCATTAGGTAATTTTGTCTTCTCTGAAGACTCTGATGTTGTAGTTGTTCTCCTAGCTTTGTAACTCCTCCTCATTTAGCTTTACGTTGACTCTAAAAGTCAATAATAACTCTATAACACTTCTTTAGTGTTATAATTTGAAAAGTGTAAGTGGTGAAGTGCCTAACACATGCATGCAACACGCACACTCTTATACAAACAAGTTTTCCTACAAATTACAAACATTGTATAATATGAGTTTGGATTTTTGAATCTCAGTTTATTGAAAACGCTACTTCTGATCTTTATTCTTTACCATAGATTGAGTGACAACATTGATTTTCAAAATATCTAAGGTCCTATATGCTTTCTTTTTATTTATATACCCTTTTATTTCACAAAGCGTGAATATGAACTTTGAAAGCACAAAAGTCTCAAGATCTTCAACTAGATAGAAGTCAATTTTTCTCAAAACTTGACATAGAAAAAAATGTTTGTTGGTAACGGGTTTAAAAAACATTTGAGATCAAAATAACCAACAAATAAGAATTTCTTGAAAAAGGAAATCAGCTTAAGCACATCTACGCGATTTATATCACAAATAGATCAGATCTACACTTTTATATGAAGAGAAAATTAGATCCAAACTCATCACACGTTGGACAAGATATTAAAGACCAAAGAGGAATGATTCTTCGACTGGAACAACTATCAAACTCACAAGGTAAATTTTCTGAAGAAAACTTTCTAGGGTTTGGGTACGATTTCTAATTTCTCTCTCTTTCCTTTCTCTCTCTCTCTCTCTCTCTCTCTTTTGTCTCTCAATTCTGAGGTGATCAAAAGAATATAAATGTTATCCCTATGGCAAATATTTATACTGCTAGATGGAAGGGTCTGGAAGATCGAGGCAAAACAATGATTGAGATAGATTCTGGCTTAAACGATGTAAATCTTAGGGCTGAGAACACACCGCATTTAAACGTGCATTCATTGGTCCACTCTGGCATCACAAGGATTGATACAAATACATGAAGGCCATAGATTAACAATGATCGAATGAATAGGATTGATTCTTAAGACTGTGAGTGTAAACCAACAAAAATCTAACAGGTATAACAGCAGCACATGTAAGGCTAAGATTAACAATAAAACACGTGTTTTTGAAGTTCAAACAATTCCAATTTGTACCACACATTTCTCTGCCACTTTCGGATTCTACCAGCCAAAGTTTTTATGAGATAATATAATTTACAAATAGGCCCAAAACATTTTAAAACCATTTTAAATGTTTTAAAAATGTTTATGAATTCCTAAAATTTATTTAAAAAATCCCAAAAATTATTAAAAAATTATTTTAATGGGAATTAATAATCGCACACCTAAATTAATATGAATGCAACATAGAAATGCAACCCTAGGTGAAGTGTTGGTATTATACCTTTGAGACTAATAGAGGAAATATCATGTAGAGTCTGTGGTTTTTACTAAACTAGGGTATGACTCAAATTTTGTCATTATTTCCAAACTAGACAAGCGCCTTTATAATATAGACTCAACTGAGTCAAAGATATAGAGTTCTTCAATCTTCCCCTTTGGAAATATGAGAAAAAATCTCTTTTGAGTCATCGAGGACTCGTATGGATACTAAAAAAAATAAGAAAATCCAATTCTTATACAAAATTCTATCTACATCAATCCTAGAAAAGAAATTTACATTACTCAACTAAATACAGACCAATACCCTAACAATATTCTCATAAAATGAGATACTGATTTCCCAAGAATATGATAATTAAGATCAAGCATTTTTGTTGAAGTAATCAAAATAATGTCGAAGTGGACTCAAAGTTTCTCCCCTATTTTTGTCTCAAATGGATAAAGGGTAGGCACTAATATACATGAACAAATAAGGTAGAAAAAAGATAAATATTTATCATAACATTAATACTAACGAGTCACATCAAGGATCTTCTACCTAAAATAGATATAAGAGGTGTCTTTTATCATTTTTAAACATACGTTCCCTATAACCTCAAAGATCAATTATTAGCATGAATATGACCGGATGGTATTTATGTGAGAGTAATCATTTATTCAAGAAATATCATGCCAGTAGATTTTCGTAAAAACCCAGATCTAATATTATCTAAAGTCTTTGTGAACACAGATCAACTAATTTAAGATCTGTGGGAAAATACATAATTTCCAATTCCTTAGATTCTACTAATTCATGAAGAAAATGATATCGAATCTTAATGTGTTTTGTGCGAGAGTGTTGCACAAGATTTTTGGAAATATTAATTGCACTTTGATTATCACAATAAAAGTGAAACTTATCTTCAATTATGTCATAAAATTTTAACATCTATTTTATCCAAAGTAATTGCGAACAACAACTTTCGGCTGCATTGTACTCAGACAACATACATAATGTCATCAGAACACCCTGCCCAATCAGCATCGGTGTACACAATTATAGTGGTGGAAGTGTCATTAGTGTACTCAGACAACATACACGATGTACGTTTTATTTTTTACTAGATCATCCTAATAAATTATTCCTATATCATAACAAGCTCCCAACGTACTCTTACTGTCATCAGAACACCCTGCCCAATCAGCATCGGTGTACACAATTACAGTGGTGGAAGTGTCATTAGTATACCAAAATCCTAAATTGAGAGTTCCATTAACATATTTAATAATTCTCTTAATGCATGATAAATGAATCTCTTTAGGTGCATTCTGATATCTAGCGCAAACACAAACAACATACATAATGTCAGGGCATGAAGTAGTGAGGTATAGTAAGCTTACTATCATACTACGATAAAGAGTGGGATCGATAGATTTCCTATTTTCATCCTTAGATATTTTTATGGAGGTACTCATACGTGTCCTAGCATCTTTTGCATTTTCTAGGACGAATTTCTTAACAATCTCCAAAGCATATTTGAATTGTGAAATGAATAAACCTTCTGAATTGTGTTTGACTTGAAGTCCTAAAAAGAATTGCAACTCCCCCATAAGATACATTTAAAATTATCAATGAATAACTTTGGAGAAATTTTCAACTTCTGTTAAGGATGTAGATACAAAGATGATATAATCTACGTAGACTTAGGCTATAACAACAGTTTTGTCAAAATGTTTAACAAATAGAGTTGGATCATTAACACCTCTCCTAAAGCCGTTATTTATTAAAAACGTAGACAATCGATCATACCAAGCACGGGGTGCTTATTTTAAACCATATAAGGCCTTTTTTAATCGAAAAATGTGATTCAGATGGTGAGGGTCAATAAACCCTTTTGGTTGTTCTACATAGACTTCCTCAGTTAGAATACCATTAAGGAACGCAGATTTCACATCCATTTGGTAGAGAGTGAATTAGAAATGAAAAGCTATTGCTAAGAGTAAACGAAAAGATTCAAGTTGAGTTACTAGTGTAAATGTTCCCTCAAAATCTATCCCTTCAATCTGAGAGTATCCTTGGGCAACTAATCTAGCCTTATTTCTAATGACCATTCGAGTCTCATCTGTTTATTTTTTAAAACCTAGCGTGTGCGAATACTTTTTTTGTTTTCTGGCTTGGGTACAAGATACCATACGTCACGAACGACAAATTGAAGACGTTCCTCCTACATAGCACTTATCTACAAGGAGTCACTTAGGGCTTCATTTACATTCTTTAGTTCTACAAGAGACACAAAGCATGCATAATGAGCAAAATTACGTAGATGGGATCTCGTACGAACGTGTTCAGTAAGGTTACCAACCACGTTGTCTAAGTGGTGATCTTTAGAAATCCAGTTAGGCACTTCGGGGGTCTCAGGTGGTAAGGGATCATCTATCTCTAGAGAGTCACTGTTTAAAATATTTTCAAACTCATCCATGAGAGTTGGTTCTATGGGTTTACTCTCAACATTAGTGTCACTAACAATCACATTAATGGATTCCATGAGGGTTTTGGTTCGAAGATTATAGGCACGATAGGCTCTACTATTGGGAGAGTAACCTAAGAAGGTGGCTTTATCACCTCTAGTTTCGAATTTGGTCATATTATCTCTGTTCTTACATACGTAACAAGCATTGCCAAAGGTTCTAAAATATTTTAGGCTAGGTTTCTTGTCGTACCACAGTTTGTAAGGAGTCTGTTTGGTATCTTTTCTAAGGTAGACACAGTTTATGATGTGGCAAGCAGTCCTAACAACTTCTACCCAAAAATACTTAGGAAGGCTTTTGGCATGATTCATAGCTCGCGTCATTTCTTGAATAGCCCTATTCTTTCTTTCAGCTATACCATTTTGCAGAGGGGGTTTTAGGAGAGCTAAATTCATGTTGATATCCATTTTAGGTACAATATTCAGTTACTCCTAAGTATTTAAAATATCTACCTCGATCACTATGGATACGATTTACTTGACTATCTTTTTTGTTCTCAATATTTATAAGAATTTATAGAAATTCTTGAAAGGTGTCGGACTCTTGTTTAAGGAAAGCTATCTAAGTAAAGCGGGTAAAATAATAGGCCATCACTAAGATGTAGCTATTGCCACATAGACTAAGTGTTCTAGCATGACCCATTTGAAGAAAATTTTTAAGGTTAAAAACTTGTTTACAAGATTAATAACAAACTGTTATAAGTTGTGTAAACTCCAAATAAACCTTTTGGGCAAAACCCTTTTCGAAAAACACAAGATGTGTTATAAAAGACTTTCCGAATGTATGGTTTGAATTTGAGAGTTGGCTACCTTCTTTTTAATTTTTTAAGAAACATCTACTAAAGTTACCTTGCAGTCCCAATCACAACAACAGTTAAGAACATTAAAAGAAATATACACAAGAATATTTAACATGGTAAAACCCTTAAGCAAGGGAAACATCCATGGTGCCCTCTACAGCACAAAACAAAAATTCACTAGAATAAACCATCAAGTTAAAACACTTAAGCAAACCACAAAGATCCTAACCTAAGTTCAGAATATACCTACTTAAGATTCTCCACTCCAAAGTTAATTTGAATTGGACTGATCTTTTCTTGCTGCTTCTTTGCTTTTTCCTCAATCTCATTCTCTTTGAATTCTGATTCCAGCAACTCTTTCAAAATCCAAGATTCTCATATAGAACCACAGTGTCTAAGTGTTCGTGTGAGATAGTGTTTGTGATGTGCTACTACATGCAAACAAGCAACTCACCCGCTCAAAATTATACAAACAATCCTAACGAATTAGAATAGTTATAAAATGATAGGTTATTTATGAATTCTTATTTTCAAGTCAAGACTTCTTAATCTTTTTATTTATCCACAGATTTCAAGAATACCTTGCTCAGAAGACGGTTCAAGGTCTTAAATAATTTCAGTATTTTGAAATTGTAAACCTCCAATTGAGATCCAAACTAGAGTAGAAGTCTACTTTATTAAAACAGATTCAGACTTAACATGCAGAGGCTGATTCACCATATTTTTACATAAAACTTCTTTTCAGATCTATGGTTATGCTTTAAAACTTTTAACAAACGTTCTTTGCATTCTTTTTATTTTTGTACACACGTATTTCATAAAACATGAAATAGAAAATCAAAAACACAAACAACTCACTAGATCCGAAAATACTTTGAAACTTAAAAGTTTCTATTTCAAAATTTGTTGAAACAGAAAAGATCTAAAATATCAGATCTAAAAAGAGTAAAAGAAAATAAATCGTGTGATGTTCTCTTTTTAGAAAAACTCAGTTTCAATAATGAAACTTAAGTTTCTCTTAGAGATGAGTTCTGAGAAAACAAAGGATTTGAAGAGGTCTTTAAATGAAGAATAAACTCAACACCAAAAACACAAAAACCCTAAAATGTCTAACTCTAAAAAATAGGTTTTCTGGTGTATGGAACATTTAGGGTTTGGTGTTTGGTTTTGGGAGAACTCACTCAAAGGTTGGACTACGAAGAAACTACGATTTCCTCTCTTTTTTTCTCTTTCCTTTCTCTCTCTTCTCCCTTCTCTCTCTTCTCTCTCTACTCTCTATTTTCTATCAAGTCTCACGAAATGGCAAAAGTTTGTAATGGCTGAGACTTGGGTCCTATTTATACTAAACGAAGAAGGATCTAGAACTTCGAACTCAATCCTATGGCTGGGATTGTATATTGACCATTTGACTTAAATCCAACGGTTCATCACAAGCGGTGGTTTAAACGTTTAGTAATTAGTTTAAACTGGGTTACAAGGATTGACTCTTAACGCATGCAGAATGTTAATAAGGTTGATCCAAGGGCTGAGAAGGTATAACAGTTTTGTGTCTTATAGAAAACACAATATAAGTTGTCAGGATGCTAACATGTTTATGCACCAGATTCAATAAAAAATGCATGTTTGAAAATAATTATACAACACACCTTGAATTCTCTAGCTCTTTTGGATTCTACCCAGGCAAACAATCAGTAATTAAAATAACTTTTTCAAATCCAAATTTTACCCATAACCCTTTTAAACCATGTTTTAATTAATTCAAAAATCGATTTAAAATTTGAATTAAATGGATTTAAAAAGTCTTAAAGTGTTGTAAAACCATTAATGCAAATAGGAGATATGATTAATGCAGTGAGTGTGTCCTATTTTTAGTTTTAAGGTAGAAATTACTTCCCTTTATGTTGATCTTGTGAGTTTTGTTGGACAAAATTTCTTCATTGTTCTTTAACCTTTGAGGAGATGGAGTTCTCATAAAATCTAACCCATTTTGTCTAGATATCCAAACTATTTGGAACTCCTATATATGTAGACTCAAGTAAGTCAATATATAGTGTGTTCTCAGTCTCCCACTTTGAATATTAGAAACAAAATTCCCTTGATTATTCAAAACTCATGGGTCAAAATGAAAAATACTATTTATCCTATACAAAAATTTTAACTACCCATTTCCATCCTAGAACCGAAAATAAGATGAAAAAAATACATTACTCAACTATATATAGACCAATACCCTACAAGCTATACAACGGGTATGAAATGCCTGTCACAGAATAAACACTAAATGGCATATTAGTTGAGTTAGAATCAGGAATAGATAGAAAAATCGCTAAGAAATACTCAAGATCTTCTCCCTCAATTTGTCTCAAATATACAAGGGGTATAAATCAAAAAAAGAACAATAGAGATTAATGGAGAGTTATCATGTCTGTAGCTGTGCGCAAATACTAAAATCATATGTTATCTAAAGGTTTAGTAAAGAGATCTGCGAGCTACTTTTGAGTGTTCAGATATTCAATAATGACATCTTTGGATGCGACAAGGTCACAAATAAAGTGATGTCTAATATTAATATGCTTAGTTCGTGAGCGCATTACAAGATTTTTAAAGATATTAGTGGGACTTTTGTTATCACAAAACATGGTTAATTGTTTTTCGGTGAGACCATAATAACTAAGCATTTGTCTAATACATAGTAATTGTGAACAACAACTACCAGCTGCTATATATTCAAATTCGGCACTAGATAATGAAATACAATTATGTTTCTTACACAACCAACCTACAATATTATTGCCTACGTAGTAGCAAGCACCAGAAGTACTTTACTATCGTCAGAACAACCAGACCAATCGGCATCGGTATATCCTATAATAGAAATAGTCATATCGTTTATGTACCAAATACAAAATTTTATAGTACCATTAATATATTCAATAATTATTTTCACACTTAGTAAGTGGGATTCTTTGGGGTTACTTTGATATCGAGCACAGATACACACAGTGAAGGATATGTCGGGTCAAGACGCAGTAAGATACAACAAGCTCCCTATCATACTTCTATAAAGAGTGGGATCAACACTTTTCCCATTATCATCCTTAAAAAGTTTAGTTGAAGTAGTCATGGCGGTTCTAGATGTTTTAGCATTTTCTAAGCTGAATTGTTTAACTAAATCTGCAAAATACTTGGATTGAGAGATAAAAATACCTTCACTACATTGTGTTTATTGGAAATTGATATACCTTAATAGGATTAAGGGTGAGATTTATTGTGTTTATGATTCTAAAATGTAGAGGAATGAATCGTATGTTAAAACCAGTAAGGATCAATGGTTAATTGTTGTTAATATGAATGAAATTCGTATTGGAGATTTGAAACCCGGATAATAGCCAAATCGGGAAAACGTTGGAATTAATGGAAATTGATGATGAATTAAGGTCTATAGGATATTTAGACCCTTTTCTTATATGGAGGATATGTTAATTGTATTTGGGTAAAGGTTTAGATTGAGAATAAAAGATTTAGGGTTCGTCCATGGCTGACAGTGGGCTGAAGAGGGCGAATACTGGAACGATCGATCGATCGACCAAGGGGTTCAATCGATCAATGATGCAGAAATTCTGGCAGTGCCGCCAGTTTTAATTACATGGAAATAATTATTGAGAAAAAGATTTTTGGGCTGATTTTACATGTTGAAAATGGACCAAGTGCAAGTCCGGGTATGTTGGTAATTATAGGTAAATATAATTGGGAAATTTGATGGAGATGAATGTGTGGCACTTTATGGGCGAATATGTGGAAATGAAATTCTGAGATGTAAAAATGGACCGAGTGAGCGAGTCCGGGTATGTTGGTTAAGTGACGCCAAAGTATTAAATTAAATTATTGAGAGAATAAATTAATTTGGAGTCGGAACATAGACTCGAGAAATATTAAGTTATGGGCCAAGTGAGCTAGTCCAGGATTAATGGTTGGGTGGCACCAAGTTATTAAATTAATAGGTATGTTAATTAATTTAATTAGAGTCGGACGATAGACTCGGAGAGGTATTAAATTAAATAGGTGTGTTAATTAATTTAATTAGAGTCGGACGATAGACTTGGGAGGTATTAAATTAATTAGTTGTGTTAATTAATTTAATTAGAGTCAGACGATAGACTCGGGGAGGTATTAAATTAAGTAGGTGTGTTAATTAATTTAATTAGAGTCGGACGATAGACTCGGGAAGGTATTAAATTAATAGGTTTGTTAATTAATTTAATTAGAGTCGGACGATAGACTCGAGGAGGTATTAAATTAATGGGTGTGTTAATTAATTTAATTAGAGTCGGACTATAGACTCGGGAAAGTAATAAGTTAATTGAGATGTGAATTAAATATCTTAGAGTCGGACCATTACTGTGTAATGTATTTATATGAGAGTCGGACCATAGACTCGCGGAACATATTATATTAATTAAGGCGTGAATTAAATATATATGAGTCGGACCATAGACTCGGGGTAACGACAATTTAATAAGTGAGAAAATTTATTTAGTTGAGTCAGGCCTTGGACTCAGGAAATTTCAGGCTAGTGTTACGGGTTGTGAGTACACGGTAAAGCCAGGATTTATTTATATATATATATATATATATATATATATATATATATATATATATACGGTGTAGTGATAGTATATATATATGTGTATATATTATGTGTGCTATTAAATATTAGTGATTAGATATTTACTTAATGTATATACTCTAGTGCAATCAAGGGAGGTTGCGCGATGTGGGTGAATCCCCTAGCTTGAGGAGTAGGGTGAGTATATCCCTAGGTCATAGCGTCCGGTATATGGGTGAGGAGATTATCTCACTTTCAGGGAAGGAATATGACCACCTCCACTTCGTTTATGTTTTAGGCCTGGTTGGTGAGCGATTCCATCATGGGTAACTAGGTTATGTGAGCACACCTAGTGAGATAACACTTTAGAGGGAATCATCCGACGAGGGTATACTCGGAGGGATGGATATACGTATGTTATATATGTTGATGTTTTAGTAAAGGTACGTATATAATGGTATTAAATATTATATACGGGTAATAATACAGTGTGTAATATATTTACTTTATATAACTTATAACACAGTTATATGCTATTAATTAAGGAGGAATTAATTAAGTTCATTTGTGAGATAACTTATAATTTATGAATAATTATACTCGGGTTAGAGCTGTATGGCAAAGTGAGGTTATACCAGGACTAGTTGGACAGGGTAGTACAACTAGGTGGGGGTCAAGGTGACCGTTAGGTGTGCACATTAGTGGAGGGTTGAGAATGTCCACAAGGGAGTGCGACACTAACTTAAACATGAAGCGCATTAATGCATTTTAAACTACTGCAGTTAATTCACTTGCTAAATATTTTCAAAATGTTTTGGGTTCTAACCCTTGCTATAAAATTATTTTTCAAAACTTTTAGTTGTCCAGCCATAGGGACGCCAGGATTGATATTCTATTCCAGGGACACGGAGCTGCAACATATGTGGACGCTATCAGGAGTTCGAATTAGATGCATCGTTCATTCATTCCTAGAGTAGTAATCATTTATTAGTTCCAGTTTTATTTAGGGCTTGTCGCCCAGACTTCTCAGTGCAGTTTTTAGATGTATTTATTCAGGTGTTGGATGTTTGTTTTGGATTTCACTTTGTTGGCCGATGGTTTATTCGACAAATTGTTTAATTTAATTATTCAGTTGAGTTTTATTCAGTTGTGTGAATGGTTTATATTTATTTCCGCATGTACTGTTTTGTTTAATTAAAAAGATAAAATTTGGCACCAGCTTTTTGGAATACTAAGTGGTTAGTAAGTTTTAAAAAGGTTTTCGACAGTGATGCTAAGGATGAACCAACTGGGATTCCTGTTTTAATTTGGTATAGGACTGATCACCCGGTATTTTATTAGGCGGGGTGTCTCAAAACCCTATTTCAATCATTTCCCAGACTTCATCACCCAGGGTTCCTTGAATGAAAGTAGTCATTCGTACTTTCCAGTACGAAAAATTATTTCCATCAAAGAGTGGTGGTCTAGAAAGGTTACCTAACTTCTCAAATTTCTCTTCCATATTCAAAAATTTTTCAGAAAGAAGTTTCGAACACAATTTCTTAAGTTTCAGGATTACAAAAGATGTTCCTTCTCAGATACCAGTTGAAAAAAAGCTTAAGGGTTAAAAATCTCGTGTATAAGATTAATAACAAACTGTTATAAGTTGTGTAAACTCCAAATTAAATTTTTGGGCAAAACTCTTTTCGAAAAACACAAGATGTGTTATAAAAGACTTTCTGAATGTATGGTTTGAATTTGATAGCAGGTTACCTTCTTTCTAATTTTTAAGAAACATCTACTAAAGTTACCATGTAGTCCCAATCACAACAACAGTTAAGAACATTCAAAGAAATAGAAACATGAATTTTAAACGTGGTAAAACCCTTAAACAATGGAAACATCCATGGTGCCCTCTACGGCACAAAACACAAATTCACTAGAATAAAGAATCAAGTTACAACACTTAAGCAAACCACAAAGATCATAACCTAAGTTCAGAATATACCTACTTGAGATTCCCCACTCCAAATGTAATCTGAATTGGACCGATCTTTTCTTGGTGTTTCTTTACTTTTTCCTTGATCTCCTTCTCTTTGAATTCTGATTCCAGCAACTCTTTCAAAATCCAAGATTCTCAGATAGAACCACAATGTTTAAGTGTTCGTGTGAGATAGTGTTTGTGATATGCTACTACATGCAAACATGCTACTGACCCTCTCAAAATTATCTAAACAATCCTAACAAATTACAATAGTTCTAAATTGATAGGTCATTTCTAAATCCGTATTTTCAAGTCAAGACTTCTTGATCTTTTTATTTATCCACAGATCTCAAGAATACCTTGCTCAGAAGACTGTTTAAGGTCTTTAACAATTTCAGTATTTTAAAAATATTTTTTAAATTGTAAACCTCAAATTGAGATCCAAACTAGATTAGAAGTCTACTTTATTAAAACAGATTCAGACTTAACATGCAGAGGCGGATTCAACATATTTTGACATAAAACTGCTTTTTGAGATCTATGGTTATGCTTTAAAACTTTTAACAAACATTCTTTGTGTTCTTTTTATTTTTGTACCAACATATTTCATAAAACATGAAATAGAAAATCAAAAACACAAACAACTCACTAGATCTGAAAATACTTTGAAACTTAAAAGTTTCTATTTCAAAATTTTTGAAACGGAAAAGATTTAAAACACCAGATCTAAAAAGAGTAAAAGAAAATAAATCGTGTGATGTTCTCTTTTTAGAAAAACTCAGTTTCGATACTAAAACTTAAGTTTCTCTTAGAGGTGAGTTCTGAGAGAACCAAGTATTTGAAGAGGTCTTCAAACCAAGAATAAACTCAACACCCAAAACACAGAAACCCTAAAATGTCTAACTCTCAAAAATAGGTTTTCTGGTGTATGGAACGTTTAGGTTTTGGTGTTTGGTTTTAGGATAACTCACTCAGAGGTTGGACTACGGAGAAACTAGGGTTTCTACTCTCTTTTTTTCTCTTTCCTTTCCCTCTCTTATCCCTTCTCTCCCTTCCCTCTATACTCTCTCTTTTCTCTAAAGTCTCACGAAATGGCAAAAGTCTGTAATGACTGAGACTTGGGTCCTATTTATACTAAACGAGGAAGGATCCAGAACTTCGAACTCAATCCCATGGCTGGGATTGTATATTGACCATTTGACTTAAATCCAATGGTTCATCATAAGCAGTGGTTTAAACATTTAGTGATTGGTTTAAACTGGGTTACAAGGATTGACTCTCAACGCATGCAGAACATTGATAAGGTTGATATAAGCTTTATCTTAAGAAGACCTCTAACTATTTCTTGAGAACACAAATTACCAAGTCTATCAAAATTTATGTGACCCAACCTATTATGCCAAATCTCATTGTCATCCATTCTGGCAAGGTTACAAACCTCGTTACTTGGACTAACTGAATAACAGTTATCCGGAGTACGAAGGCCTGTAATAATGCAGTCACCATTTTCATTTAAAATTTTGCAATTATTCATTAAAACTGTAACAGTATGGTTAGAGTCACAAAATTGTAATATACTAAGTAAATTTTCTTTTAGACCTTTTACTTGAACTACATCTTCTAAACTAGGTAACCTTTTTAAATAAAGTGTCCCTTTACTAATGATCTGGGCTGATACCCCATCTCCAAACAAAACTTTACCCCCAGAGAATCTAGTTTTATTTGAAAGTTTTTCATCATCCCTAGTCATGTGTTTAGAACATCCTGAATCTAAATACCATCCAGATGTTGTGTGCTTAGCTTTCAAAGCACTAATCACGATATTACATTTGATCTGGGGTTTTAATTCATCCTTCCTAAACCAAATTGCTCTTGTTTTTAAACATTTGCGCTGATTAGCTCTAATAAGGTAAAATTTGTGAGCATTAGGGTTTTCTTTGAAACATTTTTGTGCAAATTTATTTCTCTCAAATTTACGAGCATTTGGTTTAGGCATGAATCCAGGATTTCCTCTTGTTGATGATCTTTTAGTATTAGATCTTTTCTTCCTATTACGATAGTTAGAGTTCTTATCTGGCTGCCTAGGAAGAATATAGTTATATATGCCTTTCCTAGAATATTTGAAATTATGATAGATAGGTGAACTAAAGACCGATTTATATAGACGTTCAGAAAAACATCCATCAGCAGAATGTCCATAGCTCGTAGGAGACGTATCCTTAGGAAAGCTGTTAAACATGAGTTTGCCTATTGAACTTTAGCTTTATTTATAGGGTGCACAGGTTGGAAAGATGAATTATATTTCCTTATGGGAGGATAAACGTATATATCTTTTCGTTCAACATTAAGCTTAGAGGTATTGTCCTCACCAATGTCTATCATTTGTTGTTTCAAATCAAAGTCATTTTTCAAGGCTTGAAAATCTGGATAGGTTTCAATAGGTCTTTTGCCACCGGACACAGACGTAATAGTTTTAAGATTTTTCATTTGTTTGTTAGTACTGGGGCAAAATCCTATTCCAGTTCTGTAATCAGAAGTGGTTTTACTTTCAACAACAAAGTCTTCAAAATAGTTTGAGTTATTTTCAAATTTTGTAAATTTTTTGAAGACTGTTGATGTCTTTTATTTAGTTTGTTCCAATTCTAACAACGTCCCTTTATATTTCTTTTCCAGAATTTCATTTGATTCAGACAGTTCCTTGATTTTTTGAGCAAAAATATTAGTCTCATTCTCATGACCTAGACATTGAGAGGTGTATTCTTCAACATTCTGTTTGATCATTTAGCTTAGGGCTTGGATAAGGTCCTTGACTACTTTTTCAAGTTTAGTACTCTTCTTGAGGGTTTCGTGTATAGTATGTGAATATTTGGGAAGTTCTCATTGTCGGAGTCACAAAGTGTACATCGTGAAGTATCCCCTAGCAATTCATTTGTAGGACTCACACATACATTTTCATCATCAATAGAACGTTCCCTTTTACTCACACGCACGACATTAGAACAACTAGTAGCATTCTCTAGTAACAAAGCAGATAATCCATTAGGAATAATATCATTCAACATAGCATGGTTAGAGATAGTACTATTAGATTCAGTACTAATTATAGGCTCATCAGTATAAAAGATTTTGGCAAAGAATGACATACTGTCGTCAAAAGAATTGGATGACTCAGGCTGATCCGTTTCTGATTCACTTGAGTTATCCCAGGTCTTACATAAATTGCCCCTATTGTTTTTGTTAGTCTTAGTCAAGTTGAATCTACAATCATTTCCATGTGCCCTAATTTCCCACATCTAATGCACTCGATATTTTTTAGGTATTTTCCAAGTTTTTTTTGGTTATCAGTCTGGTGTTTATCCTGTCTTTTCTCATGAGGCCTATTATTAGAGAACTTTGAATAAGCAGGTTTGCCTTGTCTGTTTGCAACTTTATTTCAAAATTTCAAAATTTTCTTAAATTGTTTGAACATTAAGGCAATGTGATTATCCAAATTGTCTAAATTATAGTCCTCATCAGAGTCTAAATCGATATCAGTCAAATTGAACTCAGGCTGGTTAACTTATAGGAGAAGACAAGATTAGAACTGGACTATTTCTTTTGAGTCTGAGTTAATTTCTTCTTAAACTCTAATTCCATTTCAACTATCCTTAGCTTCCTATTGAGGACTTCAGGTTTTAAGTTTGGATCGTCCATATCCTCAATGGCATAGCGCTTGTTATCAATTTTTTGTGGATGTGACCTTATAATTTTAGAAATAATTTCCTTCCTATCATAGATAATTCCATTAGCATGCTGCTTAGTCATTATGTATGTCAATATAATATAGAAGTCATAAAATGACCTAGTCTCAGTCATGACCAAAGTGTTGTACTGTGGTATTAACATTTGGGCTTTAGCATCTTTAACACGTGTGTCTCCTTCATGTGCAGTCATTAGAGTGTCGCATGCTTCCTTAGAGGTAGTAAAGAAAGATATCCTCTTGAATTCATGTTCAATGATAGACATGAATATGTCATTTTTTACTTTTTTATTATTATTAAGGGAGGTCTGTTTCTCTTCTTTGATGAATTCACTTAGTCGTTTCCTAATCCTCACTGTACTTCCTTCTGCGACTGGTTTAGTAGGAAAAGTGTATCCATTCTCAATAGCATCCCAGACATCGTCTCCTAATATACTTTGGATGAAATCGACCATCCTCACTTTCCAGTAAGGGAAGTTGGTTCCATCAAAGAGTGGGGGTCTGGATAGGTTACCTAATCTCTCAAATTTCTCATCCATTTTTTTGTTTTAAAAAAAGAAAATTTCAGAAACCCAGGATCAAAAATATTTTATAAAACCAAAGCTCTGATACCAATTGAAAAATTAATGCCACTTAAGTTGTTTAAAAGTTTTAAGACAATTTCAATGGCTCTGAACAGTTAGTTTGAAAAACTCCTTCTTTTACAAAACATATACTAGCACAAGATTGAAGAATGCGTTACTAAAGCCGTTTATTGAAAATAAACTATTTAAGTAACTCCTAGTTGTTTTTTGAAGAAACTCTTTTCTTAAATAAAAAAGGATTAATCACAAGACGTGTTTAATAAAACAGTATGTACGGGATCTTATTCAAGATTTGGGCAACAAGTTTAAAAGATAGTTTAAACAAGTTTTAAACATAGCACAACCAAGAATGAGATGAGAAAATGTAGAAGGCTTCTGTTCATAATTTTTTACGTGGTAAAACCTCACCGATTGAGGAAACATCCATGACTCCCTCTACGGAGTAAAATGAAAAATCCACTAAAACAAATATATGAGTTACAAACTATATAACTAACATGCAAACAACTCAGACCTATATAAGTTTAGGAATGTACCCTCTGGTGTCCTTAAACTTCTCTGCAGTTCTGATTGTAGATGTAGTTCTCCCAGTTTGTTAACTTCTGATTTGTTCCAGCACTTTACGTCGACTTATATTCACAAGATCTTATTACCAACACTTTTCGTGTTGTAGGGTGAAGGTGCTTTCTAACACATGCATGCACACACACACACACTTATTAAGTACAAACAGTCCTAACAAATTACAGATACACTATATGCAGTGATCTTTTCTTTTTCTCGTTTCTTACAAAACTTTGAACCCTATTTGACTTTTAAATCATTCCCAGAATCCACGGATACCTTGCTAGGAAGACAGACAAGGTCTTAATCAATCTCAGAATTTAAAACAAAAACTTTTTGAGATTGAAAACCTCCAAGTGAGATTCCAAACTAGGTCAAAGGTTTAGTTTTACAAGAACAAGAAACAGAAAGCATTTATTGTTGATTTCAAGGTAAGAAAACGTTTTAGAGAAAAATAATCAACAATATATTTCTCAAGATGAGAAATAAAGAATGAAACTAAGTGTAATGTAACATGAATAACTGAGATCTGAGATTTCTATGAAATCTGAAGCTAGATCTAAGTACAAGTCTAAGATGGAAATAAGATCTCACGAACACATGGTTACAGCAACAAAAATAACTCAACTCAAACTCTCAAACACTCAAGAACACTCAGGATGGTGTTTTTGCATATGATGTTTTGAAGAAGTGTTTGGGTTAGGTTTTAAGAGGATTAGGACGAATTTAGGGTTTCTAACTTTCTTTCTCTCTGGTTTCTCTCTTCTCTCTTCTCTCTCTACTCTCTATTCTATCAGAAATAATGAAATGGCAAAAGTCTTCGAAGTATGAGGGAAGGGTCCTTTTTATAGTGGGAGGAGAAGGTTCGAGATATCTGATCAAAACCAAGGGCTGAGATCGAGTCAATTTAAATTGACTTGAATCTAAGGGCTCACACAAGGCGGTGCTTAAACGAACGCTGATTGGCTTAAAAAGTTACACGGGGATTCATCAAGGCAACATGCAGACCATTGATAAGAAATGATCCAAGGGTTGATAACACACACGTCTATTGTCTCAGTAAAGAAACACACTTCTAACCAATCAGAGGGCAACAGGTGTTGGCCAGTTAAGGGATATAAAACGCGCGTCCAAACTAATTACAAAGAATACCCTGAAGTCTCTGTCGCTTTTGGATTCTACCCAAGGTAACATTAGGCCATAATACACGACAAATAATATTAAGAGATTGACCCCAAAACTTATAAATCAAGTTTTAATTAATAAAACATGGTTTAAAAATTGTTTAAAAAATCCCAAAAAAATTATTAAAAATCAAACTTAGGGATTTAAACACACTCAACACATGTACACACATAATTATGCAATATGATATGCAAAAAATGAATTCTACTGTGTGTGAGTGTTGGCAATAGGTTCTTGATCAAAGCAAGAAAGATAGATGAATAGGCAATCCAACTTCTGAGGCTCTTTGGTTTCTAGGTAGACATAATTTTGTCACAATTTTCCAAACTAGATGAGCACTTATACAATATAGACTCAAGTGAGTCAAAAGTATAAGGGCTTCAATCTCCCCCTTTGGAAATATGAGACAAAATCTCCTTTGAGTCATCTTGGACTCGTACGTCAACAAAAAAATAAGAAAAACTTAGTCCTATCAAAATTCTATCTACCCAAATCCTATAAATCAAAAAGTACATAACTCAACTAAGTATATTTGAATACCCTATTACAACTGTTGAGAGTAACAATAAGAACCTGCTATAATTCACTAAGATCAAGCTGTTTAGAATATGTAAGAATTGAATAGACTCAAATTTCTCCCCCATTTTGTCTCAAATGGACAAAGGGAAAAACTTGGATAAACAGCAAAAAGATTAGTCAGCATAAACCATACCAATAGATTTACGTAATGAAATGAATCTATTATAATCTAGAGGTTTGGTAAACATATCTGCGAGTTGTAGATCAGAAGGAAGATAATTGATTTCTAATTCCTTAGATTCAACTAATTCGCGTATAAAATGATGTCTTATTTTAATATGCTTTGTTCGCGAGTGTTGAACAGGATTTTTAGAAATATTAATCGCACTTTGATTATCACAATAGAGATGCAATTGTTTTTCTCGAATACCATAATCACTTAGCATTTGTTTAAGCCACAATAATTGAGCACAACAGCTACCAGCGGCTATGTATTCAGATTCAGCTGTTGAGAGTGATGTGCAGTTGTGTTTTTTACTACTCCATCCTACCAAGTTATTACCTATATAATAACATGCTCCTGAAGTGATTTTACTATCATCAGTACACCCAGCCCAGTCAGCATCAGTGTACCCAATTATAGTGCTTGGTGTGTCATTAGTGTACCAAAGTCCTAGATTTAGAGTGCCATTTACATATTTAATGATACGTTTAACAACATTCAAGTGGCTCTCTTTAGTGTTACTTTGATATCTAGCACATACACACACAGCATACATAATATCAGGACGCGAGGCAGTAAGGTATAGTAAAGTGCCTATCATACTACGATACAAAGTAGGATCTACAGATGTTCCATTTTCATCTTTAAAAAGTTTTAGCGTAGTACTCATGGGCGTTTTTAGCATTTTTAGCACTCTCAAGGCCGAATTTCTTAACAATCTCTAAAGCGTACTTAGATTGTGAAACAAATAGTCCTTCTGAATTTTGTTTGACTTGGAGACCTAGGAAGAACTGCAACTCCCCCATAAGGGACATCTGAAATTCCTTACTCATAATTTCAGAAAAGGATTTTACTTTTGAGGAAGAAGTTGATCCAAATATAATATCGTTTACATATACTTGTGCAATAGTAATGTGTTTGTCAAAATGTTTGACAAATAGGGTTGGGTCATTTCCACCTCTTTTGAAACCTTTATCTAAAAGAAAACTGGAAAGACGCTCATATCCAGCTCTAGGAGCCTGTTTAAGGCCATATAAAGCCTTTTTCAGACGAAATACATGATTTGGATATTTAGGGTCAATGAACCCTTTAGGTTGTTCTACATAGGTTTCCTCAGCCAGTATTCCATTAAGGAACGCAGATTTGACATCCATTTGATATAATGTAAAACGCATGTGACAAGCTATAGCGAAAAGCAGACGAACTGATTCTAAACGAGTAACAGGGGCAAAGGTCTCGTTAAAATCAATTCCTTCTATTTGGGAGTATCCTTGAGCAACTAATCTAGCTTTATTTCTAATTATTATCCCATTTTCATCAGTTTTATTTTTGAAAATCAAATGAGTACCAACAACCTTTTTGTGATCAGGACGTGGAAAAAGATACCATACATCATGAATGACAAATTGTAAAAGTTCATCCTGCATAGCAGAAATCCAGTGAGAGTCATTCAATGCCTCATTTACATTCTTTGGTTCCACAAGGGAAACAAAACATGCATAATGTGCATAATTTCTAAGTTGGGATCTTGTACGCACTGGCTCACTAGGGTTGCCAACTATGTTGTTTATGGGATGATCTTTAGAAACCCAGTTAGGTACTTCAGGTGTCTCAATAGGTAATGAATTATCTATTTCAGAAGGGTCATTTTCTAAAATATTTGAAGACTCTTCTTCAATAGGTAATTCACCAGTTTTGCTTTCTACAGTAGTGTCACTAACAATTACATTTATGGATTCCATCATGGTTTTAGTGCAAAGATTATACACACGATAAGCTCTACTGTTAGGCGAGTATCCTAGAAATATGGCTTTATCTCCCCGGCTCTCAAATTTAGATAAGTGTTCCCTATCTTTGCATACATAACAAGTACTGCCAAAGGTTCTAAGATATTTGAGATTAGGCTTTTTATTGTACCAAAGTTCATAAGGGGTTTGTTTGGAATTCTTTCTAAGATAGACCCTATTAATGATGTGACACGCAGTACGAATAAATTCTACCCAAAAATATTTAGGTAAATTCTTGGCATGTAACATGACACGTGCCATCTCTTGCAAGGTACGATTCTTTCTCTAGACGATTCCATTTTGTTGAGGAGTCTTAGGATCACTGAACTCGTGTTTGTAACCATTATAGTCACTGTATTCTACAATACCAGAGTCTTTGAATTCACCACCTCTATCACTACGGATTCAATTTACTTGAGTATCCTTCTCATTTTCAATCCTAAGAAGAACTTTTAGGAACGTTCGAAAAGTGTCAGACTTTTGTTTTAAAAAGGCTACCCAAGTAAATCTGGTGAAGTCATCAACCATAACTAAGATATAACTGTGTCCACAAAGGCTAACAGTTTGGGAAGGACCCATTAGGTCCATATGGATGAGTTCTAAGGGATTAGAGGTGAGAATATCTTTGACTTTCTTATGAGGGGCCTTAACAATTTTACCTTCTTGACAGGAACCACAAACAATATTATGAATGGGTTTAATTTTTGGAATTCCTCTTACTATGTCGTGAGTAGACAATTTACTAAGATTATCGTAATTTATGTGACCCATTCTGTTATGCCATATCTCGTTGTCATCCATTCTGGCAACATTACAAATTTCAGAATTGTTCTTGACAGTGTAGCAGTTGTCAGGAGTTCTGAATCCTGTAATTATGAAATCACCTTTTTCATTTAAAATCTTGCAATTGTTTCTTGAAAAGGTAACAGTATGGTCTGAGTCACAAAATTGCGAAATACTAAGTAATTCGGCCTTTAGACCTTTAACTAGAAGAACATCTTTAAGAATAGGAAGCCCATTTTCTTGGAGAGTTCCTTTGCCTATGATTTGAGATGAAACTCCATCACCAAAAATGACTTTACCACCAGCAAATCTGGTTTTGTTTAAAAGTTTAGATTCATCTCCAGTCATGTGCTTAGAACATCCAGAGTCTAAATACCAACCAGATGATGTGTGTTCAGCTTTTAAAGAAGTAACAACAATATTACACTTCATCTGAGGTAATAGATCATCTTTTCTAATCCAAATTACTCTTGTTTTCATCTTGCGCTTATTAGCTCTCAACTGATAAAATTTGCGAGCATTAGATTTTTGCTGAAAAATTTTTTGCGCATGATTTTGAATTTTGTGAAAGACTTGAGCATTTGATTTAGGAAAGTGCTTAGGATTCCTTCTAGGAAATGTTCTTTTAGGTTTGGTCTTTCTCTTTCTATAGTTAGAGTTTTTATCTGGCTGTCTAGGAAGTATATAATTGTTCCAACTCCTCCTATAATAGTTAAAGTTCTGGTAAGTACGAGGATTATAGATAGGTTTAACAAGTCTCCTAGCATAGCAACAATCGAAAGAGTGACCATATATGTCACAGTAGGATCAATAAAGATTTCTCAATATGGTGGTCTCCTTAGGAAAGTCTCTAAACAAAAGTTTTATAGAGTTTTGAGGCTGAACTCTATTCCTAGGTGTGACAGTCTTGAATGCAGACTCACTCTTCCTAATAGAAGGACAGGCGTATTTAGCCTTAGGTGAACTTTCATGTTTAGAGCAACTTGATTCCCCAATGTTAAAACTTTGATTTTTTGAATCAAACTCAATTTTTAGAGAATGAAAGTCTGGGCATGTTTCAATAGGTATTTTGCCTCCTGACACAAACTTGATAGTTTTAAAAGATTTTGTTTGTGTTTTAAAATTGGGACAAAATCCTATACCAGTTCGATCATCAGAATTGGTTTTAGATTCAGCAACAAATTCATCAAAACAGTTAGAATTATTTTCAAATTTTGTAAATTTTTTGAAAACAGTTGCTGTCTTTTCTTTGGTTTGTTCCAATTGTAACAATGTCCCTTTGTACTTTTTCTCCATAATTTCATTTGTTTCAGTCAAATTTTTCAGTTTTTCATCAAAAACTTTAATTTCACTTTCATGAGTTAGACATTGGGTAGTGTACTTTTCAGCATTCAGTTTAACCATCAGGCTTAGATCTTCCAATTTCTTGGTAAGATCTTTAACAGTCTTTTCTAGTCTAGCTCTTTTCTTGAGAGTTTTAGTGTAAAGTGTGTGAATGTCTGGGTTGTCTTCATTGTCCGAGTCACTAAGTGTGGTGTGTGAAGTGACCCCTAAGGCTTCATTCTTAGAACTTACACACCCATTAACATCGTCATTATCGCATTCCCTTTGACTCACACACCCCGAGGTAGAACATGCAACATTTTCAGTAATCAAAGCACCTAAACCAGTAATAACTACATTCAAAGTATCAGTCATAGAATTATTTGGTTCATCCTAATTAACAAACATAGTCATGTCATCATTATAAATAATCTTGGCAAAGAAAGACATGCAAGGATCAAAAGCATCTGATAACTCAGGTTCCTCATTTTCAGAGTCACTTGAATCATCCCATGTTTTGCAGATGTTAGCTATAGTGTGTATGTTTTGAGTGTTCAAATTAACTCTACAGTCTTGTGCAATGTGCCCCATTTTACCACATCTATAACATTCAGTCTTCTTAAGGTCTCTATTAGGTCTAGCGTGAGAGTCCTTATGATTTTCGTCAATGTTTTTTTCATGAGGTCTGTGACTAGAAGGAGTTGGATAATTTGACTTGCCTTGTTTATTTGCCACTTTGTTTCTAAACTTAATGATTTTCTTGAACTGTTTTGTCATTAAGGCAATCTGATTGTCCAAACTCTCTATATCACAGTCCTCATCAGATTCATCATTGGAAGTATTAAACTCAGGCTTAATCAATTTAGAAGAAAAGCTTAGATTGGAACTAGTTTGTTTCCTATGGGATTGGGTTAATTGTTTCTTAAATTCCAGTTCCATTTCCACAGTTCTTAATTTACTACTGAGTAATTCAGGAGTGAGATTTATATCACACATTTCCTCAATAGCATATCTTTTGTTATCAAACTTCTGTGGTAATGATCTCAGAATTTTAGATACAATTTCTTGTCTATCATAGGTTATCCCATTAGCATGCAGTTTGGTCACAATATCAGTCAGATTCATATAGAAGTCATCAAATGATTCAGTCTTAGACATAATTAAGGAGTTATACTGCTGAATAAGCATTTGTGTTTTAGCAGCCTTAACTCTAGTGTCTCCTTCATGAGCAGTGACTAAGGTGTCCCAAGCTTCCTTAGAAGTAGTACATGATGAGATTCTTTTGAACTCATGTTCATTTATAGACATAAATATAGCATTCTTTCCTTTATTATTATTTCGAGAAACTTGTTTCTCTTCTTGAGTGAACTCACTTAGATCTTTCTTAACCCTCTCATACTTCCTTCGTTGGTTGGTTTAGTAGGAAAAGTATAACCATTTTCAACAATGTCCCAGACATCATCTCCCAAAGTTCCTTGAATGAAAGCAATCATCCTTACTTTCCAGTAAGGAAAATTGGTTCCATCAAAGATTGGAGGTCTGGTCAAGTTACCAAATCTTTCATTTTTCTCGTCCATATTTGATTTTCAGAAAACAATTTCAGAAACACAGGATCTCTTTAAAAGAAGTTTTACCAAGCTCTGATACCAATTGAAAAATGCATTACTAAAGCCGTTTATTGAAAATAAACTATTTAAGTAACTCTGAGTTGTTTTTTGAAGAAACTCTTTTCTTAAATAAAAAAGGATTAATCACAAGACGTGTTTAATAAAACAGTATGTACGAGATCTTATTCAAGATTTGGGCAACAAGTTTAGAAGATAGCTTAAACAAGTTTTAAACACAGCACAACCAAGAATGAGATGAGAAAATGTAGAAGGCTTCTGTTCACAATTTTTTACGTGGTAAAACCTCACCAATTGAGGAAACATCCACGACTCCCTCTACGGAGTAAAATGAAAAATCCACTAAAACAAATATATGAGTTACAAACTATATAACTAACATGCAAACAACTCAGACCTATATAAGTTTAGGAATGTACCCTCTGGTGTCCTTAAACTTCTCTGCAGTTCTGATTGTAGACGTAGTTCTCCCAGTTTGTCAACTTCTGATTTGTTCCAGCACTTTACGTCGACTTATATTCACAAGATCTTATTACCAACACTTTTCGTGTTGTAGGGTGAAGGTTCTTTCTAACACATGCATGCACACACACACACTTATTAAGTACAAACAGTCCTAACAAATTACAGATATACTATATGCTGTGATCTTTTCTTTTTCTCTCTTCTTACAAAACTTTGAACCCTATTTGACCTTTAAATCATTCCTAGAATGCACGGATACCTTGCTAGGAAGACAGACAAGGTCTTAATCAATCTTAGAATTTAAAACAAAAACTTTTTGTGATTGAAAACCTCCAAGTGAGATTCCAAACTAGGTCAAAGGTTTAGTTTTACAAGAAAAAGAAACAGAAAGCATTTATTGTTGATTTCAAGGTAAGAAAACGTTTTAGAGAAAAATAATCAACAATATATTTCTCAAGATGAGAAATAAAGAATTAAACTAAGTGTAATGTAACATGAATAACTGAGATCTGAGATTTCTATGAAATCAGAAAGTAGATCTAAGTAAAAGTCTAAGTTGGAAACAAGATCTCACGAACACAAGGTTACAGCAACAAAAATAACTCAACTCAAACTCTCAAACATTCAAGAACACTCAGGATGGTGTTTTTGGATATGATGTTTTGAAGAAGTGTTTGGGTTAGGTTTTAAGAGGATTTGGACGTAGTTAGGGTTTCTAACTTTCTTTCTCTCTCTGGTTTCTCTCTTCTCTCTTCTCTCTTCTCTCTCTACTCTCTATTCTCTCAGAAATAATGAAATGGCAAAAGTCTTCGAAGTCTGAGGGAAGGGTCCTTTTTATAGTGGGAGGAGAAGGTTCGAGATATCTGATCAAAACCAAGGGCTGAGATCGAGTCAATTTAAATTGACTTGAATCTAAGGGCTCACACAAGGCGGTGCTTAAACGAACGCTGATTGGCTTAAAAAGTTACACGGGGATTCATCAAGGCAACATGCAGACCATTGATAAGAAATGATCCAAGGGCTGATAACACACGCGTCTATTGTCTCAGTAAAGAAACACACTTCTAACCAATCAGAGGGCAACAGGTGTTGGCCAGTTAAGGGATATAAAACGCGGGTCCAAACTAATTACAAAGTATACCCTGAAGTCTCTGCCGCTTTTGGATTCTACCCAAGGTAACATTAGGCCATAATACACAACAAATAATATTAAGAGATTGACCCCAAAACTTATAAATCAAGTTTTAATTAAAAAAACATGGTTTAAAAATTGTTTAAAAAATCCCCAAAAAATTATTAAAAATCAAACTTAGGGATTTAAACAAACTCAACACATGTACACACATAATTATGCAATATCATATGCAAAAAATGAATTCTACTGTGTGTGAGTGTTGGCAATAGGTTCTTGATCAGAGCAAGAAAGAGAGATGAATAGACAATCCAACTTCTGAGGCTCTTTGGTTTCTAGGTAGACACAATTTTGTCACAATTTTCCAAACTAGATGAGCACTTATACAATATAGACTCAAGTGAGTCAAAAGTATAAGGGCTTCAATGTGTATAAAAAGTTATGAACGAGATATTTCAGTTAGGTCACCAAGTTTTGAAAAACAAAACTAGAAAAATTCTAAATCATCACGTAATAAAAAAGGGATGGGAGGACGATTAAACATGCAAGTACACAAGATTTTAACGTTGTAGAACCCCATCCAATTAGGCAAACATCCACGGAGGTGTCTTCACCTCAAAAGAAAATTTCACTAAAATAGAGTAAACAGATTACAATCTATGTAACAAACTGAATAGACAATCAGATCTAATCTAAGTCAAGAATGTTTGCCAACTCCATCAGGTAATTCTGGCTTTTTTGAAGGCTTTGATGTTGTAGTTGTTCTCCCAGCTTTGTAACTCCTCCTCCTTTAGCTTTACGTCGACTCTAAAAGTCAAGAATCTCTCTACCAACACTTCTTTAGTGTTGTAGTGTGAAAAGTGTAGGTGGTGAAGTGCCTAACACATGCTTGCAACACACACACACACACTTATACAGACATGTTTTCCTAAAAATTACAGATATTGTGTAATATGAGTTTGGATTTCTGAATCTCAGTTTATTGAAAATGTTACTTCTGATCCTTGTTCTTTACCACAAATCGAGTGACAACCTTTCTTTTCAAAATAGCCACGGTCATATATTCTTTCTTTTTATTTATATACACTTCTATTTCACAAAACGTGAAATATGAACTTTGAAAGCACAAAAATCTCAAGATCTTCAACTAGATAGAAATCTGTTTTTCTCAAAACTTGAAAAGAAAAAAATAGATTTGTTGGTAACAGGTTTAAAAAAACTTTTGAGATCAAAATAACCAACAAATAAAAATTTCTTGAAAAAAGAAATCAGCTTAAGAAAATCTACGTGATTTATATCAAAAATAGATCATGTCTACACTTTCTATGGAGAGAAAATGATATCCAAACTCGTGAAAACTTGGACAAGAGATTAAAGACCATGTAGGAAGGATTATTCGACTCGAACAACACTCAAACTCACAGGGTAAATTTTCTGAAGAAAATTTTATAAGGTTTGGGTACGATTTCTAATTTCTCTCTCTCTCTCTCTCTCTCTCTCATCTCGTTTTTCTCTCAATTATGAGGTGACCAAAAGATTGTAAACGTTAACCCTATGGAATCTATTTATACTGCTGGATGGAAGGGTGTGGAAGATCGAGGCAAAACAACGGCTAAGATTGATTCTAGCCTAAATGATGTAAATCTTAGGGCTTTGAACACACCGCATTTAAACGTGCATTCATTGGTACACTCAGGCGTCACAAGGATTAATAAAAATACATGCAGGTCGTAGATTAACAACGATCGAATGAACAAGATTGATTCTTAAGACTATGAGTGTAAACAAACACAAATCTAACCGGTATAACATCAACATGTGTAAGGCCAAGATTAACAATAAAATGCGTGTTTTTTATGTTTAAACAATTCCAATTTGTACCACCCATTTATGTGCCTCTTTTCGATTCTACCCAGCCAAAGTTTTTAAGAGATAAAGGAATTTACAAATAGGCCCAAACATTTTAAAACCAAGTTTTAAATTCTTTAAAAATGTTTATAAATTCCTAAAATTTATTTAAAAAATCCCAAAAATTATTTGAAAATAATTTTAATGAGAATTCATACTCACACACCTAAATTAATATGAATGCAAAATAGAAATGAAATCCTAGGTGCACTGTTGGTATTATACCTTTGAGACTAATAGAGGAAATATTAGATAGAGTTTAAGGTTTATGGTAAACTAGGGTATGACTCAAATTTTGTCACTATTTCCAAACTAGACAAGCACCTTCATAATATAGACTCAAGTGAGTTAAAAATAAAGGGTGATTCACACAGGTGAATAAGAGATAAAGGGATTCAATATTCAGACCTGTATTAAATTATATGTTGGCACAATAAATACACAACATGAATAATAAATAGATGGGACCAATAGGTAGCGTCGTCAGAGGGAGAAAGAGAAAGAACTTTAGGCACAATAAAGGCAAGACAGGAAATTGAAGCCCAGTTAATTCTCAATGATATGGGTATTCAATAGATATGGGAAGTTATGTTCTCACAACATCTCTCGTGTATGGGTGAAGTTGGGCAAAAATTCTATGTTAAGAATGCTTTTTCAGATAAATTGTTTATATGTTGTATTTATATGAAGGACAAGTTACTCGAGTGAACTTGTTCGCGTTCAATATGATCAATTGTATTAAATGACTAAGTAACTCCCATTAATGTAAAAGATATTGCATTAAATTCATGGGATCTCATAATTTGGCAGGAAACTGTTTCATTGGCTGGAAGTATGGTGAGCATTAATGAGGGATGTGACATAGCAGCTTGGATTTTACCTTAGGACAACTAACGGGTCGATTTTGGTGAACTAAACATGTCGTCCCAATGATAAAGTCACTTGAGTGCACGGTCCCATCAGTAAGACGAGATGGTGCTCGGCTGGTAGGTAGCTCGAGTGTTTCGCTTTCTGTTTGTTGGATAAGAACTATCTTAAGACCAAGGATGAAAGATTGAGGTAGCTCGAGGAGGTTCCTTCGAGCAGGTGAGAGTTAAGGTGGCTCGGCTGTAGTGGCTCTAGCAACCATATGTACTGAGTGAAGTTTTGCCCAGGTGCGCCAAGAGGGTTGGTAATTGTATCCCCAACATTGCCTTGCTCCCAATCCTCCAAACCATGGCCCTGCAGGGTTCCCTAAGAGGAGGTTGTTCGATAGAGCATGTTAGCTCTCCCATACCCTGCCAGGCATGGTCCCACGTATGTACCAAACAACCTCACTCAACATATAATCATAAGATAAAGTTTATGATACAATTCATTCTATTTCTTATTACAAACTATCGTCACTCAAGTGACTTTGATCTACGAAATTAATCCTTCGAGCCAGGTCTATAGGAGAATCTTCAAGGTAGGTCCTTCGAGCTACCTATACGGAGAATCTTCGAGGTAACTTGCTCGGGTGACCTTCATCCTCCTTCTTCATCTGCTAATCAACACATTAACCAAGTTAATCATACTTTATCGGGGACCCCCCTACACACTTAAGACTACTTTTATAATAAAATATTATTTCTTTTTATCAACATGTGCAGTCTTATAATCTCATGTTCATTATTTCTTTTAGTCCCAATTTCACACACTTTGAAAATTAATTTTCAAGAGTTCTTATTTTATGTTTAAACCAAAATAAAACCTTTTTCTAAACTTGTTTATACACTTAATATCAAAATACTAGAAGTTTATATGCATGAGAAGATGGATTTCAAACCCAAAAATCCTACTACATGGTTTTAACATAATTTTTATCATGGGAAATCATTATACTTGCAAAAATACATTTTTATGGCACAAATACTTTTTTATTTCTTCAATATCAACAAATGTCTATGTTCATAAAATCATCATTTTTACAAGAACATTATTTCATCAATTTCTACCAAAATATGACATTATCTTCAAACATTTTATTCCATAAAATACTAAACAATAAACTTCTAAAAAAATACATCATTTTCAAAAAATGCCAACTTTAATATTTCAATCCTTGAAATATTTACCCATTATTCATTTTTAACAAATCACATTTCCAACATTTTTTTCCCACTAAAATGTTTGTTATTTCTTCACTAGAAAACTCATCATCATTATCATAACAATTCCACTCTTAACATTCAACAACAACAAGACTACAATATACACCAAATAGAGTCTTAAATATAAATAGTAGATTATTCCACCTCAAATGAATCTCTAAATAGTGGAAGGCATGAAAAATCAAATAATCAAACAACCCCTCATCTCCTATGGTGGATTTAAAGGGGTTGTCTAGCTCCACCAAGTTTGCCTCCAAAATAGCCCAGTCAAAACCCTTTTTTTAACAAAGAGGGACAGTACCCCCACACATTTTATTGATTGAAAAACCCTGTAAAATCTCCATGAACACTGATATTTATCGTATGCAAAAAAACCCCAACAAACATCTAATATTCGTAGATCTATATTAATAATGGGAGAAATTCCTATTTTGGTGTCAGTGTAAGTATTAAAGTAAAGAAATCGAATAGCCTACAGACCAATGAGGCAGGAAATGGTGAGTGTGTTTAAGAGATGGAGAAGATAGTAATGGCAGTGGGTTTGGCAGACTAATTTTTGTGAGGCGTCGTTCGAACGACAATGGTCGTCGTTCTAATGGTAAGTGCTTATCATTCGAACAACTCCTTCACGCGATGTCCCTTCATCATTCGAATGATATCTCTTGTCATTTTAATGACCCCTTTCTCGTTATCCTATATTTTTCTCCACTTTTTCCCATAATTCTCCTATAATGACTTTTAACCCCTCCTCAATTATAATAAATACATAGTTTAATAAATTTACTGAGCGGGATATTACGGACTCATTAAAGAATTTATTGGTGTAATATTAGGTTATGGTGGTGTAAGGTGGAACACATAACTCTTTAACATTGTTAATCAAAGAGATTAGGGTTTCCTGCTTTGTTTATGGTTATATGCACACACGCAAGAAAACTTTACTCAGTGAGAAGCTAGCAGCATGACCAAAGGGGAAAAGTTGGGAAATCTTAATTAAAGGAAAGCGGTGAGGAGTAAGGTGTTATCATAGCTGGAAACATCAAAATGACCGATCGACCTTACAGTTCTAAGGTAACTTATGTTTAGCCAGGTATAAAAAGAACCTACATTTATTGCAACTAAGGGGATTTTAACACCCAATGATGTTCAAACGACCACAATGATCAAGTACCTCCTTGAGTAATCACTTGGTCTCCTGGAAAAAGATCCTAGAGAGGAAAACTAAAATGTAATATAGCAGCTCAAGGGCTTAACCAAAACCTTCCCCAATTAGGGGAAAATCGGTAGCCTGCTTGCCCTTTGAATTGTCCTTAGCAAGCTCACTTGATTTAGCAGCAGCCTTGTCTTCCACAAAATAAAAATATCAAATCATCTCATCAAAAGTCAATTGTTCGAGAGGCTGATGCATTTCATACAGGATTGCTCCAATGTCTTCCTTGTATTGTCCTCCTCGTTAGAAGTAGTTTCATCAAAGAAGGTTTCATTCTAAGCAGCATTTAACCCTAGGAGCTCTTACACATCTTCCAAAGTGATAGTAAACTCACTCCATGATGTCAAAAAAGTGTGTGACTTATAGTTCCATTGAGAGATCGATAACATCAAAGCGTTGCTTGGTTTGCTCAAAGTTATGTTACCAATGCATACGGTGCATGATATTACAATATGGGACAAACAGTTGTCATACTATGCATGGCTGTATTTTGTCCATGGTCTTAACCCTTTTCATGATCAACCAGAGGACTCAAATTCCACATTTGAGTAAGGAAAATCCCCACCTTGTATCCTAAATCTGGTTACACTGGCATCGATGATATATACCTAGTTCTCCACCTCATCATTTTCTTCCACCAGTAAGTGTGGAGGTTCCCTAGCAGTTTGATGGTCAGGGTAAACTGTGGCAACGACCTAGAAGCATTCTTCTATACCAAAGATGGGAGCAGAAGGTTCTTTCCCCACTCAACTTAGTAATCAAGGGTTGTGGGAGAAGCCCTCCTAGCATAAAGGGTGGTTTTAGTGATGGGAGCCATTTTAAAAGTAACTTGTCGGCCATTTGACCAGTAACTTCTGGAGTAAAATTGGTGAGAAACAAAGGTAAATGACATATGAAGAGACGATTAGTGTTTTCAAGTAGCAGGACACAAGAAATATAAGTTTTCTCTCTCTAAGAATACTCTGGCTCTATAAATTCTTTGCAGCAGAAGAACAAATGAAGAAGACAATCCCCTTTTATAAGGCGCAAAAGGTGAATTAAAATGAAAAAAAGTGGTACTCACGTGCACGTGGCTATGCTTGACCATGCCGAAATAATTATTACCTTTTGTTGAAACACGCACTGAGGTAGCTCATGTGAAAGCAACACACTGACCCTAGGCTACCACATGTTATCACATGGGAAAATGGAGAAACACATTTTATGCAACAAGGCCCTTCGATGATAATCTCTTTAAGGAAGTTAACCCTTCGCATTCCTTGGGAACTTAATAGGTTTTAGGGGGAATTTGAAAAGACTAATTGATTTCCCAAGAACTAACGTAAAAGTTCAAAATTACTTGAAAAGGTACCCCAACAACTGAGATTATATGGTCAAATGAATAAATACTTCCTCCAATAAAAAATGATTGCTCTAGCATATATTCATAAGCACGTTTTAGTAAATATTAAAATTATTTTTCCTTTTTGAATGAAAGTTCACTCGCATGAAAGGTTTGATCTGAAAAATATTTGCGCAATAAATGGTTATTCAAAATATTTAGTATTTTAGGTTAAAAGTCTCTCAAAAGAGGATGATGACATTTCTTACAGATATTTCTTCATGAATACATAAATGTCTATACGAAGGGGAAAAGTTAGAGGGAGGTTAAATCTAATGGTTTTCCGAACATTAATCAGTCTTACTAAGGTGGATTAAAGGATGATCAAGTATAAAGAGCAGGACCAATATCTACCAGAAGAAACTCATTCGAATGCACTCTTCTAATAAGCAAGGCCCCTCAAAGGCATTCCCACAACAATAAACTTTTTTTGAAGATACTTCAAGAAACATACTTGTAATACCTACTTATCTTATATTTATTCCCACCTATGAAGAACCATATCTGGCAGTACATGGGAGACTCTCATTCTCTGTCAAGTGACCTAATTTAAGGAATCGTATAAGGATTTAGTTTGAAGGATTGACGACAAGGCAATGCCGAGGAACAATTCCAAACTCTTTAGTACATTTGAGAAAAAATCCTTTCAAATAGAATCAAGTTATTATTCTGAAACACCTCTTCCCAAGAGACCTCACTTGAGGGACCTTATCAAAATAGCTCATTAGAAGAACCTTTTTCAAAGGAACATCATCCAACAAACACATATGAAGTAAGGTTGTTCGAGGAACCTTATTTTGAGGAACCTCATTTACTTGACAAGACAACGTGTCATATTGCCACTACTTTATATCTTTATGACGTCATGATTCCTGACACTTTAGAGCTAGAGAAAACGATCACTTGAGTGCATTCATTCCTTGAACTGTTGACCCATATGGAAGAATGTACCATCAACCATCATAAAAGAAGCCTTGTGCCAACTTATCACATCACAATCAATCAGAGAGACATTTTGACAACCTAAATAATGTTCCCTCCCAAACACAATATCTCATCCATTTAATACACCATCTTTTGAATTAAATGTACCCTTGGCATTTAGTGAAGGATCATAACATTTAATGAAAGCAAGGTCACTCGGATAACCTTGCACTCATATACATACTTTCATTAATCATTTGTTGAGGGGCCATAATTTTGATATGTGATTTCTCCATACATGAGATTTTCCTGTGAGTTATTATCATCAAGTTTATCCCTTTGTTATTAGATATTAACCCGTGTTTGTTACTAATCATTGCACTTATTGAGTTGAAGGTTTTCTGCCTTGCCTTTATTGCACCAAAGTGCTTATTCTTTCTCCCTTTAACCAAGTGGATTATTCGTTATATTTATTGTGTTTTACGAGAATTATTGTTTCAAATTCACATTAAACACACCCTGTTGTATTCAGATAATTTATTGCAAGTATTGAAGTTATTTATTTCCAACATAAAGAATTTGTTGTTCTTCGTGCAGTAATTATCATTCTGAAGAGGGTTATGCCTCACTAAATACTAATTTTAATTGTCGAACCCACATCTTATAATAATTTAGGCATTAATTATTAATTATTAATTCTTAATTATCTGATTCCTAATTATCACCACCCTTAATTCAGGTATCATAATAAAAAAAAATTGTGCGAGAATATTTTTTATCATTTGCTCAAATAGCTTAGGCTTACAGAAATTTTTGCATATCCCGTTACCATTCGATTGGAGCCATCACGAAGACCGAATATCCAACATCTCGAACTTTCAAGTATCTCCACACTATGAAGTTTTAATGCTATTAAGTGTTTAAATTTATTCCTAGAATTTATTTTGGGATGTTTATTTTTATTTATATTGAACATGATTTTTTCTTTTGAAAATTGAGGAATTTTTTATGATTAATTTTTTTTCAAAATTTTCCTACCTTATTCAAATGAGAAGGCATTCTCATTCGAACGAGATGTCACTTTCATTAGAAGTGTCATTTGAAGCTTACATCAAATGTTATCGAAAGAGGGCATATTATTTTAGGTAGTTTGAATATCGTTTGAAGTTGGTTCAAATGATATAGCTAGTTCATTCAAACGAGATCGTATTTTGTTCTAGCAAAATTCTATTCTCGTTCGAATGAGCCTCATTTCCATTTGAAAAAGTCATCGCCTCAAAATTTGTGAACATCATATAAATACATGTTTTGTGTTTATTTTTGTTAACACTTTTTACAGAACTGTTTTTGCAAAAGTTCTAAACCTTTTAATTTTAGAGAACCTTTTTGATTTACAAATCACATTTCCAAGATATATTTGAGTGAATCAATTTAAACCCTATAGTTTGTATCCTTGCATACACAACTCTAGTGGAGAGAGTTTGCTTACAGCAGACCATTGTGATTCTCGAGGGGATTATTGCTGAAAATAAAGGGTCATCAGTGGATAACAAGCATGGGAGGTCGCGTGTGGACTGCTCCTCACCGAGCAGTATTCTTTAGAGATATATGAAGGCACTGTGCATTATACTTGTGGCAGTGATTAAGTAGTCTATTAGTCTTGTCAACTTTCTAAAGTGCTAAAAATAAAGGTTTTACCCTAAAGGGGTTTTTCCCTTAAGTTTCCTCTGTCGAATGCATGTTTTACTTTATCTTCTTTATCAACTAGATGCTTGTCTTAGGATAAAAAGATAAAATTTGAATTTTTTTGTGGCTGGACAATTAATTATATAAATAATTCGTTATGATTGAGATAGTGCACTCTCAAGTTGGTATCAGAGCCTGTTTCAAAAAATTATCGTGTGATGTTTTCCACGAAAATATTTTTCTCTTGATATTAAATGTTTTTGAAAATTATTGATCATTGAAAATTTTAATTAATGGAAAATATTAAAATTGAGTGCCAATCTTTGATGGTACGAATTATTAATCTTTATATGAGCAATTGATCATTTTAGGTAGGAAAAAGAGTGATTTGACCAACATCGTGAGAAACTTAAATCCCGTGTATCCCAACTTGAGAGATATCTCGAATGTGCTCAGGAGGTCAAGGTTACTTTAGAGGACAAATCTAAGAAAGTTGGAAAGATTCTCCTCAGTCCTACTTTAGATAATATTAAGAGGCTAGGAATAGGTTATGATGATGTGTCCACTTCTCATGTTGCACCCAAGTCAATTCTCGAGTTTGTGTTAGATCCATATGACCCTCGATCGAACCCACCTAGGAGAGCTTGTCTAAGACATTTTGACAGAGGTAGACGCAAAACCGTGTATGTTTTCTCCCATTGCAATCAAAGAGGTCACCTTAGGGGATTTTGTTTTAAGTTTGGGAGAGTGTCTCATAGGTATCTTCCACGATATGCTACCACACGTGTTCCCAGGTGCACTCCTACACTTATTACTCTGCATGCTCCCTCACATCACATGAGAGATTTTGAGAGTTTTAGAGAGCAAGTAGAGTATTTAGTCAAGAGTTCACAAAATTTGATGAATATTTTTCATGTGATGTCATCTCCTCTGGAGAACTCCTCTGAGCCAAACGATTGAGATTGCGACTTTTTACTAGAATAAGGTGTTTTTATTCTCATATTATATATCCTTATTGCTAGTGTGTATTATCATTGTAATTATACTTTTCATTTTTATATATTCTTCAAAAATCCAAAAAGAGTTTGTTTTTCTTGAAAAATTTTAAAATTACAAAAAGATTTTCGATTTCTTTTAATGTGAAAAGGCAATATAAATTTATTTTTGATAAAAATTTTGAAAATACAAAAAGAGTTTTGTATTTTTTTACACCATATATGTATGAACATTGAAGATGTCCGAGCTATGCATTCGTTCCATATTCATGTGATTATTTTTTAGTGTTTTGAGATGTGACATCTTTTCATTTTTTAGCTTTATAATGTGTGAAGTCATTAAGATATTATATGATGACAACTTGTTATATGTTTGACTCCTTGTCACCTTATTTGAGTATTGCAGCTACTTTTCACTTGTCGATTATAGTGTTTTCATCTCAATCTTACTTTTAAAATGAACCAAATGTGAAATATGATATAATAAAAGTAGTGCATGTAAGAACCATTGTCCGTATTTAAAAAAAATAAAAAATCTTTTATCCGCAATATTTGGTAGGTTTTATGCGATGTAATTGGGCTACGAAAGAAATATTGACTTTGCGTGAAAATCCACCACTAGTAAAAATAAAAGAACCTATGGCACATAAAAACAGAAGTGCCAGGCCATTTTTTAGAACATTTATACTTTGCTACATATGAGCATTAATTTCTTCAAAACTAATCGAGAGAGAAAATTCAATACGTGAGTTTTGAGGGAGTTAAGTCTAAGATCGATGGGTTTGCATGTCCTGTAAAATATCGTAGAGCATTACATGGTTTTGGGAATTATTAGTATGAAAATCACTTACAGTCTTGATTAGTTTATTATGTTACATCAATTTCACTTAAGTTCACCATTTTTTACCCCTAAGGTAAACTTTGAGATCCTTCATTAGTGGTATCTCATGCCTTCTTTCGTTCACATATGTTATGGTTGTCTACGTTTATTAACCTATAAAATATGTTCACACCCATTCATTTAGTTTCCATAATTAAGTTATTTTTGTGTTTCTCCATGGGGTGTTGTATTTGTAAATTTTTATTCTTGAAAAATTGAAAAATTCAGAAAATAGTTTGTGGAGACTTTGAGATTATCATTTCCTTTTATTCATTAATATTTTTGTGTGATGATATATTTTTCTTATTGGTGATGTTCCCTGTTTTCCATGTTTAGTTTCTACTTCTTGTTTATTTCAATCAAACTAAAAGGGGGAGAACAAATTACGGGTAAGTTTGACTTATGGGAGATATTTTATCTTTATGCATGTTGTTTGATATGTCAAATTTAATTCATTAGGCAGTATTTTCTTTGTTTCATGTGTGTAGTTACGTTTGGAAGATCATATTCTCATTACACTCGATGAAGACAAAGTGCCCAACAGAAGACAAAGAAGAAGTGGATATGTCAAGACATCATTTAAGAAGACATCATTATTCTTGTGCCTATCCATTTTAGGGTTTGGGAGGGTATTAGAATATTGTTTTATGTTTTAGGGGATTTCAATTTAATTTGGATTTTGGTTTTATATTTGTACAAGAATAGCCAAAAGGGGGAGATTTGTAAGAGCATATTTTCTGTCATTTCCTCAAATGGCTTAAGCTTACATAGATTTTGTCATATCATGTTACCATTCGACTCGAGCCATCATAAACACCGAAAAGTCAACATCTCCAACTTTCAAGCATCTCCACACTATGAAGGTATATTTATGTTAAGTGTTACCTAGGAAGAATGACTACCTAAAATCATCACCTAGTCTCGCCCCTAGTCTAACAGAATAATGTAGTGGCGTACTAACTAGTCCCACCTAGGAAAATACCCAACTGTACAAGCATACACCCACTAGTCCCACCTAAAAGGTGCCAGTAAATACAAATTCTACTTACTAGTCCCATACTTAGAAAGAAACCTATAAAATAAGTAAAATTACAACTACTCCAAAAAATCCCAACGTTCCTAGGGATTCGAGATATTAACACGAACGGTCTCCATATAAATTATATTTTTATTTCACATTACAATTAATCCCTTATGGAAGGTGCCAACAATAACAAACTCTACTTACTAGTCCGATACCTAGGAAGAAACATACAACACAAGTGAAATTACAACTACTCCCAAAAATTCCAATGTTCCCAGGGTGTCGAGATATTAATACGAACGGTCTCCAAATTAAATTGTATTTTAATTTCACATTACAATCATATGATTAATCCTACATTTTCAATTCCATTCAAATCATGTCCTTGTAAACATGTACTAATCAAATTCTACCAAATGTTCACACAAGTTATCCAATAACATAGTTCTAATACTAGTTATATTTTTAACGATTTAACAAATAAACCCATTCCAACATACGTATTACCAATGTTACATAACAATAATTTTCGTTATCTACATACACATATAAAATCATGATTTACAAGTAAAAACATTATTTCAAGTTCATATTTTAATTACATTATGCATTTCGTCCCACAAATCTACCGTAATCCGAAACATTGATCTAAACATGTTATTATTGTAAGTCTTAAATCATATTTTTAGATTGAACAAAAATTTCCCCAAATTTACTTTTATTTTACCTAATTAATGTTCCTAATTAATTTTAAGAAAATATGTTTAATTACATTTTAGGCAATATCTATGGCATATAACACTTCAGAGGAACAATAGATATATCATGCATAATAAAAAGTCGTCTCGAAAATCTGATTACACGGTTCTGATCCTTTCGCGAAAGTAACAAAAACTCATTCTTGGTTGATCTTGAGAAAACTTGATTTGAACATTCAAAACTTGAGTTGAAACTTCTTTTTAATGGGGTTTAGGTTTTGATTAAGAAACAAAAAGAAATCTTGGGAGGCTATTGTTTTTCAGATGAGTTAAAAATGTTTAAAAAGTCTAAACCCGAGCCTTTTCAATATATAAAAAACAAAAGAGTTTTAAACCAACAAAAAAGCTTAAAAACAAGCCCAACCTCCACTCTACCCCAGTGGGAATCGATTCTCCCCCAGGGTCGAATCGATTCCGCACCTAAGTTGAGCCCAGGTTTACCGATTTAAATTAAAACTTAGAAAATTCGGATTTTTCTCCCGATATGAAATCTGATTAAAACCTTTTTCCTTAGATATCAAAACCAATATTTTTAAATACTAATTATAATTAAGTCCAATAAAAATATATGGTCCAAAATCAGGTGTTATTACATTATCCCCCACTAATAATAGAATTTCATCTTCGAAATTCGGCGAAGAGTAAACGTAAAATGTAAACTCACATAAATAAAATAAGGCTCAGATATGCCTACCCGTAGAACGGCATGATTGGGCGCCCATATACCCAATACCACAGGCACATACCCCACTAACAAAACTACATTATATATCTTAACTATTTATATGAGCATAACTAAGAAATTGATGGTGTATCATGCTCTCTCACGAATCACCACTCAATTCTATCTCCAAAAGCCATCATAATGCCTTTGTCCAGAAATAAAATCGCATTACAATATTGATACTCAAGATACATAACATATGTACTAATGATCTATAGAATAAATATCGTCTCCAAAATCAAATCTTAGGACCCTCACATAAAGATTACTACTTTTAAACTCAATGCCTATAATGTCCTTAACACAAAACTTTCTATCTCCAAGAACCAACACTAACACGTATGATAGACCCAATATCTTATAGAGTACGAATAAACAAAGGGAATGACAGATCGTTAATGCGTAATCTAAATGAACTCATGACCTATGAGACCTAAGACCATGCTCTGATACCAACTGTGAAACCCCGCATATTTTGACATTGAAGGTGGCGAGTCCCGCTACCAAACTATGATGGGCATCATAATTAAAATATCATTCTTAGCATGTGATAGAAATATGAGACATTAAAAACACTTTCCACAATATAGAACCCGAAATTTAATCCAACGAATAAAAACATCCGCAGAAGAAATTCCATCACCCTCCTAACTCCAAAATAAAACTCAACTCCAAAATATAGATTAATACTTAAATTAAATAATCCAACTATAACTTCAAATTAACAATTATAAACAACTGTGTAACCAAATGGCCTAACAAAACCATAAGCAACTATCTCATAAATAAAATGACAGAAAGGAAAATAAACTACTAAAGAAATAAAATAACTCCAGATTCACTCTACATATCTCTAGTTAATCCGATGTAGCTATTCCACCGTCTAAACCTTAAATGTTAGTCAATGTAATGGGTCAGAGCCTACCGCATGAACACAATCTACTCCTCCCAATTAGGATCCGTAAATCCTAATATAATCATCATATGAAATAATATAATAAGGAGTATTTTAAATTAAACGATACAAGAACAGGCGGGGAAAGTAAAATGACACTAACAACCCACGTAAACTAAGCCACCCCGTTACTTAAGTCCAATTATATTATTACAACATTAAATTATAATCATAAATTATTAATTGAATTAATGTGTCGAGTATTATTAACGAGACAACATTATAGCCAATTTACCTTTCTATTGGCTCTTAGCGTGCCAACAATTTTACACACCACACCCATTCCCGTTACTATAGCCAATTTGCCTAATTTCATTATCACTGCACATACTCCTGAGGTTCCATAAACAACACATCACTATAAATAGTTTGCCTAAATTTTGCCAGCCCTGCACATAATCATGAATCCAGGACGCACCCATGTTGCTATAACCACTTAGCCTAGTTATCATTACCCCCGCACATACTCAAATTCATTTTAATACCTGTTTATTATCTTAGGTATTAATTCTTAATTCTTAATTCTTAATTAGCCCCGCCCTTAATTCGGGTATCACAACCAAAAAACATCCCTAGTCCCATACCTAGAGATCACTAAACCATAAGTATTACCTAGTCTATCACCTAGGAAGACTACCTACCCAAAATCATCACCTAGTTTCACACCTAGGCTAACGGAATAACGTAACGGCATACTACCTAGCCCCATCTAGGAAAATACCTAACTGTACAAGCATACACTCACTAATACCACCTAGAAAGTGCCAACAACAATAAAGTCTACTTACCAATCCCATATCTAGAAAGCAACCTATAAAACAAGTGAAATTACAACCACTCCCAAAAATCCCAACGTTCCCTTGGCATCGATATATTAACACGAATAATCTCCACGTAAATTATATTTTAATGTCACATTACAATCCTCTAAATAATCCTACGATTTCAATTCCATTAAAATCACGTACATGTCATCATGTAATAATCAAGTTCTACAAACTAGTCACACATGTTGTCCAATTCCATAATTCTAATAGTAGTGATATTTTAATGATGTTACACATAATCACATTACAACATGCGTATTAACAACGTTACATAACAATAATTTTCATTTTACACATACACATATAAAATCATGATTTACAAGTCAAAACATTATTTCAAGTTCATATTGTAATTATAACATATGAATTGTCCCAAAAATATATCGCAACCCAAAACACTAATCTAAACATGCGATCGTTTCAAGTCTTAAGTCGTATTTTTAAATTGAATAAAAACAACCCCAAATTTACTTTCACTTTCCCTGATTAATCTTCCTAATTAAATTTAAGAAAACATGATTAATTATGGTTTAAGCAATATCTATGACATACAATGCTTAAGGGGAATAATAGATATATTCATGTCTGATAAGAAATTATCTCGAAAAACTAATTACACAGTTGCGATCCTCTCGCAAAAGTAACAAAGACTCATTCTTGGTTGATATGAGAAATCTTGATTTGAACTTTCAAAACTTAAGTTGAAACTTATTTTTAATGGGGTTTAGGTTTTGTAGAAGAGAGAAAATAAATCTTAAGAGGCAACTTTTTTTTAGATGAGTTAAAAGTGTTAGAAAACGTCTAAACCTGGGCCTTTTTAATATAAGAAAAACAAAAGCGTGTGAAACCAAGATAAATACTTAAAAACAAGCCAACCCCCCACTCTGGCCGAATCGATTCGCCCCCAAGACCGAATCGATTCGGCACCTGAGTGGAGCCCAGACCCGTCAATTTCAAATAAAATGAAGATTTTTTTTAATTTTCTCCCAATTTCAATTTCGATTAAAACCTTATTTCTTATATATCAAAACCGACATTTTTAAATACTAAAAATAATTTAGTCCAATAAAATTATATTTTCGATTTTGATTTATAAAAAGATATTTTTATGGTCTAAAATCAAAGGCTTTACACTACTTACCACCAGAAGCTCAAATAAATCACCGATCTAGTGATAATGGATATTTGGGAAAATAAGGTTATTGCTCGACATTGCTTTATCGTTGCAATTAGACCAAAGAACGAGAAGAAAAAATAAAAAGAGGTCACCATCGTGCCGACCAAAGATGGAGCCACACCATCTAAGTGGAAACTAAAGTATGGAAGATCGTGGGTATAAGAGATAAGGGTGGCCCCATGGACAGGGTCATGGAACCATTATAGGAGGTAGTGTTTGATGATTTACACCTAGAGAATAAACTCTTTATCAACAGCTCACTGACCGACCAGGAAAGAGAAGAATTGATTTCTCTTCTGAAGGAAAATCAACATGTAGAAGCCTTATGATATGCTTGAGATAGATCCTAAAGTCATGTTCCATCGACTTCATGTGGACCCAACGAATTCATCAATCGTGCAAAAGGCTTACCTAGAAAAGGGAAGAGCCGTAGAAGTGGAATTGGGAAAATTTCTTGAGTCAAGGACCATTAAAAAAGTTCAATTCCCCATATGCCTATAAAACCCACTAATAGTAAAGAAAAGTGATGGAAAGTAGAAAGTATGCATAGACTTCACCAACCTCAATAAGGTTTTCCCTAGAGACAGTCTTTCTCTATCGAAAATTGCCCAATATTTTGATGCAACAGTTAGCCATGAATGAATGAGTTTTCTAGATGCGTACTCAAGGTACCATTAAATCCATTTGTTCAACTCCGATCAGGACAATACCTTATTTATTATGACTCTTGTCTCGTACTATTATAGAGTCATGCCATTTGGTCTCAAGAAAGCATGAGCTACGTACCAATGGCTGGTCAATCAAATGTTCAAAGAACAACTAGGTAAAATCATGTAAGTCTGCATAAACAATATGCTTGTCAAAATAAAGTATCAAGCTGATCACCTATATGACTTTTCAAAGACATTTGAGGCACCCATATACTACAAATGAAGCTCAATGCACCTAAGTTCTCTTTCAGAATTCAATCTGGGAATTTCCTGGAATATTTAGTTAACCAAAAGGGTAATAAAGACAACCCTAAAAAAATCATGGGAATCAATATTGTTATGCTGCTAAAGACATTTCATGATGTACAACAGATAACATGAATGTTAGTAAATCATAACCATTTCATTTCCAAACATTTTGATAAGTGTTGACTGTTCTTTCAGCTACTGGAGAAATGCTTAACTTGGAATTAGGAATGCTCAAACAAAGTGGACGAACTCAAAACTTACCTAAGCCGATCACCGTTGATCATAATCCTAAACTCGGGGGATTTAGTCTACATATACCTCACGATGTATAATCATCCAGCCAACTTATCCTTGATTTGTAAAAAATAGGGAACGAGGCTCCTATTTACTGTGTAAGAAAGACGTTCCTTGATGCTGAGAAGCACTATCTTCCACTTGAAAAGTTATCCTATTCTCCGTTTATTGCTTCACAAAAAATGAATAATTACTTTGAGGTCTACTTTATCATGGTTATCACCTTTTTCTCGCTTAAGACAGTCCTTGAAAAATTGGGCATATCTAGAAGAATGTCCAAATGATCGATAGAACTTAGAAGGTTCGATATCCACTATCGGCGAAGAACTGCAATAAAGGTCCTAGTATTGGTAGACTTCATTGTCAAATTCATAAGAGAAGAAAGGCCTAATGACAAGGACTTTCACCAATCAAGTGACGAGCCAAGAGTTTAACTCACTCAGGAAGTAAACTATCTTTATAGATGGGGTGTCTAACTCGAGAGGAGCAGGAGTGCATATTGTCCTTGTTTCTCCCGAGAAGACCATGATTGAAAAGGGATTGGACTTGGATTTAAAGCGTCCAATAACGAATTCTATTATGAAGCTCTCATCATCAGGTTACAAAAAGCCTCATCCCTAGGAGCAAGTAATTTTGATGTCTATTGTGACTCAAGGCTGATCTGTCAGCCCTGCTATCTTTGTCTATATAAACCTACGAGAAAACATTTTAGAATTTGGGTCACCGATCTAGAATTGCAAGAATTAGCTTACAAAAATTAAGATGAAATAATACATTAAATTCAAAGTATGTAACACCCATCGGCACTCACATGCCATAAGAACCTCACCCCTCACCTAAGTTCAGTCCTATACGCATATCAAACGAGTCCTAATTATACAGTCTGATGACTACCACTATGAGTTAAATACTTTAATACGCCTATCCTAAGTCTTAAACTGGTGCGGACCATCTATACATATGATCCCAATCCCAAGAATAACCCATACGAAACTACCCACAAGAAATGACAAATCATCCATTATTCATTTACGTATTATTAGGATCATTACCAATTTTCTACATCATTAACCGTACATGTGTTCCCATTTCCCAAAGTGCCCCAATAATACTACCCACAAAATTAGTAGATTCATTTATCATTCTTATACATAGTATTAGGTTAACAACCGATTGTTTACATTCTTAGACTAATTATTTAATCTCAATTAATATATATATATATATATATATATATATATATATATATATATATATATATATATGTGTGTGTGTGTGTGTGTGTATGTATGTATGTCCTTACACATATATGAAACACAAAGGCATATAGCTTTAGTGAGACGTTCATGCTCTATCGATAAGTCTAGAGCAGTCCCTCATTCAAATGGACATCACAAAACACATACAAGTTGGTCGGTCCTTACGTTGTACACCATTGCACGGTCCATACCCCCGACGGTGACAATGGATCCCATCATCAACACCTACGTCCCCGTAAGTGGCGCTGCTACATAGGACCCTAAATGATGACCCACACAACACCTATCCCACCTATGCCAACGCGTTCTCTGATCCCGAGACGTATGCAACCCTAACCGATAGATCATCCATGAAAATGTGTATGTCCACACAAATAAATAAATATATATCTTTAGCATATAATATGTAAAGGTAATTACTCTACAATTACCCCCAAGAAATAATATGGAATTGCCAATTAACATTTCCAATTTAATAATTAATCATCAAAATTATTATAATTTCCCATTTAAATAGTCATATAACTTTTGCACAAAATTGGTCTATGATTTGTTAAGTTATCTCCTTACCTTCTCATTTTATTCCATGAAATTTCATCTTAAAATATCCCAACCTTCCCATTTTATTCCATGAAATATCATCCTCATTCCCAAACTCAGTATAACTAGTTACACCTTAGACACCCATGTTTCCATACCCCGAATTTATTCCCGGTTACCCCAAGGTAAGGTAATGTCCTACGAGTTTCCCAGAAGTCTTCAATATCATTTACGGACACCCTAAATTGATCCATACCCTGACCGATCACTAAGGACACAAAAGGACTAACCTGGACTGAATAGGTGGTTCGAACCAGTTTGCCCCCAGGCCAAATCTGTTCGCCCCATGGTTCTGGTTTCGGAGGGTTATTACGAGTTTTGAAGAATATTTTCAAGTTCCACTACATCATAAGCATCCTATTATTTACCCAAACATCATATATGATACCGAAATGATTTTTCGTCATCAACAAACAATTTTTTTACATAAAAAATATCTCTAAAATGTATCTAAATCTTATGATTACAATTATCTCAAGAATTATAAAATGTGAAATCCTAGTTTCCAAGATTTACCCTTTTCTCATTAAATTGAATCAAGAAACATTATTTCTTATAGATTTACATCAGATTTACGCTACTATAATATAGGATCATAAGATTAATCTCTAAGTCAATCTAATCATCAATTATTTTTTGGGTTCCTCGTCAATTCATCAATTCTCAATTTTCTATTTATTTTAGATTTGGTCCTCTACTTGAACATGATATAACCACATTATATCATATTCAATTTTATATGTTTTAACCTAGAATTTACATAAGATATTACAAACATAAATTAAAAAGTAAATTTAAGTTAATTTAAATAAGAAAATTCTTACCTTGTGATGAAGATTGAAGCTTATCTTCTTGAATCCCCAATTTCCTTATTTACCTTGACCTTGGTATATCCTCTCTATATGCAGGGGTTGTTAAGGTTTCTTCAAATGAGTAAAATGAGTTTCTCAAACGCCCTCTTAACTTATAAAAGACCTTAATCCCGAGTTAAGCTGTAATCCCTATCTTTGGACCCCCGAATGAGCTCGAACTCCCAAATGATTTACTTATACCCCAAGAATAATTTTAGATGTCTAAAACAAATAATGATCCCCAACACATCTCGTAACGCACCCGAATTATTTTTACCTAACTTACACATTTTTATTATGTTTAATCACTAAGTAATCATAAGTTAATTAATATTCAATTTATTTTTCACGAGTGAACCCCATTACCCGATCGAATCAAATAAACATGTAATCATGAATAAGATTTTATTCTCAATTTAAATTTTACCAATTTCATTTAAATCCCACCGATTTAAAATTCTTCAATTTATTTAACAAAATTATGTCCCAATACTTTATTTAGAAAACACGGGTATTAAATTCTTCCCCTTTATAATGGAATTCCGTTCTCGAAATTCGCTGAAGCATAACATGAAAACTTATCCCGCATAAATATCATAAGTTCTACACTCAGGTAAATCCATAGTCATGTCCCATGATATAAAAGAGAAGGCTCATCTAAGACTATCATAATATTATTGGGATTCTCATACATCATGTATGACATGCACACACATATACAAACATCAAATATGGGTAACACCTACACATCCACACTGAACAATGCATACCATGTATATCTATAAAGAAAAAAATAAAATAACCTGTTAACCTTGACTCAATTAATCTAGAAATTTTCCCAATTATTTGTCTAGTGGTGTAAACATTACTAAGTTCTCTCATCAATGAACTCCTCAGTCCCGTTGGCCTTAACTCAAATAATATAATGTCATCTGATGCGTCATACCTCCACACATATAAAATATCGTAACAAAACATCCTAGAATCTAATATCTCTCAATTCGTGACATTTGTCAATTTCGTACGTGGGATGTCTCCCATGCGAAATTTAAACAAGGAACCCTCTTGATACACTACTACATCGCTTAGTCAGTTATTGAGATCTGCCAGTCCAAGACTAAAAGAAAAACATTTTCGCCACCCACATAGATATCAACTTGTGCTAATTTTAACAAAAGGCTCATCACTTCCAAGGAATAGACTAAATACCATTAAATTTGTTGATCTAATAATGCCAAGAACATCATGTTACTTTTTACACATATGATAAGATCTCTTTGGTCCATTATTACGTCTGGTAGATTGCTTTATCACTTATAATCTTCCAAAGACCTAACCATTCCCATAAAGGATACTACCACCCATTTGTTCAATGATGTCGTCATCATTACACCATTGTTTGTGACCATACACATGTTCGTGTAACTAAGACTATCACTAGTCATAAAGTTCTCAAAGTAACCAAATACTTTTACAATACGAATATTTCTCATTTTTCATATCCTCGTGTACAAAAAATAAATTTGTCACCGAATAACCATTGCATTTATTCATCATTTAAATTATGCCAACATTAGCCTCTAGTCTACATTCGCACACCGGGTCAAACATTCTTTGTATACCTAATTCAAGAAATACATCACTAACCAATCCTAAAATCTTCAAATTGTTTGCCTACTCTCGATAAGGCAACACTTCTCAATTCATATGGGACCAGTGGATAAAATCCCATTTCCCGTATAAACTCCCACTATATAGGGTTTATAAACTCCTTTGAACCATCATTGATCTGACACGACTATCTCTAACATTCATATTTTGACACCTTCTTATCCATAAACTTTACTCATTATTAGTACATCTATAATACACATGTCTAAGATTCACAATTCACATCATCCTCATAAAAAATTAATAGATTCATGGCTCCTCATATTCCAAAATCACAAGGTGACCCTTCCCCTTGGTCCAAACACTCGCATATTATTTTCACCAAATTCTCGAACAATTTAACAACATAATTGAATCTTTCTCAATCTAAGTGTAACATCAATTCGAAATTTATTCCCCGCCCCCCCCCCCCCCCCCGAATCTTTCTTCAAAATTCTCACAGTCGCATCATTACACTGCTCTTCTTGAGTATACTAAATTCCATAATGCCATCATATAAGTTTACATTTCCATCCATTTTACCATATTTAGACCATCCTAATTCCCTTAATAGTTCTCACCCCTATAGTAAGCACCATTGTTCAACTAGTCATTCTACCTTTGACCATTAATTATAAACGGTCCCGTAAAAAAATCAACAAAAGCTATATAAGTCACTTGTCGATCCATCCCTAGGATAATATATTACTCTGACATATCTATGAAAATATGTCTACCACAAACCTAAGTCTCCAAATGTCAATCCCTATACCTCTACACACGCAGTAATATAGGTTCCCCTCGACTCACGGATAAAATAATGTAGAATATGACATGAAATCTAAGTCTACCATCCTCGGTGCACTAACAGGATAGTATTAACAATTGATTAATATGCACCAGTACCAAACTAAATATGCATTACATGATCAAGAACAGGGAACATACCATCCAGTGCTTATGCCGGCATTGGTCCTTCTTCATATGCGATGTGATACACATGCCCAAACTATTTTTGCAGCTGTTGTCCCTAAGGTGGGGTGGGTAGCGCTGGTAAGGTTTGCACTGTCACCATTGAATGGGCCGATAACAGCTGACTCTGCCCCTGAGGTCATTGTACCCTCATTGTCCCTCTAGCTCTTATGCCGATCGATTTCCCTAAGGACACTTCCTTTCGAAATATCCCCTCCAATGACAAAAGTAACAATTCCTTTGAAAATAATGCATGTCTAGTTATTGCCCCTGCTGGCCTTTCCCATGCTGCCATTAGCCCTGTTGGCCTCTCTGCTACTCTCCCTGGCCCTGTTATCCATGTTTGTCTTGATCATCGAAACCTCTGAATCTCTTATATTGATTAGTAACTACGGACCCCTAAATTATTGGGACTTGTATGCTTCTCACATTCGTCTTACACTACTAGTTAGATAGCTCAGAGTTGTGACTATTCTCTCCCTTATTTTTTGGAATGCCTTATAATTCTAGAAATGCAGTAAAGAGGCATTGACCATCTGAGTATAGGTGGTGAAACTCGGATTCCCTAGTAACGACTTCCTGATGTGCCAGGCTGTCTCTGACATGAACGTTTCCCTCTTTTTCTCCTCCCTATTTACCTCATCCCCAATAAAATAGGACAATGTGACTTACTTCTCCTCGTACTCAACTACGATGTGGCATTCTTACTTAAGGTCCATGAATTTCCTTCTCATTTCATATTTCATTGTTTGTGGAAAGTATTTCCCCTCAAATTTACCCCAGAACTCATTAATCGATAGGCCATCTCTCTCCTCCAATGTGGTGACAGACTCCCACCACATTAAAGTTGCTCCAACTAGTCGAAATGAGGTTAACATATGCTTCTGAACTGACGTACTCTCCATTATCCTCAAATCAAGTTGAATATTCTTCTTCCACTGACTAGCCATCAAAATGTCAGAACTACCTACAAACTCCCGTAGATAGCCCTTAATGAAGCCCTCCCTAGCTATGTCCCATACTAATCTGGATATCTGCACTAGTAATACCACATAATGCGGTGGTAGCGGCTACTACTTTTGCGGTGGCTGGAAATGTTAAGGCATAGCAACCATCACTGTGGAAACTGCCTAAGTCTTAATAGTGGAAATCTCTACTGGACCAACCACAGGTGGGTCTAGTGGTGGTTGCGGGTTCGACTGCGGCTCTTACAGAGCCCCCTCATCTGTAGTCAGTGCAACGACACGTCATGATCTTCCTCTCCTACCGTTTTCCATCTAAAAGGAAACAAGGTTCATCTTAGTAATGAATCGAAAAGAATACAACGGTTCCTAATCAAAGGGACCTACACATCAAGGGAAATAACACAAAACTAATGAATGCAATACAAATCCTAAAAACACTAGAACCAGGATGCTCTGCTACCAACTATAACAACTGTTATTTTATGTAAAGGTTGGCCAGAAATAATACGTCGAACAATCTATATCATTCTCATCATCAAAACCATAATAATAATAACACCACCACCACCACCAACAACAACAACAACAACAACACCAACAATAATAATAATAATAATAATAATAATAATAATAATAATAATAATAATAATAATAATAATAATAATAATAATAATAATAATAATAATAATAATAATAATAATAATAATAATAATAATAATAATAATAATAATAACACATTAGTATTTTCCTTTTAAAATGACATGCGCAAAACGTTTAAATACCAACTAATGTTAAATGAAATCTGACAAGAATAAAATTATCACAATACTGGATAATAAACTTGGACTTATGCCCATACAATAATCCAAAATGATAAACTAACTGAAATCTAAATAGCAACCTATGATAGAATCAAATGAACTGAGGTAGTTGCTGCGAAAATATGACTGCGAGTCTGATGTCATGTCGGCCATATTGTCTCTATCTATGTAAACCTGGGGGAAAACATTTTATAATTTGGGTCAGTTCCCTGTAGTTGAAAGAATTAACTTACAAAAATTAAGATGCAATAATACAGTTAATTCAAAATATGTACTACCTATTGGAACTCACATGCAATAAGTACCTCACCCCTCACCTAAGTGCAGTCCTATATGCATATCAACCCAAGTCCCAATTATACAATCTACTAACTACCATTATGAGATACTATTTAATACACATTTCACAAGTCTTAAACTGATGCGCACCATCTATACATATGATCCTAATCCCAAGAATAACCCCTACAATACAACCCAGAGGAAATGACATATCATCTATTATGCATTACATATTATTAGGTTCATTACTAATTGTTTACATCATTATCCATACATGTGTTACCATTTTCCAGAGTACCCCAATAATACTACCCACAAAAGTAACATAATCATCTATTATGCATATAAGTATTATTGGGTTCAATACTCATTGTCTGCATCGTTAGATTAATTAATTCATCTAAATTAATTTATAAGACAATATATATATATATATATATCCTTACATATATACGACACATAAAGGAATCTGCCTTCAGTGTCATGTTTGTGCTCTATCGGTAAGTCCAGAGGATACCCTCATCTAAATGGACATGACGAAACACATATAAGTGGAGTGGTCCCTACGCACTACACCATTGCACGGTCAATACCCCTGACGGTGACAATGGATCCAAACATGAGTACCTACATCCTCGTAAGTGGCGCTACTATGTAGGACCCTAAATGATGACCTACACAATGCCTAGCCCATCTGTGTCAATGCGTGCTCCGGTCCCAAGACTTATGAGACCCCAAGTGATAGGATATCCACGAGCATGGGTACGTCCACACAAAAAAAATAAATATCTTTATCACATAACATGTGTAGCTAATTACTCTATAATTACCCTCAAGATATACTATAGAATCGCACAATAATCTTTCCAATTTAATAATTAATCATCTAATTAATTTTATTTTTCCATTTAAATAGTCATCTAACTTTTACATAAATTTGGTCTACAATTTGTTAAGTTATTTCCTAACCTTCCCACTTTATTTTGAGAAATTTGATCCTAATTCCCGCACTCGGTGTAACAAGTCACGCCTTAGACACCCATGTTTGCATACTTTGGATTTTATTCACGGTTTCCCCAAGGTAATGTAAAGTCATATGTGTTTCCTAGAAGTCCTAAATATAAATTAAGAACCCCTTAAATTGATTTGGACCACGTCGATTCACTAAGGCTACAAAAGGACCAACTTGGGCTGAACAGGCCCGAACCGATCAGCCCCATACCCAAACTAGTTTGCCCCTGGTTCATGCCTGGGTGGGCTGTTACAAGTTTTGACAAAAGCTCTCAAGTTCTCTTACATCATAAGCATCCTATTCTTCAGCGAAACATCATATATGATACCTAAAAGATTTCCCATCATCAACAGAAAATTTTTCTACATAAAAAATGTCTATAGAATATATCCAAACCATATGGTTACAATTATCTCAAGAATTATAAAATATGTAAATCCTAGTTTCCCAGATTTACTCTTTTCTCATTAAATTTAATCAAGAAACATTCGTTCTTATGGATTTCCATCAGCTTTACACTACTACAATATTAGATCATAAGATTCATCTCTACGTCAATCTAATCATCAATTATTTTTCGGATTCCTCATCAATTCATCAATTCTCATTTTTCTAACAATTTAAGATTTGGTCCTCTACATGCAAAAGATATAATCTCATTCTATCATAATCAATTTTATATGTTTTAACCTAGAATTTACATGACATATTACAAATATGAATTAAGAAGGGAAGTTAATTTAAGCAAGGAAATTCTTGCCTTATGGTAAAGATTGAGGCTTTTCTTCTTGAATCCCCAATTTCCTTCTCTCCCTGGACCTTGGTATCCCCTCTATATAAATGGGGGATGATAGGGTTTCTATAGATTAGTGAAATGAGTTTCTCAAACTTAACTTATAAAATACCCTAATCCTGAATTTGGCCTTAATTCCTAGTTTTGGGCAGGCAAATGAGACCGAACCCATAATCGGAATGGCCCAATATCTCCCCAAATGATATACCTATACCTGGGGCCCAATTTTAGATGTCTAAAAAAACTAAAAGAGTCCCCAAAATGTCCCTAAACATGCCCAAATTATTATTACCCAACATAACCCTTTTTATTATGTCTAATCACTACATAACCACACGTTAATTAATATTTAATGTATTTTTCACGAGTGAACTCTTTATGCCCAATTGAATCAATTAAACATGTAATCACGAATAATCATTTATTCTCATTTTAAATTTTACCCATTTAATTTAAATCCCACCGATTTAATTTATTCTTGAATCTATTTAATTAAATTATGTCCTAATACTTTATTCCTAAAACACGAGGTATTACAGTCAACTTGGGAAATGCCTTTCATTTTAGCCTATGAGATGAATGCCATTTTCTCTCCAGAAGATGGATTTCCAACAATAAAGACTATAATTTATGACCAATATTTGAATGAAGAAATCATAAGGATCGATCTTGACCTAGCCCATGAATGAAGAAAACAAGTCTTAACCGTGTTAGCTTCTTACCAACAACAGTTAGCCAAGCAATACAACAAAAGATTCAACCTAAGAAGGTTCTAGGTCAGGGATTATATCCTCAGAAAAGTTCTCGATAACACGAAGAAACCTGTAGATGGCAAGTTAAGTTCAAACAGGGAAGGACCATTCAAATCATTAGAGTTGATCTCAAGGGAGCATACTATTTGGAAATAATGGGTTGAAGGGATATTACTAATGTAATGCCCTGACCCGAATTTGGTTAACTATTGGGTCAACCCTCACCGAGTCAAGGAGTTAAAAGGAGAGGGAGAAAGTCCATTTTACTTTATTTAAGAAAATCTTTTTGATTTTCTCCATAATTAAGAACTAAGGTTTTCAGTTTTAACTTGAGAAAAGAAGTGATCACTTTAAGTTATTATTCAATTTACAAGATTTACTTATAAAAATCCAATTTAGTCCACATTGCGAATTAAATAAACCACATGCATCCCTATATTATTACAAGCCATTTCCAATGGCCCGAATAAAATGTTCAAAATCCTAAATTTATCAAATTTTTAAACCATGATTATACAAAAATGACAGAGCACTAGCGGTGTTGGCTTCCCTATGGGGCTTTACCCACGTCCTTTACGATGTCCCTACTCGATGTACCTGGGGTGGGGTGGGGGTTTTAGTATAAAAATCAAGAGTGAGTGAATGTTCAGCAGGATGGGTAATACTAATCTATAGATTTTCTACAAAAATATTATACATATAACATGTATTTTAAATAATTTTCGAAAATGATTTACAATTTAACTAGTATGAACAAAACTACTATGCAATGCACCTGAGCGATGAGTTCATACTCACACTTAACCAATTTCATCACCCTTTATCGGTGTGGAGACAAATTAATAATATTTTATCCTTTTGTCTCATTTATCACATTTCATTAGGTTGTCTTACTTATGCATTTCCAAACACAAGCATTATCAATTCCGTTTTACATTATCTTTTCTCAAAATCTTTCAATATCCACATACTTTAACGGGCTCAACACTGCCGGCTATGCTACCATATGCTTTGGCCAGTGATTTTGGGTCTTTCACTCGAGGGATTTGGGACCTCCTTAATTATCACGGTGTCATAAACGTCAAATTTCATGTGTGTTATTATCTAATGTCCACATTATTCAACCTTTTTACCATTTATCTCGTTCTACGGTTTAAGTCATTCATTCATTTCACCAACATGTTATTTATTCACTTTATCCATTTTCACCAAAAATCCGACCGATAACTATTATACAAAAATCTCCTTTAATGGCTCCGAAAATATTCTCTACAAGCTTTGCTCCACCACTTTCTTCCTTGACATAAGTTGAAAGATGGTAGAAAAGGGCATGGAAATCGTGTAAATTATGGTTTGGAGGTGGTGAAAAGGTTTGGCTATGGAGAAATTCTTGGAAATGAAGATCGGTTTGTGGAACTCTAAGGGGGTAGAGAGAGAGAGAGAGAGAGAGAGAGAGAGAGATAGAGAGAGAGAGAGAGAGAAAGAAAGAGAGAGAAAGATAGAATGTTGGGAATAATGGGGAAGAAGACTCACTCCGTTCTCTCCTCTTCTAACACAAATAACCCCACAAAAAACTATTTAAAAAACTCATCAAAACACCCCCCAAAACATTTCTGCTCAACCAAGCCACCAGACGTTGACACGTCCTCGGATCAAGGGTCCAAATGGTGGCAGCACACAAAGCTATCTCGATTGTTAAAATTTTTGAACAGTTTGTTCGAACGAGATTAGGACCTCGTTCGAATGAGATTTCTATCTTGTTAGATCAGCCTTTGAATGACGTTCTAATGAGGTTAACGTCTTCAGGCAGAGATAGTTCGTTAGATCCTCATTATAAACCTACTTTGAACGAGATGGGCTTCTCATTTGAACCAATAACATTCTCATTCGAACGAGATGGACTCCTCATTCGAACGATCTCCAGTTTTATTTGAACTACAAATTATTACTAAAATCCATATTTCTCCCAATAACTTCCACAATTAACATCAAGGCCAAAAGACTAATTAAAGCAGAGATAAAAGACCGTATATAATCCAAATCCCAAAAATTTCACGTGATTGCAATTTACGTGGGGAAATAATTAAATATCGAGAGCGAGCATTACATTATCCCTTCCTTACGAGATTTCATCCATGAAATAAGAATAACCGACTCAGGGAAGAGTTCTGGGTGCTTCTCCTGCATCTTTCACTAGCGTTCCCAAGTTGCACCTTCAACGCCTTGAAAATCCCAAAGGACCCTATCTAACAGAATAATCACATTGCGTAGAAATCTCCCCTCGGGATTTAGAATGAATATGGGTCACATGGACATCTTCCTTTAACTCGATGAGGTTCCATTAGATGACATAATGGGTATCGTGAAGATACTTCTTAACATAGATATATGTAGCACGTTATGCACTTGGGACAACTATAGAGGCAGTGCCAAGAAATATGATACATCCCCAATTCGCTCCAGGATCTCAAAAGGTTGATATATCGTGGGGTCAGTTTCCCCTTTAACCCGAATCATTAACTACGGATTCTTACTCTAACCTTTAGCATCACATGGTAATCTATCCAAAACTCCAGGGGCGCTCAATGATTATCAACATAATTGTTTTATTGGCTTTACACCATCATGATTCTCTGCCAAATTACCTAAACCTTCATAGTAATCTCTTGGATTAATTCTGAATTAGTGAGATACTTCTCACGCACCTCAGCCAACAAACTAAAGAATGAGATGGCTTCCTAATATGCCCAAAGTCCACCTTCATACTCAGAGACACTAACCTCAGCCTGACTCACAATCGAGGTGGTAGCAGCTTATAATAACCCTCAGTAATATAGTCTCTCATAGGGTCGGCCCTGGCTGACCTTGCATTAACCAAATACATCAACCTCGGCTGGGCATCGGCTCAGGTCCGCAAGGCTTGTACCTAGGTTCAAACATCCATCAACAATAATGTCGGCCTCGGCCGATGCTATAATTTATCATCTGAAGCAAACAGAGCCTCGCAGACTCAATCATCAATCACCAAAGACAACATCGGCCCTAGCCGATGTTACAACTTCCTCGTATCTAACCTCAGTTGGCGTCTTAAACGAGGTCATCATGTATGTTGGTCTCGAAAATGGAAGGGGTCGGACATCACCAACCTCGTACTCATCCAGGACGAGGTTGTCACCAAACGAAGATAGTCGAGCATTTGTAAGTACATGTATAGCTTGGAACATGTGGACAAATTTGTTATAACTGAATCATTCCCTCCACATGAGGGAATATTGAGGTCATCATTATTTAGTTAGGATCATCTAGGTGTCATCCTTAAACTGGTTGGATCTTTATTCATATTCTCATTGAATACTTGGGGGGTACATTACACCCACTAAACACTATATATAGAGGTCATCCTCTACCATGTAAAGGGATTCATAATTGCAACCCGAGTTGAAACTATGTCATTTTACACAGTAGAGAGAGAAATCCTGAGATATTGTATCCATGGCAATTAGTTCCTTCATTCAGTGATATTACTCACACACTCACAGTAGACGTAGGTCAGATTAGCTGAACCACTTATATTAAAGTGTTCATCCTCTTCTCCTCACCTCCTTCTACATATACACTTATATTCTCCTGTGTTGCCATTGTTATCACTTGCTTGAGATTCAAAACACCTTATCTAGTGGTGCTATTTCGAGCATCATCATTTTCATGAAGTTCGTGGGAACGAGAAGATTCATATTCTCCTTTTTGTAGCTTAACCTCACCAGAGACTCTGGTGGTGAACTAGGCCTCACCCTTCGTGTGAAGCTGTTTTACCATTGAAAGAGGTCCTTTAAGGTATTTAATCTCTCTAATAATTTCATCGCAAGATCTTTAGCCCTAACATATGGTACCGGAGTTACCACCACATCCTCCACCATCTGGTGTTGGAGACCCAGTTCCATCCAAGCACCACCCCAGTCCGAGATGGCTGAGGTGGCAGCGGCCTTGAGGTCGTTGGCTACAACACAACAAGAAATGAAGGAGAAATTTGCCCAACTAATCCAAAATATGATGAGCCCACCTGGGATCTCATAGAAAATTATTACTCTGGTAGTTGTTCAACCACATCTAGAGGCCAGGGGACCACCCCGGGCACCAAGAAAGGACTAACCTACTCCTCAACGAAGGAAGGACGTTGTTGACCCTAGAGGTTTGCATCTAGGAAGGTAAGAAAACCCTTGCCCTGAGGATAGGTACGATGATATCGAAGCAGATGATGCTCCAGCAAAATGTTGGGATCCATATGAGGTTTCAAACAACACAGTATGTCCTTTACAGGAGAGTCGAGGTTGGTGAGGCCCAGCTAAGAGGATCGACTTTTGATCGCTTGAGTAGAGGGTCGGACTTTGAAAGGCTCGGTCCAATTAATGATCTGAGGTAGAGGTTTTCCAGGTCAAGAAGAGCATCTAGCTCACAGAGGGGAGATGGTGAACACCGGCCTCTTCATGTCCAACTCCTACATGGTCGAGACTGTGGCCAGGAGGTTAACAGCCGACGTTGTGCTGCAGCCGGGGAACCCTCACTCCACCCCTTGGAGATGGTTGGGGACAACCTTGGCCAAGGAGACGTTGATAAACCATGGAATGACTCCATCCAACGTCTCGAAGATAAGATAGGGAACCTCATAAAAAACCGAGACCCACTACAAAGAGGGTTTTCAGAGGGATCCCCATTTATGGAAAGAATTGTGAACTTCCCAATCCTTGCCAAATTCAAACCACCAACGGTCTCTCCCAAGTATGATGGAAGTACCAAACCTATACATCACATTGAGATGTATCAGTCTGCATCAGACATCTATTCAATTCCTAATGAGATGAGGTGTCGAACTTTCTTAAGCACTTTAACGGGAGCTGCCCATATTTGGTTTACTTCTCTTCCGAAGAATTGCATTGAGAACATTAAAATCTTGGTTGAAAGGTTTATTCATAGCTTCTGTTTTAGGGTAAGACCTCAAAAGAAGACCACTCAGCTACTGTACGTCAAGCAGGGAAAGAATGAGAGCCTAAGAGACTGCATTGAAAGATTTAACAAGGAGAAACTAGAAGTGGAAGATTACGAAGAGAATATAACTATAACAGCTCTTATAGGAGGAATGAAGAAAGGGAAATTATTGTGTAAGCTTGCTGAAGACCCTCCAAAATCCATGGTTGAGCTGTTAGCAACAACTGGTAGAGTTATGAATGCTGAAGAAGCAATGGCCGCAAAGTATGAGGATGAGAACGGAAGTAGCAGTGGAAAATTCCAAAGGAAGAAAGACGAAAAAAAGAGGTCCGCAGATGACAAGTTTTCACACTACACTCCTCTAACTGTGAGATGCGAGCACATCCTCAATGAGATAAAAATGACCATTCCCTGAGATGGCCGAAGAAGCTGAAGGCTCCTCTGCATAAGAGGAACAAGAATCTATGGTGCGAGTTCCACCAAGACCACGGTCATCTGACTGACAAGTACTTTGCCTTGAAGGATGATATTGAGAAGATTTTGAAGTATGGAAAGCTCAGGAAATATGTCTATGGTAGAGCTTATAAGGGTGGCATATACGACCCTAAAAAGAAGAGAAATGACAGATGTTGGGAAGATGCCCAACCAGAAAAGCTGAGGACTCAGATGATGAGGATGAGGATGACCCTGACCTCCCACTAAAATACGACAACACCCCTGTGAAGAGGGTTGGCATGATCTACTTTGGTGCTAACACCATCTGTGGAGGACTAGAATGGGGTGGCTCAGAGGTAGCCGACCGCAAAGCTCATGTGGAAGAGGTTAAGTCAGTAACCAAAGTAGAGGTTGTGAACCTGGCATCTTCAGAGGCTAAATATAAGAGAAAGAAGGTAGATACGGATAGTCTTATAGTTGGGTTCTCCCGACTTGATTTCAAAGTTATACTAGCTCCACATGATGACCCTTTGGTAATCACTACAAGAGTGCATGGATGTGAGGTGCAAAGAATCCTTGTGGATGGAGGATGTTCAACAGATGTAATGTTCTAGCCTTATTTTAAAAGTATAAGCCTCAACAGAGCTAGACTCATACCCTATCATCATCTGTTGATTGGATTCAGTGGTGAAAAGGTCCATCCATTGGGCATGTATGAGATAGATGTACAAATGGGAGATAAATGGCCTAAGACGTTGACCCGAAAGATCAATTTTTTTGCGATGGATGAAAAGATCTTCTCAGCCTACAACCTCATCATAGGACGAGTAGCCCTCAAGGAATTTGAGGTCGTGCCTTCAACGGTGCACCAAATGCTAAAATTCCCGACCCTCTATGGGGTAGGGGAAGTGCAGGGTGACCAAACATCAGCACGTGAATGCTACTTTAACTCTGCGAAATAAAGAGAGGCTCATAAGAGGGCAAAAACCACGTACAACATTGACACACTTGATACTAGGGATGAGACAAAGGTCAAGAAGGGAGAGGCTGCAGAAGAGGTAGAATTAATCATCCTCAATGAGGATGAGCTGTAAAAAATTGTCCAAATATGCAAAGCCCTAAAACCTAAGATCACGGAAGAGCTGGTGAAACTACTGAGGAAAAGGAAGAGTGTCTTTGCCTAGAGCCATGCAAACATGGCGGGTATTGACCCTGAAGTTATTTGCCACAAACTTAATGTTTTAGAAGACGCTAATCCCATCAAACAAAGAAGAAGGTTTTACTCAAGGGAAAAGTATGATGTCATCAGGGAAGAGGTCAGAAAGCTTGAAGAGCCCAAGTTCATCAGAGAAGTCATATACCCCGAGTGGTTGTCTAACGTAGTCATGGTGCCAAAATTTAACGAGAAATGGAGGATGTGCATAGATTTCACTGATTTGAACAAGTCTTGTCCAAAAGACAGCTTCCCCCTACCAAGAATTGATCAGATGGTGGATGACACAGTAGGGCATGATCTCATGAGCTTCATGGATGCCTATTCCGAATATAAGAAAATTTTTATGGACTCAAAAGACTCATAGAAGACAGCGTTCATAACCGACAAGGGGACCTATTGCTACAAGGTCATGCCCTTGGGTTGAAGAATACAGGGTCCACTTATCAACGTCTTGTAAATAAGATGTTCGAGAGTCATATTGGAAAGAACATGGAGGTATATGTGGATGGCATGTTGACGAATAGCTTGAAGGTCGACACTCATGTGGTCGACCGGGAGAGGACTTTTGACACCATGGATTTATACAAGATGAAGCTCAACCCTGCCAAGTGTGTCTGGAGTAGGATCAGGAAAATTTCTTAGATTCATCATCAATCAAAAGGGGACTAGAGGCCAATCCTGAGAAGATCATGGCTCTGCTTGAAATGAAGACACCAACAACTATTAAAGAAATTCAGAGGCTAACCAGAAGAGTTGCAACACTTAACAGGTTTATCTCAAGAGCTATGGACAAGTGTCTTCCTTTTTTCAAAGTGCTTAGAAAGGCCTTCGAATGGGATGAGGAATGAGACAAAGCTTTTAGAGAGCTAAAGTCCTACCTCGGGTCTCTTCTGCTCCTATCTCGACCCAACCCGGGGGAGAAGTTATATGTATATCTAGTTGTTTTAGAATTAGCCATTAGTGAATCCATAGTATGAGAAGACTATGGGGTGCAGAGGCCAGTATACTTTAATAGTAAGGCCCTTGAAGGGTCTAAACAGAACTACCCTTAAATGGAAAAGTTAGCCTACGTACGAATACACTCTTCCAGGAAGATGAAGCCATACTTCCAAGCCCACTCTATGGTTGTCCTCACTGATTCCCCACTAAGACAGGTCCTCTATTAGACCGAGAAGTCAGGCATATTATGCCTTGGGCCATCGAGTTGGGGAGTATGACATTATTTATCAACCCAGGGTTGCCATCAAGGGGAAGGATTTTGTAGACTTTATAGTATAGTTCAATTGGGAAGAGGTTGAGATTACAAATAAACAAGACAATAACATCTTTCGCAGTCCGTACGAGGTGTGGTCAAGCAAGTTCGAAAAAAGCACAGCTGATAATGAGTAAGACAAGTACCTCTTCAAGCAAGGAATCATGTCAGAGGGGAACTTCTCTTGAAATGAAGATGTTTGGAACCTCTTTGTTGATGGGTCTTCTTGTGAGAGCGGAAGCAGAGTGGGGCTGATAGGGTCAGCATCGAATGGTACCGACGTTGAATATGCGTTGAGGTTCAACTTCAAGGATTTAAATAATGAGTCAGAGTATAAAGCATTGATATCGGGGATCTCCTTGGAAAAAGCCTTAGTATTGGCCGACTCCTAGTCTATAGTGACTCGAGGTTAGTTGTCAACCAAGTTCTTGGGGTGTATGAGGCCAAAGATGAAAGGATGTCCAAGTACCTGAAGAGGGTGAGGACGACGCTAGAAGACTTCAAAGAGGTAAAGATGAAGAGGATACCTTGACAAGACAACAATTGAGCCGATGCACTCGCTGGGTTGGCCTCAGTAATGAGGACAAATATAAGAAGAACGAGAACAGTTGAAATCCTTCCCCAGCCAACCATCAAAGAAGAAGAGGTTGCCAGAACTTGCCTCAATCTGAATATGGGAGCCTCATGTTAGGACCCAATCATCAGATACATCAGATAGGGAGATCTTCCAGAGTCAAAATTAGAAAAGAGAACGTTGAGGTTCAGGGCCGCTAATTTCTCAATTGTAGAAGATGTCTTGTATAAGAAGGGATCACTACTCCCTCTCCTTAGATGTGTACACCCTTTAGAGGTTCCTCTTGTCTTGAAAGATGTATATGAGTTCAAGTAACAAATGAGGGAGGCCTCTAGCTAAGAGGATAATTACTTAGGGGTTCTGGTGGCCGACCTTGGCCAAAGATGCAGCTGCTTATGTGAAGAGATGCGATAAGTGTCAGAGATTGTCCACCATCCCTCACCAACCTCATCATCCTATGACACCAATTAGCTCACCTTGGCGATTTGCAGTTTAGGGCATTGACTTAGTATGGCCATTTCCAAGAGCTGCAAACAACTATCGATTCTTAGTGGTGGCAATTGATTACTTCTCTAAGTGGGTAGAGGCTGAGTTGATGATCACGATTACGGAATAGAAGACCTTCCAGTTCATCTGGAAGAACATCATATGAAGATATGTCCTTCCAAATACCCTTATCTCAGATAGAGAAACCTAGTTCAGGAACTCTTCCTTAGAAAAATATTATGAAAGAGCGGGGATCAAGCAATTCTTCTCCTCTCCTGGACGACCCCAAGAAAATGGACAGACTGAGGTCATGAACCGAACAATCCTTGACGGGATAAAGAAAAGATTAGAGGAGGCAAAAGGGAGATGGACAGAGGAGGTATACACTGCGTTATGGGCCTACATGACGACCGCAAGGACACCAACGGGAAAGACTCCATTCATGCTAGCATATGGTTCAGAAGTTGTCATCCCTACAGAAGTAGGACTCCCCACCCACAGAGTTCAGACCTACAATCCTCATAAGAATGGGGAAGAGAGAAGACTTGACTTGGATCTGATTGAAGAGAGAAGGGAAGATGCAGAGATCAGACAGGCAGCCTACCAGTAGAGAACAATAAAGTTCTACAACCAAAGGGTGAAATTAAGACATATAGCTGTGGGAGACCTAGTCCTGAAGAAGACGTTGCAAAAGGCAAATAATATCCACCCTAACTGGCATGGTCCTTACAGAGTAGTCGATGAGGTTGTGCCTGGTACTTATCGTCTAGAAAATATCGAAGGGGAACCTTTTTCTAACCCTTGGAATGCTGACCACTTGAAGAAATATTACATATGATGTTGCAGTTATTTCTTTGTAATACATGTATCATCTTATAAAGAGGATATTAATTGAAATTAGAGATTCTGGTGTTGTAACGACATTTTTGTCCATTATCAATTTGTTATGTCGTACGCCGTTACACCGTTGAAGAAATTCAAGATTCATACAGTCATCAACGAATCCGAATATCAAAAGAAGAAGAGGAATCAAAGTCTGACAGGCCAGACCGGTTCACCCAGAGAAAATGAACCGATCCGACCATGGACCGGTCCTCCCCTTTACCGGACCGGTCTGCCTGCTGAAAAGCTAGTACACCCCGGACCACAAACGAACTGAAGAAGCCAAAAATAAAAAGAATCGGTCCGCCTACCCGGATCGATCCGCCTCAGACCCGGACCGGTCCGCCTGGGATAAACTTCAACAGATCGTGTTCAGATTTTTAAGGCCCAAGTCTTCTTATTTAATTCCACTACGGGGAGTTGGTTTGATATAATTATTTACACAGTTTTTAGATTTCAAAAACATAAAAGTCTGCACTTTTATGAGTTTCAAAACTCATGGTTTGATTCACACAACTGCTCATACATTTGTGAATCACTTTTAGTAACCCAAGAACACAAACAGTTGTTATTCAACCCTTGTGGAGAAGACCGTTCTTCTTCTTCTTTATTGCAACCCTCCTGGAAAGGGATATTTCCAGCCGCCGATTACAGAATCCGATACCTGAGGGTAATTCTTAGTCACTTGTATTTTCATTGTAATCCGAAATTGTAAAGTTACAATAATATAATGAAAATAAATGGTTTTGCCCCTTTGGGGGATTTTCCCTCAATTGTGTGTGTTTGATTAATCTTCATGATCTACTTCTTGATTAAATCACACCTAGTTGCATGTTTAGGGTTTGTTTGGGTTAAACTGAATTTAATTATATAATTTCTTATTTGAGCGCACGCGCAATACTCTCTCAAATTGGTATCAGAGCAGGTTACGCTAATCTATCGCGTATTCCTATTTTTCGCAAAATCCTTTCTAAGATATCATTTTTCTGAAAAAATTGATTTTTGAAAAAGTGCGTGTTCAAATGGAGAAATCATATAATAAATTACTTGTTTTTGACGGGACAAATTATGCTTATTAGAACGCCCGAATGAGGTCGGCTTTAAAATCCATAGATGAAAGGGTTTGGATTTTAGTTGAAAGAGGGTGGACACCTCCCTCCGTCACTGTGGAAAATGTGACTAATTAAAACCTGTCACCTCTTGGACTGAAGATGAATTTAGATGGTCTTCTTTTAACTCTAAAGGTTTGAGTGCTATTTTCGGTTCCATCACTCCCGATGAGTTTCGACGTATCATGATGTGCACCACGTCAAAGGAGGCATGAGATGTCTTACAACTTACCCATGAAGGAACCAATGCTGTAAAAGAGTCTAAATTGCAAAATTTAACAACTCAATTTGAAACCATCACCATGCATGAATCTAAATGCTTTGATGAATTTTATGCTAGACTTTCTGACATTTTGAATACTAGCTTAAATCTTGGTGAACATATTCCTAATGCTAGAGTTGTTAAAAAGATTCTTCGTTCTTTGCCTAAGCGTTTTATCCCTAAAGTCACTGTGCTAAATTCTATGGGCAATTTAAATACGCTAAAATTGGAAGAACTTGTAGAAGATTTGCAAACTTATGAAATTAATATGTTCCCTAAAACTTCTAGGTCTAAAGATAAGGGAATTGCACTTAATGCCAAAGAGAAAAAGAGTGAGGGGTCGGCTAGAAAGAGGGAAGAGTCATCTAGAAAGTGAGAGACTGACACGTCAGATTCTGAGTGTGATTTTGACTTAGATGATTTGGATCTTTTTGCAAAAAAAATCAAGAGGATTCTCAAATTTAAGAAACATGGCAATTTTAAAGATAAAAAGAAATTTGAGAAAAATAAGTTTGAAAAGAAAAATGAAAAAGATTCCAAAAATCCTCCTAAGAAAGAAAGTGAGAGATGCTTTGAGTGCGATGGTAGGGGTCATAGAGCCTTTGAGTGTGCCACTCGTCTGAATAGAGAGAAAGGGAAAGCTGTCCTTAATGCTACTCTTAGCGACGACAGTGAGGTCGAGACGGTGGATTCAGGAGATGAGTCACCGCATGAGTGTAACTTCATCGCATTCATGGCCAGTCAAATGATCACTCCTAGTTCTCTTCACGACGATGAGGATGATGCTTCACAGGGACACCTTGATAGTGAGATCGATGTGAGTGAGGGGAAGGATGACTCAAGTGAGAGCGAGAGTGATATTCAACGCGCCTACGCTGAGTTATATTCTGAGTCTTTTAAAACTAAAAAACGTAACAAAGCGCTAGTTCTTAAGATCACCGGCTTAGAGGAATATTTAAGAAACGCGCGAGAGAGAGAGTCCTCCACCTTCACCGCCCTGAGAGAGAGAGAATTTGCCTGTGTCGAGAAAGAGAGTTTGTTTAGAGAGAGAGAGAGAGTGTTTTTGAGAAAGAGAGCGGGGACTTGACTAAACAAGTGGCTAGTCTTACGAGTGAGCTCCATTCCTCCGTGGAGACTCGAAAGAAACTTGAAGCCTTTGTTTCCCAGCTGACTCATGATCTTGAGAAAGCAAGGGAAGTCAAGGTACAAATCGAGGACAGATCAGGGAAAATGGGAAAGATGCTCCTCGGCCCCGCTTTAGGTTTTGGTGATAGGCAGGGAATTGGGTATGATGGTGGCTCCACCTCTCAAATTGTACCTGGACCAGTTCCTGAGTTTACTACTACTCCTTATGGTCATCGTCAAAAACCTCGAAGGAGAGGTCGACCAAGAAAAGCAAACCAAGGTACGCCTTTGACTGTGTTCTTCTGTACTTATTACAAAAGAAAAGGCCACCTCAGGGAGTTTTGCTATAGTATGGGTCAGACACGACGTACTACTACTCCACCACGTCATACTGATGAGTTTTCTAATTTGAGAGAGCGAGTTGAGTTCTTAGCTGCCACATCTCAGAGTTTGATGGAAGAATTCCGACGGATGTCTTTGCCGTTAGTGAATGCTTCTCACATTCCAGCTAAAACCAACAACAACAAAGGCAAACAAAAGGTCACCACCTCTTGGGTACCTAAGAAAGATAAAAAGGCTTTTGTTGTTCATGTTTCTCTCAAAGCACATAATACCTCACAGTGGTATTTTGACAGTGGGCGCTCCAGACATATGACAGGTGATGCCTCATTTTTTACATCTCTTGAGGATTATCAGGACGGCAGAGTCACCTTTGGAGATGGGAGCAAGTCTAGCATTATAGGACGAGGTACTATCGACTTACCTGGTTTTCCTAAGCTAGAAAATGTTTTGTAAGTCAAAGGTTTGAAAGCAAACCTTCTCAACATTAGCCAGTTGTGCGACGATGACTTTGCAGTAAAGTTTGACCGGGACACTTGTAAGGTTTATAATCAAGTCGGTAAACTATTAGTGCAAGGGGTGAGGACAAAGGATAATTGCTATGGGACTGAGCCCACATCCTCACTTGTCTGCAACAGTGCCACGATCACTCCTATGGATCGGTGGCACCAACGTCTAGGTCACATAAATATTAGAGATCTCACTCGCTTAGCTAGAAAGGACCTAGTACGTGGCTTACCATCTCTTGGAAGGCCAACTTCGACGGTTTGTGGACCCTGTCAGATGGGAAAACAAATTCGTAGTCCCTATAGGAAGTTGCATTCCATTACCACCTCTCGTGTTCTTGAGCTTATACACATGGACCTTATGGGTCCCACTCGTACCGAGAGTCTAGGTGGTAAGAGTTATATCCTAGTGATGGTAGACGATTTCTCCAGGTACTCCATTGTAGGTTTTCTGAGAGAGAAATCTGATGCTGTAGAGTTTTTAACGACCAAGTGTCGTGTCCTACAAAATCAACACGGAGTCACTATTAACAGAATACGTAGTGACAACGGCACTGAATTTAAGGAAGCAAAGGTAGATTTGTATTGTGATAGCTTTGGGATCAAACATGAGTTTTCTGCTGTGAAGACTCCTCAGCAAAATGGGATTGTTGAGAGAAAGAATAGAACGATCCAGGAAATGGATAGATCTATGCTTCTAGGTCATAAAGTTTGTAGGAGATTTTGGGCAGAGGCAGTGTCTACTGCATGCCACACGGTGAATAGGGTTTATCTGTGTCCACACACACTTCAGACACCTTATGAGTTGTGGACTGGCAAGAAGCCCAACCTTGCATATTTCCGTGTTTTTGGGAGTAAATGCTACATCCTACGAGATAGAGAGCATTTAGGAAAGTTTGACTCCCGGAGCGACGAGGGAATATTGCTAGGATATTCATCGACTAGTAGAGCATACCGGGTTTTTAACCTGAAGAGGTCTAAGGTTATGGAATCAATAAACATCACCGTGCAAGATGACGAACCGCCGACGGTTATAGATCCTAACCTTCAGTGTGAGGATGAAGACTTTTCTGACAGTGATTCACTTGTCCCCCTCTCACGCTCTGTGAACCTTACTCATGTGCTAGCGGACACACCTGCTTGGGTTCACAAGAGTCATGACCCCTCTGCCATTATTGGTGATCCCTCTCTTGGGGACAAAACTCGTGCTCAGCTAGAGAACGTCGTTAGCCACTTTTGCTACACGACCAACATCGAGCCCAAGAATCATAAAGAAGCACTCAAGGATGAACACTGGATATCTGCTATGCAGGAAGAGTTGCTTCAGTTTAAAAAGAATAATGCCTGGGAACTTGTCCCCCGACCTAGTGAGACAAATGTGATAGGTACCAGATGGATATTCAAGAATAAAATGGATGAAAATGGTACCATGATCCGAAACAAAGCTAGGTTGGTCGCTCAAGGCTACACACAGATAGAGGGTGTAGACTTTTGGGAGACATTTGCTCTTATTTCAAGGCTTATGTCCGTCCGTCTACTACTCGCCATCGCATGTCATCTGCGCTTCAAGTTATATCAGATGGATTTCAAGAGTGCATTTCTGAATGGCATTTTACAGGAGGAGGTTTATGTGGAACAACCAAAAGGGTTTGAAGACCCTCAGCACCCAAAGCACGTCTACTATCTGAAGAAAGCCTTGTATGGTTTGAAGTAAGAACCCCGTGCTTGGTACGAGAGGCTTACTTCCTATCTCTTAGCTCGTGGCTTCAAGAGAGGAGGAGTAGATATGACGTTGTTCGTCAGGAGAAATGGCGGTGCTATTTTGGTTGCCCAGGTCTATGTGGACGACATAGTCTTTGAATCCACATGCTCCTAACATGCTCACCACTTTGAGGAGGAGATGAAAAGTGAGTTTGAGATGAGCATGGTTGGTGAGCTTACATTCTTCCTTGGTCTCCAGGTTCGTCAGCTAGAGGATGGGATGTTCATCTCCCAATCCAAGTATGCAGAGACCTAGTGAAGAAATTTGGTTTAGACTCCGCTAAGAATGCACGTACACCTATGAGTACCACTATCAAGCTTAGTAAGGACACTTCAAGCAAGGACGTAGAGCAAACCTTGTATCGGAGTATGATAGGTAGTCTTCTCTACTTGACTGCCAATCGTCCCGATATAGCCTTTAGTGTTGGAGTCTGTGCTCGATATCAGGCGTCCCCGAAAGAGTCACATTTACTTTCTCTAAAACGTATTATTAAATACGTGAGTGGGACTCTCTCATACGGTATTTGGTATTCCTTTGATACTGATGACCGTTTGCCCGCCTACTCAGATGCCGATTGGGCCGGGGATGTAGATGTTTGTAGGAGCACTTCTGGTGGGTGTTTCTATTTTGGTTCTTCTCTTGTCTCCTGGATGAGCAAGAAGCAAAATTCCATCTCTTTGTCCACTGCGGAGGCTGAGTACATAGCCGCCGGGAGTTGTTGCACACAACTCTTGTGGATGAAGCAAATGTTGGCCGATTATGGGATTTCACAGGACACCATGATCATTTCCTGTGATAACACGAGTGCGATACACATATCCCGAAATCCCGTCCAACATTTGTGCACCAAGCACATCAGGATACGCGAGCACTTTATACGACAGCTTGTTGAGGAGAAAATCGTATCCCTGAGTTTTGTTCCTACCGATCGTCAGTTAGCCGATATTTTCACGAAACCTTTAGATGCCCTTAGATTTGAGAGTCTTAGGAAGTCTTTGGTGATTTTCACAGTTGACTGAGAGGTTGGTCCATGTCTAGAATATGATGCTTTTTCATGTTCATATCATATGCTTCCTATTGCTAGTTTGTTTTATATGTATCATTGTTTTGTTGTACGGCTATTTATTTATTCTGTTAAAAAAATCCAAAAAGATTTTTATTTTTGTATATTAATAGTTCAAGAAAAACACAAAAAGATTTTTGTATTTTTTATGCACCTTTTATGGATGAACATTTAAGATAGCCAAGTCACACCCTCATTCCATTTATCCATGTGACTGTTTGATAGAGATTTGAGACGCTACATCATTTCATCCATGTGCTTTACATAGTATGGAGTCTTTGAGATGTAATTAGTGATATTTTCCTACATGTTTGACTCCTATCTCCTTTATTGCACACATGCACGGCTATATTTGATTATTGCACTTATCTATCACATAAAGGCTTGAGTGTTTCCATCTCAATTCTGTCTATACAACTTACAATATGCTATAAAACTTGACAAGATTGGAATGCATGTAAAAACCGTTTTGGTGAGACTGAGTGTTTGTTTAAGAACGGGGAGGGGCTGCGAAAGGTAATTATCTCTTCTTTGCGCAAAAGCCACCGTTCAAAAGGACCTAAAAAATGTAGGAATTTTATTATTCGGGGTCCAAAGAGGTTAAAAGAGCCCAAAAAATTTAAAGGCAATAAAAAGCAATTCATGCCAAATATGGGCCATTAGGTTCACCATTAATTCTCAAAAGTTTGAGAATTTAGTATACCTCTATTCAAAATATATATCTGAGGGAGTTTGGTTGGAGAATCTTTAAACGGGGTTGCACTTCCTTGAAAGTCTTAAAAAAGCATAAAATTATTTTGGACGTTATTAGTGTGAAAATCACTTTGAGCTTTGATTTGTTGATTTGATTGAGTCAATATCTTATATTGTCATTCTTTTACACCAAAGGAATCATTTGAGTTCATTCTCTAGGAATATCCAATATTCATCGTGCACATATGTCATGTTTGTAAGCATTGATTTTCCTATCGAATTATGTTCACACCCATTCATTAACGCTATCATCGACTTGGTTGCTTTGTGTTCATTCATGGTGTGATTTTGTTTGAAATTTTTTGAAAAATTCAAAAAATAGTTGTGTATTTCCTTGTGACACCCCGTCATTGCTTGTTTGCATTATTGCTCTCATTTGTCTATTTGGGGACATCATAAAAAGGGGGAGAAAGAATTATCACATTAAAGGGGAGTTTATAGTGTTGAGATGTTTATCACCAATTAGCATATTGGCATATCTGTTTATCTCATTTCAAACTCGATACGTCACTTGGTATTTTGCTTTTTCTCATGTGTGTAGGTACTACATGGATTATCATCGGATTGCACACCTTGATGAGAAAAGTGTTGAGATTCCTGAAGATTCGAAGAGCAAACGTTGAAGTCTTATTCAATTGTATCTTTCCAGTTTTGGGTTCATGGAAGGGTAGATTTGTATAGGCATTTTTAGTTGGTTGATAATTCGGATGTTTGTTTTTATGTATGTACCGGCATAGACATAGGGGGAGATTTGTAAGGACATTTTTGTCCATTATCAATTTGTTAGGTCGTACGCCGTTACACCGTCGAAGAAATTCAAGATTCATACAATCATCAACGGGTCCGAATATCAAAAGAAGAAGAGGAATCAAAGTCTGAAAGGTCGGACCGGTTCGCCCAGAGAAAACGAACCGATCCGACCACGAACCGGTCCGCCTGCTAAAAAGCCAGTACACCTCGGACCGCAAGTAAACCGAAGAAGCCAAAAATAAAAAGAACCGGTTCGCCTACTCGGACCGATCCGCCTCAGACCCGGACCGACTCGCCTGGGATAAACTTCAACAGATCGTGTTCAGATTTTAAGGCCCAAGTCTTCTTATTTTAATTCCACTACGGGGAGTTGGTTTGATAGAATTATTCACACGATTTTCAGATTTCAAAAACATAAAAGTCTGCACTTTTATGAGTTTCAAAACTCATGGTTTGATTCACACAACTGCTCATACATTTGTGAATCACTTTTGGTAACCCAAGAACATAAACAGTTGTTGTTCAACCCTTGTGGAGAAGACCGTTCTTCTTCTTCATTGCAGCCCTCCTAGAAAAGGGATATTTTCAGCCGCCGACTACAGAATCCGATACCTGAGGGTTATTCTTAGTCACTTGTATTTTCATTATAATTCGAAATTGTACAGTTATAATATTATAATGAAAATAAATGGTTTTGCCCCTTTGGGGGATTTTCCCTCAATTGTGTGTGTTTGATTAATCTTCATGATATACTTCTTGATTAAATCACACCTAGTTGCATGTTTAGGGTTTGTTTGGGTTAAACTGAATTTAATTATATAATTTCTTATTTGAACTCATGCACAATACTCTCTCAGGTGTCAATACTTTATTACATTATGTTTACACATCATTAGTTTGGTGAAATTTATGAGGTAAAACATCATATTATGGTGACCTCAGACCTTACACATCATTAATTTGGTGAAAATTATGAGGGTTAACATCATTATATGGTGACCTCATATCTTACACATAATTAATTTGGTGAAAATTATGAGGTGAAACATCATTACATGGTGACCTCAGACCTTAAACATCATTAGTTTGGTTAAAGGTGTGAGGTAAACATCATATTATGATGGCCTCATACCTAAAACATCATTAATTTGGTGAAATTATTAGGTGAAACATCTTGATTTGATGACCTCACACCTTAAACATCATTAGTTTGGTGAATTTATGAGGGTAAACATCATAATTTGATGACCTCAAACCTTAAACATCATTAATTTGGTGATAATTCATGAGGTGAAACATCATATTATGGTGACCACAGACCTTAAACATCATTAATTTGGTGATAATTCATAGGACTAGGCCTAGGTATTTGCAGATAGAGTGGTGTCCTCTTGGCTGATGTTAGTCACCTCGGCCCCATCGTCCTGAGGATTAACATCTTCAGTTTCAGTGGCGCCCAAGGGAGCAATATCTGAAGGAGAGGCACCTTCCTCCTCAACCTCTTGTAAGGCCTGAGAAAAACGGGCATCACCAAAGCCTAGACCAACAAAGTCTGAGGCACTCAAACTACCTAACTCTTGTTCCTTGGAGGCTTCCCATTTACCAGTTACTTTAATACCTCTCTCAAGGTATTCAACGCCAAAGTTGATGAACTCATCTGAGACCTTGTAATGTGCAATAATCTTCTCTAAGGCGTCCTCCAAGGAAGCCTTAATAGCAGTAGCCACCATACCCTGCAAAGCATCGTCTTTGGCTTTTAGATCCACTTCATGGTCCTTCTTCTGCTTGGCCATATCCCTCTCTCTCTCTGTTGGACCTCCTTCTTTACCTTTTTAACCTCTGTAAGCTCTTCCTTCAGAAGATCAACCTCTGCACTCAAAGAGTCTTGGACTTTCAGAGCTTCTTGACCCTTCTCGATCAGGGGAATTTTCTTCAGAGTCAAGTCTACAAAATATTCATGGACAACATACCATGCAGTAGAAGGTTATATGTGTAAGCACATTAATATAAGATAGCATAGGTTACACTTGGAAGAGCAAAACAACAGAAATCATTATCTGGATTGATCTGTGAAGGGTAAACTCATCCAACAAAGGGATATCCAGAGAACGTAGGAAGCACTTATCTTCCTCAGTCATTATTGAGCCGATGGCATCAATAGCCTTCAGACCATGGCCAATCAAACTATCGCTGATCTTTAACTGAGAAAGACGAGCTACTAGGGCATCGTCTGAAGAGATCGTAATGACATGATCCCCTTTTTTATTTTCACCCGGCTTCTGATGCTCTGATTCTGTTGTCTTCCTCTTCTTTGTAAGATCAGCCTTGGATGTGCTGATTTTCTATTTGGGAGGAGGAGGGGATGCATTATGGCCATCCTTCTTCATCAATTTTACTAGACTTGGGGCTGACATTTCCCAAAGGTCATCAGAAATACCTTCAAGGCGCTTTGCAAAAAGAGATGTCGGAGTCAGTAAATCAGAGGCATAAAAAATAAGAGATACAACTTGTGAAAAATGATACTTACGAAGCTCTGTCAAAGAACTACTACCTAGCCCTGTCTGAGAGAGGTAGTAGGGGGTCATCAGATGTTCGTATTTTACCAGACTACCCTGATCCCCTTGATCTTGAAGGTCCTTAACCTTTTGAATATTATCCTGGATAAGTCTAGGGTCGTCTTTAGCAGTAAAAGACACCTTCCCCCACTTCAGAGGTGTCCTAGGATCGGACGTTGAAGAGGAAGCATATGGACCAAATTCCCATGCCCCTGAGGCAAAGAAATACCAAGGTTTCTAGTGGTGATTTGAAGTCTGAGTAACAAACATCATCTTTTTGTCTGACTTCCTAGCTAAGAAGTGGTAGCAGCTAGGATGGTTTTTGGCATAAGAGGGGACGTAACAGCCAGTGAAGACCCTAACAGGAAGGTTTGAGTGGTGGACTTCCTTGCAAAGGATGATAGCCCCTATCATCACCCTCCAAGCGTTGGGGGATAGTTGTGAAGGGGAAAAATTTATATGGGATAACATGGCTCTGATTGAAGGATCGATAGGGAAATAAAAACCTAACTTGAACATCGACTCGTAGATGGAGTTCTCCCCATCTCGGTCACCAAACACTCTTTTACCCCTCAGAGGTCTCCTAAGACTAATGGAAGGACCTATTGCATAGAGGTGCCTAAAATCCAAAAGATCGTACTCACTAATGGAGATCTCAATCTCGGCTGACTCAGAGGTGTCAATATTGCTCTCATGCCCATCATTTTCATCCCTGACAATGTTGGTTTGGGCAGATATTAAGGGACCATCAGGTAACCTCTAAGCGAACTCAGCCCCGGTGGCAGCCGACAGGGGAATAACATCAATAGGTGGGGGAATGGCTACACTCGGCCCTATAATTTCCACATCGGAAGAAGACTGTGAGGTGCTAGCACTATTATGAGATGAGGCACGATTTAGGACCTCAGCCTGATCAAGGACCTGATCTTGCCTAATAGAGTAGTCCATAGCCTCTTGGAAAGAGTCTACAGACATAGGGTCTGAGGTAGACGACTCATATTTAGACATGGGTGTTGGTTCTACTGGAACCTCTGCTGTCTCAGTAGGCTCGGCTGACTCAGGGTATATTACCTTCAGATGTGGGGGAAAGATGGGTCTGAGAGGGAAGGCCTCAGCCCTACGTTCTTCCTCTTGGGCTAGCTCTATCTGCCTAATTTTTTTAAGGTCTTCTCGTGAAGGGAAGGGAACTCTTCTATGAGCTGATATAGGGGTATGAGCATAAGGCAGACAACACTACACTTGGACTCTAAACCACAAATAAACAACTCAACTCAATCTAAATCGAAGATCAAACTTACAGTTTGAAATGTTTTTTAAACCAAGAACACCTAAGAACATGTCACCAAAAAAATGCAAAGAGTGGCTGGAAAACCCAAAGAACTCACTAAAAAATACAAAGCTCTCACCGAAAAATGCAAAAATGAGAAATAAAGGCTGAAAATGGAAGGAAGAGGATTAAAGTGATATCCGGTTGATTGTGAAATAAGGGAGAAGAGGTTTGGAAGTGAAGAAACCCTCAAACTCAACGGCAACTGAGCTCTTAAAGAGAGAGAAAATCGCAGAGAAAATACAGGTGGGAAAAGTGAAGAAGATATGAAGAAGACAGATGAAAAGAGGGTTTAAACCCATAATCATTTTTAGCGCGCATCCCAAAGCCCATCATTGCCTTCAGAACCCAAAGGGAAAAACCATAATTACACCAACTTGAAATACATGTCGTTCACTTCAGCAAGTGACATGTGTCAAGAGAATACTGGCACACAAGAAAACTTAGCCTCATCCTTGGAATACCCCTCAATCACCTACTCACATAGGTAACTAAGGGCTAGGGGTGATTGATATGCCTAAAGTGTACCTTCATACTCAGAGACACTAACCTCGGCCTTACTCCCAACCGAGGTGGCAGAAGCTTATAATAACACTCAGTAATATCATCTCTTATAGGGTCGGCCCTGACCGACCTTGCATCAACCACATACGTCAACCTCGATTGGGCATCGACTAAGCTCTACAAGGCTTATTTTTGGGTTCAAGCATCCATCAATAATAATGTCGGCCCCGACCGATGCTACAATTTATCATCTGAAGCTAATAGAGCCTTGCAGACTCAATCATTAAGCACCAAGAACAACATCGACCCTAGTCGATGTTACAAATTCCTCGTATCTAACCTCGGTCGGTGTCCTGGCCAAGTTCATCATGTATGTTGGTCTCAGATATGTAAGGGGTCGGACATCACCAACCTCGTACTCATCGAGGCCAAGGTTGGAACCAAACGAAGATAGTTGAGCATTTATAAGTACATGTATGGCTTGGAACACATGGAAAAATCTGTTATAACTGAATCATTCCCTCCATGTGAGGGAATATTGAGGTCATCATTGTTTAGTTAAGATAAGCCATATGTCATCCTTACACTGGTTAGATCTTCATAACATGCTCATTTCATGCTTGGGGGGTACATTACACCCCCTAAACACTATATATAGAGGTCATCCACTACCTTGTAAATGGATCAAGAATTGCAACCCTAGCTAAAACTCTGTCATTTTACACAGTAGAGAGAGAAAGCTTGAGAGATTATATCCATGGCCATTAGTGCCTTCATTCAGTGATATTACTCACACACTCACAGTGGACATAGGCTAGATTGGCTGAACCACTTATATTCAAGTGTTCATCCTCTTCTCCTCACCTCCTTCTATATATACACTTATATTCTCCTGTGCTGCGACTATTATCACTTGCTTGAGGTTGATAACACCTTATCTGGTGGTGCTGTTTCCAGCATCATCACTTCCCATAAATGGAATCAAAGGGGGTTATCTTGATTATCTCCTAATAACTGTTATTGTAGGGGAATTCTGCCAGATAAAAACTCCACCCAACTGCCCTGAAAATCCAGTGCATACGCTCTCATTATATCCTCCAGAATTTAGATGGTTCGCTCCGACTGGCCATCAATCTCAGGATGATATGTAGTTCTCATATTCATCTTGGTACCCATAGCCTACTGAAACTTCTTAAAAAACTGGGATACAAACCGAGGATCCCTATCTGAGATGATCTAGAGTGGGACACTATGAAGACTAACTATTTCTCAAACATAGAACCTTTCCATCTTAGACACGTTGTCCTTGACCTCGACCGACAAGAAGTGTGCAAACCTTATGATACGATCCGCTATAACCCATACTACGTTATGCCATGCTCAGATCGTGGTAATCTCGTTATTAAATCCATCATAATATGCTCTAACTTCCATTCTATCGCCGATAGTGGTTACAATAACCCTGCTAGATTCTTATGCTCAACGTTTACCTACTGACAATATTAGCATTTGTCTATATACATCACCACGTCTCTCTTCGTGTCAAACCACCAGAAATCCCTACACAAATCTTTATAAATCTTGGTGGCACCGAGATGGATGCTAAAGCATGAGTGATGGGCATGTGCTACCACCTCGTCTTGGAGTTCTTCGATAATAAAAATAATTAATCGACCCTTTTGTCTCACCCCACGATCCCTACCCACATTAAGGGTATCGAACACTTCCGTGTTAAAAATACTACCCTGATACTAAACAAAATCGGGATCACATGACTGGGCATCAAGGACTTTTTGCTGAATGAGTGGCCTAGCTACAACACCACACGGCTATGCTTGTCATAACCCCGTTGAATGTGCAAATCAAACTTTTGTAATTCCCCGAACATCTTCATTCGATGACATCTCATCGTTGCAAGGGGGAGACTAGACTTCCTGCTAAGAGCATCAACCATTACATTGGACTTACCAGGGTGATACTACAATAAGAAATTTTAGTCTTCCATCAATTCCATCCGTCGCCTTCAATAAAAACTAAAGAAAATGTACTGGAGTCTCTTAAATAAAATCTTGTCGTTACCCTATTCAGCTGCCTATAGTCGTCGAAAAGCCGCCCCATAGAGATACACTAAGGAAAATGAAGCCCTTGTTGGTCAACTTGTCCAACTGAACCCTTAGCTGATCCAATTCTGATGGAGACGTTCTATGAGGTGAAATAGAGATGGATGAGACACCCTGATTCACCTCTATAGTGAAATAAACCTCCCGTCTTGGTGGTAACCCAGGGAGGTCATCCATCAATACATAGAGAAGCTCCCTCACTACGGGGTAGTCTAAAATCGTACCATCTGGCTCATCATGAGCCACTAATCTTCTCAACTAACCAAAATATCATTTTTAGTCTCGAAGTGTAGAAAAATTACAAGGGTAATCGATGCCCTTATCGCTGGTAAAGAGATGGAGAGACCCGTTCGGAAGTGATACCATGACATTGTGTCGATGACATTCAATGGTATCTTCAAACACTTGCTCTCCAATCCACACCAAGGATCACCTCGAGCCCATTCATGTCCATAAGGATATAATCATACTCCAAGACATAATCTCCAGCCATGATCTCACATCTACGACATACCCTATCAAGAACTATACCGCAACCCACTGGAAACCGGATGAAGATAGGAGGACGAAACTAGTCCACCTCTAATACCAAACTAAAATCCAAGGAACTTGATATGAAAGAATGCGATGCTCCAGAATTAAACAATGCCTTTCCCCATATACTTTAAAAAATAATCATACCTTCCCTCATCGAAGGATCGCTGGAAGGTGCAACCTATTATGACATGGCATAAGGTCACTCGGGGTTAAACCTATGAATCTAATCGTTGGGGCCCTGAACCTTCCCATGGCTACCATGACCCTGGCTCGGATGTAAATGATCCATGCTATGCCTCGTGAGCTACTGATAACCTTAAAGGAACTGCTATTGCTGTTGAGTAGGGCCTGTATAACTCAAACTCCAACCTAAAATGAAATGAATAGTCTGCAGACTACCTGAAGTCTGCTGAGGGAAATACCTCTTAAAATGATTCGGGAGCCCGTAATAAAAACAAGTCCTTTATGTGGGGGGATATAGGACTCTGATCACTAGTGCACTGGGTTAATGAATAACCAACCTCCACGGAAGCCTTAATCTTCGAAAAGAAGCCTTGAGCCCCATTTTGAGACTTTTTGTGCCTGCCTGACTGGGACTCACTCAGCTCCTTCTTCTTCTCCCAGATAGCCTTGTTCACTGCAGTCCTAAAATTGGGTAGATTCAAACCTACAAGAATCTTCCAAATATCCAGGTTGAGGACCTTAGTTCACGACATCAACATACTTGCACAAACTTTTAAACTTCACTGGATACTCATTTACTGAAGTCTTTCATTGTATTAACTGGGTAAACTCATCCTTCTTGGCATCCTTGAATGACTAGGGAAAGTACCGATTAAGGAATACAGTTCTAAATCCGTTTTAATCAATGGTCTATGTAGTACTAGTGGAATGGATGGTCCACTAGCGTTGGTCTTGTTCCTTCAGATGAGACATATCAATCTTGAATTTGTGCCTAGCTGGCACGTCAAGAATCTCCATTATCTTAGTTAATTCATCGATCCACTCCTCAACCACATCGTGCCTAGATTCCCAATTAAAAGTGGGCAGGACAACCTTCTAAAATCCTTAACAATAAAGGCGTAGGTGTTGATCTTGACATCCCCACTTCAGTTTTCCCCCTGCCGTAGTGTGAGGATGTCGACGAGCTGGCGCACAGCCTACTCCAAGCTTTTGGTTTTAATAATTTAGTCCGGGCAATAATTAAACATTTAAAGGTTATCTAGAAAGAATAACCGAGCCACTATCAATAATGTTTCCATGTCCTTGGGCAAGAACTACGATGGGTATGCCCTTGTGACAAGGAAATTGGCTATATAGGCATACGATGGCAAGATAGAAACAACAATTAGTTGTTCATCAGGAAAACATTCTCAAATGGTTATTGGGTCCATGTGATCGTGATTAAACTTTAATTTGGACAAGTGATCCGCGACGCATTTTCAACTCACTTTTTATCTTTTATTGAGAGGTCAAATTCTTGAAGGAGTAGCACCTAACAAATAAGTCCACTCTTAGCATCCTCCTTAGAGAGAAAGTATTTAACAATAACATGATTGGTGAAACAGACAATGGGTAATCCCACTAGGTAATCTTGTAATTTATCTCGTGTAACTATGGCGAGCAATTTTTTCTCTATCGTGGAGTGTTCATTTGTGCCCTATCAAGCAAGGGACTAGCGTAAACGATCACACGGGGCTTTTTATCTCTTATGTGACCAAGAACTGCCCCCACAACATAGTCACTACCATTACACATTAACTCAAATGGAAGGGAATAACCGAGTGATAGCATGATGGGGATTGTGGTTAAAAGATATTTTGACTTCTCAAATGATTCTTAGCACGCGTTTATACATAGAAATGGGACATCTTTACCGGTATACCACACATAGGGTGTGGGATCGTGCTAGAGTTTTGAATGAATCTTTGATAAAAATCGGTATGACTAAGAAAGAACCTCACATATTTGAGGGTTTGGGAAGGGGGAGAATGAATATAACATCAATCTTGGCTTTGTCAACTTAGATACCTTTATTGGATACAATATGCCCCAGGATTATCCCTTGTGTCACCATAAAGTGACATATATCCTAGTTGAGAACCAGATTCTTCTCAACACATCTTTTTAGCACTCCCTCAAGGTTTTCTATACATGCTTTATAAGAGTTGCCAAATACGCTGAAGTCCACCATGAGTACTTGAACAATGTCTTCCACCATATCACTAAAGATACTCAGCATGCATCATTGAAAGGTCACTGGTGCATTACAGAATCCAAAGGACATCCTCCGAAAGGCAAAGGTTCCATATGGGTAAGTGAAGGTGGTATTTTCTTGGTCCTTAGGGGCTATTTTAATTTGATTGTAACCTGATTACCGATCAAGAAAGCAGTAAAATGTGTGATCAATAATCCTTTCTAAGATTTGAGCGAGGAAGGGTAGAGGAAAATAATCTTTCCTTGTAATATCGTTGAGCTTATAACAATCAATACATATATGGTATTCGATAAGAGCATGGAATGAAACACTGTCACCATAGGTATTCTGTATTACTGCAATGACAGACTTATTTAGCACCACTTGGGTTAGGCTCACCCATTTGCTATTGGAGATAGGATAGATTATCCCTAAATCAAAAAGCTTAATTACCTCTGCCACTACCACCTTGCACATATTTGGATTTAAACATTTCTGCATTTGACGTGCGAGTTTGGCATCTCCTTTAAGGTAAATTATATGGGTGCAAATAGTGGAACTAATCCATTTAAAATCATTAATACACCACCTCATGGCATTCCTATATATTCTTAATACATTTAAAAGAGTTTTTTCTCGACGGGTGTCAATATTAGCACCAAATATAATTGGAAACATGTTCAGACTCCCCAAAAATGCATACTTAAGATCTTTAGGTAACTGTTTGAGCTCAAGAGTTGGATTCGATATACTAGAGGGGAAAGGGAAAGTCTCCCGTGGGGGTAAATTCTCAAAATGGGAGACCCACATTGACTCGATAACCCCCTCATTATCCTTTGTAGTAAAGTTCTCCTCCATTCTATTGATTACTCTGTCAGCAAAGTCTTCTTCGCTCAGTTCGAGGGAACAAAAATTTTCCTTAATCTCATCAACTAATAAATAGGAATTTAAAGTGAGTAAGTCAATGTCTTTAGACTCACTAATCCATAAATCACTATTTAAAGAGTTATAAATACATCCCTCCAAGGGATCTTTAAAATAAGAGAGGTCAAAATATTCATGGACAATCGTCTCTATATACGGAACCGTATGAGTTTTTTCCTTATCCAAGAAACTAGGTTGCTTTATGAGAGAGAAAACATTCACCCCAATGGTCATATTTCCAAAAGAAAATTTATCACCCCATTCCTGTAGTTGATATTGACATTAATAATGGCCAAGAATGGTCGTCCAAAGATTATTAGGATTTGAGAAATCACTTTTTTGATGGGATGTGTGTCCAATATAATGAAGTCTACCGAGTAGTAGAATGAATTTACTTGGACGATAACATCTCCCACAATTCCACGAGATACCTTAGTGGACTGATCGATGAGTTGTAGAGTGGATTTTGTCTCTTTAATCTCACCCAATTCCAACTCAAAATATACCATATATGGAATAAGGTTAACGCTAGCGCCTAAGTTAAGGAGTGTACGATCAATCTTTCGATCCCCGATTGTGCACGCAATTATGGGGCATCTGGGATCTTTAAACATAGGAGAAAGCTCATTAGTGATAATAAAGCTTGCTTGTTCTGCCATATAAGACTTCTTCTGCACATTTTTCTTTCGCTTTATTATCACAAGTAAGTAAGGAATTTAGCATATTGGGGCACGTGTTTAATTACCTCAAGCAATGGTAGATTCATGTTCACTTGTTTGAAGAGTTCTAAGAATCTCTCACTAGAAGCTTTGTCCACTTTTTTCTTGAGTCTATGGGGAAAAGGTTCATGTTTTAGATTTTCAACGTCGGAATCATGAGTAGACTCTTATCCCTCGGTGGAGATAACATTGTATAACTCTCATGGTTTGTGAGGCCCTCCCTCTGTTAGGTTAACGAATTTTCCCATGGAGTGTTTCAGAACAACTAGTTTTAGAGTTGGCCTTGCAACATCATAGTCGACTGTTTTAACACGTCATAAGGTACTGATACCCTTTGGATGCCCAGTATGTGACCCTTCAATAGGGGAGCTTATCTTTGTGCCCTTCTTGCTCGCTTTGAACCAAATTTTCTAAAGACTATTTTATCACTTGCATGGTCTAGGCCATTGGTAACACTTGTTATGATTAGTCATGGAAAGGCTTCTCTAATTGGTTTAGTCTTTAATTCACTGCATGAGGTTCTTTCATGAAATTCTTGTGGGGTGGAATATAGGGTATGTGAGATGGATTTATATGAGGTGGATGTTGGTTGTACGATTTGGGTTGATGCTAGGGTTGAGGTTGGCATTGGGGTTTGAAATTATAGAGATGGTGGATTGGTGGGTCGGGTGCTCGTCCCTTGAAATTCAACATTCTGAGTGTTCCTCCACGAAAATAAAGGATTTGACATACTGTCATTTCAATTATAAAGGGGATTACTACCATCACCATAGAAGTTATTGGAGTATGTCTTTTTATATTCCCCCATGGCATTGGATTGCTCGATAATGACCCCTTGATACCAGAGAGTGAGGGAAACTTCTTGGTAGGATGTCCAACTAAATCACAAATATCACAAGCCTCTTGTACGATAAGGGTCTTGATTGCTTTCCCCCAGCTCACTTGCATTGTCTCAACTTTGTGACATAGTAGCGCATATTTTCTATGTATGTCATCGTCTTCTACCTTGGTGAGATATACCCTTTATTATTTCCCAGAGGCACCAACACTTTATTTTTTAGTGCAATCACTGTAACAACTCCCATTTCCTCACGTAAAGATTTCCCAGAAATGATATGTCGAAGATGGGGCTTGTTATACAATCTATATCATTCTTGGCATCAAAACCATAAAAATATCTATCTAATAGCCATAATTGAATTAAACTGCAAATTACTAAATAATCACACACCACTAAATTAACATCCAGAGTTTAAATAACTAAATAAATAAAACTCCAACATAAACTATTATCCCAACCCAAACTAGAAGGAAAAAAACTTCGGGCTTATTCCCTTACAATAATCCATAATGAAATAAACTAAATAAAAAGACAACCTAAGATATGATCAAGAACGAAATCTTCGGAATGGAAGCAGTGGCAAGTCTGGTCTCCTGACAATCCTACTATCCTTGCCTAGTAGGCACATCGGGGGGACATTTAAAATTTGGGTCAGTACCCTAGAGGTTGTAAGAATTAACTTACTTATTTTTATGTTGCAAAAGTATAGTTAATTCAAATTGAGTATTCCCATCGTCACTCTCATGCATATAGTGTCTCACCCCTCACCTAAGAGTAGTGTTAATAGAATATCCATCCATAGCCCAATATGGATACAAAATCAACATAATGATAATATATAGATGCATTTAGCAAAGTGGGGTACTGAGACAAAATTAAATACGTTCAAGTTACTATTTCCCAATTTTAACCCCATCATACTACCCGTAAGGAGATTACATCTTATATCTTTTGTACTATGTAGTATTAGGTCTTGCATTTTAGTCCACACATTACACTTAGGATTTATTTCCATTAATTTCATATATGTCCTGATATATGCGACACTAAGGCATCTACCTGTAGTGTCCCATTCGTGATCTATCGGTGATTCTGTAGGAGTCTCCTATCCAAACGAACAAAACAAAACACAAGAAAGTGGGGCGATACCTACGAAGTTACAACAGTGCATAGCCCATACCAATCGATGTCACATGGATCACAACATCAACACTCAACACCTATAAGTGGCGTTGCCATGTAGTACCTAAAATATGATATACATTACGCCTAGCCCATTTGTGTCGACATGTGCTCCAGTCCTGAACGCGCACAACCCCAACCGATAGGACGGTCCACAAACATAGGTATGTCCACACACAATATAGTTATATTATACATATATCCTCATATATAAAGTTAATTACCCCATGATTACCCGTAGCGGCCCCATAGGCACCTCACATAATAATCCTCATTTAATAATTGACCCGCATTTAATTTATTAAGTGACCATTAATTTAATTCTTTATCAACCATCTGATTAATTAAATTTGTTCCCTTTATTAACATCATTACATTGTCATTGTCAGTAAATTATACTATTGTCCGAACACGGTTCCACTAACTCATATGAACTTTTAAAAATAACCCGGACCCAATGGCAGACCCCTCGCCTAGAGCCCCACAAACTGAACCGGTTTTCCACTCCAAATTTTTATAAATTCGAAAATCCTTTTTTCTTCCCAATAAAAAGTCTAGAGGCTTCCAACGCAATATAGTTTGAAATCCGAGTTTCCATAACCTAGTTTACCCTCTCTGGGATCACTTATTACATGATTTAATGTCAAGTTCAAGTCTCAAATCTTAGAATTAAAATCATAACGAAGGTTGGTGTATTTTCATATTTTTATCCATAAGTTCTTTAAGCTCTACAACATGTAAGGGAAATTTAGATCCTTAACAAACTCATTGGTTCTCTAAAGGTAAATAATCATATGAACTCCAATAGAATCCTAAATCATGAATTTTTCCCAATAATCAACCCATAATTTATACCCATCCTATTTTTTGGATTTTTCTACTTTACTTCTAAATCCTAAACATTCATAAACAATATTCAATTCATCAATTAATTACCATAAATCTAATAAATCCATAATTCTACATGATACATCACAATGATTTAAGAAGCGATTTGGAAAAATAAATTAATCAAGAAAATTCTTGTCCTAGATCTTGGATGTCTTCTTAGTTAATTCTTGGATTCTTCCTTGGATACTTCTCTCGCAATTCTCTTGTTAGGGTTCTTACCTCTTTCTTCCATAAAGTGTTCTTAGGGTTCTTGGATGTAAAGTGGTTGGGAGTTATTTAACTCTTAATAAAGGTAATTAACTTACTAATCCCGAGATGGGCCTTAGGCCATAACTTCAGACCACCAAATGAGCCCAAATACCTTATTCACTTAGCCCAATAACCACCCAACACATACATATATACCTCAGGACAATTTTTAAGGATATAAAACACCTAAACGAGTTCGTAAAACTCCTCGAAATGCGTCCCAAATATTTTTATCCCATAAGTATGTTTTTCAATTGTGACGTACCATGTGTAATTATGTTTACTCCGAAATAAAATCCAATTTAGATTTATTCAAGCCATTAAAGTCTGACTCTCAAAATCATAAATAACAATAATTCAACTATTTACAACCTTAATTAATTAGATTCACCAAATTAAATTAATTCCTACTAAATTTTATTTTATTCATGAAATACGGGGTATTACATCATATGGGCTGGAAACATCCCGACCTCGAGAGGTTATAGTCACAAACTCAAGATGAGCTTTGACTTTATCAACACTTTGGGTTAGAAAACTACCCTGATGTGACAACCCGCCAACTAAAATAATAGGTGGTAAGCCCAATACTCTAATAATCACAGGAATCATAGATGGTCCATTCTCAGCATCACTGTCGATTAAAATAATAGTACGAGATAACCACCAATAATTTTAGAAAACAGATTGTCAATAAAAGAAAATTTTGTAAATAAAAGAAAACACATAGAGAATCCCATTTGCGAAAATGGTGGATATCAAAAATCGATAATGAAGAACGATAATTTCATAAATAATCACCGAATAAGCTGTCGGTGCACAGGCTAATACAAATAGTTACACCGAGTATTACATTTCAATATTTACAATATAGTAAATGAGTGCAACGCTTGGGCAAACACGCCCGAATAGATAGACTGAACTTAACTAAAGTACAATGGAAAGAAGCGTCTAATGCCAATAACCTACAACATCCGCAATATGTTGTAGCTCCATGACAATCGGAATGGAAATGTAAATACGGGTGTCCATGTTGTAGAGAACCTGTAACGGCAATAATATGTGCAGAAACAAAGACAGATAAATACGGGTCAGGGCCCCGTTTGATATGATTCCCATGTCAATAAAATGCATGACAGTTAAGTACGTAATTCTCTCGCATATAACAATAATATTTCTCACCTCTCATTCTAAAAGCAACCTAGCGTAATATAAATGATGCTCAGGTTAAAGAAAGAACAGAAGGCTAACTTCTCCCCAGTTTCAACACTATGCCCTTATTCGTGCGTGGGGTGTCTCGCAAAGCGAAATCCAAATAAGGAACCCCCTCGATACACTATTACTAGGCAAGGTTGATCGTCGAGATACATTAGACCATGTCCTAATTAATTCAAGTACTAAAGGCTAATTTCTCCCCAGTCACAACACTATGCCCTTATTCGTGCGTGGGGTGTCTCGCAAAGCGAAATCCAAACAAGGAACCCCCATGATACACTACTACTAAGCAAGGTTGATCGTCGAGATACATTAGACCCTTAGCATAATATTATATATATATATATATATATATATATTTATATCTGTGTGTGTGTGTGTGAGAGAGAGAGAGAGAGGTCTCATCTACTGTTACTCAAGGATACATAATTATATCCATTCACCATCAAAACATAATTCCCATTTATTCTTTAGGAATATATATAAATGGTACAACATTTTATCAAATGTTTACCAATCAATTTCATCGTATACAATTCATAGTCACATTCCTTATCAGGAAATATAATCATTGTTTTTATGCTCTTTGTGGCATTTTCATCTCAATTATACACTTTGTAAAAATATCTTCCTTATCAGGAACATAATCATCATCATATGCTCTTTGTGGCATTTTCATCGTGCTCTTTGTGTCACTTTATCATGCTCTTTATGGCATTTCATTGTGATCTTTATGGCACCCATATACATCAAGTCCAACTTGATTTTAAATAGTTTTAATTACATATATATAAAACATTTCTAAGACCGCTCGTCCGGGTTTCCCCACTGTGCGCTCCCCTAAATGGCTATCATCTTCCAGGGCCTGTTATTTAGACAACCTGGGATCCTACCAAATGTTGGGAAGCGGCCATGTGCCTGCGGGATAGTCAAGACCACACCCGAAATCTCCTACCCATCGCAGAAAATATACAATCACAAGCGCTCACATGGCCTAGGGACTATATCCACCCTGCGTTAATTTGTTAGGGGGCATCACCACAATGCGCGAACTTCCCTTAAGATAGCGATTTAGAGAGGGTGTGTATCCATACCTTTTAACATTTATAAAAGTCATCTTCCTTTTCATTTGAAAACATCCATTTTTATATTCTCAAAATCATTTGTACTTATTTATTAGTACAACATTTAATAATATACATTTCTTATTCTTAGAGTCATATTTTATTAATGACTTAAGACCCGAAGTGCCATTAACCTCAACTAGTCCCCAAGACTTCAATATAATATCATAAACCATTTAAAATGAATCTCCCTCAAGGAGTGTCTCCCAAATGTCTCAACATTGATATTTTATCTTTAATTTATCTTTCGGTTAATCTCCTATTTCATTCGGATATCAACCTACGCAACTAGCCCTCGGGGTAAGCCCAAACATCCCATTAAATCCTAGGGCATTAGTCTAACCAAAACCACCCTCTAGGACTCCCCATTAATCCCCAAAGAAAGGTCCCTAAGCCTTGGACCTAAAAAGAAAAAGGACAACAAATCAAACTAGGAAAAATCTCACAACAACAGGGGAACCGAATAGTTTCGCCCTTGCGAATCGATTCGCTAAAGAGCCGAATTGATTCGATGAGCAAAATTGACTTTCTATAATTGTCCGAATCGATTCGTTCTTAACACGAATCGATTCGGTCTGCCAGACCTGTAGCCTACCCTTTATCCGAATCGATTCGCCCCTAGGGCCGAATCGATTCGGTCCTGAAATTTTGCCCAGTTTGGGCTATGGGTTGTATGAACCCTAAAATCCCAAAACCTCCAATCTTTGATTTTATCTAACATCAACAACATCTAATTCTCCTAAATCATTTCTACACCATTAATAACTAATAATTTATCCTCAAATCAAATCAAAACTAAGATTTAAGGGTTTAATCACCAAAATCAATAAATACCCATTTAGGGTTTAAATCTCCAAAACTTAACTACACATGCAATTTATCACATTAAATTACATCTAGCAAGTAAGAAACTTGCCACGGGATTCGTAGTCTCTGATCTTCTTCCGGTAGCAACGACTTTTCTCACAAATGAAGAAAGAAAAAGGGGTGGGGGACTTAAATGGGTCTTAGAACATATTTGCCCTATTTTAATTGCTAACACACCATTAAAATGACTCGTATCCACTTAATTGAGTCATAACGGGTTAAAAGTGCCCGAAACTCCAAAGTACAACTTGGCACTTATTTCGACTATCTCGACCATTATAAAAACAATCGCACCCCTATTTTGGCATTCGGTAAAGTGTGAACAAATTTTATGTTCCAATTTTATTTTATTTCATTAATTATACCACAATTTAAATATGAACCATAGCCGTCGTTTTACATATAACGACGAAACATATCACAATATAATGCCATTTACCTTCTCATACGGTAAATAGACAAAACATAGTAAATATTATCCCTTAATATCACGGGAAACAATATTTACTCCAACTTCCCCTATTTTATAAAATTTGCCCATCGGGCAAATAATATAAAATAGCCGCTCAAAAGTCTGGGTTGTTACATACTCCCCCCGTTAGAAGGGAATTTTTCCCTCAAAATTCAGGCATATAGTATAACCATATAAAGGTATACTATACTGAACTATCGTTATATCAGTCCTAGCAAACCCCTTGGTAACACAAAAAAAATGGCGTCCCTATTGGGCTCGGATTAAGGTCACCATTATTCGATGTTAGTCTACCTTCTTCTTGCTTTAACATTGCACCTAGTCGTTCCTCAAGAACTATCGATCCTACCTTTCTACTACGGAAGGAGATACTCAAACATCCCGACACCCTACTTACAAGAAATGTTTCGAACAATTGTACGGAGGTTTCGATCCCTACAAACTATTATTCCCATCCTTCCTCGTCCCACCAATAGTCTCTTCACACTAGTAGGTGAGTCGGTCAATCACGGACATGAACGCTCTTACTATAGCGTCCCTTCAGTGAAGCTCTTTCTACTTGGCATCCCGTGCCTTCCCTAATCTCTCCGACGGTTCCCTACTCGGCGTATCTACTAACCCGTCCGCATTTCCTTAGCGAAAGGGGATATTTAATCGACAGTCCCTCACGAACTCCAACTTCTTGCTCGTGAAAAGACCAAATTCCTGCCCAGGAAGGAGTGCCTCTATTCCTTAAGGCGAATACTACCGCTACGAACTCGATATCAAGCGGGGAATAATTCCTCTCAGGAGTTAAATCTATGAGATGCATAAACGATGGGTTCATGCGTTGGCATTAATACTTCTCGTTCCTAGCAAAGACTCGTCCGTTAAATCCACTCTCGAATTTAATAACACGAGTGCAGGAGAAATAGTCAAATCATACTTCTACTCCTCAAAAGATAGGTTACCAACGTAATGTTATATCTAAGAAAGGCCCCTCCGTCTATGGCCTAACATTCCAAATCACTCAAGCTCCTAAATTTACTCATTCTAGGGACTAAATCCCACTTAGAGTTAACCCACAAACCTAGTGTGGCCAACTTCTCACCGCTTCCCTAAAACCATGCTACATGCCTTAAGGGCCTTACCTTCTAAAAATACTAAGGTCAATCTATCTATCCTAATCGAGTCATATGAGTATCATCCTAACTAGATCCCTAGTGTCCAAGACCTTTCCCAACTTCCAATAGTCGCTCGGTTTGGTGCGTGGGACATCTCGCCGAGGCGAAATCCAAATAAGGAACCCTCCCATTACACTACTATCTCGCATCGTCGATCGTCGAGAAGTAACGGTCGAAGACACATGATCGGGATCGCTAAAATTCCTAACTCTAAGTCTTACCATAACAATAGAAAAATAAAAAATTTAACTGATCGAGCGCTTACTTTCTGTAATGCACTACAAATACTTTATCACAATATACATACATACATCTTTTATAGATGGCCTTCTCATTAAGGCATAAACACAAGTATCTATTCGACTTTCATATTTTAGTCTTCCCCACATCTATCAGAGGAAAAACTATCATATTGCTCATATATCGCACATCAACTTAACCCCTCAATCACTTATTTACGTGATTCTTGGCTAAACCTTTCCAACCCATCATCTCAATCAACAGAAAAGTAAAGAAAGAAAAGAAAAGAATATGTGCATCTCTCGACTCCCAACGTCGTTATGGTTCATGCGTGGAGCGTCTCGCAAAGCAGAATCCAAACAAGGAACCCCTCCACACAATACCCTTAACTAGTTGGTTGTGGAGATCAGGCAACATCATACACAAGCAAAACAAACAAAGCAAGCAAGTAATCAAAAACAAATAAAGTAAGACAAATAAAATAAAATAAAAATGAAAACTAACTACACACTGTAAACCATCTCTATAAAGTCTCAATCCTATATCTAGGTGAGATATTATAGAACAATTAGCTCTTCTCTAGAACTAGAAAATAGGATAGCCTCGCAATTTATTCGCTTGCTATCGCCCCAACCGATCCGAGAACATCTCTACTCGTATATTACATATAATGCAAGTAGCACATACCACACATATCATCACTCGCCCCATAACGAGTGAAAGAAAATATAGAACTTCCCTATCATTAAGGCCATGTAGATATACTACCACAAGCTCAATATACACACTCGAATCTAGGGTAAATACAATACCATTCTATCTTATCGTAAGGAACACTCCACCCTCCTCTATGGTGGAAATTCCCGCCAACATATTATCCAATTTCTTTGGCCATTACCAATGGTTCCTGGACACATCATTCTAGTCTTAACCGAACCAAACTACTTTCATCCCAAGATACCCTAGCGATTTGTCACATAGTTCCCTTAACTTCTTTAGTAAAGAGAACATCCCACCGGCCTCCTTTGCCTTAGTTCAATGAGCCTCCCCTGGGTGGATGTCCACCGCTGGGGCCTCACGAACACTACTTCTCCAAAAGTGTTAGAAACACTTACTTGTGAGCCTATCGTTTCCATTGAAAGGCTCTCTCACTTACTTGTACTAACCTTATTTCAGTGCACAGTTTCCTTGACCGTAACACCCCGTCAGCCTTAGACCTAACCTCGCGTGAATACTTGAGAATCTGCTTTCTCGTCATTCCTGACATCCCAAAGAAACTCGCTATTACAAGTATCTAACGGGTTTCTCTATGGGCAAAAACTCCCGTTCCACCAAAATGAGGCTACTACCGTATCCGCCACTTAAATCTCGCTCCAATAGGTGAAAGATTTTCCTCCAATCTTTGTACCTGGGCACTTCTATGCCCCATTCTAGACCAGAATCTCGGGACTCATATTCTCACCAAATGAGATTTCACTTCTCCGATCCGTCCGAACTTCAACATGTGGTCCTCATCAAGGACTTCTCAATCTTTAGATTGACACTGCTCGGAATCCCAAGCTTAGTACCACTCTCTACTGACAGCGGCACATGGAAAATCAACTGCACTGTACTTAGTAGTCACGGTAGCAATAAGAGAAAATGCTACAAAAGGGGTGACCTCTAAAGAGGCCTATATCCCTGACTACAGCTTAAAACTCCTAGAAATCTCATCTCGCTACGCTTTCATGACAACCTCCCTTGATGCCTATCATCTAACGACTTACTAGTCTCTCACGATAGCGTAAAAGATTTTCAGGGTTCTCATAGCATAACAGAAGAACGAGATCTCACAAAAGAAAATCAACGATCTTAATCTTAAGGCTCTATATCAAATCAGAAGTAATGCTGAAAGCGAAATACATCCACACAGATTCCTAAGGACTCTAGAACCTAATGCTCTGATACCATCTGTTACAACCCGCTAACTAAAATAATAGGTGGCCAGCCCAATACTCTAATAATCACAGGAATCATAGATGGTCCATTCTCAGCATCACTGTTGATTAAAATAATAGTACGAGATAACCACCAATCATTTTAGAAAACGGATTGTGAATAAAAGAAAATTTTGTAAATAAAAGAAAACACTTAGACAATCCCATTTGCGAAAACAGTGGATATCAAAAATCGATAATGAAGAACGACAATTTCATAAATAATCACCAAATAAGACGTCGGTGCACAAACTAATACAAATAGTTACACTGAGTATTATATTTCAATATTTACAATATAGTAAATGAGTACAACGCTTGGGTAAACATGCCCGAATAGATAAACTGAACTTAACTAAAGTACAATGGAAATAAGCGTCTGATACCAATAACCTACAACATCCGCAATATGCTGTAGCTCCATGAAAACCAGAATGGAAATGTAAATACGGGTGTCCATGCGGTAGAGCACCTGTAACGGCAATAATATGTGCAGAAACAAGGACAGATAGATACGGTTCAGGGCCCGGTTTGATATGATTCCCATGTGAATAAAATGCATGACAGTTAAGTACGTAATTCTCTCGCATATAACAATAATATTTCTCACCTCTCATTCTAAAAGCAACCTAGCGTAATATAAATGATGCTCAGGTTAAAGAAAGAACAGAAGGCTAACTTCTCCCCAGTTTCAACACTATGCCCTTATTCGTGCGTGGGGTGTCTCGCAAAGCGAAATCCAAATAAGGAACCCCCTCGATACACTATTACTAGGCAAGGTTGATCGTCGAGATACATTAGACCATGTCCTAATTAATTCAAGTACTAAAGGCTAATTTCTCCCCAGTCACAACACTATGCCCTTATTCGTGCGTGGGGTGTCTCGCAAAGCGAAATCCAAACAAGGAACCCCCATGATACACTACTACTAAGCAAGGTTGATCGTCGAGATACATTAGACCCTTAGCATAATATTATATATATATATATATATATATATATATATTTATATCTGTGTGTGTGTGTGTGAGAGAGAGAGAGAGAGGTCTCATCTACTGTTACTCAAGGATACATAATTATATCCATTCACCATCAAAACATAATTCCCATTTATTCTTTAGGAATATATATAAATGGTACAACATTTTATCAAATGTTTACCAATCAATTTCATCGTATACAATTCATAGTCACATTCCTTATCAGGAAATATAATCACAGTTTTTATGCTCTCTGTGGCATTTTCATCTCAATTATACACTTTGTAAAAATATCTTCCTTATCAGGAATATAATCATCATCATATGCTCTTTGTGGCATTTTCATCGTGCTCTTTGTGGCACTTTATCATGCTCTTTATGGCATTTCAGTGTGCTCTTTATGGAACCCATATACATCAAGTCCAACTTGATTCAGAATAGTTATAATTACATATATATATAACAATTCTAAGACCGCTCATCCGGGTTTCCCCACTGTGCGCGCCCCTAAATGGCTATCATCTTCCAGGGCCTGTTATTTAGACAAACTGGGATCCTACCAAACGTCGGGAAGCGGCCATGTGCCTGCGGGATAGTCAAGACCACACCCGGAATCTCCTACCCATCGGAAAAAATATACAATCACAAGCGCTCACATGGCCTAGGGACTAAATCCACCCTGCGTTAATTTGTCAGGGGGCATTACCACAATGCACAAACTTCCCTTAAGATAGCGATTTATAGAGGGTGTGTATCCTTACCTTTTAAAATTTATAAAATTCATCTTCCTTTTCATTTGAAAACATCCATTTTTATATTCTCAAAATCATTTGTACTTATTTATTAGTACAACATTTAATAATATACATTTCTTATTCTTAGAGTCATATTTTATTAATGACTTAAGACCTGAAGTGCCATTAACCTCAACTAGTCCCCAAGACTTTAATATAATATCATAAACCATTTAAAATGAATCTCCCTCAAGGAGTGTCTCCCAAATGTCTCATCATTGATATTTTATCTTCAATTTATCTTTCGGTTAATCTCCTATTTCATTTGGATATCAACCTATGCAACTAGCCCTCGGGGTAAGCCCAAACATCCCATTAAATCCTAGGGCATTAGTCTACCCAAAACCACCCTTTAGGACTCCCCATTAATCCCCAAAGAAAGGTCCCTAATCCTTGGACCTAAAAATAAAAAGGGCTAAAAATCAAACTAGGAAAAATCTCACAAAAACAGGGGAACCGAATCGATTCGCCCCTGGGCCGAATCGATTCTCTCTTGTGAATCGATTCGCTAAATAGCCGAATCGATTCGGTGAGCAAAACATACTTTATGTAATTTTCTGAATCGATTCGGTCTTCACCCAAATCGATTCGGTCTGCCAGACCTGTAGCCTACCCCTTATCCGAATCGATTCGCCCCTAGGGTCGAATCGATTCGGTCCTGAAATTTTGCCCAGTTTGGGCTACGAGTTGTATGAACCCTAATATCCCAAAACCTCCAGTCTTTGATTTTATCCAACACCAACAACATCTAATTCTCCCAAATCATTTCTACACCATTAATAACTAATACTTTATCCTCCAATCAAATCAAAACTAAGATTTAAGGGTTTAATCACCAAAATCAATAAATACCCATTTAGGGTTTAAATCTCCAAAACTTAACTACACATGCAATTTATCACATTAAATCACATCTAGCAAGTAAGAAACTAGCCTCCAGATTCGTAGTCTCTGATCCTCTTCCGGTAGCAACGAAAATCCGGCCCAAATCTTCATTTCTCTCTCTTTTCTCTCCATTTCTCCCAACTCTCTCTTCTCTCTCTCTCCTTTGGCTTTTCTCACAAATGAAGAAAGAAAAAGGGGTGGGGGACTTAAACGGGTCTTAAAACCTAATTTCCCTCTTTTAATTGCTAATACACCATTAAAATGACTCGTATCCACTTAATTGAGTCATAATGCGTTAAAAGTGCCCAAAACTCCAAAGTACAACTTGGCACTTATTTCGACTATCTCGACCATTCTAAAAACAACCGCACCCCCTATTTTGGCATTCGGGAAAGTGTGAACAAATTTTATGTTCCAATTTTATTTTATTTCATTAATTATACCACAATTTAAATATGAACCATAACCATCGTTTTACATATAACGACGCAACATATCACAATATAATGCCATTTACCTTCTCATACGGTAAATAGACAAAACATAGTAAATATTATCCCTTAATATCACGGGAAACTATATTTACTCCAACTTCCCCTATTTTATAGAATTTGCCCATCGGGGAAATAATATTAAATAGCCACTCAAAAGCCTGGGTTGTTACACCTGACACATTATGTCAACTAATTGTTTTGTCATCGCGTTGAGAGGACCATGAAAAATAGTTATTTCTCTCATTTTAAGGTATCCATGATGTGTGCATTGGCACAATAAGCTTTTGAAACTCTTCCAACATTCGTGGAAAGTTTCTCCTTCTATTTGTATGAAATTCTGAATTTGTTTCATTAAAGCATTTGTCCTATGAAAAGCAAAGAATTCTTTAAGAAATAAATCCCAAAGTTGAGGAAATGTTGTCATTCATTATTTAGCCTTATCCTTCACAGACAAGGAGAATAATTTTAGTCTTATAAGTTAGGGATATAAATTTTGGTCAGAGAAAGTGTTGCACAGTTCCTCGAAATCACTTATATGACTATAAGGATTTTCATTTTCCGCTCCTTGAAAAGTGAGTAGAAGACTAATCATGTCACTATGAGAATGGAATGTCCCGCTATTATAATGGTATCTAATACATCTTAGTGCCATAGTCGTCTTTGTGCAGAGATAATCTCCCAAAATTTGAGGTGCATTCACACCTCGATTACCTTGGAAATTGGCCATCGGGGTGGTAAATGGGGTGGTGTATATGATGATTGGATGAAGTGTCGTACGGACGATGTTTTGAACAATGATGTTTGTAATGGGGATGTACTGAGGGTGATTGGTACATTAGACAATGACAATAGTCGCCAAAATTAGGAGTGACTAGTGCTAGTTGAGTCGAGGTCTAAATCGAAATATTGTTCTTCAGAATTTGAGCTTAGTTCGTTGTTCATTGGATAGTTAACTTAGTTTTTATTCCTTTAAGAATACCAACATATGAACAATAACTAAAAAGACATATTAATTACAAACTAAATTAATTTTATTTACAAACTAAATTCTTTTTTGACGTACGCTTTTTGTTATTTTGTAAAATATGCAACCATCACTTTCCAACAAATATTATGGTGAGAAGTAATATCGTCGAGTCATTTTGCGAAAGCACTTTATTAATTTTCACAACATATTGATTAACAAGTGTAGTGATAAGTTGTTTATCGTATCCATAGAGATTTAATTTGAGAGGGTGTAATTAATGTTAATCAAGTTCGTAAGTAAATTACTAAAAGAAATAGGAAAAGATGATTTTTATGGTTTTTGACTAATTCTAGAAAAGTGGATAAAAGTTGAATTTTAGAAGTTTTGTGAAATGGTTAACAAAGTTGAAAAGGGAGTTTTGTATTTTTTTTATAAAAACAAAGGTTATAGATTAATCCCCCACCTTGAATTTAAATTGTTATAATCTTAATTAGTTTTAAGATTTAAGTGTGAAATTTGAAATTTCGTAAAGTGAACTATCAATTATGCAAGACAATTCGTTACATGGAGGATGCAAACATTAATAAACTTCATGAAAATAAGTCTGAAAGAATGTTGAAATATATAAACAGACCTTAAACAATAACTAATGTGTGACATTAATTATTAATTCAACGAGTATTTATTTTAACTCATTTTCTGCGGTTTTACTCTTAAATATAACTTAATTTGTAAAATATACCAATTCTACGTGAGTTCATAAACTGCAACCGTTAAAAACTTAGCCAGCCATAATTAATGAGTTAATAAACAGCAACCGTTAAAAACTTAGCCAGTCATAATTAACATGATGATAACAACAATTGGAACCCAAATATAGAAATAATTTATGGTCATAACAATTATTGAAATGCTATTTAAGTCTTACCTAAACGGACAATAATTATGAAAGAAACTAAGATAGAATGAACGATTGAAAGTGTTCTGGAATCCCTGTATTATAATCACGTCGTTTTGAATGAATTAATTATAAATAATGGCAATTAAATCCCCGTTTTATAATTACTTAGTCTTCAACTAGATGAATTACTCACAAACGAACACGAAAATCTTAATAATAACAAATACGGGATTTAAATTATTTTATTATAATCACAAAAATAGAATTACAACCAATCATAAGTACAACGATATTTTGGACTATAATTTGGGTACTAATATTTAGCAAAACATAAATGCCCAAACAATGAAACCCAATATCCCTTTTATAGGTGGAAAGAAAAAGCTTGGGGGAACAATAGGAATTTCACAAAACGATGGGTGATTTTAATTAAATACGAAAATGGACAAAGTATTTATTTAATGTAGGCATGGGACGACTAAAGAATTGATTATGGGAGAATAAACAAAAAATTAGTTTATTTTAAAAAGAAGAAAAGGGAACGAAAAAAGTATGGGGTAAGGATGGAAAATTATAAAAGAAAAAGAAGTTATGGGGGAGAAATATAGATTAAGTGCAATTTGACAGAAGAGGAAGCTTAGCGCACTTGGAATGCGTGGGCCTGGACACACATGGTGCCGAGTGAGAGAAGTGGCCAATGCACCGCTACCATGTGGCGTGACATTGCCTTTTAACAAAACCAACCAGTTTTCTGAGGGGGGTGAGACTCAAACTTGATTCTCCCCCCAAACGTTACCACACGTGCACCACTGAACCAACATGGGTTTTTAGTAAATATACAGCACAAAAAATATATGACCCTTAATTAAACCCAGATTTCCATATTACAAATTGACCACCAAAACTTCCTTTCGTATTCATACAACTTCAAATTTGAGTAACGCAAGAACTGATGTGTCCCTCGTATTAAGGTAAATAATTTCCCAACAATGTCTGGGTCAGAAGGTTTGACTTTGCGATAGACCCAACCTTTTGACAATTTTTTAGGCCCAACTTTATACGGTCATAATTTCTTCATTTGAGATTGGATTGACACATTCTTTGAACTCAAACATTCCTTGATTCAAGGGTGACAACTTTCGTAAAGAGCTTGAGTCCAAAATTGGTCAAATAAAATTACCTTTTTATCCCGAAAAGTACATATGTGAATGTTACTTTCTCCAATTGCTTCCCGACTTCTTTGCTAATATCGTAAACTCTGTAAATCCTAAAATAAATCTTTCACAAGCGATTAACCATGAATATTTAAGGTTACACAGTAAATGAGTATAAATTATGGGTTTAACGGGTATGGGATTGCAAATTGCATAATAAAAGGGGTAATAAAATGCAATATTTGACACAAATCAGCAATGAACTCCTTTTTTGTCATGGATTGGTATAACAAGGAGTCACTAGGCAATCCTATTTTTATAAACTCTACTACGACTTGATTTGAAAAATCTTTCACCTCGTTCTATACTTCCTACTAACATTGGGTGTATTCCCTAAGGGATTATTGTGTCTTCCTTTTTAGCATGAGTAGAGTGTCTATCCATTTGGGTGAGGGATTAGTGATGAATTGGGAAGTGATTGCCTCAATCAATTATTTAAAACTCCCAACTGATCCATCTGTAGTATTTCAAAATACTTATGGGGAACGTCTCCCAAACTGGTGGAAATTCTGCACATCAGCACCTCATTGTTGATCCAAAGGATCCTAAACCGTCAGTATTAACAGACGTGGTCAGTTCGATCTATTTTTACCTTGTAAATTTTGAAATCGAGGTACTATAACTTTTTTTCGAGAATCTATTTCATCAATAACTTGGGTGAATGAATACTTCATCTTTTTTATAAGTGGTCGATGAGATAACTCTTGGGTCATACGAACTACAACTGGGCTTGACCTTCTTTTCAACTCCTTACGAATGAAACTTTGTATCTCATCCTTTTTATGTTTCCTTTCATGGTTATGGGACCTAGTGCCATTTTTATTACAAGGCAATTGTTCGCTTTGACGATGCGATATTCTTTCTCGGTCGTAAACTTTACTCTCTCTCAGGCTAGGCGTATGAGCTTCATTGTGTGTGTGCTTATACCATTGGAGTTCTCACTCTATATCAACCATTAAGTGTAGAAGTCGATCGTTCTCCTCATATATTCATAGGCGTATATCATCCTTGAGATTTCGTTTGGTCAAGATTCCCTATAGCTTCCGTCAAATTGGTCTTCATGAGTTCAATAATAGGAAGAGGAATTTGCATCATTACGACGAGATAAGATCACAAATCTGATGCGGGTGTCAATCATGGGAATTCTGGTGGTCCTTTAGCATGTTGGCCAGAACACAATACTATAAAGATAGATCTGGTTGGTAGGATTAAACTAAGTTGAAGTATTTGAGAATGCGTGGTCCCCTAATAGTGTGTGTCTTATAGGCAAGGATGGTCCGAATAAATTCAAGTTTAAATTTTGTTATATTTTCAAAATTTTAAAGATCGAAACTTAAAATAAAAATAACCCAATTAATCTTAGCACCAATTTTAAACTTTTCTTGTCAAAAACTAATTTGAATTTTATCTCTTGACCCTAAAGAATGAAACTAAGGTGATACCAGATAACATAAATAAACCCACAAGACGCCGATGTATGAGGAGAACCATATAGGGAAAAATCTCGGATAGCCCAGCTAGACAGTTAACTATGATACAGTTTTACAAAACATATATAGAAGACTTACACAACAATTCAATCCCCCACAAACCTTGACACTCTTTTAGCTTCGATCGCTCCTCCATAGTGCAACATAGGAATTCACCCATGCAAATTGTCATAGCACATGAATCCACACGCACCTCCGTATCCACCAATAAAGCTCAACAATCATCAAACACAAAAAAGGGTATGCATGGAGTCCACTGTATGAAACGAGTTATTTCAAGATGAAAGAAATAAACTTTGGTGCCCAATTTCAAGATCTCAAAGCATATGAATTATAAGTCTTGGATTTGTAAACATATAGGGTGAAACAAAGTGTTTGGAAGTTTCGTAAGCATGTGAAAAATCATTTTTCATAAAAACATTATCTAAAATTATTAGTCCACAAGCCATTAGAAACTGTTTGCCCGATTTTTGAGGCATCGGTTCATTTGAACGATAATTAGGGTCGTTCGAATGAGAATTGCATCTCGTTTAAATGACATCCTTAGCTCGTTCGAATGAGAATATAGTCTAGCTTAAACCATCTTCTAACGAGTTTCTAACGAGATTCTAACGATCTTGGTTCTGCTTGGCAGAGCATCCTCGTTTGATGTTCGTTTGATCCTTGTTCTAACGAGAACTCATTGTCATTATAATGAGACATAAAGTCGTTCGAACAAAAAAAGTATTTTTATTCCAACAAGCTTATTTCTTATTCAAACGAGATTAAGCAAAAATATTTTACTTATAAATATTTAGAAACAGTTACAAACATTTTTAAATAAAAAAAACTAGCACCCTTAAAATATTTACAAGGATTCATAATTAATACGAATTCATACCTACGAGATCCTTAGTAAACGTGAAGATAAACTTGGCATTAAACACGACATATCTAATCTTTGAAGCTTGGCTGCTATGTATTCATCAAACACGTCGAAGTTTCATGGGATCAAAAAGACAAACTCTATCCTATAACTCAAACGTGGTGTCTGGAATAATGCCAATTACTTACAAATTGGCTCGATTGAAAATTTGTCCTTAAAAATCTCCCCTTTTGGCTATATCTGGACAAAACCAAAACAAAAATCCTATGGGCCGTCAAGCTCTCTAAAAAAGGCTCAGTCCCCAATCCCAAAAAGGGAAAAGATACAGACGCTCGATAGTCACACAAACATGAGTAGCTTTGCTTTACTTGAATACTTTGCTAAAAAAAACTTTTCGGATTGATGTAAATCGGTAATCCTGAACACTTAAATAGACCATTCAAACGCAAAGAGAATATAACAATAATAAATACTCAAATGAATAAAAGTCTAACAATGTCTTAAATAACCTCAACCTAGCTAAGACGTCTCCCCCTAAAAGAAAGATATCATATCATGCAAATGAAATATATCATTTTCCCCCTTTTTGTTCAGGAATAGACAAAGAAAGATAGCATGAATCAATTACTCCTCCAAAACCAAATCTCTCCCTAAATACATGATCTTAAGATGCTAATATGAGAAAATTTGATACACAAGATTAAACATAGGGAGAAGTGAAAAAAGTGAGAATTCAAATTACTAATTGCCTCGGTGGTTTTCACAATCCCTAATTTTAAACCAATTTTAGTTCATCCCTAAAATATGCAACTACGTGTCAAAATAAATCAAGTAAGCATGCGACACAAAATTCTGGAAAAAATCCCCGAAGGGAAAACCTTTATTTCTAGAACTTTGACAAGTTTACAAGACCATTGACTTACATTAAACCTGATAATCACTCACAAGTGTAACACACGGTGTCTTCTTCAAACCTTTAAATCAACGACTAGAAATAAGCAATGGTTCACATGCAGCTATACCGCAAGAACATGCAGTTCAGACACGCAGTCTTCAGTAAAGAATCAACACGTAGAAGATCCTCAATGACACGCAGTCATAAACTTCGTAACGACTCACTCCACAATAGCACGCAACTCTCAGTTGTAGAGATCTCCCCACAAAGGATGAACAATAACAACTAATGTTCTTTTAGTTTCCAAAACAACTCACATAAAGATATAGGGATTTTGTGAATTGAAAAACAAAAAGGTGTTTAAACCTTTAAGGAAGAAGCCAAAAGATTTATACCGATTTTCACTGTTTGTATAATGGAAAAATAAAAATACTTCTTGAGAAAAACAAAGTTGGAAAGTCAAATATATAGAAAACTTAAGGCGGTGGTGTCGTTCGAACGAGAGACGATGTCGTTTGAAGTATCGCGCAACATCACGTCTCGTTTGAGCGACAAACGATGTCATTCGAACGACATCTTTTAAAAAATAAATAATTTTCTTCGTTTATCCTTTTAGTAAATGCACCACCTCAAACTCCAAAAAATTCCGACTGACTTCTCGTTCGAACAACATTTTCGTTCGAACGAGTCTTCTAACGAAGTTCCAGTGTGAACTCGTTAGAAGATTGTTGGAAATCTCGTTCGTACATCCATCTCGTTCGAACGACATTTCGAACGAAGTTCCAGTGGACAATATGGGAAGTTCATTAGCAAACTCGTTCGAACGACTTGTGGTCCGAACGACAATCTCATTCGAACGACACTTCGAACGAACTTACAGAAAGTTCCAAAACTTCATTTTTAGCCCAGAAACTTTATATACTTTATATATAATGTTTTAATAGAAAACATTTCTGAAAACAAAACATAGTTTTAAAACCTAACACCCAATAAACTTGTTCCAAGCTCATATATATATATATATATATATATGTGTGTGTGTGTGTGTGTGTGTGTAATGGATTCATACCATGGGAGCATGGAACCACTATTGATAACGTAGACACGAGGCACTCAAACTCGGCATTTTGATGAAAATTTATACACTTGGCCGCTACGTCTTCAACAAACACATCATAGGCTTGGAGGATGATCAATATACTCTATCCTATGACTCAAACATTTTTGTCCGGAATTGAGCCAAAACTACATTAAGACTCAATTAGAGAATTGTGTCCTTACAAATCTCCCCCTTTGGCTATTCCGAGACAAAAACCGAACAAAAATCCTAAAGGGCCTTCAAGCTCTACTAGACTAATAAAAAGTCCCACCCAAAATGAAATTACAATGCTTGACTCAAACAACCCAAAGGATCACAATCTTTGCCGGTGAAAGTTGCCATTTATAATATAATTCCTGCACACTCAGACACATTAAATGCATAGGGAATATGGAATATCAAAATATTAAATGCAATTAAGTAATTACTCCCCCTAGATTAATTCTCCCCTTTATCAATTATGATCAACCTAAGAAGATAGCGACTCCCCCTAAGTTAACTCTCCCCCAAACTAAGATACGATTACTATAGGATTTGATACCATTTCTCCACCTATCATTCTCCCCCTTTTTGTTCACGAATAGACAAAGGATAAGAATTCAAACATGAACTTATATCCCCCAAATAAAGCATATACACCCTCTAAACTAAGCAAGGGATAAATAAAATGGGATAACAAGCTAAAAATGTAATCGTGCGTAAAGTGATGAGAGCATTAAAGCATATGGGCAACAAACGCACAACTAATCCAACAAAGAATAACGGATATCAACTAGGATGCAAGAAAATGATACCAATAAGATACATAAAGTATTAAGCATGTGATATCAACAAAGAATGCAACAAGATTGATACCAATGATAAATTAAAGCATATATGGATTAGAAAGCAAGGCAAAGACCAAACAAAAATATCATATATATACGTACTCTAGATTTACCAAAGATTTACCCGCACACACACACACACATATATATATATATATAGCTATAAACACACAAATGACACACACAAAATATAATAGGAGTCTTTCACACTCGTATGGAAAAAATGTGTCATATGGAAACGAAAGTGTTGGGGTGTGAACTAGTAACAATTAAATTTATACCCAATCACTTAAAACATGTTCACAGAGTTATCAATTAATTGCAAACTTCATCACATTTGAATATAACCTCATGTGACAATATAGATTGAACTCAATGAACAAACATGCACAATGCATACAAGCCTAGATTTTTGATGATTCTACAAATCAAATAGAGTCATGACAATAAAGACCACTAGGATAAACGTACAATGTGAAAACATTGATATACCATCCAATCTCCACCAATAAGAATTTATATTAATTTTGAATGAATATATCAATCAAACATAGGCCTTGGCAATTATTTTCTTTTTAATGCCATATTTTCTTTTAGGCCATGGACCACGTATTTCTTTTAGGTCCAAATATACGGTGGCTTACTATTCGCAAAGGAAACTAAGTCCTTTCGGAGCCATTCCCCGTGCACATTAATATTTATCATGTTTTTAATTTTCACACGAATCTCACGTGCAAAGAATTTTGACATGCACTAGTCCTCCTAGGTCACAAATATGTAGATGACAAGATTGGTAGGAGAACACCGCTCAAAGCTCAAATATACATATGAAGTTAAATTTCAAAAAGAGCTCGTGCATGTGTGAATATAGGCATATAAAAATAGAATCCATTTAAGCAACACAAAATCCAACTACTCCATGTAAGCATGGTAAGGAACATAATAAGGATTGACAATCTAAACCAAAAGTTCTAGCCACATGAGAGCGTAAAAGATGGGATTCTAACACAATTTTATGCCACATAAAGTGTGTCAAACTAAAATACACACAAAATAAAAAAATATTTTTGAGTTTTTGAGATTTTTTAATCAAAAATAAAAATATATACTCAAAAGAAAAACAAAGATCATTTGTATTTTTTATTAAGCTTAAATGAAACAAATAAGACACAAATGATAAACAAAAATCTTTTTGAATTTTTCATTTAATGCAAACAAAATAAACAAATATAATACAAAAAGACAAACAAAAATCATAGTTCTAGCATGTGATTAAGCATGGAGCATAAACTAGAAAATGATTAAACAAGCATACATTTAGCATGATAATATAGCATGAATTGCAAAAGATAAAGTATGCAAACACTAACACATTCATCCTTTAGATTTAACTAGGGAGGACACATGTGAAAGTAAATGAGAATCAACCGTCCTATTTTGCAAGGCAACCAGGTCGGATTTCCCATCCCAAATTAATCAAGAATGACTATCTTGAGGAGTAGGAATTTTAACTACCTTGGTTCCTTTACGTTGGGATTTTCTAGGAATTCGTTTAAGATCGAAACAAAATTTCCTAAGATGACCTTTTCGACCACAATGATTACAAGTAAAATTACGTCGAAATTTAGTACCTAAGGAATGATCTGTAAAGGCTTTCCTAGTAGATTCTCCTAAAAAATTGGTCTTGGATTTATGAGTAGATTCATTAACAAGTATTAAAGCCTAAACCACACATGTCATTTTTAATTTGGACTGTTCTTAAGATTTTATCAATTTTTCCGAACGACACTCCAAATCAAATTTGACATTACTAGAGTCTTTTAATTTATTTTGAAATTCTAAAATGTTAGACTTTAATAAAACATTTCGCTCTTCAAAAGAAAGTAGCTCCTTTTTCAAGGATTCCGTTAAACCTCTAAGGCTATCTCTCTCGCCTTCTATATATTCAAGCTTCTCTAGAAGATCCCTCTCACATGTCCTAAGGTCTTCAACCAACACACTATTATCAACGACCTTGACACGTTCTTTCAAACTAGCTTCTAACTTCAAATTAGCTCTTTTTAATTTAATTGATTCTTCATATAATTCTTGAAAAGCAGTTTGAAGTTCACTCACATTAACCTCTTCTTCATTTTCACTTTCTCTTTCTTCTCCACTCTCACTATCATAAAAAATAAGGGTATCATAAACTATGACCTTGGAAGCGTCATGTGAAAAATTTTCATTTATAGATGAGTTCTCACTATCACTCACATGACTAGCCATAAAAGCCACAAAGTTGGGCTTAGTGGGGGAATCGGGTCCCTCTTCCTTATCACTATCACTAAGGGTCGCATTATATGAAATGGGTCGCTTACCTTCTCTCCTTAGTTTAGTAGGGCACTCAGAAGCCCTATGGCCATAACTCTCACAACCAAAACACCTATTTGACTCGTCCCTATTTAAATTTTCATTAATAGTTTTAGGAAACTTCTTGACTTTGTCATACTTAGAAGTTTCAAATTTCTTAAAATCATTTTTAAATTTATCTTTGTTAAATTTAAGAAATTTTCTAAATTTTTGAGCAAACAAAGTCATGTCTTCATAGTCACTATCACTCTCGTTCTCTACTACTTGTTTGACCTCTTTTCGGGCATTTAAAGCAACGCCCTTTTTCATTTTCTTTTCATTTTTAGAGGGAAACATGTCGAGTTCATAGGTTTGTTAGTCACCTACGAGCTCTTCTAATTTCATAGAGGCTAAAGTTGGTAAAGAATTTAAAACGGTCACTTTTGGAATATATCTATCGGGTAGGGACCTTAAAATTTTCTTTACTACTCGGTTGTCGGGTATTTTCTCTCCCAAGTTAAAAGACGAATTAACAATATCTGAAAGTCTAGTGTAGAATTCATCAAAAGTTTCTTTATCATTCATTTTGATAGTTTCAAATTGAGTTGTGAGATTTTGGAGTTTCGAAGCTTTAACGACACTTGTACCTTCATGAGTGAGTTGTAAAATATCCCAAGCTTCTTTAGCTGTCTCACACGTCATAAAACGTCGGAATTCATCTGATGTGACAGCAAAAAACAAGGCATTTAAACCTCGTGAATTAAAATTAAAAAGTTCAAATTCATCCTCACTCCATCTATCGGCCGGTTTGGGAACACGTTCAGTATCTACTAAATGAGTTGGTGGAGACCTCCCGTTAACTACCAATAACCAAATCCTCTCGTCGATAGATTTGAGTGCCGATTCCATACGCCCTTTCCAATACGTGTAATTAGAACCATCAAAAATAGGAAATTTTGAATATGGAGAAAATTCCATTTTAGCCAAAAATTATTTAAAGGATCTTAAGGAAATAGTTTATCGTTTTGGCTCTTATACCAATTTGAAATCGCCCGAGGGGCCCCCAATTTTTTATTTCTGTAAAAATATATTCCCTTTTATGAAATAGATGCGGAAGTGATGTGATGGTTCAACTTAAAACAAATTATAAATTTTAATTTCTTTTTCAAGTTAAAATAAAACCAAGAGAAATAGGATATACACACACAAAACTTTAAATCTTACTTAAACCCGAATTAATCAATCCATATCTTAGAGAATTTGCCTATGTCATATTTGCCAATATTCCCAAGTTAGGCCAAACTGAATTTTATCAAATTAAATTAAATGACTTAATTAAATTAACGAAACATTAACCAATATCAATTAGCACCAAATAAAACAAGTAGTGATTAAATTAAACCAATTTTATCTTTTTACTTAGGCATGCGTTCTAGGTGATTTTGCAATAGATAAAATAAATAATTAATCCACTACGCCGTGATGTACGAGGAAAAATCCACAACGGGAAAAAACCTCGGACGGCCCTAGCCTAAAATCCACTAAGTACGGAATTTATATTTACAAGACAAATGACTTACTTCCTCAACTCGAACCCTCTCAAGCCTTGACGCGTCTTCTTGTAACCATTTCTTCCTAGCGGATAACCACGGAGCTCCACCGCGATATCGGCCTTCACCAATCGAACAATAGGTACATTGTCAACCACACGTGGTGTCTTTTACCACATGAGAATGCCACAGAAAAACAAACTCTTATTCTTTATGGGATGTAGAAGAAAGCCCAAACTTCTCTTCAAACTAATGTAGAGATAAAACGGTGCCAAATGCTCCAAGAAAAGTATACATATATGGAAGCTTGGAAAATATAAACATTGGGTGTAAAACTAGAGTGTATAATCAATTTATCTTGAAAACATGAACTTTTTCCTTAAACTATTTTTCTCTCAAACTCACTCTTGGAGATGGTTGTGTACGAAAAAGTTGGTTTAGAAAAAGTTGTTCCAACACATTATAATATCTGAAGAAAGTTAGTGGAGAAACAAGTTGGAAACATGGGTAAAAACTGCTAAAAACTGCAAAAAAAAAAAGCGCCTGACATCTCGTTCGAACGAGTCTTCTAACGAGGTTCCAGTGTGAACTCGTTAGAAGATCATTGGAAATCTCGTTCGAACCATCTCGTTCGAACGACATTTCGAACAAAGTTCCAGTGGCTGATATGGGAAGTTCGTTGGCAAACTCGTTCGAACGACTTGTGGTTTGAACGACAATCTCGTTCAAACGACACATCGAACGAACTTACAGAAAGTTCCAAAATTTCATTTTTAGCCCAGATACTTTATATACTTTATATATAATGTTTTAATAGAAAACATTTCTAAAAACAAAACATAGTTTTAAAACCTAACACCCAATAAAATTGTTCCAAGCTCCTATGACTCAAACATTTTTGTCCGGAATTGAGCCAAAACTACATTGAGACTCGATTGGAGAATTTGTCCTTACACATGGACTTAATGTAAAAAGCAAACACTCAAAACACGATAACGTATACAATATATGCAAAATATATCAATTAAAATCCTGCACACATATATAGGTATAAACGACCATAAATTCGACAAAAAAAAAATATGCGTTACACAGTAGCATAGTATTGCTGTGTCTAAGCATGTGGGATGGAATTAATGGGTGTGAACTATGTACAAATGAATTACGACCCAAACACTCAAATACGTTCAAGAAGTTTTAATTGATCGCAAAATTTTATCAAACTTAGTCTTAGCCTCAAATAACAAGATAAAGTTAACTTAATGAACAAACAGGCACAATGCACAAAAGTCTAGAATATTGATGATTCTACAAATCAACAGTGTCATTACAATACATAACTAGGATTCATTGTAAAAACTCATTGATCTTCAACCAACCACCCTCAAATAAATAAATATATAAGATATTTTCTTTTCTGTTCTCAATTATTTTTAAGTTATTTCTTTTGAAAGATCAAACAAACTAAACTACATTGGCCTCTGGAAATTTTTCTATTTTTATTTCCTTTAATCTTTTCATAAGGCTCTTGCCAATGGTGGCTTTCCCGTAAAGGAGATTTTCTCCTTTCGTAGCCCTTTCCCGTGCACCCTTATATTTTTTAATAAAATTCAAGCATTCTCACGGGCAATGATTCTTACATGCACAAATCCCCCATAGTCACAAAACATGTAGATTACAAGATTGATGAGATAACTTCTCACAAAGCTCAAATATACATGTGAAGTTAGTTCAAAAAGATCATGCATGTGTATGAGGAGGCATATACAAAGTCGAATCTTCGAAACATCTCCATGAGAACATGATTAAGTACTATCTAAGTATTTACAATTATAACCAATTTTCCTAGCCACATGGAAAGTACGGAGTGAATTGGATTCAAACACCAATATGCCACACTAAATTTGTAAAACTCAAATACACAAAATAAAAATCTTTTTGAGTTTTTCTAGAATTTTCAAAAGAAAATTCTAATTTTTTTATTTATGAAAACAAACTCTAAGTCAAGAGACAAACAAAAATCTTTTTGTATTTATTTTAATTATGACTCAATAAAAGAAAAATAAAATACAAAAGATACACATGTCATAAGACTAGCAAACATATATCATGAAGCATAAACTAGAGTATGAGAAATAAGCTAACACAATCAACCATTAGATATAGCGAGGGAAGTATCTTGTGCAAGAAACGTGAATGATCAACTCTAATATGTAAAGCCTCCAAATCTTATTTCCAAACCCAAGTAGGTGTAACATGAGGCATAGGAGCTTTGAGAACCATGGTGACTCTATTCTTATACTTCTTATGACCGTTCTTAAGATCACAGAAAAAATGCCTAAGGTTACCTTTCCTACCGCAATTAGTGCAAGTGTAGACACGGCAAGGAGTGTTACTTAAGGGTTGATCCTTCCTAACATTCCTATTTGACTCTCTCAAATGTATGGTCTTGGATTTCTAAGTGGAAGAATTGCAATCATTGAAGCCAATTTCACACTTGTCATCTTCGATTTGGACGGTGACTAACATTTTATCCAACCCTTTTGACCTAGATTCCAAATTAAATTTGACACGCCTCGAATCTCTCAATCTCTCCTCAAGTTCAACAACCCTATACTCGAGTAAATTCCTAGAATCCTGTAAGGACATTTTTGTCCATTATCAATTTGTATGTCGTACGCCGTTACACCGTTGAAGAAACTCAAGATCGCATCTACATCAACGGATCCGATTATCAAAGCGTCTTCAACATCATAGCCTCTGCAAGAATGAACTAGAACACAAACTTTGTTGTTGTTCATCTTTGTGGAGAGATCTTTGCAACCAAGGGCTGCGTGTCATTGCTGAGGGAGTCTCAACAAAGTTTCATGGCTGCGTGTCATTGAGGAGTGCTGCGGTTCTTCCTTTGTTGATTGGACTGAGGTTCATGTGGGTTTGCTGCGTGTGGATTCATCACTGCCCTCCTGGAAAGGGATATTTCCAGCCGCCGACTACAGAATCCGATACCTGAGGGTAATTCTTAGTCACTGTATTTTCATTGTAATCCGATTGTAAGCCGTTTTCTTACAAATTATAGTGAAAATAAAAGGTTTTGCCCCTTTGGGGGATTTTTCCTAAAATTGTTTGTTTTTATCCTGCATGCTATATTTTATTTGATAAATCATCTAGATGCATGTCTTAGGGTTTTAACTAAAATTTGGGTTTAATTAAAATTGGTTTTTTATTTGAGAAGTCGCAATATTTTCGCTGTAGCTGCACTCTCAAATTGGTATCAGAGCGGGTTACGCTAATTTATCGCGTGATCCTGATTTTTCGAGGATTTACTTTCTGATACAATTTGTCTACTCACGTTTTCAAATTGGTATCAGAGCGGGTTGCACTAAGTTATTGTGTTTTGATCCTGATTTTGCACAAAAATGGCTTTTGATGATCTTCGATGTCAAATTTTTGAAAAAATTAATTGGAAAATTCACACGAACTCTTGCTTTAAATCTTCTGTTGAAAACGAATCTGAGAAGTGTCCTTGTTGTGAGGGTGTTGGTCACACGTTACATGAGTGTACCACAAATTTAAAGAAGAAATTGAATAAATCAATTTCTCATGTTTCTACCCTTAGTGATTGTGATTCGAAAGAAGAAGTTTTTTATGCTTCTAGGCGAAAGTTTCCCATCCGTGTGATTAGTGATGATAGTGAAAGTGATGGGAGTGTGGATGAAAGTGAGGAGGAAAGTGTAGATGAGCATGACTTGCAAACTGCTTACAATGAACTTTATGCCGAAACTTTGAAAACAAAGAAAGAAAATTTGAAATTGAAAGCTAAATTGAAAGAGTGTGCCATAAAAAATAATGATTTTTTAGCTGAAGAACTTAGGGCTCATGTGAAAATCTTGAAAGAGAAGCTTGAGTACGTCGAGGGTGAGAGAGATAGTCTTAAAGGGTTGATGGAGACTATGAAAAAGGAGCTTTTAGAGTTTGAGGATTCTAAACGAGTACTTGAATCTAGTATAGGTGAACTTGAGGTGAAATTGAAAGATTCAAACAAAGTGAAATTTGATTTGGAGTCTAGGTCTGAAAAACTTGATAAGATTTTAGGCACAGTCGAGATCAAAACGGATAGAGGTGGGATTGGTCTTGAAAAATATGTTGCACCCATTCCCACACGTGTGAGAGAGCCCCCTAGGATTGTTAAGAAATAGACACCTAAGGTTGTTAGGAAAGGGCCCCCTAGGAACATCGTGAGAGTGCCTCCTAGGATCATTAGGAGAGACCCACCTAGGCAAATTCGGAGAGAGCAACCGAGAAATTTGAGGAGAGGGCCACCTTTAGGTAACACACACCGCCCGATTTACACTTGCACACATTGCGGTAGGCAAGGGCATATTAGGCGATTCTGTTACAAGCTGTTAAATGAACCTAGGAAGGTTAATAGAAGAATAAATTCGATTCCCAAAACCCCCACACTCCGTTACACATCTATTTGGGTTAGAAAATCGGATTTAAAGGCTTATGGTTTATTTGTCCACGATTCCCGTTTGCTTGCACGTGATTCAACCCATGTGAAATCTTTTGGTTGATTGTGTTTGCATGTTTGTCATACACTAGTTGTGTTTTCATGATATATTTTTGATAGTGTGATGACTTGTACTTTTTGTATAAATCTTTGTTTTTGAATTTTTTTTTAAAAAAAAAATTCAAAAAGATTTTTTTTGTTGCACCGTTTATGGATGAACTCTTTGGATGACCGAGTCACAACATCTTTCCATTATTTTCATGTGACTATTTGATAGTGTTTTGAGACAATAGGTCAATTCATCCTTGTGCTTTATAATGTTTGGAGTCATTAAGATGTAATTAAGTGTTACTTCCTACATGTTTGACTCATGTTTCCTTTATTGCACACATGCACGGATTTGTTTGATTATTGTGCTTGTCTTATCACATGTTGGTTGGGTGTTTTCACTTCAATCCTGTCCTTAAAACGAACCAAGCGCGATAAATTTTGATAAGGAAATTGTGCATTTAAAAACCGTTTTGTGAGTTTGTGTGCTTTATTTTAAAACGGGGAAGGGCTACGCAAGGTTCATTTTGCCTTTGCGAATGCTAAGCCACCGTTAAATTGGACCTAAAAAATGGAGGAATTTTATTATCCGAGGTCCAAAGAGGTTAAAAGAGCCCGAAAAAATTGTAAGGCAATAAAAAGGTTATTCATGCCAATTATGGGCCATTTAGGTTTTTGCACCAATTCTCCAAAGTTTGAGAATTTAGTTTATACACCTCTAAAAAGAATATATATATGAGGGAGTTTGGTTGGAGAATTTAAAACGGGTTTGCACGTCCTTGAAATTCTTGAAAATGCGCTATATAGTTTTGGACGTTATTGGTGTGGAAATCACTTTGACTTTGATTTGTTGATTTGCATAAGACGATGTCATCTAAATTCAACAAATTTTTTTTACACCTAAGGATACTTTTGATGATCATTCATTAGGAGTACACATATGCATCGTTCACATATGATTGATTGAGTTGATTTACCTATCGAATGTGTTCACACCCATTCATTCCATTTCGATGACTTGATTGTTTGAGTCTAAATCCATGGTGTGATTTTTGTATCATATTTGTTCAAATTGGTATCTTATTTTTGTACGAAAAAAATTGAAAAATAAAAAATAGTTTGTGCATTTGTTTATGAGCATCTTCTTGCTAGAGCACGTTTACCATATTGTTTGATGCCCTGTTTTGTGTACCGTGACACCCCGATTTTGCTTATTTGATTCATTCTTCTCATTTGTCTATTTGGGGACATCATAAAAAGGGGGAGAAAGAATTATCATATTATGGGGGAGTTTTTGAGATGTTGCTTATGTTTTTATCATATATTGATATCCATGTTATCTCATTTCAAACTCGATATGTCACATGGTATTTTCTTTGTCTCATGTGTGTAGGTATAAAGATTGAAGATCAATATGTTGCACACCCTGACGAGAAAAGCTTTGATATTTGATGATTGTTGAAGATTGAAGAACAAACGATGAAGATTTATACCTTTGTATCTTTCCATCTTTAGGGTTCATGGGAGGGTAGATTTGTATAGGTCATTAGTTGATAATTCGGATTTTTTTATGTATGTACCGTCATAGACATAGGGGGAGATTCGTAAGGACATTTTTGTCCATTATCAATTTGTATGTCGTACGCCGTTACACCGTTGAAGAAACTCAAGATCGCATCTACATCAACGGATCCGAATATCAAAGCGTCTTCAACATCATAGCCTCTGCAAGAATGAACTAGAACACAAACTTTGTTGTTGTTCATCTTTGTGGAGAGATCTTTGCAACCAAGGGCTGCGTGTCATTGCTGAGGGAGTCTCTACAAAGTTTCATGGCTGCGTGTCATTGAGGAGTGCTGCGGTTCTTCCTTTGTTGATTGGACTGAGGTTCATGTGGGTTCGCTGCATGTGGATTCATCGCTGCCCTCCTGGAAAGGGATATTTCCAGCCGCCGACTACAGAATCCGATACCTGAGGGTAATTCTTAGTCACTGTATTTTCATTGTAATCTGATTGTAAGCCGTTTTCTTACAAATTATAGTGAAAATAAAAGGTTTTGCCCCTTTGGGGGATTTTTCCTGAAATTGATTGTTTTTATCCTGCATGCTATATTTTATTTGATAAATCATTTAGATGCATGTCTTAGGGTTTTAACTAAAATTTGGGTTTAATTAAAATTGGTTTTTTATTTGAGAAGTCGCAATATTTCTGCTGTAGCTGCACTCTCAAATCCTCAAACATAAAAAGCGCTTTGTTCATAGCCTTCATCAAAGCATAAAGCCTATCTCTCTCCCCCTCAACGTACTCTAGGTTCTCTCAAGGAGTCCTCTCGCGTGCCTTAAGATCCTCAATCAATGCACTATCATCATTCACGATGGCATGTTCCTTCAACCTAGATTTAAACTTCAAGTTAGGCTTCTTCACCTTCAAAGTTTCCTCATAAAACTCATGGAAGGAAACGTGGAGTTCACTCTCCTCCTCATCTTCTCCATCCTCACTTTCATCTACACTTTCTCTACCATCACTCGATTGGGATCCACAAACTATTCCTAGGAAGTGTCATGTAAGGGAGTATCTTCATAGGAAGATTTGTCGTTAAAACTCGCATGATAAGCCAAGAACGCGATAATGTTGCGCTTAGGGGGGAATCATTTCCCTCTTTAGGATCACTATCATTAAGGGTGGCATTATAAGTTATCGGTTTCTTTACCTCCTTCCTTAGTTTAGTGGGGCACTCAGCTACCCTATAGACATAACCCTCATAACCATAACATCTTGTGACACCCCGACTAATTAAATACCAGGTAGCTACTCCTTTATTAAATTAATTCAAAATGCCAAGTTGGTCCAGTTAATAGCATCACTGTCGAAAACATTTTAATGATTACTAACCACCTGGTATTTAAAAAGTAAGTTGCCAAATTTTAATTTAAGTCTGATTAACATGCAATAAGTGTAATGAAGAATAATAACACCATTCACCATAAAGAAGTAAATAGAGTAACCATCACATAATGTAAATAAGTCTGGAGGAAAAACTCCTCAATACAAATCCCATGACTGAAATAACTAAACTGAATACTGAATCAATACATGACAAAGTCTGAAAACTGAAATGGAAAGATGTCTCTAAAAAAATGGGCAACATGCCCTACAACTGATAAATAACGAATCTGGAATCCAAATGATAGAAGCGTCTACAAGCAAATCCCTGTAGCTTCCACAAACAGCTACAGCTCGTCACCTGAATGAGTATCCTATGCTTGGTGTCCTTGTGGCTGGGCACCTAAAATGGTTTTACAAGAAAAATAGATTTGAAAGAAAACGGGTCAGAGCCCGAATGTGGAGATATTTTAAAAACCTGCAAGTGCTTTAAAAATATTTAAAACATTAAATGCAAAGTACATGTTAGGACGTGCACTCACATGATATTCTCACCTCTCGTCTAACTGTGCACTCCTAATGTAAGTACCCATCTACAACGACACAAACTACTAGCTAAGTGACATCATATCTAGCTAGACTGACATAGGTCCTACCCTTATTACTCGGTTCTATTAACATTATAACGCTCGAAATTAAATAGGGGTTTAACGTAAACTTAGATGCTCAAATGCAATATATTTCACTATCAGCTAACCCGTCATGTTTTTCTCGAAACAATACCATAATTATATTCATAACATTAACATGAAGGTTCCAATTAATTAAGTGTATATTATTCACATCATAAATATACGATACAAGCACCCTGAGAACTAAGCTGCGGTGCACACATACTCTGCTATCCATCCCGGTACATCACGTACATAAGGATTACATATTCCGAATCTCTCAGGAATAGTTCACATTTAACAACATCACAAATAATGGAGGCGAACACAGTCACATCACATGGGTCACGCACATACCTACGCTCCCACGATCAGCGGACTTATTAATATCCCAATAAGTCTTTCTATGACCTATGTTCATAAAGGTAACCAGTCTAAATCCGGGCAACACAAGGATTAGAGGGCCGTAAGAGAACGCAAACCTCCCGTGATAGCAAGTATGGTAGGTATGTCATACACACAATTTATATACCAATACTAAGTAAACACATGTCTTAGTAATCCCGTAGTTTAATTGTAGTACTATTCTCATTCTAGTACCAATATATAATTTACACACTTTATACGATTCCGGTTTATAATCATACGCGCCCTAAATTTATTCTCACGTCGTAGTAGACACTCACGTCTCAACCCAACTATCCATTTAGTTTAAATCGCTCAAATATAATTTACTCCTCAAAATAACACAAACGTCCCAAACCTATCAATACATCATCAAAGGAAGGTTATCTATATCATCGAACAAGATCACGGGACTCCCAAAATCAAAACAGACCAAAAAGGCCTAAACTGCCAGCTCGTTAGAAGTCTCGTTCGAACGAGGCTGTTCGAACGAGATTCCAGTTCGTTCGAACGAACTGTACCTTCTAACGACATCTCGTTCGAACGAATGTATCGAACGAAAATACAGTTCGTTCGAACGAAGGTATCGAACGAAGTCTCCCCTCGTTAGAAGCGACTGGTCAACTCGTTAGAAGCTCGTTCGAACGAGCTCGTTCGAACGACCTGGGAAGGTCTTCTAACGAGAGACCAGTTTCGGCCCAGAATTTCTTAGTTACGATTTTTCTCAATTCTTACTCCTCAAATCTCCTCTAAAATTCGTTCCAACAATGTTTAAAGGTCTCTAATCACTCCTAAACATAACAAGGTTATAAACTAACGTATTTTACTGAGTTAATTCATCCCAATCATCATTAAATCAACAATTCTCATCACTTTCCCCAAATTATTCAAGAACACAAACCCTAAAATTTTAAATTATGAATTAACCCAATTAAATCAGTTTTAATTTCGTCCAATAACTAATATCATCAGTATGATCATCCACCTAACATTCTACATGCAATTTTCCTCAAGATTTCAAGTTCTAACCTTCAAAATACACGGGTTTTCATATCTCACCAAGAACAAATCAGTTTTATCAAATTCCTACACATGGAAAGAGCATTCTCTGAAATTGAATGATAATAAAACACTTGCCTTGAGTGTCTCTGAATTTGGTGTTCATTTCCTCTCTCTCTTTCTGCAGAATTCCCTCTCTCTCTCTCTTTCTCCAAGCTTCTTCTCCAAAGGTGGCTATGGTGGCTAGGGTTTTCTTTGGGACAGTTGGAAACCTAAATGATAACCTCCGTAGCTTAATGGGTTAATATGGGTTGGTTAGTGGGTTTAGTGGGTCTATTCCCAATCAGATTTACTTCTCTAATTTTCGTCATTTTTAATTCCTAAAAATATGAAATTACCAAAATACCCTTTATATTACCGGTATGGCCTAAAAATACCCCGGGACCCAAACTACACCCCTGGCTAGTGTTTTCTGACTATCTCGACCCTTCCGGACGCGTTGGAGCACTCAAAACGGCCATATGGTTTATAGAATTTAAATTCACTTTTATAATTAAAATAATACACCATGACGCGGCGGTCACACGCGTCTCAACAAAATTTTTAAAATGCCGTATATAAATCTCACGACAAATTTTTCATAATTCAATATTCATATAAAAACATGTATGCACATAATCAAATACCAACTCGCATCTCGTTAGTATTTTTAACCCGGATTAATTTTTAATTAATACGCATTTAATTAATTAATCCCAAAAATAAATATAGCCAAAAGTACGGGGTATTACACACTTCCTCCCTAATAACTGAATTTCGTCCCGAAATTCGAAACTAGAAAGTACCTGCTAAAAATAACTCTGGATAACGTTCGCGCATCTCATCCTCGCGCTCCCATGTGGAATCCTCGACATTGTGATGTCGCCACTGAACACGCACTAACGGGACTATCTTTGACCGCGGTTTCCTCTCGCTTCGGTCCAAAATAGCAATCGGCCCCTCCTCGTAGGAGCTATCCGGCTGGAGATCAATGTCCTCCACAGCAATGTGAGAATGAGCCAAATTATCTCTAAGGTATTTCCTCAGCGAGGAAATATGGAACACATCGTGAATCCGATGCAAATGCTCCTGTAACCCAAGTCTATACGCAACCGGTCCGATCCGATCAATAATAGGAAACGGCCTCACATACCCTGGGTGCCAACTTCCCCTTCTTCCCGAAACGCATAATCCCCTTCATAGGAGATACTCTGAGTAAAACCTGGTCCCCCACTTGGAATTCTCTGAAAAACCTCTTCGCATCAGCCTAACTCTTCTGCCTGTCTTGAGCTACCCGAATGCGACTCCGAATCAACTCAATCCTTGCCGAAGTATCCTGAATCACTCCGGCCCAAGTAGTTTGTTGTCTCCCACTTCTAACCAACATGCTGGGGAACGACAAGGCCTACCGTACAATGCCTCAAACGGAGCCATGCCAATAGTGAACTGATAGGAGTTGTTATACGCAAACTCCACCAGTGGTAGGTACTGCTCCCATCCACCCCCAAAGTCAATAATGCACATGCGTAGCATGTCCTCCAACATCTGATTTGTGCGCTCTGCTGCCCATCGGTCTGCGGATGATAAGTCGTACTCAACCGCAATTCCGTGCCCATGGCCTCCTGGAAAATCTCCCAAAATCGCGAAACAAATATCTTGTCTCTGTCAGACACGATATTTAGGGGTACACCGTGAAGTCTCCCAATCTATGAAATGAAGAGCTGGCTATACTGTCCCGTAGTGTAGTCAGTCCTTACGGGTAAAAAGTGAGCGACTTTGGACAACCTGTCCACAATTACCCAAACGGAGTCGTGACCCCTCTGCGATGTAGGCAAACTCGTGATAAAGTCCATGGATATGCTCTCCCATATCCACAACGGAACCTCCAACGGCTGTAGCAGTCCTACCGGTCTCTGATGATCCACTTTTACAAGCTGACAAGTGGCGCATTTCGAAACAAATTCAGTGATATCTATCTTCATACCGCTCCACCAATACTGGCGTCTCATGTCTTGGTACATTTTGTCCCCTCCGGGATGCACCGCGAATCGTGAGCCGTGCGACTCTGCCATCACCTCGTGTCGCAATTCCTCCCCTTCCGGAACTACCAATCTCCCATTGAAGCGTAATCCCCCATCTGAGCTAACGGTATAGGACTCGGCTCCCTCTGCTAGTAATCGAACTATCTGCTCCTGACAGAACGAGTCATTAGCCTGTGCTCGTACTACCTTCGTGACAATCTGCGGTGTAACAGTCATTACAGACATAAAAGGTCGGGCCACTGCATCCTGGTGTCCCAATTCCTTCCACTTTGCCTTCCACACCTCTGCGACCTCATCCACTGGCCTACGGCTCAACGCGTCTGCTACCACGTTAGCCTTACCCGGGTGATACTGGATATCGAACTGGTAGTCTTTCACAAACTCAAGCCACCTACGCTGCCGCATATTCCACTCCTTCTGCGTGAACAGGTACTGTAGGGACTTGTGGTCCGTGAACAGTTGGAACTTCTCCCCTAAAAGATAGTGCCTCCAAATCCGTAGGGCAAATACCATTGCCACCAACTCCAAATCATGCGTGGGGTAATTCTTCTCGTGAGGCTTAAGCTTATGAGAAGCATAAGCTATGGCCTGTCTCTCCTGCTGCAATACACCTCCAAGTCCTTGCAAAGACGCGTCGGTGTAAACCAAATACTCAACTCCTGGCCTCGACAATGCTAACACAGGTGCTGAGGTCAGTTTATCCTTCAATTCGTCGAATGCCAACTGACAGGCATCACTCCAGATGTAAGGCACACCCTTACGAGTCAGATGTGTCAAAGGACCTGCTATCTCAGAGAAACCCCGAATAAACCTCCTGTAGTATCCTGCTAGACCCAAGAAACTACGAATCTCCGTTGGTGTCGTGGGCTGTCCCCACTCCCTCACCGCGGATACTTTCCCCGGATCAATAGATATTCCCCGGTCGGAAATAATATGTCCCAAAAACTGGACCTCCTTCAGCCAAAACCCGCACTTCTCAGATTTTGCATACAACTCGTTCTGACGGAGTGTCTGCAAAACTTGCCTCAAATGCTCGGCGTGCTCCTCCTCTGTCTGGGAGTAAACCAGAATGTCATCGATGAAGACAATGACAAACTGATCTAGGAAATCCCTGAACACTCTGTTCATCAAGTCCATAAACACAGCTGGAGCGTTGGTCAACCCAAAAGGCATAACTCGAAACTCGTAAGAACCATATCTCGACAAGAACGCAGTCTTCGAGACATCCTCCTCCCTGATACGCAACTGATGGTATCCCGATCTCAAATCAATCTTCGAGAAGAAAGAGGCTCCTCTCAACTGGTCGAATAAGTCATCGATTCGAGGCAACGGATACTTATTCCGTATCGTGACCTTATTCAACTCTCGGTAGTCCACACACAATCTCAGTGAACCATCCCTCTTCTTCATAAACAAAACTAGAGCGCCCCAAGGTGAGGTACTCCTGTGAATAAAGCCCTGACCTAATAGCTACTCTATCTGATCTCGTAGCTCTCGCATCTCTGCCGGAGCCATACGGTATGGTGCACGTGCTATAGGCCTCGTATCTGGCAATAGGTCTATAACAAAGTCTATCTCTCGACTGGGGGGTAAGCCTGGTATCTCCTGAAACACATCCGAATATTCCCTGACAACCGGGATCGAATCTAAAGGAATCACAACCTCCTTAGAGGTATCCTCCCCTATATAATACAGATGAGCGATCGATCCTCCCTCTGGGAGAGGCATCGCCACTATGAACATCTCTTGCCCCGGAATGGCAAAAACAATGCTCCCGCTGAAGCAATCAATCATGGCCCTATAAGCTACGAGCCAATCCATACCGATAATCACATCGTGAACATGCATATCTAATACCAACATATCTGCAGGTAATACCAGACTACAAAAACCCTACTCCCACTCCCCGGCTTATAAAGAAGATAAGTGACCCACTCCCCAATGGTGAGTCGGCACACGTCACTGTGCTCTCTGCCGTAGCTAACAATCCTAAAGCTTTCGCGAAGTGTGTAGCTATAAAATAATGTGTAGCACCCGTACCAAGCAATACCCGACCCATAGTGCCATGGATAGGAAACGTACCCACAATCGCGGGCGGTGCCTGTGGAACTGCAGCCTGGTGGACGTTATAGACACGTCCATACTGTAGCTTCCCCTACCGAGCTGGGACTGCTGGAATGGGTGGAAATGATGCCATTTGTGGCGGTGCGGGGAGAGCGGCGGGAAACATAAGCCTCTGCGGCTCCTGGCGAGCACCCTGCTGCTACTGCTGTGGGGCCCTGCCCCTATCAGGACAATTCTAACGTTTGTGGCCAATCTTACCACAAATGAAACACTTCCTTCGGAAGTTTCCCCCTCGCTGTCCATGCTGACCACGACTCTGGTGACCGTTATCATTTCTGCCCTGGCATTGCTGGCCCTGTTGAAATTGTTGATGACCATTCTGTCCCTGCTGCACTGGAGCTACTGGAAAGGTTGGTAGGGCTAGCACCGGAGCTGGTGCTGTGAGAGCGATTGTAAAAAGTGGTCCTTGTGGATCATCACGGGCACCCTGCTGCTGGGGAGCTCTAACACCCTCTGGGCAATCCTGGCGTTTATGGCCGTGCGTGCCACACACAAAACATCGGCCTCTGAAGTTACTCCCCCTCTGACTCTGCTGCTAACGATGTCATCCTTGCAGACTTGGAACTTTATTCCTCTTTCGAAAATGCTTCATTGTACCACGTTGTTGATTAGAACCGACTCGGTCTTGGGCAGTCTGTTGTCGAATTTTCGGGGTCCTCACACATTTGTCAGCCTTATTCACATGCACTTGGCTAACCTCTCTAGGTCTTTTGCCTCCTTTAAGTTGTATGCTGCGTTCTTGGTATTGTAAAACTCTAGTGGTAACTGCTTGTGCCACGATACCCGCTAACTCAGCGGTTGATATTCTCACCGGGGATACCCAAGGTGTGAGTCGATCTTGCCCGTTTATTCCCTTACCCGTTCGAGCTAGTTCTTCTTGACGGTCCATCTGAAAATTTAAATAAATTTGGATGAGTTCATCATTCAAATAAACAAACCGCGGAAGTACGAATTCCCAAAGTACAGAGATGAATACAACATTCCTAATATTTAGGGCTCTATATCAAAGAAAGCTCAGCGGAAAACATAATAAGCCGTTCAGATCCTAAAGGACACTAGAACCTGATGCTCTGATACCACCTGTGACACCCCGACTAATTAAATACCGGGTAGCTACTCCTTTATTAAATTAATTCAAAATGCCAAGTTGGTCCAGTTAATAGCATCACTGTCGAAAACATTTTAATGATTACTAACCACCTAGTATTTAAAAAGTAAGTTGCCAAATTTTAATTTAAGTCTGATTAACATGCAACAAGTGTAATGAAGAATAATAACACCATTCACCATAAAGAAGTAAATAGAGTAACCATCACATAATGTAAATAAGTCTGGAGGAAAAACTCCTCAATACAAATCCCATAACTGAAATAACTAAACTGAATACTGAATCAATACATGACAAAGTCTGAAAACTGAAATGGAAAGATGTCTCTAAAGAAATGGGCAACATGCCCTACAACTGATAAATAACGAATCTGGAATCCAAATGATAGAAGCGTCTAGAAGCAAATCCCTGTAGCTTCCACAAACAGCTACAGCTCGTCACCTGAATGAGTATCCTATGCTTGGTGTCCTTGTGGCTGGGCACCTAAAATGGTTTTACAAGAAAAATAGATTTGAAAGCAAACGGGTCAGAGCTCGAATGTGGAGATATTTTAAAAACCTGCAAGTTCTTTAAAGACATTTAAAACATATGCAAAGTACATGTTAGGGCGTGCACTCACATGATATTCTCACCTCTCGTCTAACTGTGCACTCCTAACGTAAGTACCCATCTACAACGACACAAACTACTAGCTAAGTGACATCATATCTAGCTAGACTGACATAGGTCCTACCCTTATTACTCGGTTCTATTAACATTATAACGCTCGAAATTAAATAGGGGTTTAACGTAAACTTAGATGCTCAAATGCAATATATTTCACTATCAGCTAACCCGTCATGTTTTTCTCGAAACAATACCATAATTATATTCACAACATTAACATGAAGGTTCCAATTAATTAAGTGTATATTATTCACATCATAAATATACGATACAAGCACCCTGAGAACTAAGCTACGGTGCACACATACTCTGCTATCCATCCCGGTACATCACGTACATAAGGATTACATATTCCGAATCTCTCAGGAATAGTTCACATTTAACAACATCACAAATAATGGAGGCGAACACAGTCACATCACATGGGTCACGCACATACCTACGCTCCCACGATCAGCGGACTTATTAATATACCAATAAGTATTTCTATGACCTATGTTCATCAAGGTAACCAGTCTAAATCCGGGAAACACAAGGATTAGAGGGCCCTAAGCGAACGCAAACCTCCCGTGATAGCAAGTATGGTAGGTATGTCATACACACAATTTATATACCAATACTAAGTAAGCACACGTCTTAGTAATCCCGTAGTTTAATTGTAGTACTATTCTCATTCTAGTACCAATATACAATTTACACACTTTATATGATTCCGGTTTATAATCATACGCGCCCTAAATTTATTCTCACGTCGTAGTAGACACTCACGTCTCAACCCAACTATCCCTTTAGTTTAAATCGCTCAAATATAATTTACTCCTCGGAATAACACAAACGTTCCAAACCTATCAATACATCATCAAAGGAAGGTTATCTATATCATCGAACAAGATCACGGGACTCCCAAAATCAAAACAGGCCAAAAAGGCCTAAACTGCCAGCTCGTTAGAAGTCTCGTTCGAACGAGGCTGTTCGAACGAGATTCCAGTTCGTTCGAACGAACTGTACCTTCTAACGACATCTCGTTCGAACGAATGTATCGAACGAAAATACAGTTCGTTCGAACGAAGGTATCGAACGAAGTCTCCCCTCGTTAGAAGCGACTGGTCAACTCGTTAGAAGCTCGTTCGAACGAGCTCGTTCGAACGACCTGGGAAGGTCTTCTAACGAGAGACCAGTTTCGGCCCAGAATTTCTTAGTTACGATTTTTCTCAATTCTTACTCCTCAAATCTCCTCTAAAATTCGTTCCAACAATGTTTAAAGGTCTCTAATCACTCCTAAACATAACAAGGTTATAAACTAACGTATTTTACTGAGTTAATTCATCCCAATCATCATTAAATCAACAATTCTCATCACTTTCCCCAAATTATTCAAGAACACAAACCCTAAAATTTTAAATCATGAATTAACCCAATTAAATCCGTTTTAATTTCGTCCAATAACTAATATCATCAGTATGATCATCCACCTAACATTCTACATGCAATTTTCCTCAAGATTTCAAGTTCTAACCTTCAAAATACATGGGTTTTCATATCTCACCAAGAACAAATCAGTTTTATCAAATTCCTACACATGGAAAGAGCATTCTCTGAAATTGAATGATAATAAAACACTTGCCTTGAGTGTCTCTGAATTTGGTGTTCATTTCCTCTCTCTCTTTCTGCAGAATTCCCTCTTTCTCCAAGCTTCTTCTCCAGAGGTGGCTATGGTGGCTAGGGTTTTCTTTGGGACAGTTGGAAACCTAAATGATAACCTCCGTAGCTTAATGGGTTAATATGGGTTGGTTAGTGGGTTTAGTGGGTCTATTCCCAATCAGATTTACTTCTCTAATTTTCGTCATTTTTAATTCCTAAAAATATGAAATTACCAAAATACCCTTTATATTGCCGGTATGGCCTAAAAATACCCCGGGACCCAAACTACACCCCCGGCTAGTGTTTTCTGACTATCTCGACCCTTCCGGACGCGTTGGCGCACTCAAAACAGCCATATGGTTTATAGAATTTAAATTCACTTTTATAATTAAAATAATACACCATGACGCGGCAGTCACACGCGTCTCAACAAAATTTCTAAAATGCCGTATATAAATCTCACGACAAATTTTTCATAATTCAATATTCATATAAAAGCATGTATGCACATAATCAAATACCAACTCGCATCTCGTTAGTATTTTTAACCCGGATTAATTTTTAATTAATACGCATTTAATTAATTAATCCCAAAAATAAATATAGCCAAAAGTACGGGGTATTACACACTTCCTCCCTAATAACTGAATTTCGTCCCGAAATTCGAAACTAGAAAGTACCTGCTAAAAATAACTCTGGATAACGTTCGCGCATCTCATCCTCGCGCTCCCATGTGGACTCCTCGACATTGTGATGTCGCCACTGAACACGCACTAACGGGACTATCTTTGACCGCAGTTTCCTCTCGCTTCGGTCCAAAATAGCAATCGGCCCCTCCTCGTAGGAGCTATCCGGCTGGAGATCAATGTCCTCCACAGCAATGTGAGAATGAGCCAAATTATCTCTAAGGTATTTCCTCAGCGAGGAAATATGGAACACATCGTGAATCCGATGCAAATGCTCCTGTAACCCAAGTCTATACGCAACCGGTCCGATCCGATCAATAATAGGAAACGGCCTCACATACCCTGGGTGCCAACTTCCCCTTCTTCCCGAAATGCATAATCCCCTTCATAGGAGATACTCTGAGTAAAACCTGGTCCCCCACTTGGAATTCTCTGAAAAACCTCTTCGCATCAGCCTAACTCTTCTGCCTGTCTTGAGCTACCCGAATGCGACTCCGAATCAACTCAATCCGTGCCGAAGTATCCTGAATCACTTCCGGCCCAAGTAGTTTGTTGTCTCCCACTTCTAACCAACATGCTGGGGAACGACAAGGCCTACCGTACAATGCCTCAAACGGAGCCATGCCAATAGTGAACTGATAGGAGTTGTTATAACCAAACTCCACCAGTGGTAGGTACTGCTCCCATCCACCCCCAAAGTCAATAATGCACATGCGTAGCATGTCCTCCAACATCTGATTTGTGCGCTCTGCTGCCCATCGGTCTGCGGATGATAAGTCGTACTCAACCGCAATTCCGTGCCCATGGCCTCCTGGAAAATCTCCCAAAATCGCGAAACAAATATCTTGTCTCTGTCAGACACGATATTTAGGGGTACACCGTGAAGTCTCCCAATCTATGAAATGAAGAGCTGGGTATACTGTCCCGTAGTGTAGTCAGTCCTTACGGGTAAAAAGTGAGCGACTTTGGACAACCTGTCCACAATTACCCAAACGAAGTCGTGACCCCTCTGCGATGTAGGCAAACCCGTGATAAAGTCCATGGATATGCTCTCCCACATCCACACCGGAACCTCCAACGGTTGTAGCAGTCCTGCCGGTCTCTGATGATCCACTTTTACAAGCTGACAAGTGGCGCATTTCGAAACAAATTCAGCGATATCTATCTTCATACCGCTCCACCAATACTGGCGTCTCATGTCTTGGTACATTTTGTCCCCTCCGGGATGCACCGCGAACCGTGAGCCGTGCGACTCTGCCATCACCTCGTGTCGCAATTCCTCCCCTTCCGGAACTACCAATCTCCCATTGAAGCGTAATCCCCCGTCTGAGCTAACGGTATAGGACTCGGCTCCCTCTGCTAGTAATCGAACTATCTGCTCCTGACAGAACGAGTCATTAGCCTGTGCTCGTACTACCTTCGTGACAATCTGCGGTGTAACAGTCATTACAGACATGAAAGATCGGGCCACTGCATCCTGGTGTCCCAATTCCTTCCAATTTGCCTTCCACACCTCTGCCACCTCGTCCACTGGCCTACGGCTCAATGCGTCTGCTACCACGTTAGCCTTACCCGGGTGATACTGGATATCAAACTGGTAGTCTTTCACAAACTCAAGCCACCTACGCTGCCGCATATTCCACTCCTTCTGCGTGAACAGGTACTGTAGGGACTTGTGGTCCGTGAACAGTTGGAACTTCTCCCCCAAAAGATAGTGCCTCCAAATCCGTAGGGCAAATACCATTGCCGCCAACTCCAAATCATGCGTGGGGTAATTCTTCTCGTGAGGCTTAAGCTTACGAGAAGCATAAGCTATGGCCTGTCTCTCCTGCTACAATACACCTCCAAGTCCTTGCAAAGACGCGTCAGTGTAAACCAAATACTCAACTCCCGGCCTCGGCAATGCTAACACAGGTGCTGAGGTCAGTTTATCCTTCAATTCGTCGAATGCCAACTGACAGGCATAACTCCAGATGTAAGGCACACCCTTACGAGTCAGATGTGTCAAAGGACCTGCTATCTCAGAGAAACCCCGAATAAACCTCCTGTAGTATCCTGCTCGACCCAAGAAACTACGAATCTCCGTTGGTATCGTGGGCTGTCCCCACTCACTCACCGCGGATACTTTCCCCGGATCAACAGATATTCTCCGGTCGGAAATAATATGTCCCAAAAACTGGACCTCCTTCAGCCAAAACCCGCACTTCTCAGATTTTGCATACAACTCGTTCTGACGGAGTGTCTGCAAAACTTGCCTCAAATGCTCGGCGTGCTTTTCCTCTGTCTGGGAGTAAACCAGAATGTCATCGATGAAGACAATGACAAACTGATCTAGGAAATCCCTGAACACTCTGTTCATCAAGTCCATAAACACAACTGGAGCGTTGGTCAACCCAAAAGGCATAACTCGAAACTCGTAAGAACCATATCTCGACAAGAACGCAGTGTTCAAGACATCCTCCTCCCTGATACGCAACTGATGGTATCCTGATCTCAAATCAATCTTCGAGAAGAAAGAGGCTCCTCTCAACTGGTCGAATAAGTCATCGATTCGAGGCAACGGATACTTATTCCGTATCGTGACCTTATTCAACTCTCGGTAGTCCACACACAATCTCAGTGAACCATCCCTCTTCTTCACAAACAAAACTGGAGCGCCCCAAGGTGAGGTACTCCTGCGAATAAAGCCCTGACCTAACAGCTGCTCTATCTGATCTCGTAGCTCTCGCATCTCTGCCGGAGCCATACGGTACGGTGCACGTGCTATAGGCCTCGTATCTGGCAATAGGTCTATAACAAAGTCTATCTCTCGACTGGGGGGTAAGCCTGGTATCTCCTGAAACACATCCGAATATTCCCTGACAACCGGGATCGAATCTAAAGGAATCACAACCTCCTTAGAGGTATCCTCCTCTATATAATACAGATGAGCGGTCGATCCTCCCTCTGGGCGAGGCATCGCCACTATGAACATCTCTTGCCCCAGAATGGCAAAAACAATGCTCCCGCTGAAGCAATCAATCATGGCCCTATAAGCTACGAGCCAATCCATACCGATAATCACATCGTGAACATGCATATCTAATACCAACATATCTGCAGGTAATACCAGACTACCATTCCCTACTCCCACTCCCCGGCTTATAAAGAAGATAAGTGACCCACTCCCCAATGGTGAGTCGACACACGTCACTGTTCTCTCTTCCGTAGCTAACAATCCTAAAGCTTTCGCGAAGTGTGTAGCTATAAAATAATGTGTAGCACCCGTATCAAACAATACCCGACCCATAGTGCCATGGATAGGAAACGTACCCTCAATCGCGGGCGGTGCCTGTGGAACTGCAGCCTGGTGGATGTTATAGACACGTCCATACTGTAGCCGCCCCTGCCGAGCTGGGACTGCTGGAATGGGTGGAAATGCTGCCATCTGTGGCGGTACGGGGAGAGCGGCGGGAAACATAGGCCTCTGCGGCTCCTGGCGAGCACCCTGCTGCTGCTGCTGTGGGGCCCTGCCCCTATCAGGACAATTCTAACGTTTGTGGCCAATCTTACCACAAATGAAACACTTCCTTCGGAAGTTTCCCCCTCGCTGTCCATGCTGACCACGACTCTGGTGACCGTTATCATTTCTTCCCTGGCATTGCTGGCCCTGTTGAAATTGTTGATGACCATTTTGTCCCTGCTGCACTGGAGCTACTGGAAAGGTTGGTAGGGCTAGCACCGGAGCTGGTGCTGTGAGAGCGATTGTAAAAAGTGGTCCCTGTGGATCATCACGGGCACCCTGCTGCTGGGGACCTCTAACACCCTCTGAGCAATCTTGGCGTTTATGGCCGTGCGTGCCACACACAAAACATCGGCCTCTGAAGTTACTCCCCCTATGACTCTGCTGCTGACGATGTCGTCCTTGCAGACTTGGAACTTTATTCCTCTTTCGAAAATGCTTCATTGTACCACGTTGTTGATTAGAACCGACTCGGTCTTGGGCAGTCTGTTGTCGAATTTTCGGGGTCCTCGCACATTTGTCAGCCTTATTCACATGCACTTGGCTAACCTCTCTAGGTCTTTTGCCTCCTTTAAGTTGTATGCTGCGTTCTTGGTATTGTAAAACTGCAGTGGTAACTGCTTGTGCCACGATACCCGCTAACTCGGCGGTTGATATTCTCACCGGGGATACCCAAGGTGTGAGTCGATCTTGCCCGTTTATTCCCTTACCCGTTCGAGCTAGTTCTTCTTGACGGTCCATCTGAAAATTTAAGTAAATTTGGATGAGTTCATCATTCAAATAAACAAACCGCGGAAGTACGAATTCCCAAAGTACAGAGATGAATACAACATTCCTAATATTTAGGGCTCTATATCAAAGAAAGCTCAGCGGAAAACATAATAAGCCGTTCAGATCCTAAAGGACACTAGAACCTGATGCTCTGATACCACCTGTGACACCCCGACTAATTAAATACCGGGTAGCTACTCCTTTATTAAATTAATTCAAAATGCCAAGTTGGTCCAGTTAATAGCATCACTGTCGAAAACATTTTAATGATTACTAACCACCTAGTATTTAAAAAGTAAGTTGCCAAATTTTAATTTAAGTCTGATTAACATGCAATAAGTGTAATGAAGAATAATAACACCATTCACCATAAAGAAGTAAATAGAGTAACCATCACATAATGTAAATAAGTCTGGAGGAAAAACTCCTCAATACAAATCCCATGACTGAAATAACTAAACTGAATACTGAATCAATACATGACAAAGTCTGAAAACTGAAATGGAAAGATGTCTCTAAAAAAATGGGCAACATGCCCTACAACTGATAAATAACGAATCTGGAATCCAAATGATAGAAGCGTCTACAAGCAAATCCCTGTAGCTTCCACAAACAGCTACAGCTCGTCACCTGAATGAGTATCCTATGCTTGGTGTCCTTGTGGCTGGGCACCTAAAATGGTTTTACAAGAAAAATAGATTTGAAAGAAAACGGGTCAGAGCCCGAATGTGGAGATATTTTAAAAACCTGCAAGTGCTTTAAAAATATTTAAAACATTAAATGCAAAGTACATGTTAGGACGTGCACTCACATGATATTCTCACCTCTCGTCTAACTGTGCACTCCTAATGTAAGTACCCATCTACAACGACACAAACTACTAGCTAAGTGACATCATATCTAGCTAGACTGATATAGGTCCTACCCTTATTACTCGGTTCTATTAACATTATAACGCTCGAAATTAAATAGGGGTTTAACGTAAACTTAGATGCTCAAATGCAATATATTTCACTATCAGCTAACCCGTCATGTTTTTCTCGAAACAATACCATAATTATATTCACAACATTAACATGAAGGTTCCAATTAATTAAGTGTATATTATTCACATCATAAATATACGATACAAGCACCCTGAGAACTAAGCTGCGGTGCACACATACTCTGCTATCCATCCCGGTACATCACGTACATAAGGATTACATATTCCGAATCTCTCAGGAATAGTTCACATTTAAAAACATCACAAATAATGGAGGCGAACACAGTCACATCACATGGGTCACGCACATACCTATGCTCCCACGATCAGCGGACTTATTAATATCCCAATAAGTCTTTCTATGACCTATGTTCATCAAGGTAACCAGTCTAAATCCGGGCAACACAAGGATTAGAGGGCCCTAAGTGAATGCAAACCTCCCGTGATAGCAAGTATGGTAGGTATGTCATACACACAATTTATATAACAATACTAAGTAAACACACGTCTTAGTAATCCCGTAGTTTAATTGTAGTACTATTCTCATTCTAGTACCAATATATAATTTACACACTTTATATGATTCCGGTTTATAATCATACGCGCCCTAAATTTATTCTCACGTCGTAGTAGACACTCACGTCTCAACCCAACTATCCCTTTAGTTTAAATCGCTCAAATATAATTTACTCCTCAAAATAACACAAACGTCCCAAACCTATCAATACATCATCAAAGGAAGGTTATTTATATCATCGAACAAGATCACGGGACTCCCAAAATCAAAACAGGCCAAAAAGGCCTAAACTGCCAGCTCGTTAGAAGTCTCGTTCGAACGAGGCTGTTCGAACGAGATTCCAGTTCGTTCGAACGAACTGTACCTTCTAACGACATCTCTTTCGAACGAATGTATCGAACGAAAATACAGTTCGTTCGAATGAAGGTATCGAACGAAGTCTCCCCTCGTTAGAAGCGACTGGTCAACTCGTTAGAAGCTCGTTCGAACGAGCTCGTTCGAACGACCTGGGAAGGTCTTCTAACGAGAGACCAGTTTCGGCCCAGAATTTCTTAGTTATGATTTTTCTCAATTCTTACTCCTCAAATCTCCTCTAAAATTCGTTCCAACAATGTTTAAAGGTCTCTAATCACTCCTAAACATAACAAGGTTATAAACTAACGTATTTTACTGAGTTAATTCATCCCAATCATCATTAAATCAACAATTCTCATCACTTTCCCCAAATTATTCAAGAACACAAACCCTAAAATTTTAAATCATGAATTAACCCAATTAAATCCGTTTTAATTTCGTCCAATAACTAATATCATCAGTATGATCATCCACCTAACATTCTACATGCAATTTTCCTCAAGATTTCAAGTTCTAACCTTCAAAATACATGGGTTTTCATATCTTACCAAGAACAAATCAGTTTTATTAAATTCCTACACATGGAAAGAGCATTCTCTGAAATTGAATGATAATAAAACACTTGCCTTGAGTGTCTCTGAATTTAGTGTTCATTTCCTCTCTCTCTTTCTGCAGAATTCCCTCTCTCTCTCTCTTTCTCCAAGCTTCTTCTCCAAAGGTGGCTATGGTGGCTAGGGTTTTCTTTGGGACAGTTGGAAACCTAAATGATAACCTCCGTAGCTTAATGGGTTAATATGGGTTGGTTAGTGGGTTTAGTGGGTCTATTCCCAATCAGATTTACTTCTCTAATTTTCGTCATTTTTAATTCCTAAAAATATGAAATTACCAAAATACCCTTTATATTGCCGGTATGGCCTAAAAATACCCCGGGACCCAAACTACACCCCCGGCTAGTGTTTTCTGACTATCTCGAACCTTTCGAGCGCGTTGGCGCACTCAAAACGACCATATGATTTATAAAATTTAAATTCACTTTTATAATTAAAATAATACACCATGACGCGGCGGTCACACGCGTCTCAACAAAATTTCTAAATTGCCGTATATAAATCTCACGACAAATTTTTCATAATTCAATATTCATATAAAAACATGTATGCACATAATCAAATACCAACTCGCATCTCATTAGTATTTTTAACCCGGATTAATTTTTAATTAATACGCATTTAATTAATTAATCCCAAAATTAAATATAGCCAAAAGTACGGGGTATTACACATCTCTATGAATCATACCTATTAAATATCTCATTACTATTCTTAGGGTAGTGATTAGCCTTGTTGTTCTTTATTTTCTCAAATTTTTTTGCATCTTTAGATTGCTTTTGGAATTTTAAAAAATTCTTGAATTACTTTGCCAACATGGCCACATCCTCGGAATCAATGTCAGGCTCATCATTCAAAATAGGTGTTACCTACTTCAAGGCTTTCAAAGCTATGCCCTTTTATTTATTCATTACATTCTTAGAGTTAAAGATGTCAAGATCATAAGTTAGTAAGTCAGCTATAAGCTCTTCAAGTTTTGTAGAGTTTAAAGTAACCAAATAATTCAAAACAGCCACCCTTGGATTAAATCTGTCAGGTAGTGACCTTAAGATTTTATTTATAACTCGGTTGTCGGGTATCTTCTCTCCTAAGTTAAAGGACGAGTTAACAATGTCGACCAATCTAGCATAAAACTCATAAAATCGCTCGCTCTCCAACATATTAATCATTTCAAATTGAGTGATGAGGTTTTGGAGTTTAGAAGCCTTAACAACAGTAGTTCCTTTGTGGGTGAGTTGGAGTATATCCCAAGTCTCTTTTGACATCTCACACGTTATTATACGGAGGGATTCCTCTGGGCTGACAGAATAGAATAGGGCATTTAAACATCGAGAATTATACTGCGGTAACTTATGCTCAGCCTCACTCCACGATTCTAACGATTTTAAGTGAATTAGTTCTCCATCTCTCGTCACTGGTAGAGACAACCCTTTAACAACTGATAACTACATCCTCACATCTATATCCATATGTGCTGACTTTATACGTATTTTCCTTTATGCGTAGTTCGTCCCATTAAACATAGGGGTTATAAAACCAATAAAACCTCTAAAATTCATGCCTAATGACACAAGATCAAAAAACAAAAATTGAGTATTCTAGATTTGTTACCAAATTGAGAATGCGCAGTACCTTAACAATGTGTGTCCTATAGGCAAGGATGGTCCAAATAAACTCAAGTCCAATATCTTTTCTTGGGGAAAACTAATTTACCAACTTTTATCTTTTTACCTTGAAGCATATATCTAAGGTGATAGCAAATAAAATAAATAAATCAATCCACAAGACGTCGATGTACGAGGAGAACCATAAAGGGAAAAATCTAGGACAACCCAGCCAAACAGTTCACTATGATACGGCTGTACAAAGCATAGACAAAAGACTTACTCAACGAATCGATCCCCCACAAACCTTGACACTCTTCTATCTTCGACTTTTCCTCCACAATGCATTGTAGGAATCCACCCATGCTAGCTGTCACGGAAAACTAGTCCACTCGTCTGTCGGTATCCACCGACGAGGATCATCAATTGGCAAACACGACAAATGGTAAGCACGGAGTCCACTGCATGAAACAAGTTATTTCCAGATGAAACAAATAAACTTTGGTTACCAATTTCAAGATCTCAAACCATAATAAATTATAAGTCTTCAATCTATAAACATATAGAGTGAAACTTAGGGTTTGGAACTTTTTTAAATAGGTGTAAAATCATTTTTCGTTAAAAAGTTCTCTAAAATTCTAATTCCACAAGTCCTTAAATATTTTTTGCATGATTTTTGAGGCAGTAAAACTAGGGTATTTCGAACGAGAATTACATCTTATTTGAATGACATCCTTAGTCCGTTCGAATGAGAATGAAATCTCACTTGAACCAACTTTTAAAGAGGTTGGCTCTGCTTGGCAGAGCATCCTCATTTGATGTTCATTTCATCCTTGTTCTGACGAGAACTCATTTTCGTTCTAATGAGATATAAATTCGTTCAAACGAAAATAGTATTTTTTGTTCTAATAAGCATATTTCTCATTCAAACGAAATTAAACAAAAATATTTTTCTTAAAAATATTTCCAAACATTTTTAAATAAAAAAACCAGCACACTTAAAATATTTCCAAGGACTCATAATTAATTTGTTCTCACACCTGCGAGATCCTCGATAAACGTGAAGACAAAATTGGCACTAAACATGGCACGACATATCTAATCTTTGAATCTTGGCCGCTATGTCTTCATCAAACACGTTACAAGCTCATGGGATCAACAAGACAAACTCTATTTAATGAATTAGACATTTTGTTCAGAACAATGCCAATTACTTACAAATTGACTCGATTGGAAATTTTCCTTACAGTATTCCCACAGATGACGCTAATTGTAAGTGCTAAAAACTTACAAATGTTTGTGATTAACCATACAAACACAAGATAAATCATTCAAGAATAAATAAAAATAAGATGCCAAGAATACAAAAAGGATACCCATATATATACGTGGTTCGAAAAGATTGCCCACATCCCCGAGGTGGGTAGTTTTTTTTATTGATTTCTTTTGGAGTACAAATTAGTAGAGTTTTGAGGCTTTCCATTAGTGTCCAACTATTTGAAAGGCTAGAATATTTATACGTATGGAACTCAATTGTCTCTTGAGGAGGGACTCCCTTCTTATCACTTATGTAAAAATTCACATATCAATACTTTGATTTCATGTAATTTTTTCTCAACACACACATACACACACGCACGCACGCACACACACACACACACTCACACACACACACACACACACACACATATATATATATATATATATATATATATATATATATATATATAATCAAATTATGAAAAAAATATTTATTTGACAGGTTTTTATACATGTAGAAATTAAAAATCAATTAAATCTTAGTTATTATAATGTTAAATTAACAATTTTGATTATTATGTAAATTTTATATCATACTTTGCTCAATATACAATATGATGCATTATTCATAATCAATCAAGTAAATCACATAACATTTCTAGTTATCCAATCACACATAGAAGGAGATGGGGATACTAAAATTAACATGTGTGATTTTCTATGTGGTAAAACTCTAGCATACTAAAGAAATCTCCACGGCCCCCTCTATGGGACGAAATGAAAAAAATCCACTTGAATAAAAAAAAAATATACAAGTACAATAAGATTAAAGAAGTAGGAAAAGAAAATACCTAACTCAAGAATCCACTCTTAGGCAAAACCTTTAAGTCTTCAGTCTTGTAATCTGCAACGATCGACTAGAGATAAACTCTCTCCAATATCAACCTAGTGATTCTATCATGAATACAATAAGAAAATGTAGTGAAATGAAGATTTAATGCATATGCAAAATACTTAACATACTTTTTCTGAAAAACTGGTAAAACAACTTTTGAAATTAAATCACTTTTTTATAATATCGATTCACACAGATTTCAAGATATATAAACATTAAGCACAAATATGAAAAAAAAGAGTTCATTATGTTTTGTTTCATAAAAAAACATATTCAAGAAATATTAGAAAATAAAAATAAAATATGAATTTTTCTAAACAAATTATTCTCCTAACAACATTAGAGAAATTATCACTATAGGCATAAATCGGCAATGTGCAAGAATAAAGAAAGAATATAAATAATATCGTCATTTTAATTTCAGAAAATTTCTTGCTATGTTAAGTACAACACTAATCAAGGAGACATGAAATAATATTCACTCGTAAATGTATTCTCTCTCTCTCCGTCTCTCTAAAAAATGTACATTCAATTTAATGAGAGTAGTGTTAAAAACAAGTCTAAAATCTTCATTTATAATCTCACAATAACTAACACAAAAACTAACTATCCAGATTAAGCATTAAAGTAGGTTAGTTTTCAAATGTTGAGATTAATCATAACTATAAGAGAAAATAAATCTATAAAAGATATTCAATAAAAAAAACTCTAGAACCGGAGAGAAATCTGATTTTAAACAATATATAACTTTCACAACGAATTAAGAATATTAGATCATAAAGATATTCAATAAAAAAATCATATCTAACATTAACAGAGTTTAGTTTTGATAAAAACATATTTGAACATTTAAGCATAAAACCCTTTCCTACAATACTATAAATCAGACTCTGCACATAAGAAGATGTGTTGTCTAAGATCATTGAGAGTTTCAAATCAAAAACTAAAAACTATGAGTAAAAAAACAAATAAAACAATATACTATCTCTCTCTCTCTCTCTCTGAGGATATTTATCTTTTTATCTCAATATTTTCCCTCTAAGAAAGTAATATGACACTATTTGTTCCTCCCTCAAGAATTATGGTTGACCAAACCTAAAACAATGTATAATAAGGTTTATATACTAAGGGATGGAAGTGTCTAAAAATATATCTCAAATCACAGGCTAGGATTGATTTTACCAAAAGTTTATAATTCAATGATTGAAATATCTTCTTAAAAATTAAGCTACTCTATAATAAAAACCGAAGTTGGTATATATGATAATCAAAACTTCTGAAATGATGGGATCGAAATACTACGGCTAGTAATGGCTTTCGAATGCATACTACAAATGCTCTAGGTAAAAAATATGTCAACAATATCTAGAGGATTAACACTTGGGAACGAGGTTCCAAAAAATATGGGGCGTGATCGAGGCGTCGAGGCCAAGCCCTAAGCCTTAAAAAACTAGGTGGGCCTTAGGCGTGAAAAGGCATTTAGGCATTTTTTAATATATTTTAACATTTTTAACTCTAACAATGCTATTAAAAAATACTAAAATGGTACATACCTTAGAATATGTATGAATATATGCAAACTAAAATACTATTTTCTTAAATACTAAGGAAAAAAACAAAAAAGAAAAGAAAAAATGCTTGTTTTTTTTGGACAACAGGTAGAGAAATTTGGGATACCATTTGTCTTTTGATTATTTTGAATAAGATATTGGTCCGAGTTTTAAAAAAAGGTCTTTAAAAGGCGATATTATTTTACTAAAGAGTTTTTTTTTAAATGCGCCTTAAGCCTTTTAGCAAGAATAAGGCGTAAAAGGCTTAATGAGGGGCGTTTCTCCCGAGCCTCAAGCCTAGGCATGCCTAGGCTTGGGAATAACGTAACCAAACAAAGAAAAATGATTTCTAACGTTCAACTATTGTATTCGGACAAGGTGAGAAAGAACTAAGTATGCACTGGCACCACTTGTACTAGTGGAAGGCTCTAATACCACTTATGAATGCGGAAATAAATATGCTCGTCAAGGATGGAATTTTTTTTTAATTTTTATCTTAACTAAATTTTTATCTTTTTATCCTAAACATTCATCTATGTGATAATGATGAAAAAATAAACCAAGCATTCAAAACAAATGCAAATTAAGGGGAAAAAAACCTTTCGGGTAAAACCATTTTTCACCACTTTAGAGATATTACAAGATAGTCAAATTACAGACTACTTGATAATCGCCACAAAAAAAAGTGCTACTCTTCATAAATCTATAAAGAACAACTATGTTACTCGCAATAATCACAAGACCACAGTCCTCCCTCTTCAGCCTTAGACTTTGTCTTCAACAGTGAGTCCCTTGAGGTATCACAATTCAATCATGAAGATGCCTTCTCCACATAGTTGTATGAAAGTATACAAAACTTTCTAGGGTTTAGACTAATTCACCAAAACTATTTTTAGGATGTATATTGTGAATCAAAAAGTGTTTTAGAACACAAAATAATGAAGAACTTTCGCAATAGTTATTCAAGAACGAATATGGAAAAAGTTTAAAAATATCTGAACACGAAACAGGTATTTATAATATGTTCACAAATTTCGAGGTGATGGCATCGTTCGGACAAAATGTAAGGTCGTATTAACGTGATGGTGATCTCATTCGTACTAGAGTTCAGTTCGCTTCTAACGAACTCAAAAAAAACTTAGACAATAAGCCTTTATTCAACCTCGTTTGAAAAACACATCGATCTACCTTCAAACAACATGTCATCTCGTTTGAACGAGATGTCCATCTCATTTTAATGAGATTTAAAAATAAATTTATTTTTCTTTTCGAAATAAAAAACTTCTGTTCATTTTTGGTAAAAAATAAAACCTCCCAAAAATAATTCTGAAAATTAATTTAAACTCTAAATTATTGTTTACCTTTACGAGATGTCGAAAAGTCTTCAAACTTGAAGATGCTTGAGTTCAGTTCATCTTGACGGTGCGTGATGATTTGTAAGGGGATATGCCAAACTAACCTAAAGTTATGGTATGAACAATCCTAGAAAAATGTTCTTACAAATATTTCCCCTGGTACAAAACAAACAAACTTAATCGAACACCAAATTAAAATAAAAAATCTCATATGACAAAAATCCTAACCCTAGAACAGGATGGCATAAGTCTCTTTGTCTTCAAACTTCTTATTCTTGCCTTTCACAATATTTTTTGAATTATTCTTTAAGTACCTACACACATGAGATAAAAACATATACCTCGTGACGCATCGTGTTTGAAATAAAGTATAACTTTAACTAAATTCTCCCCCATAAATCAAACTCATCAATTTTAATTTGCTCTTCCCCTTTATTTTTCTCCGAAATAGACAAAGAAGTTGAAATATAGGCTTCAAATACGAAGCCTCCCGCAGAAGATAATATATCATCACAAAAAGATATAAGTCAAGCATGTGTAATGATAATATCAAAGGCCATCAAAATCAACTATTTTTGAAAATTTTCATTTCTTCCCAAAAGAACAAATACAACAAATAATACCGTATATAAAATAAGCAAAATAAATCGAAGAAAATCCATCACACATATATAGGTATAAACAACCACAAATCATAACACCAAACACATAAGCGTTACACATTAGCATTGTATCGATGTGTCTAAACGTGTGGAATGAAATGAATGGATGTGAACAAGATACAAATAAGTTATAACCCAAACCCTAAAATATGTTCAAGAAGTTCTAATTGGGAGAAAATCTTTATTAAGCTAAGCTTTAGCCTCAAGTGACAAATAAAGTTGAACATAATGAAAAAAACAAGCACAATGGACATAAGCCTAGAATTTTGATGATTACACAAACCAATAGTGTCATGACAAAATAATCGTACTAGGATTTTTATTGCAAACACGTTTATCTTTAACTAAACTCCCTCAAAAGATAAACATATATCATAATTCATTTTTTTCTTTTCTTTTGAAGTGATTTATTTTTTAATAATCAATCAAACTAAACTATGTTGGCTCATTTTAGGCACAATTTTCTCTTTTTATTGCCATTATTTTTTCTTAGGCCCCTTTCAAACGGTGGCATTCACGACGAGTCAACCTGTTTCTCACAGCCCTTTCCCGTGTTCACTCATATTCTTCCATACTAAATAAAATCTATCACGGGCAACGGTTCTTATATTCAGAAATCCACCATAGTCACATAAATATATAGATGACAAAATTTATGGAGAACATCTCATTAAGATCAAATTTACATAGTGAAGTAAACATTCATAAAGCTCGTGCATGTGTGTGCGAAGGCATACACAAAGTCCAATCCATTAAGCAAATCAAGTTCAAAACAACTGCATGTAAACATGAATAAGAACAATCTAAACATCTATGATCATAACCAAATGTCCTAGACACATGGAAAGTCCAAAGTGAATTGGATTCAAACACAACAATATGCCACACTAAATGTGTAAAACTTAAATACACAAAAAAATGAAAATCTTGTTTTATTTTCCAAAAAACTTTATCAAAATAAAATATTTTTGTATTTTTCAAATATGACTCTACGAAAGAAAAATATAATACAAACAGTAGACATGTAATAACACTAGAAAATATATATCATGAAGCACAACTAGAGTATGACTAAAAAAATCATGTAAGCAATCATCTATAGGATATAGCAAGAGAATAATCATGTGCAAGCATGTGAGAATCATCAAGTCTAACATCTACATTCTCCAAAATGGATTTTCTAACTTAATGCATCGGGATTCAGGAACCAAGGGAATACTAGACTTTCACTTCCAAGGACCTCTTCCAAGATCAAAACAAAACTACCTAAGGTGACCTTTCCTAGCATAATTAAAACATGTGTGAATACGAGGAATGTTACCTATGGGTTGACCTTTTCTAATGTCCTTTTGATTTGGTTGACCCTCTAAAAAAAACTATGACTTTGGATTTAACATTGGAAGCACTAGAAACATGTGATCCAGCATCATCACTATTAAAACTACTCGAGTCTTTTAAATTATCTTTTAACTTCAAAATTTTGGACTCAAGCAAATAATTTGACTCTTCTAATTTTAGGGACTCCTTCTTCATATGTCTTATCATTCCTGGAAGGTTATCTCTCTCCCCCTCAATGTGAGCAAACTTATACCTAAGAATCTTCTCACGTGCCGTAAAATCATTAATCTAAACACTATTCTCAACGGCACAAACATTAACCTTAAAAATCTTTAAGTCCTCTAATTCTTTCTCTAAAAATTGGACTCTTTCATCACTCTCTTTCTTAGAAAATTCTAATTTCCTAAAATCACGGTACATGTCCACAAGTTTCTCACAAAAGAAATATCTTTGATTTTGAACCATTTGCAAAAGATCCATAGGGATTTAAAGCGAGAATTTTCTTTTTCAAGAATTTTAATTCTTTTAGCAAACATTAAATTCAAACGATTTAAGTCGTCAAACTAAGTGAATCCAGTGAGAGAAAAATAAAATCACCTAAGAAGCACTAATCAAGGATCTAACATGAAAACTTAGTGCAACCTGCTCTGATACCACATGAGAAAGCAGTAAGTATTCACTAACACGAAATGTACTTGTGGAAGGCTCTAATACCATTTATGAATGCGGAAATAAATATGGTCGGTAAGGATGGACAAAAATTTCAATTTTTATCTTAACTCAGTTTTGTCGTTTTCTCCTAAACATTCATCTATGTGATAAATCCGATAAAATAACCATGCATTCAACAAAGGCACATTAAGGAAAAAAACCTTTCAAGTAAAACTTTTGTAAGGACATTATTTTACATTGTCCGTTACCTTTAGAGTATGCCGTATACTGCTACAACCGTCGAAGAATATTCAAGAACATTCGTATATCAAGACGGATCCAAATATCAAGTTCTTCAACTTTCAAGCCTCCGCGAGACTAATTTTGGTAAGGTTGTGTTTAAGTACCTTCAACATTCACTTAGAGTGTTGGCATATTTTTTTACAAAATATTTTCTAAGTGTTAGAGCAAACTTTTTCGTCCAAAGTTTTTTTTTTAAGTTTTGAGGCGGAATATTTTCTGGGAAAATAAAACACTATTTTTTATTTAATCTCGTTCAAGCGAGATGCAAAGTCGTTCGAGTGACATGTGATCTCGCGTGAAGCCATTGTTTGAGCGACAATGCCTTTTTGTTCGAGCGACTTCTCTTCTCGTTTGAGCGACACGCTGCCTTAAGTTTTGTATTATCGGGGTGTTAAACCATTCCATCTTCGATAAGAAGACCTGACGTTTTAGTTTCTATAAACACTGCAAATCGGTAGAACATTTTTTCTTTTTCGTTTAGGGTTTAATTCTCTTCGTTTTTAATTCACAAATCATCCCAATAGTTTATGTGAATCATTTTGGAACCCAAAGACACATCTTTGTTGAATTTCATCTTGTAGAGAAGATCTCTACTGCTGATCTAGGTGATCTTGAGGGGAGTACTAGGTGTTTGATTGTGTTGATTTGCCTATCGAATATGTTCACACCCATCCATTCCACTTCCATGATTTGGTTGTCTTAGTGTAAATTCATGGTGTGTGATGTTTGTAAAAATTATGTTTTGAATTTTTGTGTGAAGAATTAAAAAATCAAAAATAGTTTACGGAGGCTTTTGAGTTATTCTTTCCATGAGCATAGTTTGATCCATATTTACTATGCATTTTTTATCGAGACAACTCCATATTTATTTTGTTTATTTGTTTCCTTTTCTATTTTCGTCAAATAAAAAGGGGGAGAACGATTATGGGGGAGATTATGCATTATGGGGGATATTTGATTATACTGATTGATTTATTCTTATATCATTTCAACTCGATGCGTCACGAAGGTATTTGCTTTGTCTCATGTGTGTGGGTATAAAATTAAGGATCATTATTTTTGCACACCCTGATGAGAAAAGCTTAAAGATTTGAAGTTGAAGATTTTGAAGAACGTTTTAGTCTTACATGTTTAGTACCTTTTCAATTCTGGGTTCATAGGAAGGTATTAGATTTGTATCGGCATTTTGAGTTTATAATTCAGATGTTTTTATTTTGTACCGTCATATACATAGGGGAGATTTGTAAGGACATTATTTTACATTGTTCGTTACCTTTAGAGTATGTCGTATACTGCTATAACCGTCGAAGAATATTAAAGAACATTACATCAAGACGGATCTGAATATCAAGTTCTACAACATTCAAGCCTCCGCGAGATTAATTTTGATAAGGTTGTGTTTAAGTACCTTAACGGTTCACTTAGAGTGTTAGGATATATTTTTACAAAACATTTTCTAAGTGTTGGAGCAGAGTTTTTCATCAAAAGTTTAATGTTTTGAGGCGGAATATTTTCTAGGAAGATAAAAAATTATTTTTTTTATTTAATCTCGCTGAGCGAGATGCACAGTCATTCGAGCGACATGTGATCTCGCGCGAAGCTGTAGTTCGAGCGGCAGTGACTTTTTGTTCGAACGACTTCTCTTCCCATTCGAGCGACGCGCCACCTTATGTTTTTTATAAATAGGGTGTTAAACCACTCTATTTTCGATAAGAAGACCTGGCATTTTAATTTCTGCAAGCACTGCAAATCGGAAAAACACTTAATCTTCTTCGTTTAGGGTTTAATCCTTTTTGTTTTCAGTTCAAAAATCATCCCAATAATTTATGTGTATTATTTTGGAACCCAAAGATACATATTTGTTGAAGTTTATCTTGTAAAGAAGATCTCTGCTGCTAATCTAGGTGCTCTTGAGGAGATTACTGGCTGATGTCGACTACGTGTCATAGGGACTGCTCATGGGTATTCCAGGGCTGAATTGGAGTTGCGTTTCTTACTGACTCTAGGCTACGATCTATGTGGCATTTCTGCTGTTAACTCATTGCGGATTTCATTGTAATTATTATAGTGAAATAAAGGTTTTACCCGAAGGGTTTTTTTCCTGAAATCTGCGAGTTAGTAATTTTATTTATGATGGTTTGACACACACACGTAGTTGCATGTTTAGGGGCTGGTATAATTTGATTTAAAATTGACTCGAGTTAAATAAGTTTAAATTTGAAATTTGTGAATTTATTTAAATCGATATCACACGGCATTTCTTAACCTTTTTAATCACTTTAGAAATATTACAAGATAGTTGACTTATAGACTACTTGATAATCGCCACAAATATAACACGCTAATCTTCATAAATCTTTAAAAAATAGATGTGATCCTCGAAAGAATCACACGACCGCATTCCTTCCTCTTCAGCCTCACCCTTTGCCTTCAACAGTGAATCCCCTCATGTATCACAAGTCATCCGTGGAGATTCCTTTACCATAAAGGTGTATGAAAGTATACAAAACTCTCTAGGGTTTAAACCGATTCGCAAAAACTATTTTCAATATGTATGTTGTGAATCAAAAAGTGTTTTATAACACAAAATAATGCAAAAATGTTGCAAAAGTTATGCAGAAACGAATTTGGCAAAAGTCTTAAAACAATTAAACACAAAACAAGTATTAATATGACGTTCACAAATTTCAAGACGGTGGCATCGTTCGAACGAAAATGTAATGTCGTTCTAATAAGACGGTGATCTCGTTCGAAAGAGAGTTTAGTACGCTTCTAATGACCCAAAAAAAACTTAGACAATAAGCCTTCATTTGAACCTCGTTTGAAAAACACATTGAACGACCTTCCAACGAAATGACATCTCGTTTGAACGAGATTTAACAAAAATATTTTCGAAATAATAAACTCCCATTCATTTTTGGTAAAAAATAAAATATCCCAAAAATAATTCTGGAAATTACTTTAAACATTAAATTTGTCAATACCTTTACGAGATGTCGGGAAGTCTTCAAACTTGGATATTCTTGAGTTCGGTTCCTCTTGACGATGAGTGATGATTTATAACGGGATACGCCAAACTAGACTAAAGTTAAGCTATGAATAATACTAGAAAAATTATTCTTACAAATCACCCCCTTTGGCTATTCCAGTACAAAACAAACAAACATAATTGAACACCAAATTAAAATAAAAAACGTCATATGACAAAAATCTTAACACCCTTCCTAACCCTTAAAAGAAATGGCTTAAGTCTCTTTGCCTTCCAACTTCTTTTTCTTCCCTTTTACGTGATTCGTCTTCATTCGTGTGTCCTCAATTATTCTTTAGGTACCACTCACATGAGACAAAAACATATATCTCGTGACACAGTGAGTTTGAAATAAAGTAAAACTTTATCTAAATTATCCCCCATAAATCACACTCATCAATTTTAATTTGCTCTCCCCCTTTGTTTTTATTCGAAATGGACAAACAAGTAGAAACATAGGCACGAAACATCACGTAAAAGATAAGATATCATCACAAAAAGATATAAATCAAGCATGTGTAATGATAATCTCAAAGGCCATCAAAACCAACTATTTTTAAAAAATCTCATTGTTTCTCAAAAAGACAGATACAATAAATAATACCATATATAATATATGCAAAATAAATCAAAGAAAATTCGACACACATATATAGGTATAAACGACCACAAAACATGACACAAAACACATAAGATTTACATACTAGCATAGTATCGATGTATCTAAATGTATGTAATTGAATAAATGGGTTTCAACAAGATACAAACAAATTATAACCCAAACACTCATTCAAGAAGTTCTAATTAACCGCAAAGCTTTATCAAACTAAGTTTTAGCTTCAAGCATAAAGCACACAAGCCTAGAATATTTTATGATTCTAAAAATCAATAGTGTCATGACGAAATAATTATACTAGGATTCATTGTGCAAACCCGTTGATCTTCAACCAAACTCCCTCAAAAGATAAACATATGTCATATTTCATTCTTTTCTTTTGTTTGAAGTGATTTCTTTTTGAAAGATCAATCAAACTAAACTATGGTGGCCCATTTTTGGCATATTTTGATCTTTTAATTGCCTTTACTTTTTCTTGGTCTCTTTTCAAACGGTGGTTTTCACGACGAGTTAACCTGTCTCTCGCAGCCCTTTCCCATATTCACTCATATTTTTCCATACTAAACAAATCTCTCATGGGCAACGGTTCTTACATGCAAAAATCCACCATAGTCACTTAAACATGTAGATGAAAAAATTTATGGGAGAACATCTCACCAAGATCAAATGTACATAGTGAAGTCAACATTCATAAAGCTCGTGTACGTGTGTGTGGAGGCATATACAAAGTCGAATCCATTAAGCAAATCAAGTTTGGAACAAATCCATATAGACATTATTAAACATGTAAACAAATCTATTATCATAACCAAATGTCCTAGCCACATGGAAAGTCCAAAGTGAATTGCATTCAAACATACCAATATGCCACACTAAATGTGTAAAACGAAAATACACAAAACATCAAAAATCTTTTTGTATCTTCCAAAAAAATTTATTAAAATATTTTTTTTGTATTTTTCAAATATGACTCAATGAAAGAATAATATAATACAAAACTTACACATGTCATAACACTAGCAAATATGTATCTTGAAGCACACCTAGAGTATGACAAACAAAATCATGCAAGTAATCATCTATAGGATATAGCAAGAGAAGAATCATGTGCAAGCATTTCAGAATCAACAAGTCTAACTTATAACTTCTCTAAAATGAATTTCCTAACCCAAATAGATGCAGACTTAACGCATTAGGATTCGGGAACCAAGGAAATACTAGACTTTAACTTCCTAGGACTGCTTCCAAGATTAAAACAAAATGACCTAAGGTGATCTTTCCGACCACAATGCGAACATGTGTAAATGCGAGGAATATTACTATGGGCGGACCCTATATAAAGCCCTTGAATTTGGTTGATCATTTAAAACAACTACGATTTTGGCTTTAACAATAGAAGCACTAGAAACATGTGAGCCAGTACCATCACTACTGATGGAAAGGAAAATTTTGGTTCTAAGTGTGTGATCATTTTATCGTTGTTGCAAATCCTTTCCAATTAAAATACTTCAACCTACAAACATAATATGAACTTGTATAATGGTAAATAAGGATGTCAAACCAACTTTCATGTTTGAAGAACAAAACATGTGAAGACAAATGTAGAATCATTTTTATATTATTATTTTTTTACGATTTTTCAAGGGATTATTAATTAAATAACTATGTTAATTTTTAAAATACTAACTAAGATGTAATATCTAATAAGAGAAAAATAAGATAAATAAAATTGTTCTAACAAGTAAACTATCTAAATTGTACAAATGAGGGCTTTACTTTATCCCTTGAATGGGAGATTATCCTTCATTAATCATGATCCAAGACATAGAATAAACAAATGAAAGCATCCAAGGAATAAAACAAGAGTAATTAAAGAGGAATAGATCAAACCCATTTTAGCCTTGAATTGGGTGAACTCTTCAATTACAATCCAAAATTCTCTCAAATATAGTCCCTCACTAATATATTTTTTTTCTAAAATAAAAAATAAAAAAATTAAAAAAAATTACAATATATGTAATGGATGAATTCATAATGGACTCTCAAATAATGAGAGATTTGCTAAAAATTACAAATCCTCTCATTATAAAATTGTATATTATAATTCATCCGAAAAATAAATTTTACATCATCACTTTATATTGAGATATTTCCTAAAAATGCAAATACTTTCCATAAAGGAATGGAGAATAATTTACTTACAAAAGAGATAAATTCAACCACATCACTCTATATTGAGATATTTGCTAAAGATTACAAATGCTCTCTATAGAGGGGTGTGGAAGAATTAATCCTAAGAGATAAGTTCTACTACATCACTATATATTGAGATGTTTGCTAAAAATTACAAATACTCTCTATAGAGGAATGAATAAGAATTATTCCAAGGTTAAAACCAAAATGGAGATTGTCTTCAAGTGCCACCAAGTCTTAAATTTATAGGTGGATTGAGGCTAGGGGTATAGTTGAAATTGGATGGACACAAGGGATGTAAGGTGTGAGATGGATAAATAAGGAATTGCATAAGTGTGCATGTGGGATTAATGAGGGTGATGAGATTATGAACATTTAAACATGTGGGTTCATTATTTTGGTTTTGGTTTATTTCCAACTAAAGGAGGTTAACAGAATCGGGACAAGATTTAAATGGGTTCGTGGTTGGATGAAATGGGTTGAACCAGGTAGGAGAGATGGGTTGTGAGTTTAAGGGTTTTGAGGTCATGAGGTGGGTCATATATGGGTCTACTTGGGAGGTATAAAGGTAGATTGAATGGGTTTAGGTTTAGGGTCGATGGTCATCGAGTTCAGTGATGTGGGAATTGGGTTTTGGTCTGGGTTAGTTACTGCCCGAATTGGGATCCGGTATTAGCAGGTCCAGCGGTTTCTGGTTTAACAGGGGTATAAGGATGGAATCTGAGTTCAACCCGAGGTTGTAGTAAATCGGGTAGGAGGTTCATGGTTCGGGGGTAAATTTTGACTGGGTTAAAACTCGAGTTTGAATGGGCATCTGGGTTCGGACTGGATTGTGAAGGGGCATGGCTATAGATCAAATTTTAATAGGTCGTGGGTCGGTTTTCTGGCCATGGATAAGCAGGGTGTAACAACCCGCCCTTTTGGGGATGATTAAACTCCATAATTAAGTATAAATTGGAATTTGGAGAATTTTCCTAAATAGTAATTTGTGGGATTTTCGAGGATTAAATGATTTTCGAAGGATGTTGTGATTTTTTGGGACTATATAGGTCAAAATATTTTAATTATATGTCGTCGTTGAGTAAAGCGACACGAGGTAAGATTTTTAATTGGAAAACCCACATTTATTTATTTTGGGTTGAAATAGTGATTTGCGGTCAATTACCCCGGATGGGAATTTTGACTGCGCCGTAAGTCTCGAAATGTCCGAGATAGTCGGAAAAGAGTGTCCGATTGTGGAAATTGGGTTTCGGATAATTTTAGAGGTAAAAGTAACTCGTAATTGGGTAAACGAGTCGTTTTTGGGTTTTAATTGGTATAACCCTTTTCTTCCTATATAAAGAGGGAGAGAGGGAAAGAAAAGAGAGAGAAAAGAGAGAGGAGGAGAGAAAAGAGGAGAGAAATGGAGATCTCGGGCCAAACTCCGCCGGATTCGACTCGAGGTCGTCGGATTTTATCCACGAGGCAAGTGTTTACTTGCTTTATTTCCTTTTTGCATAAATAAATCATACCGTAGTTTGGTATAAAAAAAACCTAAAGATTTTGGGTTGGGTTTTCGTGGATAAAATGGATTTTGGGGAGTTAAAACAAATAAACCCCTAAAATTTTCTAATTGGAGATACCTAGAAATTTATTTGAAATTGATTGGTGGTTTTGGGTTCTAGGATGTTTAGAACCCTTAATATATGTGTATTTGTAGTTGGTTGAGGTTGTAGGACGTTGGGTGAGGCGACAAAAGCTTGGGAGAGGTTTTAATGGCCGAAATCGTCTCGGAGAAGATGATGAATAGTAACCTGTGGCTTTAGGGGGACATTTTGGTCAAGAATAGAATTGATTTAGCTCTCAGACAAAACACAAAAGTTGTAGATCTTTTCGATACGGTCGCGTGGACGCTAACTGCGTATTTTTCTGATTTTTCTACGATTTGATATGATTTTTACAAGATGGCAGTTCCGGGTTGAAATTACCAACACGGAAATCAAATCGGAAATTGGAAAAATAAAGGCTAGAATAAATCGTGTAGATGTTCGGGATAATTTTTGGTGTAGTTTAGAAACCCCGTTAATGAATTTGGGTTGTTGGATCAAGGAATTGAGGAATTTAGTTTTGGGAGACCTGGTGTGACCGGTCGACCGCGCCCCTAAGGCCGGTCGACCGCGTTAAGGAAAAATGGCCTACTGCTTTGTTTCGTAGGCTTATTTGCGACCCGCGGTCGACCGAGGGTCCACGACCGCTCGACCGGTACCCTGTTTTCAGCCCAAGATTTTGGAGATTGTTATTACTTCTCCTCTTTGAGTTTAAAGCGGGCTTTCTAAAATTGAGTATTAAAGAGGATTATGATCTAAAGAGATAACCTAATTTTGTTGACTATGGATGAGTGAATCCGACAAGATTATTAGGATGAATTGGAGAATATTCTTATTAAGTAAATGCAAATTGGTATATTTGGAGATATCCACTAAATCTTTAGATGGGATTAAGGTATTTATTATTTATTAAAGTAAGAAAATACTTTGGGTTTAGTATCATGTGTATATGAAAGCATGATTATGATTCTTTGAGAGAATCTTTGGGATTGTTGGTCATCGCTAGATGAGATTGTCAATTATGGCCATTTACATATTCGGGGAGGAATATATGGTATATGTATATACTATGTGATTAAAGTATATATGTATGGTATGATGTAAATGATTTTGAAAATGTAAGAATGAATATTTTCAAAATGGAAAACAAAATATTTTCATAATTAATAAAATTATGGTTACACACCTCCCTAAATCGCTATCATAAGGGAAGTTGTGTGCGTATGGTGATGCCCCCTGGCTAATGAATGCAGGGTGGATATAGTCCTATAGGCCATATGGGCTATTATTGTTTACTGCGCTGGTTAGGAGATTCTGGGTGTGGTCTTGACTTTCCCGCAGGCATATGGCCGCTTCCCAACGTTGGTAGGTTCCCAGGTTGTCTTGTTTGATAGGCCCTGGAAGATGATAGCCATTTAGGGGCGCATCCAGTGGGAAAACCCGGAGGGGAGGTCTTAGATTTATAAACGCAATTTATGATAATAAATTGGATTTAATTTAAATTTCCTGGATATGAGAAGGGAAATGAGATAAAGGTTTTGGCTTCGATAACACTCCCGAATGGAAGAAGGGACGTGGAAGCATATGTTATGATCAAAGCATTTTTATAATAATCAAAATGGCTTTGAATACATTTCCTGAGTATAAAAAGGGAAATGGGATGATATAAAATGGAAAAACATTTTTATGATAATAAAACTGGCTTTTAAAAGTATATGATTTGTTAAAGCAATTCATGATAATGAATTGGCTTTTATATGTACATTTCCTGGATATAAGAAAGGAAATGGGAAATTTTGTGAAAAAAGAAAGTATTGATAAATACTTGATATATGGACCCTCAGTCCGCGAGATAGATCCGGATGTATATTGTAACATATATATATGTATATGAATAAATCGAGTACCGAGGGTCTAATGGATCTCGACGATCGACCTTGCCGCATAGTAGTGTATCGGGGGGGGTTCCTTGTTTGGATTTCGCTTTGCGAGACACCCCATGCGCGAATTTGGCATTGTGTTGATACTGGGGAGAAGTTTAATCCTTAGTACTCTAATATTAGTATTTCTTATGGTATGTATATATTTACATATATTATGTACTGAGGGACTGGCGGATCTCGACGATCGACCTTACCGCGTAGTAGTGTATCGGGGGGGGTTCCTTATATGGATATCGCTTTGCAAGACACCCCACACACGAACATGGCATTGCGTTGAGACTGGAGTGAAGTTTAAACCTTAGTACTTGGACTATCTAGGGTTGATATTGCTTGGGTGATAGACTAGTTTAGCAGGGTAGCTTGACTAGGATGTTTAGAGGGATGCGCTAGGAGTGCACAGTTAGTGGAGAGGTGAGGGGTATCTCATGGGAGTGTGATACCAAACTTAAATATGAGATAAAAATCTTTTTCTAAAAATAAAGCATTTATGCACTTGCAAAATATTTTCAAACTCGGGCTCTGACCCGTTTATCTACTTTTCCTCTCTTGCTATATATATATATATGTGTGTGTGTGTGTGTGTGTCCAGACACAGGGACGCCTGGATGGCATTTCTTTCGAGTCAGACGCCTGCTGCAGTAGCTGTGGATGCGTGCAGGTTTTCGATAGATGCTTCTATCCTTGTAATCTAGATAGGAGGTACTGTGTAAATATTCGGGCCAATGGTCCAATTGCATTTATTTATTCTTTTAAAACCTCATTCGATATGGTTGTATAATTTGAACCGAGTGTTCGGTTATTTTATTTCATTTCATTTTTCCTTTCAGTTTCATTTACGCATAAATTGTGTGTATGTTTTAATTATAATTGTTTAAAAAGAGTAGTTAAGTAAAAGTTTTTAACGCTCGCCTAATAGGATATTAGTAATAAAATGGATTTTCGACAGTGATGCTAAGAATGATCGATATGTGACTCCTGTTTTCATTTGATATAGGAGTGATCGCCCGAGATCCCATTAGGCGGGTTGTTACAGATGGTATCAGAGCATCATGTTCTAGTGTCCTCAGGAATATTTGCGGACGTACTACGCTTTCAGCGTTGCTCTCATTTTTTATAGAGCCTCAAGACTAGGATTGTTGATTTCTCTTGTGAGATTTCGTTCTCCTTCCATATTATAAGATTATAATGATCTTTTACGCGCTCGTTTGAGAATCGTGTGTGGGGCTTGGATGGCAGCAGGAGGCGGGGCTTAGTTGGAGCCATAAGGTTGAAGCTTGTAGTGGAATTTCCTTCTAACGGAGAAGTTATAAGGATTAGTAATATGATTGTAAGGAGCAGGGCAAGGTGGTTATTATGAGTTTTGCCTCAGTGAAGGAGGTATAATTGGCATGGCTAGATAAAGTTGCAGTGTTTCGTTAGCCCTAGACTCGCATGTGTATTTTGAGTTCGTGTCGGTATCGATAACATTATATCATGTCTGCCTATGTGTTTTTCGCGATAGCGTAATTTTATTTTCCCTCATTCTCCACAAAGGCGGGTGTTGATATATTGTGTATATATATATATATATATCTGGTTTGGGATTCTCGTATTATATGTCTATACAAGTATGGTAATATGGTGAGTATTTAATGTTATTGGTAGATCGGAGCGATTGCCGGCTAATGATGGCAAGACTATCGTGTTCGCAGTTCCAGGGTGGAACGGATTGTAGTTACGATTTCTCACCTAGATATAGGTTGAGTTCGCCCCCATTATTATGGGTAGATGGAACTTCGGTGAGCAGAGGTTTCATTATCGTGATTTGTATATGTGGCAACCTTATAGATATGATTTGAGGTGTGCCGAGTTAACTGCGGAGCTGTGAGTGTAAGCTATTATTGATTGCGCAGAGACTGATTGTAGTCCGGTGCGCTTAGTGGGGTGGCTCCTAGATAGAGTCGGGAGTTCAAACCACGTTTTGTTGAGTGAGGGGATGGGGTTATCCCAGTTGAATGTTTGAAATAACGGACCTCCATGACCGACGAAGTTAAGTAGGAGTGTGTGGAGGGGTTCCTTGTTTGGATTTCGCTTTGCGAGACGCTCCACACATGAATCTTAACGGCGTCGGGAGTGGAGAGATGTTATAGGATGCAAGGATGTCGTTTTTGTGGAAAAGTCTTATGGTGTGGATGAACCACTATAGACTATGAGCCATGTGATAATGGTACGTTTATGGAAATCTTATGCTATGGAAAAGCACTAAAGGGGTCCTCTCACCACAAGTGGGTTGAGTAGGACTTAGAGAAATTGATTTGAGGATCATAGTCAAGCCTTAATAAAGAGGCAAATTTTGAGGAAGTATGTTTTGGGTAGGATGTTCGTGACACTTTTATAGAAACTGGGCACTTCTATTGGTTAGGTTTCCTTCCGTATGGGCGGAAGGATGAGATAGTAGAAATGCATTCGTAGGTTAGCGTGGTAGAATCTATGACGTCCCGCTGGTGTACCTTAGGTCGCTATATCTCGACGACTGACAACGCGAGGGAGTAGTGTAACGGGAGGGTTCCTTTTTGGGATTTTGCTTTGGCGAGACATCCCATGCATGAAACCAAGCAAATATTGGAAGTTGAGATAGGCCTTGGGCACTAGGGACATATTTAGGATGCTCGTTTTGCTTAGATAGGGTAACGCATAGATCGTAGCATTTATAGGATGTAGGTTCGATAGAGTTGTGGCGCCGAGGTTAGGAGAATGGAATTTAGTGGGTTCGGAGGACCCATGTGTGAGTATTACACCGAGGAAAGGAGACCCTTATTGGGAAAGAGTGTTACGTGTCAGACGTTCGTAATGTTTGTGCAGATGTGCACAAGTTAGAAAGTTATATGGGCACCTTGGTGAGATGGTTTTATATACCGCCTGAAATAGAATGGGCATAGGATATAAAGTTGAAATTTATGCCGTGAAGCACTAGAGATTATGGGTACTATGTGATGCTATTAGAGTCACTTTACGATTTCGGTAGCCGCACAGTGTATGGTTAGGAACCATTGGGGTTAGTATCGTTCCCCTTGAGGTATTAGGATTTGGAGTGATCCTAGTTTGGTGGTGTAGGTTGTACCTGAATTTCAAGGACGAAATTCAGTTGTAAGGGGTGAAGTATGTAACAACCCGCCCATTTGGGGAAGATTAAACTCCATAATTAAGTATAAATTGGAATTTGGAGAATTTCCCTAAATAGTAATTTTTGGGATTTTTGAGGATTAAATGATTTTCGAAGGATGTTGTGATTTTTTGGGACTATATAGGTCGAAATATTTTAATTATATGTCGCCGTTGAGTAAAGCGACACGAGGTAAGATTTTTAATTGGAAAACCCGCATTTATTTATTTTGGGTTGAAATAGTGATTTGCGGTCAATTATCCCGGATGGGAATTTTGACTGCGCTGTGAGTCTCGAAATGTCCGAGATAGTCGGAAAAGAGTGTCCGATTGTCGAAATTGGGTTTCGGGTAATTTTAGAGGTAAAAGTAACTCGTAATTGGGTAAACGAGTCGTTTTTGGGTTTTAAGGGATATAACCCTTTTCTTCCTATATAAAGATGGAGAGAGGGAAAGAAAAGAGAGATAAGAGAGAGAGGAGGAGAGAAAAGAGGAGAGAAATGGAGATCTCGGGCCAAACTCCGCCGGATTCGACTCGAGGTCGTCGGATTTTATCCACGAGGCAAGTGTTTACTTGCTTTATTTCCTCTTTGCATAAATATCTCATACCGTAGTTTGGTATAAACAAACCCTAAAGATTTTGGGTTGGGTTTTCGTGGATAAAATGGGTTTTGGGGAGTTAAAACAAATAAACCCCTAAAATTTTCTAATTGGAGATACCTAGAAATTTATTTGAAATTGATTGGTGGTTTTGGGTTCTAGGATGTTTAGAACCCTTAATATATGTGTATTTGTAGTTGGTTGAGGTTGTAGGACGTTGGGTGAGGCGAAAAAATCTTGGGAGAGGCTTTAATGGCCGAAATAGTCTCGGAGAAGATGATGAATAGCAACCTATGGCTTTAGGGGGCCATTTTGGTCAGGAATAGAATTGATTTAGCTCTCAGTCAAAACACGAAAGTTGTAGATATTTTCGATATGGTCGCGTGGGCGCCGATCACATACTTTTTCTGATTTTTCTACGATTTGATATGATTTTTACAAGATGGCAGTTCCGGGTTGAAATTACCAACACAGAAATCAAATCGGAAATTGGAAAAATAAAGGCTAGAATAAATCGTGTAGATGTTTGGGATAGTTTTCGGTGTAGTTTAGAAACCCCGTTAATGAATTTGGATTGTTGGATCAAGGAATTGAGGAATTTAGTTTTGGGAGACCTGGTGTGACCGGTCGACCACGCCCTAGGACCGGTCGACCGCGTTAAGGAAGAATGGCCTACTGCTTTGTTTCGTAGGCTTATTTGCAACCCGCATTCAATCGGGGGTCCAGGATCGGCCGATCGGTACCCTGTTTTTAGCCCAAGATTTTGGAGATTGTTATTACTTCACCTCTTTGAGTTTAAAGCGGGCTTTCTAAATTTGAGTATTAAAGAGGATTATAATCTAAAGAGATAACCTAATTATGTTGATTTTGGATGAGTGAATCCGACAATATTATTAGGATGAATTGGAGAATATACTTATTAAGTAAATGCAAATTGGCATATTTGGAGATATCCACTAAATCTTTAGCTGGGATTAAGGTATTTATTATTTATTAAAGCAAGAAAATACTTAGGGTTTAGTATCATGCGTATATGAAAGCAAGATTATGATTCTTTGAGAGAATCTTTGGGATTGTTGGTCATCGCTAGATGAAGTTGGCAATTATGGTCATTTATATATTCGGGGAGAAATATATGGTATATGTGTATACTATGTGATTAAAGTATATATGTATGATATGATGTAAATGATTTTGAAAATGTAAGAATGAATATTTTCAAAATGGAAAACAAAATATTTTCATAATTAATAAAATTATGGTTACACACCTCCCTAAATCGCTATCATAAGGGAAGTTGCGTGCGTATGGTGATGCCCCCTGGCTAATGAATGCAGGGTGGATATAGTCCTATAGGCCATATGGGCGATTATTGTTTAGTGCGCTGGTTAGGAGATTCTGGGTGTGGTCTTGACTTTCCCGCAGGCATATGGCCACTTCCCAACGTTGGTAGGTTCCCATGTTGTCTTGTTTGATAGGCCCTGGAAGATGATAGCCATTTAGGGGCGCGTCCAGTGGGGAAACCCGGAGGGGCGATCTTAGATTTATTAAAGAAATTTATGATAATAAATTGGCTTTAATTTACATTTCTTGGATATGAGAAGGGAAATAGGATAAAGGTTTTGGCTTCGGTAACACTCCCGGATGGAAGAAGGGACGTGGAAGCATATGTTATGATCAAAGCATTTTAATATAATGAAAATGGCTTTTAATACATTTCCTGAGTATAAAAAGGGAAATGGGATGATATAAAACGAAAAAGTATTTTTATGATAATAAAACTAGCTTTGAAAAGTATATGATTTATTAAAGCAATTCATGATAATGAATTGGATTTTATATGTACATTTTCTGGATATAAGAAAGGAAATGTGAAATTTTGAGAAAAAGGAAAGTATTGATAAATACTTGATATATGGACCCTCAGTCCGCGAGATAGATCCGGATGTATATTGTAATAGATATAAATGTATATGAATAAATCGAGTACCGAGGGTCTAATGGATCTCGACGATCGACCTTGCCACATAGTAGTGTATCGGGGGGTTCCTTGTTTGGATTTCGCTTTGCGAGACACCCCACGCACGAATTTGGCATTGTATTGAGACTGGGGAGAAGTTTAATCCTTAGTACTCTAATATTAGTATTTCTTATGGTATGTATATATTTACATATATTCTGTACTGAGGGACTGGCGGATCTCGACGATCGACCTTGCCGCGTAGTAGTGTATAGAGGGGGTTCCTTGTTTGGATTTCAGTTTGCGAGACACCCCACGCACGAACATGACATAGCATTGAGACTGGGGTGAAGTTTTGCCCTTAGTACTTGGACTATCTAGGGTTGATAATGGTTAGGTGATAGGCTAGTTTAGCAGGGTAGCTTGACTAGGATGTTTAGAGGGATGCGCTAGGAGTGCACAGTTAGTGGAGAGGTGAGGGGTATCTCATGGGAGTTCGATACCAAACTTAAATTTGAGATAAAAATCTTTTTATAAAAATAAAGCATTTATGCACTTGCAAAATATTTTCAAACTCGGGCTCTGACCCGTTTATCTACTTTTCCTCTCTTGCTATATATATATATATATATATATATATATATATATATAGGTGTCCAGACACAGGGACGCCTGGATGGCATTTCTTTCTGTAATAACCCTCGCTTATGAGAACGTATTTTATATAAATTACTAGGTATGGTAATTTGATATAAGTGTTGGGTTATGATTTGAATGTTAATTTTATGAAGAAAAGTTAATATTCACTATGAGTTTTCATATATGCCATAACTATGGGTGAATATTGCTATGTTATGCTTATTAATATCATATGAATTAAAATGATATTTGGCTTAATAATGAGACCGGAACTTAAATTTATTTATAAGATGTCCAAATGATAAATTGGAGGCCGCAGTTGATTCCGGAACGTGCGAGATAGCAGAAATTGTGCCATTATGTGTTTTGAGATTTTGGGGATTTTTGACTGATTATACCTTAAATATGCAATTGCGTATTATTTTATCGCAATAATTTATCAATTGAATTGGGTTTTTGGCTAAAGGCACGATTTGTGTCTTGTGTGAATCACTATTCACCAAATTGTCTTTCCTAAACCTAGAGAACTAAAGAGAGAAAGAGAAAGAGTAGAGAGAAGAAAGGGAATTGAAGACTTGAGAAGGATTCTTGATCCCACACCAAGAAAATCTGCATTTTCTTCTTTGAGGCAAGTTTTCTACTTGCTATTTGTGGTTAAGATAAATGATATGTTATGATAATGATGTATTAATCATGGTTCAGCTATTCTAGGGTTTCCTTTCTATATTTGTGGATTTTGATCCATTGAAGAAGATGTTGGATGAAGTTTATGGTAGTAGTTAGTAGAATTAATGTTATGTTGGTGGCAATAAATGAGTTGGTTTTAGGAGTAGCTTGAATAGGAAGATTTGGGTTTGGTCTAGGTCTGCAAAGACCGGTCGATCGCGTTTTGCAGACCGGTCGACCGGGTCTACGGGAGAGGGTTCACTGCATTTCTTTCAAAGGCCTAAAATTTTGGCGCGCTCGACCGCGGTCCCCTGACCGGTCTACCGGTCCTGCCGAAATGAACTTTCTGCTTTTCATCTTAGGCCAAATCTTGAGACGCGGTCGACCGCGGTATTAGGACCGGTTGACCGGTCCCCTGTTTTCTTCCCAGATATTTTATTTTCAGTCCTTAACTTCTTCTTTTCATAGGAACATAGGGACCTTCTTAAATGAAGTAAAAATAGGGACTTAGAGTATTAGTTGAGTTCGGACGACTCCCTAGACTCGAAGGGGTTCATCTAGGGTTCCTGTCAAAGGGGAGATTTAAAGTAATGTTTAGGCATTATTTTTGTCAGGTAGTTCTATAAAAGTCTAAGAAATCTTAAGGTCGAATTTGGAGACTTTAGGAGTAATTGCGAACTAAATCTCATTTGATGAGTATTATAAAGTCCAAATAACGACAATTGGGGAGAGATAACTTGGGAGTTTAAATAATCTTCGAGGTTATAGTGATGATGTGAAATATACCATAATGCATTTGATAAAATGTGAAATGGATAAAGTAAAACATAATTTACTGAATCATGATAAAGAAATAAATAAAAATGGATGTTACACACCTCTCTAAATACCATCTTAAGGGAAGTCCGTGCGTGAGGTGAAGCCCCCTGGCTAGTGAATGCAGGGTGGATATAGTCCTAGGCCATATGAGCGCTTGTTTTATATTTTTCTGCGATGGGTAGGAGATTCTGGGTGTGGTCTTGACTACCCCGCAGGCATATGGCCGCTTCCCAACGTTTGCGATAGGATCCCAGGTTGTCTTATGTTAGGCCCTGGAAGATGATGGTTATTTAGGGATGCGTACAATGGGGAAACCCGGACGGGCGGTCTTAGAATCGTTATATTTATATTTATAACTATTCTATTATCGAGTTGGACTCGATGGAACATTAATGCCATAAAGAGCAAAGTATATGCCACAAAGAGCATACTATTGAGATAAGTGCCATAAAGAGCACATGGTGATAAATGCATTCCTGATAAGGAATGGAAAGAAGATGGAATTGAAAATGATGAAAGATAATAAAGGCTTATAAGTACTTTTATTTCTTTGTATAATTGAATTTCATTTTAATAATCATTTAATTGTCTTAGTTCTTTTTACGTTATTATCCATGCTTACATGTACATTATTGTCATACCTGCCATTTATCTAGTGATCATATAAAATCGACCTCTAACCGGTTCTTCATTTTCTTGTTGTGTATGTTTCTCCTATATTCGTTCAGGTGTTCTGCCGCAAGGTCGCCCGTAATGACTTTCTTTTCTCGGAGTCTTTTGAGGAGCCGTGACATTTTACGGGTATCACGGGACATTTTGTGTAGACGCCTCTTGTTGATGTAAAAAATTAGATTGCTTCTAATTATTTAATCACAGATAAATATATATGAGACAAACAATTTTAAAGTGGTTCAGCCTAATAAGAATGGCCTACATCCACTGTTTCTGTTATTGCCAAGTGTTTTGGAATTCTCGATCTGTAATTCTATCAAGAAATTCCGGTCCCCTTTGAATGAGGGTGATACAATGTATTTATTTCCCTTGGGCTGTACATGTGAAAGGGTAAACAATTAATGCCCTTTAAGAATATATGTCTGTATAATAAGCATTCAATGAATAGTTGAACTGTTGATTATCTGTCAATCAATGCTGTGGCCGAGATGCAGCTCGAACCGCCTTAGTTGTTCGTCGTTCAAGAGTTCCTCAGAGTATTGGTGTTCCTCGGAGTGTTGGTGTTCCTCGGAGTGTTGATGTTCCTCGGAGTGAGTATGACTTGGTCGGGGAAATAGACTTCCTCGTTGCTATTGTGCAACGTAGATCGACACGTGTCTTCTTATTATTCGTCTATATCAGCATACTAATTTTGTTATCAACAGAAGCCCCCAATGTTTCATATTTCGAACTTTGAGGAGTATGGAACATTCCTTCTCGGTATATGGCAATATTAAATGACTTTCCTAGTTTTTAGGAACATTTTCTTCGTATTCGAATGTCCTTCCAAATTCGTAGAATCCGCTTTTTTAAATTTTTATAAGTTCTTCGATCTTCGCGCACTTTTTATCCTTTTAGCCGCCGGTAGCGTAATAGTTTCTATTTTGTAATCATTTCTTTCGCCGTTTCCCAAGGCAAAGTATTCAAGCTTCATAGGAAATTCCATCGTCTTCCACCTTTTTCCAATTTCTGCTTTCGAGTTTTCCACAGTCTTTCTCTCTCTTGTGCGTTCGTCCTTTTCTTCGTTCGTTGTCAACAGATCTCCCTTTTTCCTGTAAGATATTCTTCCTTCTTCTTCATTTATTTTATTCACCATGGTTTATATTATCGAATCTCTCGAGAAATTCCGTTCTGATTTTTCCATTCCATCTTGGGTAACTCTGGAGGATCTTTCTGAGCCTTTAGATTACTTTCGTTTGGCTGAGGGACACTGGTTCCCCAGCCTCTTTATTACTGAATGTGGATTTTCTTTTCCACCAAACCCTTTATGCTTAGAGTTCTGTCAATATTTCGATGTTGTCCCTGCAAAAATAGCCCCCAACACATGGAGGATAGTTAATGGGGTGTATAGGTTAAATCAAACTCATGGAACCCGTATAGGAATTCCTGAGATTATGTATTGTTATAGATGGGCTGTTCTAGATAATATTTTTTATTTAAAAACTAGATTTTTGAATAGGGCCTTAGTAGTCAACCTCCCTGATGCCCATAGGGATTATTTTGAACATGGGGTAATTATCAAAAATTGGCAACATGCCCCTTTGACTGGAGATGAAGTATATCAAGGTACCAGATGCCCTCCATATGGCAATGGGATAGGTTATTTTCATTTTATTTTATTTCTGAAATTATGATTTCATTATGTTTGAATAAATGCGTGACTGATATTTCACTATGTATTTGTTTGCAGTTGACAATAAGAGAAAAACTCCAAAAGAAGCTGATATTAACATCAAACATTTGAAACTTATCTGGAATTTGCATCGAAAAGTTGCAGACGAGCACATCAGGTCTGCTTCATATTTGTTCCAGTATAGGAGTTATACAACATCTTTTACTGCTCATCCTTTGGTCAGCACTAGTGAACCAGCATCAATTCCTGAGGACTCTTCTCCAGAATCTCACATTCCTCTAAGTCAGAAAATGGGAAAAAGAAGAGTTCCTGCTCTCTTTGAGGAGGCTACCTCTGTTGGAGATGGGAAAAGAAACAAGACTGATGTCCCAAAGGGGACAAAGAAAGTAGATGCTGCCCCTTCTGTTGCTCCTCAAAAGGCTGCCGAGAAGCCCCCAGTGGCTCCGAGTAAGAAAAATGCACCTGTGGAAGTGGTTCCAACCAAAAGTTCTTCTTTGGTTGAGACTGTTGAAATGCCACCGAGGAGACTGAAGAAATCTTCCTCGGTCACTTTGACTGAAACCATTTCCCAGCTCCAAGTTAGTGGAGCTGGTGTTCCAACTATTATTCCCCCGAGCTCTGCAATGAGCTCGGTAAAGACTTGGACCATTCCTGAGGTTCAAGGAATTGAGGAAAGCATGTCTAGGGATGTGCTTACATCTTTGGCTACTCGTCACATTGCTTCAGTAAGTTTATCTCATTTTGAATTTTCTTTCCTTCCATCAATACGTATATCTCTGTACTGACTTATCATTATCTTCTTTTTTCAGCTGGTGAGTTGTTTCAACACCATTGTGAAGAAAAATGAAGCGATCAAGGCTTCTAGCTCCTCGTCTGGAGTGGAGGATTCTTTGTTAGGGTTAACAAAATCTTTGAAGGATTCCCGTCAAAAGTATGACGAGGATAGGGCTGAATGGGAGAAGAAGTTGGCTGCAATTGAGGCAGAAAAGGTGCAGCTGGAAAATAAAGTGAAAGATTTGGAGGGAGAGAAGAAGAAGTATGACGAGAAGCTCAAGAGCTTTGGTGAGATTGAAGACAAGAAGCAAAGGGCAGAAGAATAACTGTCCCTTCTGCGAGAAGCGAACCGCCAGAAAGAAGAGGTGGAAGCCAAGTTGAAGGCCGCCGAGGATCTTCTATTCGAGAAGCTCTCCTCGGAGAAAATGAAAAGAAAAGTGGTGGTAAAGAAATCTTTCCGTACTGGTTGGGATAAAGGATGGGACAGGGGGTGGCAGCAATGATGACTCAGGTGCAGTATGGGAGTTTGAAATACTTCCGAGATGGTTGGGTTGCTGCCCTGCAAGAATTGAAGGTTAACGAGGACTCAGAACTGTTTCAACAGCATCTCCCTTGTCCTCCCCCAGCTATTGAAGATGAAGAAGAGGATGAAGCTGCCTCCGAAGAATCTTCAATGGTAGTGGGTGATCCCATCCTTACCCAGCTTGCTGACGAGGAGCTTTTATCTCTGCCTACTCCTCCTGAACAAGTTCCCGTTCCAGCCGACCAGCTCATTGTTCCCACCGAGCAACCGAGCTCCTCATCCCAGCCTCCCGAGAAAGTCTTGGGAGACAAGGAAAAGGTGTGAAGTTGTTCGGTATTCTCTTTCTATTTTTCTTCTTTTTCAAATGTAACCAAGATCTTTGTAACTCTGCACTATGATCTAATAAAATTTGAGTTCTTTTCTTCCATATGATTGTCTCTTTTCTCTTCTTGTTGATGATTACTTTTTCTTTCTCTGCTAGTTTCTGGCCAGGATGGATCTGCTGTCTTCTAATGATACAAAGCTGATGAAGCAATGTCATGAATATTATAATGTTGGTCACACAAACCTGAGTGCATCAGAAGTTGCCGACATCCTTGGTCAGGATGCTTCAGAGCAGGCAATCGAAGCTTATTAGTACCTGAAATGCTTACTTGACCGAGCTGTGGCCAATAATGTGGCTTACTATGAGATGATTAAAGACTTGCAAGGTACTCTCGATGAACTTCAGCATCAGTATAAAGAGTCTTCATCTCTTTTGCACGAAGGATATGAGAAGAAAATTAAACAACTTAGTGTTGAAACAAGCTACAACAAGATGCTTGCTGGCTATGAAGTGAGAGAGAGAACATTGAAAGCAGATGCCGAAGGGCACAGGCAAATGGCTGAGCTATTGGAACAGGAAAACAACAATCTGCAAAAAGAACTAGCTCAACTGAGGTCTGCTGCTTCATCTTCCACTGCCTTGGTACCGGTCACCGATGAAGGATTCTCATTTTTGGAAGTGGAAAATGCCAAGTTGCGAGAAGAGTTAGAGACTTTGAGAAGAGCTGGGCCTTCTACTGCTACTCGGGGACGAGGAAGAGGTTCTCGTGGACGAGGAAGAGTTGCTCAGAATGTTACCGAGGAACCAAGTTCTCGACCTTCTCGGGGAGGATCCAGAGGTCTTCGTCGTACTGCTGAAGAAGCTCGTACTCAATCAGCGTTGGAAAACCAAGCATTCCAATTAATGGCTAAGAACCAAGCCTTGTCTGAGTTGTCCAAGAAAGTTAGAGAATTGGAACAACAACTCTCTTCAAAGGAATCAGTATTGAAGACTAATGAACTTTTCATCCAAAGTCTTAACGAGAAGATTGCAAGGTTGACATTTCAATTTTACAAATAGCCCAGGGAGTTCTGGATGGGTGGATACAACGAAGCACTATTCCATTTAGATGATCGTATCCAGAATGCCAATAATGAGGGCTACAAGTAAGGTTGGCTGAATGCCTTGGGCGTGCTGAAGCTCGAACAAGGACATTACCTGTGGGACTATTATGATCCTGGGGTACTTGACTTGCCTGTGCCACCGTATAAATTGGACATGGAATGGATCCCAGCTCGCGACATTCCTCGGAGCTTAATTGCAAAATACCTCGGTGACTACAATCTTCATTCTCAGATCGAGGTATCTCGTCCCGAGCATCTACTGGACACACCTTCAATAATGAACGTCAGAATGCTTCGAGATATTAACTTCATAAATTCTCCCCTTTGCCTGGAAGATCCTCCTGCTGGAGAGGAGCCTATTTCAAAAGCAAAAGGGAAAAGACCAGTAGAATAGGAAATTATGATGTAATAATTAGTACACAATTTAATATCAATGTAATAAATTTGTGTAATTCATTTTTAATTTAATGAAAGAGTTTCATTCTTGTTTGCAAATTTGTATTGCTATTATCTTATATTTGTCAAACACTTTATATTTGTGCTTGCATAACAATATTGTGTGGTTCATCGACCAACTTAGTAATAAAAAATTACAAGTATTAGTAATATTGCTCGATCACTTAATAATAAAGTAATGAGTATAAAAATGTTTAAAATTTTTCCAACCAACCAAGGTTGTTAAATTTTGCTCGTCGACCAATTATAGTTAGTGGGTTTTTATCCCCGACCAGCTATATTTGGTACCGTTTAAAATATTTTCTCCGCGTCGATCAACTACATTGATACAGTTTGGAATATTTTGTTCTTCGAGGAAATTTTTGTATTTTATGTACTAATCTTACCTCCCGACCAACATAAGTTGGCATTTGAGAGCATATCTTGTTTCCTAACCAAACACGTTGGCATTTTTAGGAATGTTGATGTTGTTCTCGCCCTTTTACCAACCGGAGTTGGTCTGAGTTCGAACTATCATGTCCACTTGCCCTTTTACCAAAATTGGTCTGAGCCAGTGTCAGCCTCCTAACCAAAGGAGTATGGTTTGTTCTTGCCCTTTTACCAACCGGAGTTGGTCTGAGTTCGAACTATCGTGTGCTTTCCCTTTTACCAATCGAAATTGGTCTAAGTTAGAACTATCATGTCCACTCGCCCTTTTACCAACCGGAGTTGGTCTGAGCCAGTGTACGCCTCCTAACCAAAGGAGTATGGTTTGTTCTCGCCCTTTTACCAACCGGAGTTGATCTGAGCTTGAACTATCGTGTTCTTTTTACTGCCGAGCAGCGTAGTGTGTAACACTAGTATTCCCCGAAAAACTTTCAATAAAAGGAGAGAAGATGGCGAAATATCATCGTTTTATTCATATTGATGGAACTGCTTTACATTTTACATCACTGATAACACTTGCATAGGTGTTCAGCATTCCATGCATTCTTAAATTCCTCTCCTTCTAGAGTTGCTATTCGGTAAGTTCCTGGTCGAATAACTTCTGTAACTTGGTAAGGTCCATGCCAGTTTGCTTCCAACTTATTGTGCTTCTGAATGACCTTCTTTAGCACGTAATCTCCTTCTTTTAAGTCGCATTTCTTCACCCTTTTGTTGTAAAACTGGGTTGTTCGTTGTTAGTAAGCAGCATTCCTAATGGCTGCCTCTTCTCTAACCTCCTCGAGCATGTCCAGATCTAATCTCCTCATTAAGTCGCTGACTGGGGAATTGAAATTCAGCACTCTGTGTGTTGGGAGACCCAACTCGGCAGGTATTACGGCCTCACTTCCAAACGCCAGCATATATGGTGATTCTCCAGTTGCTGCTCGGGGAGTTGTTCGGTAAGCCCACAATACTGACTGTAGCTCATTAATCCAATTAGCTTTAGCCTCACTTAGCCTCTTCTGCAAACCATTTAGTAATGTTCTGTTCGTCACTTCAGTCTGTCCATTGCTTTGAGGATGGCCTGGTGCTGAATGAACCTTCAAAATGTTTGACTGATGACAATAGGCGACAAACTCCTCGTTATCAAATTGTGTTCCATGGTCTGTGATGAAGGCATGAGGGAGACCATATCGGCAGATGATGTTCTTCCAAACGAACTGGTACACCTTCTCGTATGTCATATCAATAAGTGGCTCAGCTTCTACCCACTTAGTAAAATAATCCACTGCAACAACGAGGTACTTGAATCTTCCTCGGGTCGTTGGCAGTGGCCCCACCAAATCCATTCCCCACATGGCAAATGGCCATGGGGAAGTTATGGGTGTCAACAATGCTTCTGGAGTTCGTCGGATGGAGGAAAAACGTTGGCATCTATCACATCTCTTAGCATAGGCTATAGAATCAGCCCTCATCGTTGGCCAGTAGTATCCCTGCGCCATCACCCTTTGCAAAAGAGTTCGACCTGCTACATGGGCTCTACAGGACCCTTCATGGATCTCTTCAATCAACTCTTTAACCTCGGAGGGATGTACACATCTTTGCAAACCTGCCATAATTTCTCGTCTATACAAAACACCATTAGTTAGTACATACCGAGCAGCTTTAAACTTCAATTTCTTGGCAGCGAGCTTATCCTTCGGTAATCCTCCCTCCTCAATATATGCCCTGATGGGATCCATCCAAGATGGTCCTAAATCAAGGGTAATAATTTTCATCTTCAGGTATTCATCTATGCTCCGACTTTCTAATACTTCAATTGGTATCGTTCTTCGCAGCTCGGTACGAGTAGCTGATGCTAGTCGGGCCAGCGCGTCTGCTCGTGCATTCTCCAGTCTTGGTATTCTGATCAACTGAATGGCATCAAATTCTGCCAATAACTCCATCACCTTTGCATGATACTTGACCATTAATTCTCCTTTAACAGCATATATTCCTATCATCTGATTCACAATTAATTGAGAATCACTGAATACCATCACTTGTTGCGCTTCCATAATTTTTGATAAATTAAGACCTGCTATCATCGCCTCATATTCAGCCTCATTATTGGAAGCTTTGAATTGGAATCGCAGGGCGTATTCCACGTCGACCTCGTCTGGAGTGCTCAGAATTATTCCCGCGCCACATCCTGCAGTGCAAGATGAGCCATCTACATATAACCTCCATATAGGTAACTCGTCTTCAAATTTCTTATCTGATAAAGTTCCTCGATGAAATATTTATTGTTTCCTTTCATTCTCCCCTGATATTTCTCGCTCCTCGTCGATCATCTCTTCTCGTCCTTTTACCAACCGAAGTTAGTCTGGGCTCGAATTTGATGATCCTTCAATATCCACAAGCCCTTTTACGAACCGGAGTTGGTCTGAGCTTGTGTTTGTTGATCCTGTAACATCCACAGGTTGATCAGCGAGCAACTTTTGATCCTCGGGGGTATTAGGATATGTAAACTCTGCGATAAAATCTGCTACAGCCTGCCCTTTTAATAATGATCTGGGTTCATACATAATATCATATTCACCGAGCTCTATTGCCCAGTACACCAGTCTCCCTAATTTTTCTGGCTTATGAAGGGCTTGTCTCAATGGCATGTCGGTATACACGATGATGGTATGGGCCTGGAAATATGGCCTCATTCTTCTACTTGCCTCAATTAATGCCAATGCTAATTTTTCCAGCTTTGGGTACCTGATCTCTGCACCTCGGAAAGCCTTACTTGTGTAATAAATTGGCTTATGGACTCCATTCTCCATTCTGATCAATGCCGAGCTGACTGCATTCCCTGATACTGCCAGGTATAAGTATAACTTCTCTCCCATTACTGGCCTGGACAACAGTGGAGGTGATCCCAAATATTTCTTCAAGTCTTGAAAGGCTTTTTCACATTCATCATTCCACTCGAAAGTTTTTCGAAGCGTTTTGAAGAATGGGAGGCATCTATCAGTTGCTCGGGATACAAATCTGTTGAGCGCTGCAACTCATCCTGTAAGACTCTGCACCTCTTTCTTCGTCGTTGGAGATCGCAACCCTAAAAGAGCTTTGATCTTTACTGGATTCGCCTCAATGCCTCGCTGGTTGACAATATACCCGAGGAAAATTCCTTCTCGTACTCCAAATGTGCACTTCGTCGGGTTGAGCTTTATTTGGTATTTATCCAGTTGATAAAAGGTCTGACCTAGGTCAACTATATGATCAACAACTTTCTTGCTCTTTGTCAGCATATCATCGACATAGACTTCCATATTGCAACTGATTTGTTCGGCAAAAACCTTGTTCATCAGCCGCTGGTATGTCGCTCCTGCATTTTTCAAACCAAAAGGCATAACATTATAACAATAAGTTCCCCTAGGGGTGATAAAAGAAGTGCTTTCCCTGTCTTCAGGTTTCATTTTGATTTGGTTGTATCCAGAGTAAGTGTCCATGAAGCTGAGCATCTCGTGTCCCGAGATAGCATCCACTAGTTGGTCAATTCTGGGCAATGGAAAGTGATCCTTTGGGCAGGCCTTGTTGAGATCAGTGAAATCAACACACATTCTCCATTTATTGTTTTTCTTCTTTACCATCACCACATTTGCTAACCAGTCTGGATATTTCACATCTTCAATGAATTGGGCTTTCTGGAGCTTCTCGACCTCCTCTTGTATAAATTGATTCTTCTCGGGACTAAATACTCTTCTTCTTTGCTTTACAGGTTTGATCTCCTTATTCGCATTAAGCTCATGACATAAGAAGTTTGGATCTATTCTTGGCATGTCTTCATGACTCCACGCAAAAGTTTTCTTTCTGTTTCTCAAGAAAGTTATCAACTCCTGTTTTATTGAAGCATCCAACGTTTATCCTATCTGGGTTATTCGTTCAGGGTGCTCGTCGTCCAGAATAACATTTTCTGTAGATTCTACCACTTGTCCTTTTACAAGTTGAGATTCATCTCTAGGATCCAGTGTTTCAATTTCTGTACCTTCATCCACCTGGTAGGTAGTAGTCTTTTTCCTTGACTCTTCAAGCTCCTCTTGCTCGGCAGATGAGTAATAGCATTCCCGAGCTACTTTTCGATCACCTTTCACAACTCCTACTCCGAAATTTGTTGGGAATTTTAAACACTGATGTACTGTAGATGGAACTGCTTCGAACTTCTTCAAACCAACTCTTCCCATGATGATGTTGTAAGCTGATTACACATTCTTATCCATCACAAAGAAGCGTATTCTTTCTATTCGACAAGCAGTCCAAGTTCCAATGAATATATCCAACTTGATCGTCCCAAGTGGAAAAACTTTCTCTCCAGCAAAACCCAGGAGAGGTCTGTGATAAGGCTCCAATTGAGATAATTTTAAATTTAAACTGTCAAAGCATGAGTAGAACATGATGTCTGCCGAACTACCGTTATCTACCAGAATCCTTGAAATCGTTACTTCTTTCATCCTCATTTTGATTACCAAAGGGTCGTCGTGAGGGTAAAGAACACCTGCAAGGTCATTTTTTGAAAAACCAATGACCAGCTTCTCTTTGTTTATCTTCCTCGGGCGATCCTCCTCAGCCAAATTTATTCGCTGAATGTACGAGCAAGCTTAAGCCTCTCCAAGGTAAGCTTTTCTTTCTACAGTAAGGTCTCCTCCTCCTGCATCTCCTCATGTAATGACATTACAATGAAATGACCCAAAGCGTATTGAAAATATCTCTCGTTCTGGCTGTCTTGGTTTCTGTGGAAGATCGGGGTCATCATCTGGATCATCTTCATGGTTTCTCTTCTTTTTCTCCTCTGCTCGACGAGGAGATCTAGACCTTTCTCTAGTTCGGTCATTATTTCTTCTTTCTCCTCCCCGATCAACATACTTTTCTAGCTTCCCTCTTCGGATGAGTGTTTCAATCTCGTTCTGAAGAGCTATGCAATTTTTGGTCATATGGCCATGATCCTAATGGAACTCGCAATATTTCTCCCTATTCATCGTATCAGGGTCTGACCTCAGTTTCTTTGGCCACTTTACTTCCTCATTATTCTTGATTTCTTCCAAGACATGATTAATACCCATTTTCAAAGGAGTATTATTATCGAATTTCTTCAGGACTTCCATAACGACTTATTATTCTTGGAATGCTTGTCACCGCCATTGCCCTTATGCTCTTTCTTCTTAGATTTGTCGTCTTCCACCTTGGTTTCTTTATCCATATTCTTCTTCGCAGCCATAGCCTCCTCGGCATTCATGATTTTGGCTACTTTTGCCATCAACTCTGACATAGTTGTAGGTGGATCTTTGGCCAAAGTGTAATACAACTTGTTAGGCAATAACCCACTCATCAAGGCGGTGATTGCTGTCTTTTCTTCATAATCTATGACTTCCAGCTTCTCGTTATTGAAACGAGTTATGTAATCTCTGGTACTCTCACCAGATTTTTGTCTAACACTTAACAAGTGTGCTACTCGTTTTACTGGCTTTGCTCCAAAACAAAAATTGTCGATGAACAACTCGGTCAACTGAAAGAAAGTTAAAATCTTACCCCGACGAAGATTGTTGTACCATATCTGGGCAGATCCAGTAAGAGTTCCTGAGAATGCTCTGCATCTCATCTCGTCGGGGACAGCATAGATGTCGGCAGCAGCTTGATATTGCTCTATATGAAGAACAGGATCTGTCTTTCCATCATATTTGGGGGTCACCATAGGTGCTTTGAATTTTGACGGTGTAGGAAAATCCACAATGGCCTGTACAAAAGGTTTCCCTTGAACGAAAGTTCGTTGTAGGGGGTTCTTTGCCTTAGCCATTTCTCCCAATCTATCCTCCAATCGCTGAATGGAACCTTTCCACGCATCATTTCCTTCCTCGGGCTTATTAGTTCGAGCAATTGATTGTTCTGAAGTGGCTTCCTGGGATCTATGTTGATGAGCAACTGGTCGTGATTGTGCTGATCCTTCTCTTAGATCTGATGGTTGTCGAAAACTCCTCGACATGGTCTTAGGTGGACTCCTATTCCTCCTAGGGCCTAATCGACTGAAAGGAGATACCCTGCTCAGTCTTTCCAAGGCGCTGGGTCTCTCTAGAGAGAGAGTGATACGTTGCTCAGTATCTATAGCCCGTATTGATGAAGTTCACCTAGGTTGATAAGAGAAATCATCAGACTCCTCATTACGATATGCATCTGTACACCTGGATCGTGAAGAAAGTAAATAGGTTTGCCTCTGACCACTTCGTTGTCCTGAATGTGCAGGTGCATCGCCATGAAGGGTCTGTATGAGTTGCCGCATTGTCTCTTGCATGACAGTTTGTCCGTGAGCCAGATTCGTCATAATTCCAGCCAGATCTGGAGGTGCAGAGGGATTTGGCGGATTTCCAGCATTTCTATTGCTGGATTCCGGATTATCTGCCATTGATGATGAATGATTTTTGGTGAAAAACGATAACAACAGTCGTTTCCCACAGACGACGCCAATCTGTTGATGTAAAAAATTAGATTGCTTCTAATTATTTAATCACAGATAAATATAAATGAGACAAAGAATTTTAAAGTTGTTCAGCCTTATAAGAATGGCCTACATCCACTGTTTCTGTTATTGCCAAGTGTTTTGGAATTCTCGATCTGTAATTCTATCAAGAAATTCTGGTCCCCTTTGAATGAGGGTGATACAATGTATTTATAGCCCTTGGGTTGTACATGTGAAAGGGTAAACAATTAATGCCCTTTAAGAATATACGTTTGTATAATAAGCATTCAATGAATAGTTGAACTGTTGATTATCTGGCAATCAATGTTGTGGCCGAGATGCAGCTCGGGCCGCCTTAGTTGTTCGTCGTTCAAGATTTCCTCGGAGTATTGGTGTTCCTCAGAGTGTTGGTGTTCCTCAGAGTGTTGATGTTCCTCGGAGTGAGTATGACTTGGTCGGGGAAATAGACTTCCTCGTTGCTATTGTGCCACGTAGATCGACACGTGTCTTCTTATTATTCGTCTATATCAGCATACTAATTTTGGTATCAACACCTCTATTATTGTTTTCTAGTTAAGATCAGTCTTTATTCGGGCGTGTGGCCCAAATGGTTGTAATTGTAAATGATGTATTCTGTAACACATGGAACTTATTGTATGTTGTATGGACTGTATTGACCGATGTTTTATTCGGTCCTTTCTTATCTATTTGTATTAGATTATATATATTTGTAGAAGTTTCCATCCTCTTTTTCTATTATGGGTTGTTGAAAGTGTTTTCTTTAAATTGCAAACTAAAATTTTTGATAACCCGTTTTCTGTAATATTGTGAGGTTATTCCTGGTACTCTGTATGATTATTGTGATGCTGAGAATGGTATCTATCCATGATTCCTGTTTCATCGGGGTATCGGGCTGGCCACCCTTTATTTCGGATAGCGGGTTGTCACAGATGGTATCAGAGCATCAGGTTCTAGAGTCTTTAGGATCTATGCGGACTTGTCACGTTCTACTGTAGCGTTCTTTGATATAGAGGTTAATGTTAGGATTTTCTTGTTGCTTACGTATGCGATCTTCTGCTAGATAGATTGTTTTATATAATATTCTAACGCTATCTCTTCTCTATCTTAGATGCCGCCAAAGAGAGGACGCCCCGCTAGACGCGATAGGGTTGTCGAGGATGAGGTTGGTCCTCCACCGCCGCCACCGGGGAATATCAGTGCCGCTGATGTGGCAAATATCGTGGCCCAAGCTGTTAATGCAGCGATGACTGCAGTGACACAACAATTGCCTCAAGCTCAAGCGAGGGGACAAGAGGCACCGGTTCCTACGGGACCTTCTCAGTGGGAACGGGTAAGAGAGTCTTTCCTAAAAGGTCATCCCCCAGAATTTGAGGGAGGTTCTGACGTTATAAAGGCAAACTAGTGGAAGAAGGATATGCAGCATCATCTTAGGATGGTGGAATGTAGTGAGGAGAAAAAGAAAATCCTCGTTACCTTTAAGCTTGTCGGATCGACCTTACACTGGTGGGAGTCAATGACGACACCCGAACAAAGGGATACAATGACAATCATAAATTTTTGGGCTTTGTTTGATGGAAAGTATTTCCCTCCCACAGTTCAAAGGGAGGTGCTGAGGAAGCTTCAAGATTTAGTACAAGGGGAGAGATCGGTTGTTGAGTACGAAGAGGAGTTTACCCGGTTAGCAAGCTTTATACCGGATGAAGTGACTCCGAAAGCGAAGAGGATCTCCAGATTTGTAGGAGGTTTGCACTGGCGAATAAAACAACATTTGCTTGGAAATCTATCTTTGGTAACCTTTGGGGACGTGATGAATGCTGCTTTACTTCACTATCAAGAGCATAGATTATTTGTGCAAAACAATAAGAGGGTTGCAGAAATGGGGCAAGTGGTGAAACCGGGAGGAAATGGGAGCGGAGGGGGGACATCTTCTTCGTCCCAATCCTCGGGGAACAAGCAGAAAGAGAGGGATCCTCAGCAAGGGGATTTGTCCAAGCGTCATCGTTTCGGTGGGTTTAATGCTGGTGGAAACAATAATAATAATAACAGGCCGGGTCAAGGCGGTCAACAACAACAACAGGGAGGTAGAAGTGGAAATGGAGGTAGGGGCCAGCAGGGCCGGGGTGCGGGGCAATTTCGAAACAATCAAGGTAGGAATCAGGATAATGCGGCTAATAAATGTTTTCAGTGTGGGGAGTTGGGCCATTATAAAAGGGCGTGTCTTCAATTGGTTGGAGGGCATCTTCCTAGGGCCCCACAGCAACCGTATGTACAGTTTCCGCCGCAGGTGCCTAATCCGATTGCTCCTCCTCAGCAGGGGCAATTGCAGTATGGACGGGTTTACCATATTCAGGAGGCTATGCTTCCTCCAGCTCCTCCGGCACTGCCAGCAATCGAGGGTAAGTTTCTCATTAATGGGCATATGGGTCGAGTACTATTTGATACGGGTGCTACACACTCCTTTATTTCTAGAAGTTTTGCCTAGACCACAGGTTTGATAAAATCTGCTGAAAGTACCTTCACTAGCGTTGAATCCTCGATGGGGGATGGTTCATTGATTTTCTTTGTTTGTAAAAACATAGGGATTAATCTTGGCAACTTGTGTTTTGAGGCCGATTTGCTCGTCCTTGATATGGTCGGGTCGATGTAATATTGGGTACGAATTGGCTAGTGAAATACCGCGCGATAGTAAATTGTTATGAGAAAAGCATAGTTTTTGCAGTCCCAGGACAAGAAATGTTCTTAGTTGTTATGCCTTGTATGGAAGGGAGTACGAGTGCTTATTGATGATGCTAAGATTTAGCACCACCGGATAAGTGATAGTGAGCTCAAACAGTAGTAACCATGGCAGCCATAGAGATGTATAAGTGTATAAGTATGTAGAAGGGGATGAGTATAAGAGGAAATAAGACAATGATGTATAGTGGTTCAGTCAATTTGGCCTACATCCACTGTGAGTGTGTGATCCACCAAGTATGGGAACTAATGTCCTTGGATACAATGCACATAAGCCTCTCTCTCTCTCTACTCTGTGTACAAGCAGAGTTTTAGCTAGGGTTACAGTCAATTGATCGATCCCCTGTAGGGTTGTAGGTGACAAGTATATATAGGTCTTGGGGGGTGTAGTGTACCCCCCAAGTATGCATGGTGCATGTGAATGATGATCTAGCCAATCACCTGTTGACACCTGTAGATGCCAAATGATGACATAATATACCCTCACGTGAGGGTGTGATTTTGTTATAACGGTCTCCCATGTGCCGTGTGAGCCTCACGCGCACTGTTCCACGCGTCACCTAAACCACGCGTTGTGATTATGTCACCCTCGGCCTATGGGCCGAGGCCAAGGGCAAAGTTCCTTCCAGTAGTGAGTCTGGACCAATTCTGGCCTCGTACTGTCATACCCTCGGAGGTTCGTCCGGAGCCTGATGAAGGGTCGGCCCCTCGGAGGGTCGTCCGGAGCCTGATGAAGGGTCGGCCCCCTGAAGGGTCGTCCAGAGCCTGGTGAAGGGTCGGCCCCCCTGAGGGGTCATCTGGAGCCTGGTGAAGGGTCGGCCCCTCTGAGGGGTCATCTGGAGCCTGGTGAAGGGTCGGCCCCCCTGAGGGGTCGTCTGGAGCCTGGTGAAGGGTCGGCCCCTCTGAGGGGTCGTCTGGAGCCCGGTGAAGGGTCGGCCCCTGAGGGGTCATCCGTTTGGAGGTAACCTTCATCCAGGCCGAGGATATAAACGGGTATATCAATCACCCCCAGCCCTTAGCCATAGGTGTTGTTGAGATGGCTGAGGGATAGTGTTGTAATTGAGATGCGTGTATAATCAGTTAGGTGAGTGACACCTGGGCAGATACTCATTGTTGTTCCATTTTTCAAGGCATGGTGGCTGCACACTTTTCTTGGGGCTTTGTGCCCTAATGGCGCCTTCCTCATGGGCTGTGTCCTGCCTTGGTCAGTGGGCCCACTCATTACTAAGGTATTTAAGAGATTTTTGAACTCTCTCTCTCTTCTTCTTCTTCGCGCCCAAGCTTTCTCTTTCTAGCTTCCAGCCTTCTCTTCATTTCTGCAATCTCTACGTTTCGAGTTCGGTAGCTTTACTATTTCTTTCTTAGGTAATCCTTCTGCCCCAGCGTCCTCTTTACTTTCATTATTTTTTTTACTTTTTGGTTTTAGGCCCCTAGGGCCGGATTTGGGTGGTTTCTTAACTTTTCCGGCGACTGGTTTTTGAGTGTTCTTGAGTGTTCTTGAGTGAAACCCATCAATTCCCTTTTTAATTCAAAAGTCTAATTTGGTCAACTGCAAACTTGTTTGTAGTTAAGTTCCCCAAATTCCTCCAAGTGTAGGGTCTTCCCTTTTAATGCTTAGGAGGCTTTATAGTTTAGAATCTGAATTCCCATCCTTGAGAGAGAAGCTCTTTGCAGAGATCAGACGAATAGAGGAAGAGGAAGAGAGGAGACGAGGGGCCGACCCTAACTGGGTACGACCCATCTTTCCCATTCCTCTTGCCACAATAAAACCATTTGAACCATCTGAGTCTTGTGGGTCGTCCTCTCATCCAGCCGAGACTCCCAAACCAAGTGAGATGGACGAGAGAGCATCCTCGCCAACTGGCGCTGGAACTTCCAGTAGGAGAGAGACATCTGACCTAAGCCCAGGCCGAGAGGCCGAGGGTATGGTCCCCTCCGAGGCTGTCCCTGTGACAACCCTATCTCCCCATGCCTTCCAGATGGCCTTTCCCCATGGTCGTCTGGCAGATGACGAGGCCGAGGGAGAGGGGACTGAGGACGAGGGCGATGATACAGGTGACCAGATTGATACCTCCCATGCCTCGTCCTATATCTCCTCTGTTAGGGATCGTGACCTCTTGATATGGAGGCATGCCTATGGAGTGCCCCCCAGCATAACTATGAGGGTTCCCTCTGAGTCTGAGAGGGTTTTTGATTGTTAAGAGGGAGAGGTTGCAGTTTATGAACAAATGTTCAAGGTTAGAGTCAGATTCCCTCTGCATCCTGCCATCGTAGATATCCTTTCTGCCCTTGGTGTTGCCCCCTCTCAACTTCCTCCCAACTCTTGGAGGACTATCCTGGGCTACATCTCCTTGTGGAAGAATGCTTTCACCGACGAGCCCTCGGCCGACCTATTCTTGGGCTGCTATAATATCACCTCCTCGTCCAAACAGCCTGGATACTATCATCTGGGGGTGAGGAGATCTGAGAAGAAACTCCTCTACATGGCGCAAACTTCCAACCACGATTGGAAAAATAGATTCTTCTTTATCTCTGGGGAGTGGGAGTTCACCGTCGATGGTCCGAGGGTCCCCAGAAGATGGTCTAACCCTTCCATGAAGTCCAGGTCAGGCCCTGGACTTAGTCTGGAGGAGAAGGACATCGTTGAATATCTAAGAGGACGAGGGAGAGAGGGTGAACTTCCAAAATTTGAAGACCTGATGACCCCCCGGTTCCTCAAAGAAGTTGGTCTGAGGGTCGGCCCTCTGATAGAACTATGTGAGTTATACTGAACATTTTCCATTCTTTACTTATTTTTAAAGTGTTTCTTCTTTATCTCTGCATTTTTCTGATGTGTCGTCCTCTTATCAGGTCGTCCTGCAGGTATATCAGACCATCTTTGGGAAATGACTGCTCCCAGCTTATTATCAGGCTTAGCCAAGAAGAAAGGAAAGGAGCCTCAGCAGGCTCCGAGGAAGATGAGGGTCGCTGGGCCGACGGTGGTGGAGCCAACCGCCGATAGCCATAAAAGAAAGGAGCCTAAGGCCCCTGTTGACCTCGGTCGGATTCTCGAACGAGGGCCAGGGTCGAAGCATCTGAGGGGACGGCCTCTTCATCCAGCATGGGGGCCTTCTGGTCTCAAAACCTGGCACATTTGAGGGCCGAGCCCTCATCACTCATTGCAAACTTGAGGGAAGCCACGACCTCAATGTTTTCTGCACCCTCGGTCTCTGACTACGAGTTCCTATCAAAGATGCCTCCTGCCAAAGTGTACGACTATGGTCTGCACGCCCTTGCACAGGTATTGGTCTTGACCCACTTCTTTTAATTTCATTCTTTCACCAACTGTTTCCTCGGCCTCTTGACATGTGTTTATTTTTCTTGTACAGTCTGTGTGTGCCTTTACCTCGACAACAAAATGGATGGCGGAGAACCAAGCAAAGTTCCATGAAGCCGAGAGGGCTATCCAACATGAGGCAGATCTTCAATCGGAGCTTGATACTGCAAGGGCCGAGTTAGAAAGTACCAGGAATGAGCATGCAAGGATCCTAGACCAGCTGACGAGGCAGCACGATGAGGACATTAAGGCCAAGGACTTGCTTATCAAGGGAAAGGACGGGACCTTGACCAACATGGAGGCCAAGTACAAGACTGACCTTGAAGCAGCCATCAAGAAAGCCGAGGTTGATGCTAATGAGGCTTATAAGATTTTTGACGAGTTTCAAGGCTTCGGCCTTGAATATTTGCAGAGAGGAATCAGGACTGCCTGCCTGTGGGTCATCCTCGGGTTTGGTGATGTCGTCTCCTCGGTCCTCCCTTCGATTGAAGCAGTTAGGCTGGATGACCCTATGATTGCCGAGGCTCTGACTTATGTAGAATCACAAGTGCAGGTTGAGGGGGTCGGCACATCTGAGGACCAGCCGGTTATGGTCATTGAGGAAACCCCTCTGGTGGATGTTAAGGCTCTGCCCTACGATATTTTCCCATAGGGTGGTTGTCTGTAGCCCATACCCTCTTAATGTAATCAACATTTTTGTACTTTACTTGCGGAACACTTGATATTTTGTATAACTGGCATTTCGTTAATACTATCGTCTTCTTTACTGTCTTCCATATTTGCTTCTTATATGGTTTTCTTTGTCTTTGTTAATGCCACTAACCTCTCCCTCGTCTTTCTTGAGGGTGAACAAGGGGTCATCCCCTGCGTTGGCCCTCATTATAGCCAAGGAGTCAAATTACCAAACTGGTTTTTAATAAAGTTTTCCCTCATCTTTTTTAAGGACAGTGGTGGGGTCGTCCCCTCTACTGGCCCTCATTATAGCTGAGGGATGAAATTACCAAACTAATGGTTTTTAATGAAGTTTTCCCTCGTCTTTTTTAGGACAGTGGTGGGGTCGTCCCCTCCACTGTCCCTCATTATGGCCGAGGGATCAACTTTACCAAATTAATGATTTTAATGAAGTTTTCCCTCGTCTTTCTTGAGGACAGTGGTGGGGTCGTCCCCTCCACTGGCCCTCATTATAGCCGAGGGATTAATTTTACCAAATTAATGGTTTTAATGAAGTTTTCCCTCGTCTTTTTTAGGACAGTGGTGGGTTCGTCTCCTCCACTGGCCCTCATTATAGCCGAGGGATCAACTTTACCAAATTAATGGTTTTAATGAAGTTTTTCCTCGTCTTTCTTGAGGACAGTGATGGGGTCGTCCCCTCCACTAGCCCTCATTATAGCCGAGGGATCAACTTACCAAATTAATGGTTTTAATGAAGTTTTTCCTCGTCTTTCTTGAGGACAGTGGTGGGGTCGTCCCCTCCACTGGACCTCATTATATCCGAGGGATCAACTCACCAAACTAATAGTTTTAATAAAGTTTTCCCTCGTCATTCTTGAGGACAGTGGTGGGGTCGTCCCCTCCACTGGCCCTCATTATAGCCGAGGGATCAACTTACCAAATTAATGGTTTTAATGAAGTTTTCCCTCGTCTTTCTTGAGGACAGTGGTGGGGTCGTCCCCTCCACTGGCCCTCATTATAGCCGAGGGGTCAACTTAACAAATTAATGGTTTTAATGAAATTTTTCCCTCGTCTTTCTTGAGGACAGTGGTGGGGTCGTCCCCTCCACTGGCCCTCATTATAGCCGAGGGTGGTTCTCTGTAGATGTTTCCATGCGTACTAGAACTGATAACCACAGGATGAGGGGAGACACTGATATTTCTCATTAATTTTTAAAGTATTCTGTTGGAGCAACTCTTATTACAATTATGGTCTATCAAGACCTTACAACACTACTGATAGTATTTCTTCAAATGATCTGCATTCCAGGGGTTGGAAAAAGGCTCCCCTTCCAGGTTTTCTAGTCTATAGGTCCCAGGGACGACTTCATCGATAACCCTATATGGGCCAGCCAATTAGGATGGAGCTTATTGGGCTTTTGCCAAGTCTTATTGAGGACCAAGTCCCCCACTGCGATAGGCCTCTGTTTCAACCTCTGATTGTAAAACCTTGCGGTCCTCTGCTGGTAGATGGCCTGCCTTATCTCAGCGTCCTCCCTTTTTTCCTCAATCAGGTCCAAGTCGAGTCTCCTCTCTTACGTATTTCTCTGGGGGTCATACATTTGGACCCTGTGAGTAGGAAACCCAATCTCGGTGGGGATGACGGCTTCTGAGCCATAAGCTAGCATGAATGGGGTCTCTCCGGTAGAGGTCCTCACTGTCGTCCTGTATGCCCATAGCACGGCATATAACTCCTTGACCCATCTTCCTTTTGCCTCCTCAAGCCTCTTCTTGATTCCATCTAGGATTGTCCTGTTTGTAACTTCTATTTTCCCGAGGGTCTCACCCTCGGCTTCATCATCTTCCCAAGTGAACTCAGCCACGAAGTCTGCCAATGCCTGCCCCTTAATGGTCGTCCTAGGCTGATACACTATGTCAAACTCCCCCAGTTCTATAGCCCAGGCCATTAGCCTGCCTGATTTTTATGGCTTGTGTAGGACCTGCCTAAGAGGAGAGTCAGTGAGGATGACCATTGTATGGTACTGGAAGTACGGCTTCATCTTCCTTGAGGCATGGATCAAGGCGTAGGCTAACTTCTCCATCCTCGGGTATCTTTGCTCTGCTCCCTGGAGTGCCTTGCTGTTAAAATACACAGGCTTCTGTATCTCGTCTTCGTCTCTCACAATGGCTGCACTGATGGCCGACTCTGAGACGGCGAGGTACACATAAAGTCGTTCACCCTGCACGGTCCGTGACAGCAGCAAGGGAGACCCTAAGTATGACTTTAGGTCCCTGAAAGCCTCATCACAATCTTCGCTCCATTCGAAGGCCTTCCTAAGGATCTTTAAGAATGGAAAACACTTGTCTGTGGCCCTAGACATGAACCTGTTCAAGGAAGCAACTCTCCCTGTGAGTCTCTGAACGTCTTTAATGGACTGGGGAGTCTTCATCTCAACAAGGGCCTTTATCTTTTCAGGATTGGCCTCGATGCCTCTTTGGTTGACAATGAACCCCAAGAACTTCCCTGCTCCGACCCCGAAGACACACTTGGCCGGATTAAGCTTCATCTGGTATTTATCCATCGTATTAAATGTCCTCTCCAGGTCTGCCACATGATCCTCTGCCTTCAGACTCTTAGTAAGCATGTCATCTACGTAGACCTCCATAGACTTCCCAATTTGGTCTTCAAACATTTTATTTACGAGGCGCTGGTACGTTACCCCCGCATTTTTTAGGCCAAAGGGCATGACCTTATAACAGTATGTCCCCTTGTCAGTGATGAAGGCTGTCCACTCCGAGTCTTCAGGGTTCATGAAGATCTGGTTATACCCTGAATAGGCATCCATGAAGCTCATGAGCTCATGGCCTGCGGTAGCGTTTACCATCTGGTCAATGCGGGGGAGAGGGAAGCTGTCTTTGGGACAGTGCTTGTTGAGGTCTGTGAAGTCCACGCACATTCTCCACTTCTCGTTAGCCTTTGGGACAATGACTGCATTGGACAGCCATTCAGGGTAGATGACCTCTCTGATAAATTCAGTGTCTTCTAATTTTTTGACCTCGTCCCTGATGACCTCATACTTTTCTCTGGAATAAATTCTCCTTTTCTGCTTTACCGGCTTCACTCCCTCTACCACATTGAGCTTGTGGCACATGATTTCAGGGTCAATCCCCGGCATATCTACATGACTCCATGCGAAGACACTTCGCCTTCTCCTCAATAGTTTAATGAGGACTTCCTTGATATTGGGCTTCAGAGACTTACCGATTTGGATGGTTTTTTCCGGCTCATCCTCATCGAGGATGATGGATTCTACCTCTTCTGCGGCCTCTCCTTTCTTTAGCTTCGTCTCATCCCTGGGGTCTAGGGTATCAATATTGTAAGTGGTCGTAGCCCTCTTGTGTGCCTCCCTTTCTTCAGCGTATTTGTAGTAACATTCTCGCGCTATCGTCTGGTCTCCCTGAACATCCCCCACCCCATAAGGGGAAGGAAATTTGATCATCTGATGGACTGTAGACGGCACAGCTTCAAACCCCATGAGGTCCACACGCCCCAGTATGATGTTGTAGGCCAAAAACATATGCTCATCCATCACAAAGAAACTAACCTTCTTGGTGAGCCATCTCGGTCACTCGTCCCCCATCCTCACATCGACCTTGCATACCCCAAGGGGATGAACATTTTCCCCACTGAACCCAATCAATAGATGATCGTAGGGGACGAGTCTAGCATGGCTGAGGCCTAAGGCCTTGAAGAACGGCCAAAACATCACGTCTACAGATGAGCCCCCATCTATTAGGATCCTCGGCACCTCGCATCCGTGCACCCTGGTAGTGATGACGAGAGGTTCATCATGTGGGGCTAAGAGGCCTTTGAAGTCCATTCTTGAAAATCCCACTATCAGTGTGTCCATATCAACCTTCTTCCTCTTTTCTGACTTGACCTCCAGAGAGGTTGAGTGTACCGTCTTCGTCACTGCCTTGGCCTCAGCCACATGGGCCTTCCTGTCGGCTACCTCAGACCCTCCTCCTGCAAGACCCCCAGAGATCATTCCCACTCCGACCGAGATCATATTAAGCCTCTTGACAGGGCCGTGGTCGTCTCTCGGAGGGAGTTCAGGGTCGTCCTCATCATCAGAAGGGTCGTCCCCTCTTTTTTGAGGACCTTCTCTACATGCATCACCTCGCTTCTTTCTGGGGTCGTCCCCTCGGCCCCCCTTGAAGGTGCCTTTGTCGACGTACTTTCTGAGCTTCCCTTCCTTCAGCATCTTCTCAATCTCATCTTTCAGAGCAAAGAATTTGTCGGTTACGTGGCCGTGGTCTTGGTGAAATTCACACCACAGGTTCTTATTCCTCTTACCGGGGGCTGCCCTCAGCTTCTCAGGCCACTTCAGGGACCGGTCACTCTTTATCTCATTGAAAATTTGTTCACAACTGACCGTTAGAGGGGTGTAACCAGTGAACTTGTCATCCGTGGACCTCTTCTTCCCCTCTTTGTTCTTCTTAGGGTATTTACCCCCACTAGCACTTCCTTTTTCGTCTTCATATTTTACAGCCATCGCCTCTTCGGCGTTCATCACCTTTCCTGCTGTCGACAGCAGTTCAACCATCGTCCTCAGAGGGTCTTCAGCAAGCTTCCATAACAGCTTCCCTTTTTGGAGTCCTCCAATCAGGGCTGTCAGAGCTATTCTCTCCTCATAGTCTTCCACCTCCAGCTTCTCCTTATTGAATCTGGCTATGTAGTCCCTCAGACTCTCACTCTTCCCCTACTTAACATAGAGCAGGTGGGTGGTCTTCTTCTGTGGCCTCACCCCAAAGCAAAAGTGGTGGATGAACAGGTCTGCCAGCTGCTTAAAGTTTTTAATGGAATTTTTTGGAAGAGACGTGTACCAGACATGCGCAGCCCCTGTCAGGGTACCAGAGAAGGCACGACACCTCATCTCATCTGAGATAGAGTATATGTCTGCTGCTGACTGATACATCTCCACGTGGTGGACGGGGTTGGTGCTCCCGTCATATCTTGGGGTGACCACAGGTGGCTTGAACTTTGATGGTGTGGGGAAGTTGACTATCTTTGCCACAAAAGGGTGAGCCTATGGTGTATCCCCTCTGAAGGGGGTCTCGGCTCTTCAGTATATCACCGATCTTATCCTCTAGTCGCTAGATTGAGTCATTCCAGGGCCTCACAGGGTCGGCTTGGCCGATGTTATCCCCTGCCGCCTCTCTGAGGTGGATGGAGGGTTCTGCTGCGGCAGGCCTGTGTCGGCTGTTTACTTCCCTTTGGCCGTCAGCTCGTCCTTGGGGTTGGCCATCTGCTGCCTCCCTCCGGGACCTCGCAGCACTTCTTGGCCTGGACAATTGTTCCCGCAGGTCATTTACTGGGCCTAGCCTCTCAAAGGCTGACCCCCTGCTCAAGCGATCAAAAGCAGAGCCTCTCGGGCGACCATCAGGGTTTGGTCTCCCGCACTTTCCTCTACTATCCTGGAGAGGTCGTACAGTATTATTGGAGACCTCATATGGTTCCCAGCATTCTATTGGGGCCTCTCCCTCCAGCTCGTCATACCTGTCCTCAGGGCAAGGGTTTCCTAGCCTCCCCAGACATAGACGCCGGGGGTCAGCAATATCCCTACGCCGCTGAGGGGGTGGCAGGTCTTTGCGTGGTGCCTGGGGTGGTCCCCTGGCATCATGATGTCCAAGAGCTGCTGCCGGAGTAATCATCTCAGGTGAAACCCCTGGTGCTCTTAGTATGTTCTGGCTTAGAGCTGTGAACTGCTCCTGCATCATCCGCTGGCTTGCTGCCAGAGACTTTAAGGCTGCTGCCACGTCAGCCATCTCAGACTGAGGTGGCGGCTGACTGGAACTGGGTCTTCCCCCATCATCCGGCGGGGGAAGTGGTGGTGGTGGCATTTCAGGTGCCATGTGTTTGAGTTATGAAAAGCTGAACTGAAGAAAAGACAGGTGAGCTTGGGAACCTTAGTGGGTCTCTTTCAATGGTGAAACACCTCCTCCCAGGGGGAGTGCTGGCTCACCACCAGAGTGCCCAGTGAGGTTAAGCTGTACAAAGGAAGATATGTCTTCTCGTTCCCACAGACGGCGCCAAACTGATGATGCTAAGATTTAGCACCACCGGATAAGTGATAGTGAGCTCAAACAGTAGTAACCATGGCATCCATAGAGATATATAAGTGTATAAGTATGTAGAAGGGTATGAGTATAAGAGGAAATAAGACAATGATGTATAGTGGTTCAGCCAATTTGGCCTACATCCACTGTGAGTGTGTGATCCACTAAGTATGGGCACTAATGGCCTTGGATACAATGCACATAAGCCTCTCTCTCTCTCTACTGTGTGTACAAGCAGAGTTTTAGCTAGGGTTACAGTCAATTGATCGATCCCCTGTAGGGTTGTATGTGACAAGTATATATAGGTCTTAGGAGGTGTAGTGTACCCCCCAAGTATGCATGGTGCATGTGAATGATGATCTAGCCAATCCCCTGTTGACACCTGTAGATGCCAAATGATGACATAATATTCCCTCATGTGAGGGTGTGATTTTGTTATAACGGTCTCCCATGTGCCGTGTGAGCCTCACGCGCACTATTCCACGCGTCTCCCAAACCACGCGCTGTGATGATGTCACCCTCGGCCTATGGGCTAAGGCCGAGGGCAAAGTTCCTTCTTGTAGTGAGTCTGCCCAATTCTGGACTCGTACTATCGTACCCTCGGAGGGTCGTCCGGATCCTGATGAAGGGTTGGCCCCTCGGAGGGTCGTCCGGAGCCTGATGAAGGGTCGGCCCCCTGAAGGGTCGGCCCCCTGAAGGGTCGTCCGGATCCAGGTGAAGGGTCGGCCCCCCTGAGGGGTCGTTTGGAGCCTGGTGAAGAGTCGTCCCCTCTGAGGGGTTGTCTGGAGCCTGGTGAAAGGTCGGCCCCCCTGAGGGGTCATCTGGATCCTGGTGAAGGGTCGGCCCCTCTGAGGGGTCGTCTGGAGCCTGATGAAGGGTCGGCCCCTGAGGGGTCGTCTGGAGCCTGGTGAAGGGTCGGCCCCTGAGGGGTCGTCCATTTGGAGGTAACCTTCAGCCAGGCAGAGGATATAAACGGGTATATCACTTATTTATATTGTATTGCGGAAGATGCATCTAGGGATGTTGTGGTTTCCCTACATTCTCTTCCGATTGTTAAAGATTTTGAAGAGATTTTTCGGGAGATACCGAGATTACCTCCAAGTCGGGAAATAGAGTTTGTGATTGATTTAATGCCGGGAACTCGACCGATTGCTAAAGCTCCATATCGAATGGCTCCTGTGGAGATGAGGGAGTTGAGAGATCAGATTCAACAGCTATTGGAGCAGGGCTTTATTAGGCGTAGCACATCGCTATGGGGTGCTCCGGTATTGTTTCTAAATAAGAGAGACGGTTCTCTCCGGTTATGCGTGGACTATAGGGAGTTGAATAAAGTCACCATCCGGAATAAATACCATTTACCTCGCATCGATGATTTGTTTGATCAACTTAGGGGAGCGTCATACTTCTCCAAAATTGATTTGAGGATGGGGTATCATCAATTGAGGATATGGGCGCAAGATGTATCCAAGACGGCATTTCTGACCCGTTACGGATCCTATGAATTCTTGGTTATGCCCTTTGGGCTAACCAATGCTCCGGTTGTATTTATAGATCTTATGAACAGGGTGTTTCGAGATTTCCTTGACCAGTTTGTTATTGTATTCATCGATGACATTCTAGTCTATTCTCAGACAAAGTCTGATCATGCTACTCACTTACAGTTGGTCCTGCATAGATTGAGGGATCAAAAATTGTATGCAAAGTTTGAGAAATGTGGCTTTTGGTTGAAGGAAGTTCAATTTCTGGGTCCTGTGGTGTCATCCCAGGGTGTATCTGTGGATCCTGGCAAGGTGATTGCGGTGAGAGAGTGGGGTCATCCCACGACCCCCACTGAGGTTCGTAGTTTTCTGGGCTTGGCGGGTTATTACCGTTGATTTATTGAAGGTTTTTCAAAGATAGCTAGCCCGTTGACGAATTTAGCCCGAAAGGGAGTGAGGTTTGTTTGGGACAGTTCATGTCAAGCTGCATTTGATGAACTCAAAGAGAGATTAACTTCGGCTCCAGTCCTTGAGTTGCCAAAACCGGGATTGGAATATCTAGTCTTCACCGATGCATCTCTTCAAGGGTTAGGAGGTGTTCTTCAGCAAGAAAGACAAGCTATTGCTTATGCTTCTCGTAAGTTGAAGCCTCACGAAAGGAATTATCCGGTGCATGACTTAGAGTTTGCCGCAGTTGTCTTTGCCTTGAAGATATGGAGGCATTACCTCTTGGGGGAAAAGTTTAGTCTTTTCACCGACCATAAATCGCTATAATATTTATTTTCCCAAAAGGACTTGAATATGTGTCAGCGTCGTTGGTTGGAGTTTGTGAAGGACTACCAATTTGATATCCATTACCATCCTGGAAAGGCGAACGTAGTAGTGGATGCCTTGAGTAGGAGGCCCGAGGGAGACTTAGCTAATGTGTGGAAAGCTAAGTGGAGAGAGCTCAGTCAGGAGGATGAAGGGGTAAGGGCATTCATTTCCGTGATGACCGTTACTCCTACTATTATAGCAAGAATTGTGGAAGCCCAGGGAAGAGATAAAGGTTGTCAAGACCATATACATCGACTGTTGTCCGAGGGAGCGGAGTCGTACTCGATTGGTTCTGAGGGTGGACTACGCTTCCATGGAAGACTTATTGTTCCCGAAGATGGAGACTTGAGACGAGCTGTGATGGTGGAATCTCACGGGTCAAAGTTTACTGTACATCCAGGTGGGGAAAAGCTGTACCAAGATATGCGCCGTCAGTATTGGTGGGCTAGAATGAAGAGGGATGTCTCGGAGTTTGTATCCCAATGCACTACTTGTCAGTTGGTTAAGATTGACCACCAACGATCGACATGTTTGTTACAACCGCTGGAGATTACCGTATGGAAATGGGAAAGTGTTTCGATGGACTTCATTACGGGCTTACCTAGATCACAGAGAGGTCATGAATCGATCTGGGTGATTGTCGATCGTTTAACTAAGTCGGCACACTTCTTGCCTGTGCGTACGGATTATGATACCGCTCTCTACGCCCAATTGTTCATCGAGTAGATCGTTAGACTTCATGGGGTAACTTTAAATATTATTTCTGACCGAGATAAAATATTTGTGTCCCACTTTTGGCAAAGTTTTCAAGAGCCCATGGGGACCGAGTTGAAGTTAAGCTCTTCTTATCATCCTCAAATAGATGGTCAAACTGAAAGGGTAAACCAGATGTTGGAGGATATGCTTCGTATGTGCATAATTAATTTTAAGGGCGGTTGGGAACAATACCTCCCATTGGTTGAGTTTGCTTATAACAACTCATACCAATTCACTATTGTAATGGCACCTTATGAAGCTTTGTATGGCCGACCATGTAGATCGCCTGCTTGTTGGTTGGAAGTGGGTGATAACAAATTCCTTGGACCTGAAATGATCCATAACACTTCTTCAAAGATTGAACTTATTCGAAATCGCATTCGGATAGCCCAAGATCTCCAAAAGAGCTACGCCGATGCGGGTAGGAGACACATGGAGTTAGAGGTTGGAGACCAAGTATTGGTGCGAGTGTCTCCAATGAAGGGCGTTAAACATTTCGGGAAGAAAGGAAAGCTTGCACCGCGTTTTGTTGGACCTTTTCCAGTTATTGTAAAGGTTGTTCCCGTGGCATACCAACTTGATTTACCAGAGCCTTTACAATAAATCCATGATGTATTCCATGTCTCCTCTTTGAAGAAGTATAGAAGATGTGAGGGTGCCCTTTGGCACATCCCTTTTGAAGATATCGACTTGCAACCCGATGTTTCATATGAAGAACAACCGGTTGCTATTCTTGAGTATGGGGAGAGCAAGTTAAGGTCTCGTGTGGTGCCCCTAGTGAGAGTTCAATGGAGTCATCACAATGCGAAAGAATCAACGTGGGAGCGTGAGGACGAGATGCGGGAGAAATATCCACATATTTTCTTATAAGGTACGCCTGAATTTTGGGGACAAAATTCCCTCATAAGGGGGGGAGTATGTAATAACCCTCGCTTATGAGAACGTATTTTATATAAATTACTAGGTATGGTAATTTGATATAAGTGTTGGGTTATGATTTGAATGTTAATTTTATGAAGAAAAGTTAATATTCACTATGAGTTTTCATATATGCCATAACTATGGGTGAATATTGCTATGTTATGCTTATTAATATCATATGAATTAAAATGATATTTGGCTTAATAATGAGACCGGAACTTAAATTTATTTATAAGATGTCCAAATGATAAATTGGAGGCCGCAGTTGATTCCGGAATGTGCGAGATAGTCAGAAATTGTGCCATTATGTGTTTTGAGATTTTGGGCATTTTTGACTGATTATACCTTAAATATGCAATTGCCTATTATTTTATCGCAATAATTTATCAATTGAATTGGGTTTTTGGCTAAAGGCACGATTTGTGTCTTGTGTGAATCACTATTCACCAAATTGTCTTTCCTAAACCTAGAGAACTAAAGAGAGAAAGAGAAAGAGTAGAGAGAAGAAAGGGAATTGAAGACTTGAGAAGGATTCTTGATCCCACACCAAGAAAATCTGCATTTTCATCTTTGAGGCAAGTTTTCTACTTGCTATTTGTGGTTAAGATAAATGATTTGTTATGATAATGATGTATTAATCATGGATTAGCTATTCTAGGGTTTCCTTTGTATATTTGTGGATTTTGATCCATTGAAGAAGATGTTGGATGTTTGATGAAGTTTATGGTAGTAGTTAGTAGCATTAATGTTATGTTGGTGGCAATAAATGAGTTGGTTTTGGGAGTAGCTTGAATAGGAATATTTGGGTTTGGTCTAGGTCTGCAAAGACCGGTCGACCGCGTTTCGCAGACCGGTCGACCGGGTCTACGGGAGAGGGTTCACTGCATTTCTTTCAAAGGCCTAAAATTTTGGCGCGCTCGACCGGTCCTGCTGAAATGAACTTTCTTCTTTTCTTCTTAGGCCAAATCTTGAGACGCGGTCGACCGCGGTATTAGGACCGGTCGACCGGTCCCTTATTTTCTTCCTAGATATTTTATTTTCAGTCCTTAACTTCTTCTTTTCATAGGAACATAGGGACCTTCTTAAATGAAGTAAAAATAGGGACTTAGAGTATTAGTTGAGTTCGGACGACTCCCTAGACTCGAAGGGGTTCATCTAGGGTTCCTGTCAAAGGGGAGATTTAAAGTAATGTTTAGGCATTATTTTTGTCAGGTAGTTCTATAAAAGTCTAAGAAATCTTAAGGTCGAATTTGGAGACTTTAGGAGTAAATGCGAACTAAATCTCATTTGATGAGTATTATAAAGTCCAAATAAGGACAATTGGGGAGAGATAACTTGGGAGTTTAAATAATCTTTGAGGTTATAGTGATGATGTGAAATATACCATAATGCATTTGATAAAATGTGAAATGGATAAAGTAAAACATAATTTACTGAATCATGATATGGAAATAAATAAAAATAGATGTTACACACCTCTCTAAATACCATCTTAAGGGAAGTCCATGCGTGAGGTGAAGCCCCCTGGCTAGTGAATGCAGGGTGGATATAGTCCTAGGCCATATGAGCACTTGTTTTATATTTTTCTGCGATGGGTAGGAGATTCTGGGTGTGGTCATGACTACCCCGCAGGCATATGGCCACTTCCCGACGTTTGCGATAGGATCCCATGTTGTCTTATGTTAGGCCCTGGAAGATGATGGTTATTTAGGGATGCGCACAGTGGGGAAACCCGGACGGGCGGTCTTAGAATCGTTATATTTATATTTATAACTATTCTATTATCGAGTTGGACTCGATGGAACATTAATGACATAAAGAGCAAAGTATATTCCACAAAGAGCATACTATTGAGATAAGTGCCATAAAGAGCACATGGTGATAAATGCATTCCTGATAAGGAATGGAAAGAAGATGGAATTGAAAATGATGAAAGATAATAAAGGCTAATAAGTACTTTTATTTCTTTGTATAATTGAATTTCATTTTAATAATCATTTAACTGTCTTAGTTCTTTTTACGTTATTATCCATGCTTACCTGTACATTATTGTCATACCTGTCATTTATCTAGTGATCATATAAAACCGGCCTCTAACCGGTTCTTCGTTTTCTTGTTGTGTATGCATCTCCTATATTCGTTCAGGTGTTCCGCCGCAAGGTCGCCCGTAATGACTTTCTTTTCTCGGAGTCTTTTGAGGAGCCGTGACATTTTGCGAGTATTACGGGACATTTTGTGTAGACGCCTCTATTATTGTTTTCTAGTTAAGATGAGTCTTTATTCGAGCGTGTGGCCCAAATGGTTGTAATTGTAAATGATGTATTCTGTAACACATGGAACTTATTGTATGTTGTATGGACTGTATTGACAGATGTTTTATTCGGTCCTTTCTTATCTATTTGTATTAGATTATATATGTTTGTAGAAGTTTCCATCCTCTTTTTCTATTATGGGTTGTTGAAAGTGTTTTCTTTAAATTGCAAACTAAAATTTTTGATAACCCATTTTCTGTAATATTGTGTGGTTATTCCTGGTACTCTGTATGATTATTGTGATGCTGAGAATGGTATCTATCCATGATTCCTGTTTCATCGGGGTATCGGGCTGGCCACCCTTTATTTCGGATAGCGGGTTGTCACACTTTCAAGTCAGACGCCTGCTGCAGCAGCTGTGGATGCGTGCAGGTTTTCCATAGACGCTTCTATCCTTATAATCTAGATAGGAGGTACTGTGTAAATATTCGGGCCAATGGTCCAATTGCATTTATTTATTCTTTTAAAACCCCATTCGATATGGTTGTATAATTTGAACCGAGTGTTCGGTTATTTTATTTCATTTCATTTTTCCTTTCAGTTTCATTTACGCATAAACTGTGTGTATGTTTTAATTATAATTGTTTAAAAAGAGTAGTTAAGTAAAAGTTTTTAACGCTCGCCTAATAGGATATTAGTAATAAAATGGATTTTCGACAGTGATGCTAAGAATGATCCATATGTGACTCCTGTTTTAATTTGATATAGGAGTGATCGCCCGGTATCCCATTAGGCGGGTTGTTACACGGGGATGATATGGATGTCTGCTAAAATGGGTCATGAGTTTTTAGTGGTCAATGGGTGTTTTTGTGTGGAGGTGTTGGTAATGGGGTTTAGAGAGAGAGAAAAAGATGGGTGTAGAAGATGATGGGGGGGTTATGGATTGTATGAGGGTGTATGTTAGCTAATGTCTATGTGTATGTGAGTGTTTAGTTGTGCACATTAAAAAATTAAAATAAAACTAGCTAAATACTTATGACTCATCTAAAATATACAAAATTAATAAAATCTATTAAAATTAAAAAATTAAGATTTTATCCTATTGATAAAAGAATAATAATATAACCAACCAAATAAAATTAAAGACAAATAAACTAATAATAAAACTAAACTAACTAAAAAAACTACAAACTAATAATATAAAAATTTAAGAAAATGCACACCTAATATATTTACATAAAAAATATAAAAATACTCCACGCACAATACTGACTCTGATATATACAGTTATAAGCACAAATAAATCCTATAAATATACATGACTTAAAATAAAATATAAAATAAATTCTAAAAATCATAAACAACTCAAATAAAAATTTAAAAAAAATCTAAAAGGTGCAAACTAAACACACACGAGGCTCAGGACAGGATTAGGGAGGTCTGGGCTCGGTTAGGGGAAAGAGTAATAGGTACAGGGATTGGGGATTAGCTCATTTAATCGCATCTGTGTCGCATTTTGCCTTAGTTTTATGCTTTAAAACTCTGCAAGCGGCATTTGACCTACAAAAAAGCATATATGGGCATAAGAACAATTTTACCGAGAATTAGCAATTAAAAACTATCTATTTGGGGTTTTATTTAAATATTTTTGGGCTTTTATTAACTACTAAAATTACTCGAGTCTTTTGAATTATTTTTTAACTTCAAAATTTTAGACTCAAGCAAATAATTTGACTCTTCCAATTTTAGGGACTCCTTCTTCATATGTTCAATCATTCCTAGAAGGTTATCTCGCTCCTGCTCAATGTGAGAAAAAATATCCCTAAGAGTTTTCTCACATACCTTAAAATTATTAACCAAAATATTATTCTCAATGGCACAAACATTAACCCTAGAAATCTTAGAGTCCTCTAATTCTTTCTTTAAAATCAGACTCTTTCATCACTCACTTTCTTAGACAATTTTAATTTTCTAAACTCACGGTCCATGTCCACAAGTTTCTCAGGAAAGAAATCTCTTTGATTTTGAACCATTTGCAAAAGATCCGTAGCAGATTTAAAGCGAGAATTTTCTTTTTCAAGAATTGTAATTATTTTAGCAAACTTCAAATTCAAACTATTTAAGTCATCAAAACTAAGGGAATCCATTGAGATAAAAATAAAATCACCCGAAAAGTACTAATCAAGGATCTAACACGAAATTCAGTGCAACCTGCTCTGATACCACTTGAGAAAGTAATAAGTATGCACTGATACCACTTATATTAGTGGAAGGCTATAATGCCACTTATGAATGGTGAAATAAATATGCTCGGTAAGGATGGACAAAAATTTTAATTTTTATCTTAATTTTTATCCTAAAAATTCATTTATGTGATAAAGCTAATAAAATAATCCATGCATTTAATAAAGGCAAATTAAGGAAAAAAGTCTTTAGGATAAAACCTTTTTTCAGCACTTTAGAGATATTACAAGACAATCGACTTACAGACTACTTGATAACCGCCACAAGTATAACGCGTTAATCTTCGTAAATCTCTAAAAAATAACTATAATCCTCGCAAGAATCACAAGACCGCACTCCTCCCTCTTCATCCTCGGCCTTTATCTTCAGTAGTGAGTCCCCTCAGGTATCACAAGTCATCCATGGAGATGCTTTCTCATCAAAGGTGTATGAAAGTATAAAAAAAACTTTCTATGGTTTAAACCGATTCATAAAAAATATTTTCAGGATGTATGCTGTGAATCGAAAAGTGTTTTCGAACATAAAACAATAAAGAACTTTCACAAAAGTTATACAGAAATGAATCTAGAAAAAGTATGAAAACATCTCAACACGAAACAGGTATTTATAAGACGTTCATTAATTTTGAGGCGGTGACGTCGTTCGAACAAAAATGTAATGTCGTTTGAATGAGATGGTGATCTCATTTGAACGAGAGTTCAATTCTCTTTTAATGACCTCAAAAAAACATAGACAGTATGCCTTCGTTTGAAAAACACATTGAACGACCTTCTAACGAGATGTCCATCTCGTTCGAGGTTTAAAAATAAATCTATTTTTCTTTTTAAAATAAAAAAAACTCATGTTCGTTTTTGGTAAAAAAATATAATATCCCAAAGATAATTCTAGAAATTAATTTAAGCTCTACATTATTTTATACCTTTACGATATGTTGGGAAGTTTACAAACTTGGAGATGCTTGAGTTCAGTTCATCTTGGCGGCGCGTGACGATTTGTAATGGGATATGTCAAACTAACCTAAAGTTATGCTTTGAACAATCCTAGAAAAGTATTCTTACTCGAGGATCTAAAATCAACAACTCTAATGGATAATAACTGAATCTGACTACTTTTAATAGATTACCAAGAATCGTATGACTTTTAAATCAAACGACTGTACAACTAAAGCTTAAATGTATCCGACGACTAGGGATGATTTATTCTGTAGGTAAAGTGTATAGTTGGGTCTAACCTACGACTAAGGTTTATTCGGACAAGTGGAAAGAATACTATTAGTTGGTCAATGTATTCTATTAGGCAATCAACATGGTACACAAATTAAGATCCTAACAACCAAATGAGTTACACTCGTATCTATGGTCACAATAGCATCTAGATTATATGAGTGAGAGAAAGTACAGGTGTGCTTCATTAGCCAAATATGTGCTCACAGCGGAAATGTCCTTTTATTAAACAAAATAGTGTCTAGAAATTTATTTTTAAAATTTAGAAATTTTTTAAATATTATTTAAAAAATTAGGAAATATATTTTTTAACAAAAATCTATCCAGTTTTACTTTTAAGTAATAATTTAGACAACTAATCAATACTACCAGCTTGAAATGTATGAGTGCCTAAAATGAGTAAATGTGATGTACATTTGCATGGTGTTATACCTTTTACCTTTACTCGGATATGAACATTGAGTGAGTTTGGAGTCGTGAGTAGTCTTATAAACTTGTATACATGATATAACAAATGTGTGAACTCAAATTAAAAATGATTTTTGTACAATTTCTAAATTAGTTGAAAATTTAAAAAGTCGAGACTCAAGGAAAACCAAGGAGTCAACTATTTAGGGTGTTTTATTATCAAGTTGTTGTGATAAGCCTATAAGATATACATAAAAAATACCAAATTTAATCATGTTTATTCCCAAGAATTAATGAAACATTTTCTTAGTGCCCACTTTATTGCAATTACTGACCTTGGGCATGGGCTCTAAGCCAGGTGGCTGCCATGAGAATCCTAATTGCAAAAGGTATATCCCACGATAATAATTTATGTAACACCCCGAATTTTAATATATTATTAACTTTTCAAATTTCTCCATTAATAAATGTTTGTTGAGTGTATAAGTATTTCCGTTTAACAGTTTGATGGAGTGTGATTAAACTAGATATTAAATTATTGTGTAAAATATTTTTTATAAATTGTAACACCCCATGATTTTTTAGACTGAGAAATTAAATTTTTGGGAAAATAAAATTTAATTAAATTGGAGAATTCTAAAATTTGGGAATTAAGGTCCAAAAATAGGGGACATTTCAAAGTGTTCCGGATGATGACTTGGAGGGTACCATCGATCCCGGAAGGATCAAAATAGTCAAAAGGACTGTCATTGGGTTTTATTTCGGCTCCGGAATATTTTTAAGTCAGTTTGACTCGAATTGGAGTAAACGAGTCATTTAAATTGTGTATAACATTTAAAAATGGGACTTATGTTTTATAGGCATAAGAGGCTTACCGGACAAGCCTTCTCATTTAGATAAAGAGAGAAATAGAAAGAAAAGAGAAAGGAGAGAGAAAGAAGAAGAAAGGAAGAGAGAGAGGAAGAAAGCTTGGAGATTTCCGGCCCAATCGCGACATCGAGGAGGATCCAACCTCTACAAATCTGAGGCAAGTGTTTAATCTTGCTAAATAGTTATTTGTGTCTTTCATTTCATAATTTGTGGGTTAAAGAAATGGATTTTTGGGTATTAATATTAAAACCTAGATTTTTGGGTTTAATCTTGAAATCAATGATTACATATGGGTTTAAATGGGGTAGAAATGATTGGGATCAACTTTGGGTTGATTTATGGGCTTAAAATCATGATTTGATGAAGGTTTGGGGGTTAGAATGAAAATTTTAGGGTTTAAAATTCGTGGGTTCATTAAAGAAGAAGAACCCTAAGCGAATCGATTCGGTTTAGGGAAATTGGCAGGTCTGCATTGACTGAATCGATTCGGACCCAAGCTAAATCGATTCGGCCTGTGGCAGAAGCCCAGGTCTTTAGACCCGAATTGATTTGCCTTGGAGGCCGAATCGATTCGGAATAGGGCCGAAAAGATTCGGGAACAGGGCATTTTGAGGTATTTTCTCCATAGTGATTTCAAACCCTTTTTCGGTTGGGTTTATTGATTTGGGGGCCTTCTCTTATAATGTAAGAGATATGTTCTTGGAGTCACATAAGGAGTTTCTCACATATTATGATTTTGGGGACTCCTTAGGGTAATTTGGGAGAAATGTATCCATGTATGTATTGGATTTGCATATAGAGATTGTGGGGAAACCTCATTGAGGTTGGGAATACTAATTATAGATAAAAAGGTATAAATATGATGGGAGGTGGAGAACTCTTTAAGAGTGAGGGGTCACATATCCTTAGAAACATTTAAATTAAGGAACAATAGGTAACCCGATGGGAGTAAGGGTTCATGAGATTAATTGAACCGTAGGTAAAAGTGGGAACGGCTTGGGATCGTACTATCAACTAGAATATATGGTAGTATAATTCTAGTCAGGATAGTTTACACATAATTGAATGGAAATAATCGTATGGGATTCCAACACTTAAAACAAAGTTGGAATAAGTTGAGGTTTGCAGACGTTTGGTTAGGTATATACCTTTAGTCAAAATTTGTATTAGAGGTATTGATATGCTCTCGGATATAGTTGGTATGTGTAGTGATGGCTTCCTACACAGTTTTGGGTGATAACCTTAATGAGGTATATATATATATATATGTATATATATACGTGTGATTTTTGGAGACTATTCATCATAGGAAAAATGATTGAATATGTTTCAAGTGAGGGATTGTATTCACATATCGAGGTAAATAAAATGAGTTTGTGGTGACGGCTTGTATATTGAGGATTATGTATACTTATAGCCGAGTGTATATGTATATCTTATACACATGAACGAGAATTAGTTTGTATATATAGATATAAATATATGTGAATATATGTGTATATATCTATATAGATATGAATATATGGACATATTTATGTTGTGGACATACATGTTATGAATATCTAAACCTTATGTGATGGTTTATTTATATGATTGGATCATATGGATGTATATGTATTGTGCATGTGAATGATATATATACTTATATGGTTAAGCATACCCCGCTCAGGCTATCATTGGGAAGTTTCCGCGCAGAGGGTGAGCATCCTGACTAGAAAAGCAGGATGTGGATATTCCCCAGGTCATAGTCGTCCCATGTGTTATTATGTGATTTACATTTTTTTGGGGATGAGACGTGGTGGGTATGTTTCGTCTCATTGCCGATTAGGAGCTATGACCGCTTCCCGGGACGTCGTGTGCGTGTGTTTACCACGAGATGGGTGTCGTTTAGCCCCACCATGGTGGGCCCAGTATTGCTACGTGAGCTGGGCACTGGGAAGATGATGCATGATGCAGTTTTATCGGCGGTATATTTAGCCGGGTATATTATATGTGCATGGCCATTGTACATCAGATATGATATGTACTCTTGGTCATGGTTATGGATGATATATATATATATATATATATATATATATATATATATATATCCTATAGATGAAAGGATATGGTATCGTTGTGGAGTACATCCTGGATGATTATGGTATACTAGATTGATGGGGGTTGATGTATCGCATTTAAGGAATATTTCGGTTACATCATCCCAAGGATATTATTGGAGATTTTTAGTTGTTTTCATATTGTAGTCTAAAATTTAGTAGTAGTGGAAGTATTATATGGTATGTATGGCATTATGGATCTCTAGGATCGACATTGTCAAGGAGTAGTGTAATGGGGTGGTTCCTTGTTTGGATTTCGCTTTGCGAGACACCCCACGCATGAAACGTAGTGCAGTGTTGAGATTGAAGAAAAGTTATGTCAAATATTTATGTGTGGCATGATGGATCTCTAGGATCAACGTTGTCAAGGAGTAGTGTAACGGGGTGGTTCCTTGTTTGGATTTCGCTTTGCGAGACACCCCACGCACGAAACGTAGTACAATGTTGAGAGTGGAGAGAAGTTTTGTTAATAATAATTTGTATGCATGTTAATTAGAAATTAAATCTTATGATTCAACCCAAATATAAATGGGTAACGTATTAATAATTATAAATTAATTAAATTATAAACCAGAATCCATTAAGCCTAATATGGCATAATTGTTTGTAAACATAATCTAGTATGATTAGAAAAAGGGATGGATTCTTGTGTTAAGATAGGAAGGCAAATCTCGTGGGCATAGGCGGGGCCTATGTCAAGTTAGGTTGTCTTACAATTGGGGTAATTTAATAACGAATCTTGAGGACGCGAATAGGTGCGCGCCCTTAGATGATAGGTGAGTTGGGAATTCATGAGAGTGCGAATCCACTTTTAATTATGAAATAAGTGCACCGATATTTATTATGCACGGTTAACACACTTGCTAAATATTTTTCACAACTCGGGCTCTGACCCGTTTACTTTTCTCTCCTGCCTGTATATATATATATATATATATATATATATATATATATATATATATATATATATATATATATTACAGGTGTCCTACCGCATGGATACCGGATGACCTCCTATCCAGAGTCTTGGGAGCCGTGACAGGTGTGGACTGTTGCGGGATGTATCTTGTAGTCGCTTCCTACTTCTTTAAAAATCTAGGTAGGATTCATGTTGTATATCGGGTTTATACCCAAGGGATATTTATAGATATGTATCTTTATTTCATTTTAGTTATTGTATTGGCTGTGACCCGACAACTTATTCGGGTTTACTTCCTTGTGGGGTTTTCAGTTTTAGTTATTTATTTCATTTTATTCTAGCATTTCTTTTCTCATAGTTCTTTTATGCATCTTTCATTCCTTTATTAATAGTGTTATAGTGTTGGTTTGTGGTATGTTGCTTATTTTATTTAATTTTAACATCTCGCTTATATGATATCGGGTAGTTAGTCCTATATATTATAGTACCGACAGTTGATGTTGAGACTGGACCATCTGAAACTCCTGATTTAATGTGGTATAGGGCTGGCTACCCGTTATTATTTTAAGTGGGGTGTTACATAAATTATGTGGAAATCATTAATCCATAGATGTTGACATTAGTTATTTAATTAATGCAACGATTATCTCATTGTTATATTTATGTTTTTTTGTTTTATCCATTTAAGATTAATTATTTTTTCGGGCAAAATACTTGTGTCATGATTATTTGGAAATTTATTACAATCATAAGTGTGAAAACGTAAAATATTATAAAATTTAAGAATTTTAAAATTCATTAAAGCATCGTATTTGTAAACGTTTCCTAATATTATTGTTGTTAACATCACTTTTGATATAATAAAAAAAATTAAAGTTCCATCGATTAAATATTAATAAAATGAAAATTTTAATTTTGATTAATTTTTATTTTTATTTTTTAAGATTAAGTTTTCAAAGTTTATAATTTCTTTTAATCAAAATGGGGGCTAAAGATAATATGACTTTGATATTATAAGGGCATTTTTGGAATTTCATTCTTCAACTTGTATAAGTTAATGATAAAACCGTCGTCTGGATGGTTTAAGTCCAAAGTGATATCTAAAATGATATTTTATTCATTTTGATACCAAAAGTAATAGACGACATAAATAGTGAGGCAAGGCCAAATGCCCCGAAAAAATAATATGTCGATCCTATTTTTCTCTCTACATATTTCCATTAATCTCCTCAATATATATGTAACTTCTATTATTGACATCTTAGACATAAACTCAAACTAATTCTCAATTTTTGTTATTTTCAATATCAATCTATATTATTTCACTCCCTCCCAAATAATTCTTCTTTGAAAAATTGGTGTGTTTGGGTGGCCAAATATAAGCTACATTAGATATAGGCGGGTTGGGTTTGGGTATGGCCGACCCAATTGTTGTGTGCAACTGATAAATCAAATCCCCCAGCCCATATATATATATATATATATATATAATGCTCTTGTGCAGACTAGTCCACAATTTAAGCGGATCGGACATGTGTCACCTAACGGTGCGCCTAGAAATTATCACCTAAATTATAGGAATACTCTTTCTCTTTTCTGGGCTCACCGCCAGGTGACACATGTCTTGTCTGCATTCTTAAGATGAGGACTAGTCCGCACAAAAGCAGGACTATATATATATATATATATATATATATATATATATATATATATATATATATATATATATATATATATATATATATATATATATATATATATAATGAACATTTTAATGAACCTAATAGGACATTAAAAAAATCCCAAATTCTTTATTGTAATTAGTCCGCGTTAGCGATAATGGGCAAGCGTGTCACACGGGTCATTTTTTATAACACACATACAGACCATCTGCCATTAGTTATTGAACATTTCCAATATGAACATACGTTATTTATCATGTTTTGTTCTTTCATGCATTTTATCCAACAGGTAAAAGGCGCACATAGGGGTTTGTTTTGTTTTGGACTTAATTGGTTAGTAGCAGGCAAAGTGGGTTACAGATTTTTTTAAGCTTCTGCACTAAAATAGTTGAAAATGAGCATAAAGAATGAATTAGATATCATGAATGTCGTGAGGAAAAAAAAGGGTTAAAAGTTCGTTGGTTGATTAATATAATCAAGAATAGAATGATGACAAAACCCAACAGATATATAAGTAGTTGTTGCAAATAATGTAGTAGATGCTATTTATTTGGGTGGGTAAGATTCGTCATGTGTGTGTCACACGTTTGTTCATTAGAGTTGATGCAGATCAATTATAACAAAAAATGAAAGGTTATTTTTAATGTCTTATTAGATTCATTAAAATGTTCATTATTTTGATTCACCTGTGAACCCCTCTCTCTCTCTCTCTCTCTCTCTCTCTCTCTCTCTCTATCTATATATATATATATATATATATTTCCAATTTAAGTGGATATCCACTCCTATTAGGACTTTACCAATTTGTACTATTAAAAAAGGGGTGACCCCCCCTAATTTGTTAAACACCAATTAATGATAACTCTTCATCTCTCTAAAATTCTCTATGTGCCCTATTTATTTTAACACGTTATCATCACATAATTAAGGTTAGGACTACTTCTCCCTTTATGCATATGATAACTCCTCTGAGCAGTTATGATTGCTTTATACTAGCCATACATGTTTTTATTCAATGCTTCCATCACCTTATAATTACATGTGCACGAATCATGTTAGTTTACTATGTTTTGAAAGATTCATAGAATTCTTTATATATATATATATATATACTAGCGGAATGCCCGTGCCTGAAGGCACGGAGAAAATTTCCAAATTACACAATGGTAAAACGACAAAAAATTTCAATGTACATAATTGCAAAACGCCAAAAATTTCATTCCCCAACAAACAAAAATGTAATTTTTTTTTTAAATGGTCATAATCTCCTTTGTTTATAGGAATATCCACCATGTTTAAGAAATAGTCCATAACACATAATGCATAATGCAATAATAATATAACAACACCAACTAATAATTTTTCCCTACCATTTCCACACATAGATGAATTTTAAATATAATGTATAATACATTTGGTGAACCAGAGTCTATTCCACAACATGTCGTTTACATTATGTCTCACATCGCTACAACACACGACATAAGAACCTTGTTAATAAAATACATCATTGATTCATAAGCTCATTAACATCACACAACTTATAGAAAGTGAAAGTAAATATATCGAAAGATTCATTGAAAAACGAATCATTATGATGCAATTATTGTAATTAAATGTGTTTATCTTGTGATCTTCCTCGAAGTCATGAGTAATCTGCAGTATTATGAGAAAAAAATAAGAGACTCGCATACAACAAAGGATATCATAATGAAATATTAGTATCGAAATGAAAAGATAGTGCTAAAATTTTAGAATATCATAATAGTTTAATGGAATCATACTTAAACAACACCAATGGCACCATACTTGAACAAAAACTACCTATAATTCAATAATGATATATGTTCAAATCTAAATTAAAAAAAAAATGAGAAATTATCATTGAAAGATGTCGCAACCTAAAATCTCAAGCACCAAAATCACACCTACAAATCCAAGAAACAAAATAGATAAATGTTATGGGGTGTGCGGTAGAAAGACATAAATATGTTCGACGCAAGAATAAGTAATTCTATATACTTCTACAATGATTACCACCAAAACATCTATATAATACAGTTACATTCAAAAAGTAAAATAAACAACGAAATATCATTAGCGTGATTAAGATACCATATAAGAAAAATTAAAATTTTGAAAGCTAAAACAATTATGTGACTCTAAAATGACTAATTCACGAATTGAGTACATAGGATAGGTGAGGCTCAAAAGATAAAGATTAGATATATTTCCCCAACATCACCGCCAATGAACTTGCAATTTTATTGATATGAATAGAATACTTCGAGTGACTACAGTGAACTTGCAATTTTATGGAAGGGAAAGTATTTTTCCCGACCTGTTTCTGGAGAACATAATCCAACTCCATAACCAACATAGTTTATATGCCCATAGCACTACCAGCCCTTAATTCATTGTTAGGATTTCTCACTACTGATTAATGATCCAGAAGAAAGATAATACCTCATGAGCACTGCAACCAGTCTAGTTATGTCATTAATTTCTAAGAAAGATGATACCTCACTCTTGGTATTGAATACTTAACAAACTACACACAACAAAAAATAAACCAACTTCAATGGATACATATTAAATAATCTATTTTCTTGTGGTGACATATTAAATCAGTATCACAAATGAAAAACCAATAATATATATTAAGATAAAAATAAATTTTACATTCAAGAAATAAGTTAGTGCATGCCTCTGGCTTTTGTAAATGTCATAAAACAGTTTACTTAAACCCCTGGGGGTTATATAACAGTTTACTTAAACATTTTTATATCGTTCCTACTACACGCTAGTCGAACCAACAAAAACATTTAAATGATTCTACTTTAAAACTAAGTCAGTAAAAAAGTTTAATTGTTGGAATCAGGGCCATCAGAAGTTAGCATGGGACTAATTTTATCACCATCAAAACAGAAAACCATGTTTTGTAGATCAAGCTTAACCTTGTCTGCATACATTTTGGACAACCGCCCAAACTTGTCATCTGTGTACACTTGAAATTGTTTCTGCCCATCCTTGTCCTAGATGGTGATAACTATTTTATATCTCTCACATGGGGGATCTGAAGGGTTCTCTTCAACCTTTCCTGTAGAAGAGTGCAATGCATTACTAAGATCTATTTTCACAGATTCTTCAAACACAACAGATCTCCAACTGATTGTGCAAATGACACCAGCTCTTGCTTCTTCAACCTGAGCTCATTTACAGCACCTGCTAAGTCTCTGCTGAGTCTCTTTCATAGCACCTGCTGAGTCTCTTTCATAGAACCTAAGCCTCACTATGCCGAAAAGGAATAGAAAAGTAATGAAAACCTAAATGCAAAAGAAATAACATGATCCGAACTAAAACATTTACAATTTAAAACCCAATAACAAATATGACAAATTTAATAAGGGAATAAACATTATAGACTAAATAGTGTACTAAAGACATAAGGAAGCCTTGAATTTAACATCCTAGAACAAAAAAACTAAATTATGAATGAAAGACACAATAAAAGCCTTTAATTTCACAAATAGTCAAAATTTTTATTCTATACTATAGACAATGCCTAAAATTCCATTTATTAGTAAAGATTTATATTCTAAATCGCTAAAAACCTACAGGTAACATGATCGTTTACAATTATGGTTATATAATGCAATTCTATCGTGGGAAACTTAAACAAAACTGTAATAACCTAAGATTTTGGGACCAATAAATTAAATTTTTGGGAGAAATAAAATTTATTTAAATTGGAGAATTTTAAAATTTGAAAATTGAAGTCCAAAAATAGAGGACGTTAAAAAGTATTCTGAATGATAATTCTGAGTGCGCCATTGATTCCGAATGGGTCGAGATAGTCGAAATGGTTGTCATTAGGTTTTATTTCGGTTCTGGATTATTTTTAAGTATGTTTGACTCGGATTGGAGTAAACGAGTCATTTAAAGTGTATATTACCATTTAAAACTGGGTTTATTATTTTAAGGGATTTTAGGGATTACGGATCAAGCCCATCTCATTTAGAGATAGAGAGAAAGAGAAAGAAAAGGAGAAAGAAGAAGAAAAGAAGAAAGAGAGGAGAAAAGGCTTGGAGATTCCGGCCCAAATGCGATCTCGAGGATGATTCAACCTCTACAATTTCGAGGCAAGTGTTTAATCTTGCTAAATATTTCATTTGTGTATTTCATTTCATTATTTATGGATAAAAGAATTGGATTTTGGGTATTAATAGTAAAACCTATATGTTGTAGATTAAATCTTGAAATTTATGGTTATATATTGGTTTGATGGTGTAGAGATGACTGGGATCAGATTTGGGTTGATTTATTGGCTTAGAATCATGATATGAAGAAGGTTTAGGGGTTAGAAGTGAAATTTTAGGGTTTAGAATTCGTGGGTTTTATGAAGAAGAAGAGACCTTTTAGGTTCTGCAGACCCGAATCGATTCGCCCCCCAAACGAATCGATTCGGTTTAGGCAAAAGTGGCAGGTCTGCATGACCTAAGGCGAATAGATTCGGCTTGAGATAGAGTCTCGGGTCCTTTGGACCGAATGGATTCGCAGTTGGAGCGAATCGATTCGCCCTTGAGACCAAATCAATTCACCCTTGAGACCGAATCGATTCGGAAATAGGGCTATTTTGTGAATTTTTTCTAGAATGATTTCTGACCCTTTTTGGTTGGGTTTATTGATTTGGGACATGATTATATGATGTAAGAAATATGTTTCGGAGATTTATTGGAAGTTTCTCTCATGATGAGATCGCGGGTACGTATCGAGTTATTTTGGGGACTTATATACATATGTATTGGAGATTATTGTATTGGTGTAGTGTGGGAATTTATTTACAAACGGTAGTTCAATTTAGAGGTCATAAGTGAGCTTACATATGACATAAGGTTTCGAACTCTTAGAGAAAGAGTGATGAGGGCATGGGTCGAAATCGTAGGCCGAGGTTTGTGCCGAATCCTTATAGTGATAGGATTCTATTTAGGTTAAGATTGGGGACCGACGACAGAGATAATGGTCGCGTATCCTTAGTGCTGATGAATTTTGGGAATATATCATTAATGTTAAGGGTTTATAGGGATAATTAAACCTTAGCCAGAAATTGGGAGCGATTGGATAGTACTATCAACTATAAAATGATGGGATCATTAGGATGAATTTAAGTTTAAACTTGAGGTTTGTACACTATTAGTTATGTGCATACCAATAGTCGAAATTAGTACTAGAGATATTAATGTACTTTTGGATATAGATGAGATGTGTAGTGATTGTTTACTACACTAAACCTTGGGTGATAACCTTAATGTTGGAGATATATCTATGTTGGAATATTATTTATATCATAGGAGATATGGATGAATATACTTCAAGTGAGGAAGCGCATTCATATATCGAGGTAAGTTAATGTGTTTGGGACGACGACTAGTATATTAAGGATTATGTATACTTATAGTCGAGTTTATAAATCTTATACATACGGATGAGAGATAGTGTGTATATATATATATGTATATATATATGTATACTCATGGCGTGAATATCTAAACCATATATGAAGGTTTATTTATATGATGTAAGCATATGGATGTATATATATTGTGTGTGTGAATGATATATATACTGATGTGGTGAAGCATACCCCGCACATGTTATCATTGGGAAGTTATGCGATGAGGGTGAGCACCCTGGCTCAAGGAGCAGAGTGTGGATATTCCCCAGGTCATAGAGTCCATTGTGTTATTATGTGATTTACATTTTTTGGGATGAGATGTGGTGGGTATGTTTCATCTCATTGTTGGTTAGGAACTATGACCGCTTCTCGAACATCGTGTGTGTGTGTGATGTCCCCGATGTCGGTCATATTGAGTCCGACCATGGTCCCCAGGATGGTTTATGAGTAATGCCCTGGAAGATGATAGCATGGTGCAATATATTGGCATTATATGGCCTGTTATCTCATGTGTATGGACATAGTACATTATATGTGTTATATACACGTGGCTATGAGAATAAATGGTTGTATATATATATTATATCCTATAGGTGAAAAGGATATGAAATTTCTATGGTGTACATCTTGGGTGATTATGGTGTACCAGATTGTTGGGGGTTGATGTATCGCACTTAAGGAAAATTTCAGTTATATCAACCCAAGGATTTAGTGGAGATTTTGGGGTTACTCTTAGATAGTAATCCAAATTTTAGTAGTTGCAGTAATAGAATTTGTATAGATGACATAATGGATCCCTACGATCAACATTGTCAAGGAATAGTGTACCGGGGGGGATTCCTTGTTTGGATTTCGCTTTGCAAGACGCCCAACGCACGAAACGCAGTGCCATGTTGAGAGTAGAGAGAAGTTTTATCCTTTGTAGTTGTAGGTATCAGTAGTATTATTTGTGTGGATGACATAATGGATCCCTACGATCGACATTATCAAGGAATAGTGTATTGGGGGGGTTTCTTGTTTGGATATCGCTTTGCGAGACACCCCACGCATGAAACGCAGTGCCATGTTGAGATTAGAGATAAGTTTTTGTCCTTTGTAGTTTTATAGATATTAATAGAATGTTTTTCGGGGATTGACATGATGGATCCCTACAATCGACATTGTCAAGGAGTAGTGTATCGGGGGGGTTCCTTGTTTCGATTTCGCTTTACGAGATGCCCCACGCACAAAACGCAGTGCAATGTTGAGAGTAGAAAGAAGTTTTGTCCTTAATACTTATAAGAAGCAGTAGTATAATTGGTGGGGATGACATGATGGATACGTAACAGGTGTCCAGAGTCATGGGAGCCGTAACAGGTGGGGACTGTTGCGGAATTTAGATTATAGTCGCCTCTTATTTCTTTGTGAATCTAGATAGGATTCATTTTGTACATCGGGTTTTCACCCAAGAGTTGTTTACATTTGTTTATACTTCTTCCCATGGATGTTGTATTGTCTGCGACACGACAGATTATTCGGGTATATTTTTCCTTTTGTACTCATTTCATTTTATTCTGGCACCTCATTTATCATGGTACTTGTGCGCTTTTTACCTTTGCTAGTATTTATATGGTTGAATTGTTGTCCGTGGTATGTTTTATTTAATTTTAACATCTCGACTATATGATTTCGGGTAGTTAGCCTTATTTATTTTAGTATTGTCAACTAAGATTGAGCCATCTGAGATTCCTGATTTAATGTAGTATAGGGTTGGCCACCCGTTATTATTTTAAGCGGGTTGTTACAAAAACTTTAATCCTAGAAATTACACTTAAAAAAGGGAAAAATTTTCTTATAAAGTAATTTTAACTCCACTACCTTTAACAGTATGAAAAAAAGAGAGAAAAAAATTTGAGCAGTCAAAAAATTACCATTAATAGACTTATAAAAGTCATCTTAAAATAATAGTATAACTTCAATACATAATAAAAGTTATTTATAGACTTAGCTTGAAAACATAAGTTATAAACCTTAATATAATAAAGAGTTAACATAATAATATAACTTAGTAGGAATCAACATAAGCACCGTATCTCATTGGAGTAGAAAATTACTAAGCAAAATCTCTGAAGTGTTCATGTTAATAGTAGAATCAAGTGTTAATCAACAAATTTTCAAACAAACAAAAGTTTAGGAAGAAATGAAATTTATCAAGGCAAACCATAATGAATTTGGTCTCAAGTAATTATAGACCGACGTAATTTCACATAAGTATTTGTCTATAGCAACAGTAACTTCAAAACAACGTAACCAACAGAACCCTCTAAACAACTTAACCAACACAATAAGACTCAACATGGAAAATACTGAGACTATAAAACTCAACAAAAAGGTTCTGTTTTCGATTTACCTTCAGTTGGATTTACAAATATTGTACATGATCGGTTTTGGAGGTGGATAGAATATGCATATTGGGCCTCTGAGGACGTATTTGTGTGCATTTCGACGCACCATTACAATCAGGAACTGCAATAGAAGCACCATTATAATTGGGATTCATTGATAGTTGAATTTAGCATCATCTAGTCCATTATATGTACAATGATATTCCTTTAAGTAAGATGTACCTGCGTTGTTCGAACATCATTAACTATCATAAATCAATCTACATCTTTGAATATATAACAAAAGAAATTATCCACGACACAACCGAGAAACCTTATAGGCGAGTAAGTAAATAAGAAACCATATAATGTCTCAATGAATACTACAAAGAAAAAAAGAAGTAAACTCTCAACATCTAATGTGGGATTTGGAATGGCTAATGATTACAATAATTTTGGATTGGGGATAAAATGAAAAACACAGACATGCAGATTATGCATAAATATGGTGACAGTGATTGTACATGTCAATATATGAAATTAAATTTGTAGATTATGCATAATCATTTCTCCATGTTTAACATGGCCTTGCATGAAATATAATGTATCGAGTAGTTATAAATTATAAACTCAACATAGAAATGAATTCCAAGTCCCAAATTAATTTTAACCAATATATTCCAAAATCTACCTTTAACCAATTCAAAACAGTCAATTTTCAACAAAACACACATGTGCACCTGGACCAATATAGTTTCTTAAAAATAGGAATCAATTATAACATGATAATAAAGGTGTATAACACCATAACTTAACAATGACATGATGTCAGAGATAATTCAGTATGCATCTAAACTCTATTAGGCATAACATCGTAAGTAAATATGAATCATGAAGAAACTATATTTTGGTCAGGAAACGGAACGAACATATGGTGTAAAGTAATAGCAGAGTAAATGCTTAGTGCAATTAGATTAATGTATGTAAACCTCCATTAGTAAGCCATAATCATAGAAAAATACTTGGTTGTGGTATACATAAACTATATATTCATCATTTTTCTATAATATTATAGGTAGTTTCAATGTCATTGGCTTCGGTATACATGATTTCAAAAGAAAAGAAAAAAAATTATTGATGTTACCCATTAACCTCTATAAATGTTGTTGTCATTAGAAAATCGCCACACCCAGGACGCAGAAATTTAAGGGAAGCATAAAAAACACATATGTATTCCACTTCCAGCTACGGGTGGTACAGTGTTGGCTTTGCATCCTCAGCTTGCTCATGTTCCTTATTAAGCATCTTGTTATTGATCATGTTCTTGAATGATATCACACTTCTGATAAGGGATGAGAGATATATGACTAACATCTGGTCATTAATTTTCACTACAAATGCCTTAATAAAGTTAGCCATGTTGAGATTTGGAATAATGTTAAATACATCCTATAATGGCACAAAAAATTCGTAATTTAATGGAAGATTTCTATCAACATGACCAAAATAACCACGTATCTCCCATAGTCGTACATCTAAACCTTTCGAGGCTATAAGTTTCTAGTGACATCTGTTGCGAGTGCTGATTAGAAGTGGAATAAGAACCCCTATTTGGAAGTTAGAAATCCATTGTTTAAATTTTTTTATTGAGTACCATGTTGTTGTCATCAAAACTCAGTACATATCCTCTCTTTAAACACCTATTAGATCCAATCACTATTTTAACCAAATACATATCCTCTCTTTAAGCACCTGCTAGATCCAATATGAAGGTTTTAAAAACCTAAACTTTAATGAACATAGAAGGAGAGGAAATACCTTTAATACTTGGGCGGAGCTAACTCGGTTTGTTCAAATATAGTGATGATCTAAGTCAAATTTCCATCTCTTTATCACTAAAACATCTGCAAAATATTAGTGAATAAGATATGGCAACATAAACTGAAATGGTTCATATGATCATACGTAACTAAAATAAATCTTTTAATTAACCAAATAAAATGTTTACATTGGGTTCCCCTGGATCTGTACAAAACTGTCATTCTGATCTGATTCAGATAATTACCATCCAAAGGCAACATGGATTTGTTGCTAAAAAAAATACAGAAAGACACAGAAAAAAAATTAGTAAAGAAACAAAAGAAAAAATAAACTCCCAATAAAATATGAACCCGATTTATAAACAAAAAAATTGATTAACCCCAAAACCATAACAGTTGAAGCCCAAACAGGCCCTATTGAACCTTAAAAATCAAACTAAATAATCTTAGAATAACATGATACCATTAAAATACAGAAGCAAAAGAGAGAAGTGTAAACCTTTATTTGCAAAACAAAATACAAACACAAAATAATATACATGGAAACTAAATATACATTCTAAATACAGATGCCAAATAATGGAGGTATAGTCAAATCCAAAATCTGAAACACACCCAATCATAAAACACAAAAACAATTTACCAAGAGAGGTGGAAGATCCATAGTAGGCACATGTGCTAGCTTTCAAAGGTGACCCGATCGACAGAGCAGAGGGCTAAGCACGATTAAAAATCCCAAATCTGAAATACACCCAATTAAAAATGATAAATGAAGCAACAAATCAGATAGATGAAGCAATAAATATGAAAAGTAAACAACTCTAAAAAAAGGATAAATTATTTGGACTATAATGTTTAAACAAAAAAATCAAACCTTGGTTTAATAGAGAAGTACATCCACCACTCAACCGCAAATCTGAACAGAAGGTTAGAAAAAAATAAAAAAAATAAATAGATAGAATTGACCAGGAAACAAATACTGCAAAAACACCACATCAGATCCCACACAAACAACCACAAAACTAAAAAACCAAAAAAAATATAAAGCATTTTTCGTCTCCTACCAGCAATCGCGATTTTGTAAAGGCCGACAATGAGCTTTATGTAAAGGCTCACAATGAGAGGCCAGACCAACGATCGCTATTTTTTTCCATATGAGTTGAGTTAATGATACATAGTGAACTTGTTGGGATTTAGCTGTACAGGAAATTTAGCCATTTGAGTATGAAAGCTTTGAGAGAGAGAGAGAGAGAGAGAGAGAGAGAGAGAGAGAGACGGAGTGTTTTTTCTTGTATAATGTTGCCGAGAGAAAGAGGGGGGAGAGAAAAAGATTGGGTCAAAAGGGGGAGAGAGAGTTGAAATCTCTGCTTATGGTAACTTACCAATCTAGCCCTAGTTTTCAATTAAAGTTAGAGGGGGAAACAAATTTGTGGTGAGGTAAAAGAGGGGGAAATAAAAAATAGAGGGTTAAAAGAGAAAAATAAAATGAACCAATCTGAACCCTCCATTTCTTGCATTGGTGTTTTAATCTTTACCTCTACTTAGCTTATAGTCTTATGGAATAGTAACCAAAATTCTACTCCTTATTATATAGATATACATATATAAGTATTAATATCACCTGTGTTATATTATTGCTTCGTGCAAATTTAAATAATTATTAAAATTACTTTCTCTTATAATTATTAAATTTGTGTGTTTAGTTACTAATTTTTTTTTTTAAATATTGATCGAGTATGATTTGATTAAAATTTTATTTAAGGTTTGAGACCCGAAGTTCACCAATAATTCATATTTTTGGGACTCAAAGTTCCCAATCCCTAATTTATTTATTTTTGCGGCCTGCAGTTCGCAATTGGTGTTCAATTTTTTTTGGATATGATAATCAAACCTGAAGTTTTGATTTTTGGGACTTAAAGTTTCCAGTAATTGGTCCTGAAGTTCCCAATTACCTTTAAATTTGGGACTTGAATCGTTATTTATAATTTGGACCTGAAGTTCCAAATAATATATACCCTAGATCAAAACCCGAAGTTTTGATTATTTCTATCATAGCATTAGGAACATTAAATGTCCCCAAATAATTTTATAATTTGGACCTGAAGTTCAAAATATATATATTTTTTAAATATGATCAAACCTGAAGTTTTGACACAATAGGGTAAATAAAGTCCTTATACTCAATAAAATTGACTCGAAGTTCAATTATTTTATGTATTAATCTGAAGTTTTAACAAATAAATATCACGGACCTGAAGTTCTAAGTATTAAAAAAAGGGCTCAAAGTCCTAATCACACACATGATATTCCAATCAATATTGAATTATTAATTTTTCTTTATTATGCCTTACATATTTCTGATTGTAATTTATTTATTGAACAGTTTAAAAATGTCAGATATTTCTAAACTCGAATTTAAAGCACTTGAAATTTCTGGGGTGAATTATCTTAATTGGTCTCAAGACGCTAAACTCCACCTCCAAGCTCGAAATCTTGGTGATGGAATAACACTAGAAAATACCATATCCTGGCAGGACAATGTTAAGGCCCTGATATTCCTTAGGAATCACATTCACAATGATTTAAAAAGTGAGTACCTAACTGTGAAAGATCCTCTTGATTTATGGAACTCCATGAAAGAGCGCTATGACCACTAAAAATCGATCATACTTCCATGTGCACACCATGAATGGATCAACTTGAGATTTCAAGATTTCAAGACTGTGCCTAAATACAATTCGGCTATGTTCAAGATTACCTCCAAGCTAAAGCTTTGTAGAGAAAAGGTAGAGGATGCAGATATGTTGGAGAAAACATTCTCAACTTTTCACGCATCGAATATGCTCATGCAACAGCAATATCGAGAGCGGGGTTTTAAAAGGTACTCGAAACTAATCTCATGTCTCCTAGTTGCAGAACAGAATAATGACTTACTGATGAAGAATCATACATCTAGACCCACTAATTCTATAGCACTCCTTGAAGTGAATGCTAACTCTATTCAGAATAATGAGATAGGTCGAGGAAATATACAGTGGGGTCGTGGCAACTCCAGAAGAGGTGGCTACCATAACCAAGGCCCTAGACAAAATACGAAATTCAAGAACCACCAGAAGTGGAATAATCACAATGATAAAGGGAATTAGAAATCAAATCCACATAATCCAAATGCTATTTTCCATAGATGTGGTCGCAGTGGGCATTGGACACGTACATGTCGTTCATCCAAGAAATTTGTGAAAAAATATCAAGTCTCGAAAAAGAAAGTGGAGACAAACATTGTGGAAGGTCCTTCATACCATTGGAAACTTGATGATACTGATCTCAATTTCAATGGTTGTTTCAAAGATGAGGATGGAGATGCTAATGATGACGAGACATTTGATAACATGCTTGGAGAACCACATTAGACGGTCATGAAGACCTAAATGATTATGATTTATTTATTTATTTATTTATCTGCTTCATCTTTCCTATTGAGACATTAGAAGTTTATCATTTAAGCTTAGACCCACTGCTTATCACCCATTTTCACCTTTTCAACTCGTGTCTAGATGTCAACCAAATATATCACACTTGCGTAAATTTGGTTGTGTAGTGCATGTACCCATCCCCCCACCCCAGCATACCAAATGGGTCCCCAGCGTCATTTGGGAGTATATGTTGGTTATGATTCGCCGTCAATTATTCATTATATTGAGCCACTGACAGGTGATACATTTACCGCTAAATTTGTGGATTATCATTTTGATGAGACACTCTTCCCGCCATTAGGGGGAGGAAATAACGTACCAAAAGTATAGTTCGTTCCTGAAGAACAGTGAGAATTAACATAGAACACTTCCACTTTGTCTCATCTAGACCCCCGTACTGCTCAATGTGAGCATGAAGTTAAAAGGATATTGCATCTTCAGGAAATTTCATTTAAATTACCCGATGCATTCAATGATGCTGCAAAAGTAACCAAGTCTCATGTACCCGATGCAAATGTGGCTGCAAGAATTGATGTACCAGTGTGACAAACATTGACATCAGCAATAAATGAATATGTTGCACGCCAGAAGCGTGGACGACCTATAGGTTCCAAAGTCTCTGCTCCCCGAAAGCGGATATCAAATGAAAAATCATGCCCTAATCATCCTCCCGAAGAGGTTATGAATAAAAGATCCACTTTCTCTGAAACTCCTGAAGAGGTTAATGTTTCTGAAAACACACAAGTCATTGAAGTGTTTACACAGGCCCCCGAAGAGGTAAAGGTACTTAATAATAATAACGAGATCTCTATGTTTTATACATATGCGGGAGAAATGTGGGATCGAAAAGAAACTATCATTGATGACGTTTTTTCATATGCATTAGCTACATAAATTTCAAAGGGTAGTGATAATGATAATGAACCACGTACTCTAAATGAATGTCGACAAAGAGTAGATTGGCTAAAATGGGAAATTGCGATCAAGGCAGAACTCGAGTCTCTAAATAAACATACTAACCTGTTATGGATAGTATAACTTTCAGATATCTGATTAGCTTAGCAATTTCTAAAAATCTTGATATGAGACTCATGAATGTTGTGACCGCTTATTTATATAGGGACTTAGACACAGAAATATACATGAAAATCCCTTAAGGATTTTCCTTGCCTGAAGCAAAGCAAAGGAGTACGCATTTAATTCGACTAAGATGTTCATTGTACGATTTAAAGCAATATGGAAGAATGTGGTACAATCGTCTTAGTGAATACTTATCTAAGGAAGGGTATGAAAATAATATAATTTTTTCTTGTGTATTTATAAAGAAATCCTCAAAAGGATATGCAATAGTAGCAGTCTATGTGGATGAAATAAATTTAATCGAGACTCCAGAAGAGCTTGAAATAACTGCTAACTATTTGAAAAAGGAATTTGAGATGAAAGACATTGGGAAAAATAAATTTTGTCTCGGCCTACATATCGAGAAAAATTCTAGTGGAATTTTAGTGCATCAGTCTAATTATACTAAAAATGTATTAAATTTTTTAATTATGGATAAAGTGCACCCACTAAGTACCCCCGTGGTTGTTCGATCTCTAGATATAAAGAAAGATCCATACCGTCCTAAAGAAAAAGATGAGGAAATATTGGGTCCAGAAGTACCCGATTTAAGTGAAATTGGTGCATTATTATACTTGGCACAATGCACTTGGCCGGATATCTCATTCTCTGTGAATCTTCTTGTTAGATATAGTTCTGAACCAACCAAAAGGTATTGGGCGGGTGTCAAGCATATCCTAAGATATCTACGTGGAACCACTAATATGGTTTTATTTTATTCATATAACTCTAATAGTTCCAAATTAGTTGGTTATGCAGATTCTGGATATCTCTCTGATCCTCATAAGGGTCAATCTGAGATAGGTTATGTATTTCTTTATGGTAATGATGCTATTTCCTGGCGTTCTACTAAACAAACTTTAGTAGCTACTTCTTCTAACCATTCTGAAATGTTGGCTCTTCATGAAGCTAGCCGTGAATATGTATGGCTGAGATCTTTAAATTCAGCATATTCGTAGTTCTTATCAATTGCCTTCTATTACAGATATTCCAAGTATTATCTAGAAGATAATGCAACATGCATAACACAAATTAAAGTAGGATTCATCATAGCAGACCGAACCAAGCACATTTCACCAAAAAATTTCTTCATTCATGAGCTTCTGAAGAAAAATGAGATTGAAGTCATGCAAGTTCGTTCAAGTGATAACCTAGATGATCTCTTCACAAAGTGACTATCAAAGGCGACATTTCAAAATTTTATGTACGAAATTGGAATGCGTCGACTCAACCACCAGTGAAATTGAAATATCGATCAGGGGGAGCATCTTATCAGGGAGTGGATATAAGAACATGTAATGTGGGACATTCGTCCACTATACTCTTTTTCCTTTAACTAGGTTTTATTCCACTAGGTTTTCCTAGTAAAGTTTTTAACGAGGTAGCATAAAGCACATCCAACACCGACTCAATGATCACAATAAATTGTACTTTTTTCCTTCACTACGGTTTTTTCCCAATGGGTTTTTCTTAGTAAGGTTTAAATGAGGCAATAATCATTGAATGGTGGATATGGTGTACATCCAAGGGAGAGTGTTATAAATATTGTATTTATTCTATTTAAGTATATGTTCACTCCTATTAGGACTCTACCAACTTGTATTATAAATAAGGGGTGACCCCCCCATTTGTTAGACACCAATTAACGAGAACCCTTCCTCTCTCTAAAATTCTCTCTGTGCCCTATTCCTCTTATATATATATATATATATATATATATATATATATATATATATATATATATATAATATTTAATAAAAATTCTATTTTATGAACAAAATATTCATTAACATTTCTATTATATGAAAACTAAAAAATTTTAACGACAAAAAAAATAATGATGATGATCGATTCGTAAGATCTCACCCATCTTCTTATGTATTAACATCTCCTTCACAAATTGTATAAAAAATCTTGTCAAGCAAACACTTTATGAGACTAGTCCATTTCTCCCAAATTTCAGTAGTCTTTCCATTCTTCGATTATTTGGGTTTGGAACCTATTAACTATCTGAAATTAAGTAAAACCCTCATACTTTTCACTTTTTGAGGTTTGACCCTTATTTTGACAAATTTCGTCAATTGACCGTTAGCCAGTGCATTTTTAAGCCTAAACACTCCAATATACCCCTCATTTATTACTTACCAACTATATTTCACAATAAACTTAACCATTGTACTGTATCTTGAAACACTTAACCATATATATATATATATATATATATATATACTAGTTGATACCTGTACCTGAAGGCACGGCGAAAATTTCGAAAGTACTTAATCGCGAAACGACAAATATTCGAAAGTACATAATCGTAAAACGGCAAAAATATCGTTGCCCAACAAAACATCTATAAATCGCTCCAAAATATATATAAGTGCATAGCAGTTACATGTAACTTAACTCTTTCACACCATGCATCTAATTGTGTGGTACTTAATGTAACGGTTAACATCTACTTGAATGCACAACTGTAATTTTTAAAAATAAACTACTTGCATACATGTGTCGTGGTGGCGGCGACAACAGTCGTGGTGGAATGAATGCCATGACATGTAGTTTTTATCGTGTAAAAAATGCACATAAAAATATAACTCTCACAATATAAATATTTATTCAATTCAGTGCACACAACAAATTATAATGCCCTATTTATCGCATCAACAACGCACATAACAAAATATAAGGCCGTGTTTATCGCGTCAACAACGGGAATAACAAAAAATCAAACAACACTTGATAAATATATTAATAGATTCATTATGTATTTATAACTTTTTTTAGACAGTATATTTATAACTAACTACTATAAATTTTTTAAACTTATTAATACATTATTTTAAAACATATAAACAAATTAAAACATATTATATTAAAAAATAATGTACATTTTTAAAACTTACGAATATAAACAGATTAATATTAAAAAATAATGTACATTTTTTAAACTTATGAATATACTCTTTTAACAGATTGTTACTCTCTTAACTAAGTCTGGGCCGATATGTTGTTCAACCCAAGCTGGAGCTATTTTCTGAGTTAAAAACAAATCTTTGAAAAAATATCTACCATTTATTTTTATAGTTACCACTTTGTAACACCATTGTTCATTTATGAACACAAATGTATGTAAAATTAAACTACTTTTACAGTGATTATAAATAATGTTGCAGTTAAAATGACAATAGGACACTGCTTGAAGAATGTGCAGCGCATCCTTTATGATTCAGAGTTAAAATTTCATGCTGAAAAAATGAAACAAAACAGGGAATACAACACTACCGAAACTCTCAAATTTCGTGACTTTAGAGAGAAAAACAGAACAAAAAAACTTATCTACCTTGGAACAGGCACTAACAATTAAAAATTCAAATATAAACCAAACCCCTTGCTACAACATTTCTCTCTTTCAAGCCCAACTTACCTGTTCAGGCTGGGTAGTCCTCCCCTACTGGTTCCCATTGTCCGCAGGAAGATGAGTTGTAGCTTGCATAGTTTGGTATTGAGAAGCAAATTCGGGTGCCATAGGTTGAGTATATTACACGTGAGATTGTGATGGATCCACATATTCATGCACCTAATGTACCCCTGCCATTGTTCTACCCCTAAATTCCATCAGGTCTGGCCCACGTGAGTTGTTATCACCAATTGCTTTTCTCCCCCTTATCCAGATCTCTACTTCAACCAGTTTTTTGGAGCTTATCGACATTATCTCCAGCAGAACTGGCACTGGCGAGGATGAAGAGACAACATAAGCAACCACAGCTTTGGCAATGAAATTGTTCACCGCCCTCTGTTACTCCTAAATCACCAGCTCTAGAGCTTAGATCTAAAAAGAACAAATCAAGAAAGACACATCAACAAATCAAATATAGATCGGTAATGCAAATGAACTCACCTAACTGCATAAATTTAATTCTAAATCCTAAAATATGCACATAAAAAAAAACCAATAGAGTTTATACCGTGGGTTACTTTGAATGGTGGTGAAAAACAAATAGTACCTGCTAATTGAGATCAAAATCCATCAAATCTTCAAAACAAATCCAAATATATCAGAACATAAACCAAAAAGTCCATCGTGCTTAGAATACATAATTTTTTGTGAGACTCAAAGAGAATGGAAAGAGAGATCGAAGAATGAGACAAAGATACTTACATGGGATAAAGATACTTACATGGGAACACCAAATATAAGGATCAAGCTCAATATCAAACACTGTTGGAGATCAAATAAATACCTATAAAGCACGGGTGCAGAGCATGGGTGCGAATATAGCACAAATTATGGCATGGACGAGGTGATTCAGTGCATGGTCGGGTGCAGTGATTCAATGTGAATATGTGATTAATATAAAAACACATCAAGTTAGAAAAATTACGTAAATATTTCAAATCACCCTAGAAAGGTAAATCAAAACACAAATCGATGGTAATTATCTCGTGGGACTTTTACATAAATCAAAACACAAATAAAAAAAACTTAAAACACCTAAAAACTGAAAACAAAATAAGAAAAAAAAATCTATTAAGTGGGGCTTTTACATAACCACACACAACACCAAAATTGATACCTTCGGATCTGTTCTTCTCATATGCTCACAATGATAGCAATATGCCACAAACCATATTCGCGAAGTATCTTTAAACAACAGAATGTAATATATGCACATAGATAGCTTAGTTTTCTTTATGATGTACTGAAGGGCTTGAGTATTCGGTTCCATTCTCCGAATTAGAACATATATACATCACGCTGCACAAATAAACATCAACATTATTTCTTGATGTGCAAAACCTATTAGAGAATTCTTAACAAAACCTACTACAAAAAACAATATAAAGATATTTTAAAAGCAAGGTTCAAAACAAATTAATTATTCGATGTAAAAAAAAAAATTGGTTTGTTAAGCATATTACAAACTATATCAAAAGAGCCACTTAACAAAAATTCACATGAATCGAAAGTATAATCAAACAGAAGCATAATGCATTTGTAGTAGGATTTAAAAACATAGGATGCTGGTTAAAATTGGGAGAATGTCTCATATATAATTGCTACAGGTTGAACATCAAAACTTAAATAAAATGTAATTGTAGTTGGGTACAAAAACATAATACAAATGAATTAATCATAGTAAATTCTATGGTAAAAAAATAACAATGAGGAAACATGTAGCTAAATACTAACATAAAAACTTAAAAGAAAAATATAAAAACTTTTTTTCATTTTGCCATATTGTCCCTCTATTTTGCTATACGAAATCTAAAGCCCCAAAATCCGCACAAATCGTGTTAACGAATAAATATAAAGATCCAAGGCTTTGAAAATACAAAACTATCATTTACTAAAAGTGAAAAGTAAAATATATAAGACAAATCAATTGTGTTTAGCAACCGTAAAAGATATAACTCAAACATAGCAATCAATGACACATAATTAAAGAACCCATTTATATGACAAAAATACCGAATGATGACATGTTAGAAGTATATTAATGGAGCAAAATATATATAGTAAGAACAATGAATGCTTTAAGTCAGTTCCAACAACAGTAATAAATCTTTCAGAAAAAATGTTTGCAAAAAAATTCATATTTGCATTCATACCCAAAGATTTTCATTGCCAAAGCAAGAATAAATAGGGTTTTATAAAACAAATAAGAAACCTGGACACATCCACTGCAATCTACTCTCTAGATTCTCCCCAATGCAACATCAATCATCCAAACATAATATTTCAAAAACAAACTTTCATCTGTAACCATAAATCAAATTCCATTAAATAATATATAATTAAAATTAAAAAATTACATTAAGATGAAAATATATATTAATGCCTAAATACTAAAAATAACAATTTATACCCAAAATCACACAAACTTTACACATGAGGTAAACTTTCTCTATCTATCAAAACACTGTTGTGTTTATGTTGGGTGTCGATGATATCATGTTTGTGTATGCCTTTTGCTCTCTCCAAATCCTCTAACGAATAAGAAACCCTAAAAATCCCATAAATAAAAAAAGGTGTAGAAGATGGAGACCCAGATGGTTAACTGAAGTTTTATCTATTCATCAAATCGAATAGGAAACCCATTCTCAAGGATATTCAAGAAACATTTAAAAAAAATTCTTTACAGCAACAGAAAATCTAGAAAACCCAATCTCAGTGGTATTCAAGAAAACCCTGATGCATAAACAAAATCAAGAAAAAAAAAGACAAAGAAACACCCCGATGAAGATCAAACCCAAAAAAACTCTTTTCCATCTCTTAACTCTGATCGGTGTTGAATCGATGGTTACAAAATGGATTTGAGTGCTGATGGATTAAGAGAATGAAATAACAGTACGGCGAGAGAGAGAGAGAGAGAGAGAGAGAGAGAGAGAGAGAGAATTTACCTTATTTACCAAAATCGAAGTGATTTGAGAGAAGTTGATTTGATTGTGAGAGAAATCGAGATTGGAGAGTGAGGTTACCGAGGTAGGGAGAAATAGAGCAGGAGAGAGGTAAGAATATAGATTTGGGCGGGATAATGAAATCGTTTAGAAGATCATAGCCGCTCATTTTCTCCCAAAAAATCTGGACCCTTAATGTGCTTTTCCATTTTTTTTTTGGATTCAAAAACCATCCAGTCTTATTATATGGATTGTTTAGGCCTAAAAATTTACCTCTCAACTTAACAATATTGTTTATAAAAATAGTTATTTTTTAAATATTGTACGCAAATAAAAAAAACTATTTTACAAAATAAAATTATTCTTTTGACAATTTCATAAAATAAAAAGACATTTAAAAAAATATTTCAGTTGTTTTAAAATAAAATAAAAACTTTTCAAAAATAATAAAAACGGTTTTAAAAAGTAAATTAAAAATATTTTTCTAATAAAAATTTCTTTAGGTATTTTATTAAAATATTTTTTAAATATTTTGAAGTATTTCTTTAGAGAAATCATCTAAAAAGTTTTTTCAATAAAAAAAATTATTTTAACAATTAAAACAATTATTTTAAAAAAAATGGCAATTTTTTTTAAAAATTTCCCTTCCTAAAATACTTTCTAGAAATGAGTTAAGATGTTAGCTTATTTTAAAACAATTATTTATTTTAATTTTTAAAAAAACTAAAAATAGTTAAATTGTTCTTTATTTTGTATTTGTTTGAAACATTTCTTTTATTTTAAAATATTTGACCTTACTTTTTTATAATTTTAAGCCTTTTTATTTATTAAAAAAATATCAAAAATAGTTTTTCATAAAAAACTTATAAATGTTTTTTTAATTAAAAAAATTAAAACACTTTTTTATACTATTAAAAAGTTGTTTTTTAAACATAATTTCTTAATTTTTCAAAATATTTTAAAATATACTGTTTTTTAAAATAACAAGAGCTATTAATTTAAATATTATCTAAAAGTTTATTTAATATACAGAAGAAGGGTTGTAGGAAAAAAAACATAGTGGTTTGGAGTTCTCTAGTGAAATGTGGTTGGGAGGTACGAAATGAGGGATATATTGGATAATTTGGGCCTAAAATGAGCTAGTTAATCGTTAATTGATGAAATCTCCAAAATAGGGATCAAACCCTAAGAAGTAAAAATTATGGGATTGGACTCAATAACGAATAATTAATGGGTGTCAAACCCTAAAAAACCATTAAGTCTTCATCATATCCTTAAGAGATTGACTACCTAGAGAGAGAGAGAGAGAGGCCTCCAAACTTGGTGTTAAAGTTAAATATTCGGTAAAAGGATTTCAATATTTGTTTTGCTCGTTTTGGCTCGTTAGTGTAAGTTGGTAGAGCCTGTGATATCTCCTTCATTTTTAGAGTTTTTGGACTTAAATATATCCATAATTATTTCGTTTTGAATTTTATGTAACAACCCCCATTTTCACTTGAAGGTTGGCCAGACAAAATAATCCGAAGATGGGGCTTGTTTATCAATCCATATCATTCTCAGAATCGAAACCATGATAATAATACACATTTGAATGCTTCTTTTAAAGGAAGACAAGAATAAAATTCAACGCATAGTTAGTCATAAAATCCAGTAAAAATACAAACTGTCCCAAATGATAGAATAATAATCTCGGGCTTATTCTTAAACAATATTTCATAATAATAAACTGACTGAAATGGAAATAACAACCTATGCTATAATCAAATGAACGAAAGTAGTCATTGTGAAAATATGAAATCAAGTCTGAGCTCCCGTTAGTCCTGTTATCCATGTCTATATAAACCTAGGGAGAGAAAACATTTATAATTTGGGTCAACACCCTAGAGTTGAAAGAGTTAACTTATGAAAATTAAAATGCAATAATACAATTAATTCAAAACATGTAATCCTCATTGGCACTCAGATGCGTTTAGTACCTCACCCCTCATATAAGATTAATACTACGCGTATATCAACCCAAGTTCCCCTCTGTGAAAGACTGATAACCATAAAAGTAATTATCACCTTATGCAATCTAATATACCTCATGTACCGCAATTAATTATTCACACATGTATTCTCATTACCCATAATACCTCAAATATACCACCTAAAAATATAACGTAACCATCAATCATTCATTCACATTGGATTGGGTTCATAATTGGTTGTTTATATCATTAGGCTAATTAATTAATCTCAATTCATTTATGGATGTAAGGACACAAATTTCCAATTGAGTCCTTTGTTGTTTTGGCTCAATTTCAGACAAAAACGTTTATGTCATAGGATAGAGTTTTTTATCATCCTTCAAGCCTATGACATTCTAATGTTGAAGACGTAGCCTCCAAGTTCATAAAGCTTCTTCAAATGCCATGTTTGTAGTGCCTCGTTTCTACGTCAACAACATTGGTTCCGTTTACTCCTAAGGTATGAATGCATTATATATTTATATAGGAGCTTGGAACAAGTTTTATTGGGTGTAATTTATTTTTTTATAAATTAATTTTAACGACTTTGTTTTTACTCAGAAAATATTTTTTAGAACTTTCCATAAAAAGTTTTGGGCTTAAAAATTAATATTTTATTTTTCTGACACGTCGTTCGAACCACACTGAAATCTTGTTCGAATGAGATTTCCAGGTCGTTCGAACGAACTCGATTCTCATTCGAACGAGATTTCCAGGTCGTTTGAATGAGATTTCGGACGAACTTCATTTTTCCTTTCTGGAACCTCATTTGAAAAGTCGTCCGAACAAAAAGTCGTTCGAACGAAAATTATCGGGAACAGTTATTTTTGGCGTTTTTGACACTTTTCCCACTTCGTTTCCCCACTATCTTTTGATAGAACTACTTAGTGCGGGAAATAACTCTTTTGAACTAACATTTTCACTATCCTCCATCTCCTAGAGAGAGTTTTTAGAGAGTTCAACTTCAAAAGAAAAAGTTCAAGTTTGAGTGTTTCATTTCTTCAAGAAAAATTTCTTAAACACTTTTACACCCATATCGTTTATTCCAAGTTTCAATATATATATATATATATATATATATTATTTCTTGGAGTGTTTTGCACCGAGTTTTACTCTACCATTTGAAGAGTTTGTTTGGGTTTCCTTCTACATCCCTCAAAGAAGAAGTCTTATTGTTTTGTTGCGGCACTCTCACATGGTGAAAAGCACCATATGTGGTTGAAGGTGTCCCTAATGTCTCATTGGTGAAGTCCAAGGTTCCGGTGGAGTTCTGGGGTTGTCGACTAGGCGGAGGTGTTTATAAGAAGACGCATCAAGGTTTGAAAGGGGTCGAGTCGAGGAAGTAAGCCATTTGTCTTGTAATTGTAAAACCATACTTAGTGGACTTAAGGCTAGGGCCGTTCGAGGTTTTTTTCCGTTGTGGGTTTTTCTTCGTACATCGCGTCGTAGTGGTTCTTTGATTATTTTATCTTTTGCAAATTCACCTAGAACGCAAGCTTAGGTAAAAATATAAAATTTGGTTTAAATCATTACTTGTGTAATTGTAACAACCCTCACTTTTGAGAACCTATTTTATATTTATTTACTATGTGGAGTAATTATATATAAAATGTTGGAATATGGAGTAAGTATTAATTTAATGAAGATAAAAGTTAATATTTACTAAAATGTTGCATATTTACCTTATGTGTAGGTAAATATCACCATGTTTTGTTTCATTGTGTCATAAGATTTAAAATGACATTATGGTTTAAAATGAAATCGGAATTTGAAATGAGTTATAAAATTTCCAAATGATAATTTGGAGGGCGTAGTTAGTCCCGAAATGTGCGAGATAGTCGAAACAAGTGTCATATTGTATTTTGATGTTTTGGGCACTTTTGACTGGTTACAGCTTAAATGTGTAGTTGTGAGTCATTTTATCGCGGTATTAATCATTTAAGTTGGGAATCTTATACTTAAGCCATGATTTGTGTCTAGCCTTTCATTTATTTCTCTTAAGTCCATTTATATTTAGTGACCTAGAGAGAAAGAGAGAAGAAGATAACTTGTGGAGAAAGAGAGAGATTGAAGATTTGGAGATTGATCTTACATTCATCTTCCTCAAATCTGAATTTTCAAGCTTAAGGCAAGTTTTCTACTTGCTACTATGTGATTTAAGATGAATAATTAGTTTTGATAGTTGTGTATTAGTTGGTTTAATAAAGTTAGGATTTTTACGGATTTATGGGTTTTGAATCCTTGGAGGTTGATTTGGATGGGTATTGGTGTAAATCATTGTTATTTTATGCATTAATAATCAGTTGGTGGCAATAAATGATCTTGGTTAGGGTTGATCGGAGTTGGGGAAATTTAGGAGTCTAAGACTCCATAGCCAAACTTGGCAAATTCCCAGGGCCAAATCGATTCGGCCAGGTCCGAATCGATTCGCCCAGGTCCGAATCGATTCGCCCAAAGGGCAGTTTACAGGTCTACAAACCCGAATCTATTCGTTTTAAAGCCGAATCGATTCGGCTGAAGCAGAAAGTTGGATTTTTCATCCGAATCGATTCACTTATGGGCGAATCGATTCACTGCCTGGGACGAATCGATTCGGCCCTATGGAGAATCGATTTGGAATCAGGCTATTTTTGAGTTGTTTTTCTAACTCACTTTTTACTCCTTTTCTTTAGGTTTTGGACCTAGAAACCTTCTTGTATGAAGTAAACTTAGAGTCCTAGAGTTTTAGTTGAGTTGAGTCATTACCCTACGTTGGGAATGGGTTAAATGGGCCTTGTTCTTGAGGTGTACCAAATTGAGGTTAGGGCATTTCTTTCCTTTAGCACATTATTAGGAGTTTAGGAGTTGTAAGCCCATACTTGGAGACTTTATGGGCTCACTGCAGGTATATAAAACCTTGGGACTTGTAGAATTATTGTGATCACTTGGATAATAATTCGGGACTTAAAATATGATGAATATTAATGAGAATATTCAATGAGGATGGTTTCGAATAAAATGAAACATACATATGGATAATGGAAATGAAAATGAGATTTAAATGGTAAATTCTAATTTACTTAAACACACCTCTCTAAATTCTATCATAAGGGAAACTCGCGCATGAGGCGATGTCCCTTGACTAATGAACGCAGGGAGACTATAGTCCTCGGCCATATGCGGGATTGTTATATGTTTTATTCAGCGCTAGTGATGTAATTTCGGGTGTGGTTATGACTCACTCGCTGGCATATGACCACTTCCCGATGTGCGCTAGATGCCCAGGTTGTTTTGTTTGATAGGCCCTGGAAGATGATAGTCATTTAGGGGGCGCCCAGTGGGGAAATTCGGAGGGGAGGTCTTATAATCGTTATATGTATAAGAATATAACCATTCTTAATTCAAGTGGGACTTAAAATATGTGAAATGCCATAAGTGCATATGATGGTAATTATATTCCTATTAAGGAATGAAAATTGAATTGGAATGATGGATAATAATGGAGACTTTTAATTAATGAGGTTTAATTATATTTTCTCACTTAATTGAATGAAATCTATAATCTTTTAAATTGTATTCTTATGTTTAACATTATGTTGATAGATTCTCATCTTCATCATTCACGATTAACTGTTTATACCTATCATTCTTCTTATTCATCTGGTAATCATATAAACTCGGGCCCTGACCGGTTCATTTTCCTTGTTGTCCATGATATTGTATCCACTCAGGTGCTCCGCAGCAAGGGAACCCATTTTGATATTCCTACTCCTATGCTTTTGAGGAGCTGTAAGATTTTGCAGATATTACAGTATGTGTTATTAGACGCCTTTATTTTTGTATTCTAGATATGATAGGGTCTTTCACTCGGGTGTGTGGCCCAAACTTTTGTAGCTGTTTAATGAATGTATTATGTAACTTATTGAACTGTGGAAATACGTTGTATGTAACTGTTGGCCGACAACATATTCGGTCCACTTATTGTATATTTGTTATGGATGTAATATAAGCTCTTTTGGAATTCCACTTTCTCTTCAGATTGGGTTGTTTAAATTATTTTCTTAACTTGTAATAAAACTAAATTAAAATTTTTGGTAACCCGTCTTATGAATTATTGGGTGTTTTTCCCGTATACTTATTTTATTGTCATGATGCTGAGAATGATTCCATCCATGATTCCGTTTTATTGGAGTATCGGGCTGGCCACCCTTTATTTCGGATCACAGGTTGTCACAGATGGTATCAAAGCATCAGGTTCTAGAGTCTTTAGGATCTATGCGAACTTGTCACGTTCTACAGTAGCGTTCTTTGATATAGAGCCTAATGTTAGGACTGATTTGTTACTTATATTTGCGATCTTCTACAAGATAGATTATTTTGAATAGTATTCTAACTCTATTATTTCTTCATCTCAGATGCCGCCTAAGAGAGGTCGCCCAGCGAGACGTAATAGGCTTGTAGAAGACGATGTTGGTCCTCCACCGTCGCCACAAGGAACCATTAATGCTGTAGATATAGCATATATTATGGCTCAAGCGGTTAATGCATCTATGACTGCAGTGGCTCAGCAAATGCCACAAGCTCAATAACGAGCGCTGGATGCACAAGCTCCTACAGGACCTTCTTCGTGGGAGAGAGTTAGAGAGTCCTTTTTAAAGGGCCATCCCCTAAAATTAGATGGAGGTTCTGATGTTATTAGAGCAAATCAGTGGAAGAAGGACATGCGACGCCATCTACGAATGGTGGAATGTAGTGAGGAGAATAAATAAGTCCTTGATACTTCTAAACTTGTTAGGGTCGTGTTGCATTGGTGGGAGTCGATGACTACACCAGAACAGAGATATACTATGACTATCACTAATTTCTGGGTCTTGTTTGACCAAAAATATTTCCCTCCCGCAGTTCAAAGGGAGATGAGAAGGAGGCTTTAGGATGTGGTGCAAGGTGAGAGATCTGTGGCAGAATATGAAGAGGAGTTCACCCAGTTAGCAAGTTTTGTACCAGATGAGGTGACTCCGGAAGAGAGGAAGGTTTTGAAGTTTATGGGAGGTTTGAACTGGAGGATCCGGCAACATTTGCTGGGTAATCCAGCCTTGCAAACTTTTGGTGAAGTGATGAATGCAGCATTGCTCCATTGCCAAGAACATCGGTTGAATTTTTCTTTTAAAGGATGACAAGCACAACAAACCATTTAAACAATAAATGATAATAAATAAAATTCAACACCCAGCTAGTCATAAAATCCAATAATAATATAAATGTGCCAAATGACTGAATAATAAACTCAGGCTTATGCCCATATAATAATCTGCAATAATAAACTGTCTGAAATGGAAATATCAACCTATAATGTAATCAAATGAATGGAAGTAGTCGTTGTGCAAATATGATCGCAAGTCTGAGCTCCTGTCAGTCCTGATGTCCCTATCAATATAAACCTGGGGGGAGAAAACATTTATAATTTGGGTCAGTACCCTAGAGTTAAAATAATTAACTTGCGTAAATTAAAATGCAATAATACAATTAATTTAAAGTATGTAATCCCCATCGGCACTCTCATGCGTTAAGTACCTCACCCCCACCTAAGTTTAATACTACACGCATATCAACCGAAGTCCCCCTCTATGAAACACTGATAACTATAACAGTAATTACCACCTGATGCAATCTAACATAACTCACGTATCGCAATTAATTTTATAAACCTGTATTCGTATTTTCCAAAATACCCCAGATATACTACCTAAAAATATAGCGTAACTATCTATCATGCATACACGTAGCATTGGGTTCATAATTAGTTGTCAACATCATTAGACTAATTAATCTCAATTAATTTATAGAATTATATACATGTCCTTACCTATACATGACACATAAAGGAATCTACCTCTAGTGTCACGTTTGTATGCAATCGGTAAGTTTACAAGAGTCCCTCATCCAAATGGACAACATAAAACACACACAAGTGCGGTGGTCCCTATGCAATACGCCATTTCACGGTCCATACTGTAATGACCCCACTTTTATATGTTCATATATAGTTTTCAATGTTGTATTATTTCATATGTGATATGTATAATGTTAATTTATTATTTTAGTCTAATTATCCCTTCATAAATCATGAAATATCAAATTAATTACAAACATAAAATTCTAAAGTTTTCGGTAGGAATGTTCATATTAGAGACTAGTTTTGACCATTATAATATAACAATTGTGTAGAAGGGTGTCTACCTACAAAAAAATATAAATAAAAACATTTATTTATAATATATTGAGAAGGAATCCACCCAGGGTCCCGGCAGAAATGCATAATTGAGAAGGAACCACCCAGGGTCCCGACAGAAACTCATATTCAGCAGGAACCCCCAGCGCCACTGCAAGTATCAGCGCCGCTGCAAGTGTCAGCGCCGCAGCAAGGGTCAGCGCCGCTGCAAGCGTCATCGTCGCTACAGCAATAACATTCGAGAGGTGCCCGCGAGGGTCACCGCAGAAGTCCAAGATTGAGAAGTGCCATTGCAAGAGTCAGCGCCGCTGCAAGGGCCAGCGCCACTGCAGGGGTCAGCGCCACTGCAAGGGTCACTGCAGCAATGACATTCGAGAGGGTCAGCGCCGCTGCAAGTGTCAGCGCCGCTGAAAGGGTAAGCGATGCTGCAAGGATCAGCGCCGCTGCAAGGGTCTGCACCGCTGCAAGGGTCAGCGCCGCTTCAAGTGCCAGCGCCGCTGCAAGTGTCTGCGCCGCTGCAAGGGACAGCGCCGCTGCAAATGTCTGCGCCGCTGCAAGTGCCAGCGCCACTTTATGTGTCAGCGCCGCTACAAGTGTCAACGCCGCTGCAAGGGTCAGCGCCACCGCAAGCGTCAGCGCCACTACAGCAAGGGCCACTACAGCAATAACATTCAAGAGGTGCCCGCGAGGGTCACCACAGAAATCCAAAATTAAGAAGTACCACTGCAAGGGTCAGCGCCGCTGCAAGGGTCACTGTAGTAATGACAGTCGAGAGAGTCAGCGTCACTGCAAGGTTCAGCGCCACTGCAAGGGTCACTGCAGAAATGTTATTCGAGAAGTGCCGCTATAAGGGTTTCGGCAAAACTCATATTGAGGGAGTAGCTATCACGAGCAACTCCTCATCATGAAACATCAGTCTCTAAATGAACAACAGTACTAACACTTTACTTTCTTGTACAGGTTGCCTAGTTGAGTAAGCAGGGCTCAAGCAGGCTAGTTGGGACCTCCCGGGAGTTTTGGCTTGGCGGCTGAGGGACAAGGTATGTTGAGCAAGGTCAACCACTTAGCACTATAGGATTGAGAGAATACTAGTAGGAGACCCTAGGTTCACCCAGTCCTCACACACCTCACACTTAGTCATAAGTGAAGTGAGCAGCCAAAGGGCTGGCTGCTCACAAGAAAAGAAATGTTTATAAAATGATTTTAGAGGAGAGGGTCCTCTAAACCCCTCTCAAGAAAAATTATTTTAGAAGGGGGTCCTCGAGACCCCATCAAGCTTGCAAATATTTTAGAGGAGCTGGTCCTCGAGACCCCCCCTCAAGTTTACAAAATTTGTATCAAAGTTACCGTTTCAAAAGATATTTAGCAAATCAGATATTTTGTCTCCATTAGAAGACATATTTGCTTTTGAACTTTGGTCGGCGCCAGGGGGCATCTGCCAGGGGGGACAGGCAGACCTGCCTGCAGGAAGGGACAAATAGTACACTACGGACTTTGTCCCTCACCAACCCTCTAAGTTTTGGCGCCAAAAGTGCCAACCCAGTCTTAGTGCCCAAGTATAAATAGGACCCCTGGGCAAGGTCATAATAGACAATAGAAATTGCACTGTTACTCTGCCAAAACATCACTAGACCTACCTAAGTATTCTCTCCCTGCTCATTCTCATAGTGCTGAGTGCCTTGTTCCTTCACTCCCCACTGACAGCCATCACTCTCAGGTGTTTCCCTTGAGAAAATTGTTATTTTGCTGTGAAAGTTCGTCTTCTTGCAGGGAGTGAGTTGAAGCTTGAGTTCCATTGTTACTAGAAGGAGAAGTTTTCTTCAGAAGTTGCACCAGGAGACCTTGAAGACCTTGCAGGCAGCGCCCATTAGAGTGGGTCACGCCTCACCCTTTCTAGTTATTCATATACCCTAGTCTCACTACCCTCCTTTATTCGGCGACTCTGCTGGGGAGGTATCCTCACTTCCATGGACAAAGAAGGTTTTAATGTTTCTAGGCAGCTAGTGTTTGAAGACATTCCATGTGGAAATGGATCTCAAAGAAACAAGGCCACTCAGGTGGATGTGGTGGTGACCGGAGCAAAGGAACCTGCTCCTCCGGGAGGGCAGACCAGCTCGCCGGCAGCAGCTCCGGTGGTAGAGGCTTATGAGTATGTTTTTTGAGACTTGTCAAGTTTGGGTTAAGATTGTGTAACACCAGCAGCAACCCCCTCTGGAGGGGCAGCCGTTCCGGCAGCGATTCCGACAGAAGTAACTCAGCTGCAAAGGATGGCGCTGGAGCAAGTTGTGGCAATCGTTAAGTTCACTGGCAGAACCCCCGGAACCCTAAGTGTTTGGCGAGGAACTCCTCTCGCTCATTGATAACAATGAGGAACCCTTAAGAAAATAACTCATGGCAGTAGCAGCTAACGATGAGGGAACCTCGGCAGTGCGTCCTATAGTAGAAATCCCAAAAGATAGAAAACCTCTAACTAGTGAGGGGGTCGCGATGAACTCACTGGAAAGGGGGTCATGAGGAACCCGCGGCCAGCAGCACACCCCCATAGTACCAACAGTCGGCGACACACACCCCACCGCCAAGAAGGGAGTGGAAGTGGCGACCCCTGTAGAAACAACAAATCGCTAAGAACCCAGGGGCGATGAGCCCTGGGTACCTCTCGTCGTCAATAAAGTGTCCATGGCAGCAGCAGCATACTCTCCATGACGCCAACAATGGGTGAGACATCCTGGATCATGGAACCCTCGACGTGATAAGAGGTCGAGACCCCCCCACCAGAAACAAATAGCAAATCGCTGATCTCCCCAAACGCAACACGACCAGTCAAAAAATCATCAACATCACAAAGGGTCGAGACAACCTGAGTCGAGGAACCCTCGACATGACAAGATGACGAGAAACCCCCTTACAGTGATGAGGGACCCGTAGACGCGAGGCCAGGTCGTGAGACCCCGGCCACTAACGAGAGGCCACCATACTGTCATAGGCCGAGACCCCTATTCCTGGAAAAATTCAAAGGCATCGAGATACCACCGCCCAAAGCAACTAGGGCTTTCGAAGAATCCAAGGTAACTGGCAAGGGATCCTCGGACGTAGGGTCACCTCGCAGTAAACCACGGGTCGAGACCCCCCTTCTTCAAAAAAAAATCATGGGCGTCGAGACATCTAAGGTCGAGATACCCCCGTCAGCGCCAACACATTCTGAGACACCCAAGGTCAAGATACCGCCAGACGCCAATAATGGATTGGGCGAGGGACCCTCGACTATGGGATACGAGGAACCCCTAATGGAATTCGCAATCGCCAAGACACCCCCAACCATAGACTGACTCGGCGGAGTATTCCCCATATTTACACCAGCGAGCGAGGAGTCTCTGCCAACGCTGTGATATGTCGAGATACCTATAGAGGAGAAATCATTACACGAGGAACCTCTAGAAAAACCCGTCATGGGCGAGAGACCCTCATCTGCAGAAATAGCAGGCGAGGAACCCTGGGGCGTGGACTCCGAGCGTGCGAGGTCTTGAATGGGTGAGAGACCCTCGCCTCCTATCTCGCGGTGAGACCCTATCTCGACAAGGAGACGAGACACCCCCAGCTGCCTCTACCTGATTCGGCGAGGAACCCTTGGTTGGGTGATGCGAGGAACCCCGTGTTTAGCGCAAAGCGCGAGGAACCAACACCAATTTCAACAGATGTCGAGACCCCCCTTTCAACATAATAGGGGTCGAAACACCCTCACTCAAAACCCCAAGCACCAAACTGTCAACACACGAGGAACTGTTAAGTGTATACTTGGTTTACGAGGAACCCTCGAATGCGGAATTATGTCACGAGGAACTCACCAAAAAGGGGAGTCGCGAGGAACCCATGGTTGGCAGCGCACCCCCCATGGCGCCAACGGTCAGTCGAGACACCCATTTTTGTAGAATTCGAAGATGTCGAGACCCCCTCTCTCCAAGAAAAAATTCCAACAGTCGAGACACCCCCTCTTGAAAGAACTGCAATCCAAGATCTCTGGCAATAGAAACCCTCAGTTGAGGTTCAGCGCATGAGGAGCCTACAAATGACGAGTTACCTTCGTTGACAGCGACTGTGAACGAGATGTCCCAAAAATCGATAAAGAACACTACTCAAGAATCTCCACGGCTTTGGCAACGTGGGAAGATTTTTTTTTTGTGTCGCGAGGAACCTTCGTTAGTTAGAACAAATACGGCGAGAGGATGCCCAAGTTGACCGCTAACGAGGAACTCCAGCCATAAAAGAGTTTGGCGAGGAACCTCTGACGAAATAAAACCTAGATAAGGGGCCTCTGTACGAGGACCCCCATCTCAAGCGACGGAGAAGATCATGGTCGAGGAACCCAACATGTAATGTCATATGAAATCAGATTGTGCTGAGGGGCCTCTGTGCGAGGACCCCTCCCTCATCTCAGGCAGCGACGAGGAACTCCTTTGGATTCCTCGACATCACGAATTACTGCTCAACATCACGAAATTTGGAGGTACTCATCATCGGTGAGGAACCCTTGGTTGCAAAAGTCTATGGCGAGGGACCCATCATGCGCGAAGTCCCAGGTACAAAACCTAAAATCGTGCTCATAGGTACTGAGGGAGAGGAACCCAAAAGTGTGTTTGAAGTCGCATGCGAGCTGACAAAAGGTCGCGAGGAGCCTCCTTGCAGTATTGCGCATGGGAGAAGGATGTGTGCTAGTGTCACGAAGTTGCGAGGAACCCTCAACCTCTAGTGAAGAACCTTTAACGTTTTTGGAGGGATAAAATTCATGAGGCACCCTTGACGACGGCGCAAGACCCAAGGTCGTCCCAAATATCATAGCGCACGAGGGACCCAAAGGGATCTGCGAGGAACCCTTTTCTATGATAGAACCCAAATTATTGACACAGAAGCCGCCGACGACAGTTGCAACGAGCAAGCCATTTCGAGAGTCACACGCAAGCGCGAGGGGCTGAGTTGTGTCTCGCTAATAACAAGTAGCGACGAGGAACCCTTGACTAATGATGTCCACGAGGAATCTCTTATGGTCGTGATGAAAAGTGAGGAACCCCTTGTGGTCAAAATGCCAAGTGAGATACCCCTCAAGTGCGAGGGACCCGAGGCTATAAAATTCCCACACAAGGAACCCTGAGGAAATACAGAAGTCCAAATGGGGAACCCTCCATAGATAACAACTCATGCGATGAACCCACCAGATGAAGAGCCTCTTATGTTCAAAACTTCGAACAAAGAACCCACAACTAAGAAGGATCCGGACGAGGGACCCTCTATGTTAGGACAACAACGCGCAAGGAACCCCTTTCAGCTGGAGCAGTGGACGAGAAACTGCCAACAAAAAATTATGCCAGGAACTCAGAGTCGTCGAGGAACCCTCTTTCATAACTTGTCCCAAATTATCTGACACAGATGTTGTTGGCAAGGAACTCGTTGGAAAATAAGGGCTCAACTCCATTTTAGATGAGGAACCCCTCATTGTTGCGAGAATAAAGTAAGTCATAATCGTAGAGGAACCCCTTTCAAAATTGCGCGATGGCAAGTAACCGGTATAGGCAATACACAGTCGCAAGGAATCCTCTGTAGTCAATGACCTTAACGAGGAACCCCTAGCATCTTGGGTGGAACAGAAATTGGAGACTGTAAATAAAGTTTGGGAACCCAGATCTTGGGTGGAACCTAGATTTCGAGGAACCCACAAAAAAAGAAGTTCTAAATTTTGAGGAACACAGATTGGCGCCAGAAGCAGATTCCTGCGAAGTACCCTCGCTCGTCACGACCCTAGACAAGGAATCCATACCAGTCGGTGCCCCTAAATCATCTTGTGGTGGACAAAGGTCAAGAGGAACCTCCAACATGTCTGATGACAAAATACCTGCAATCATTCCAAAATTCAACCCGTCATCAACGGACATCCTCACCACTACAGCCAAGAAGGTATTATGCCTAACTCTTGCCAAGTTTCATTTTCTTAAAAGAAGGGCAGAACCTCTACTAGATTAGAAGAGGGCCCATGATATAAGGAACTTTCCTCATCATACTTGGGGGGATATCCAACCCAAAAGTAAAAGTATAGTGAGTAAAGTCCCTAAGACCCGATAGGACCAGCAGGAGGTTATCCTCCTAGTAATAATAATAAAAAAAAATCACTACGCTTTTTTTTATTATTCAATATAGATTTCTAGCCTAGAGAATAAGTCCTAACCTCTATTCTCAAGAAAACTTTACTCGACCATTTTTCAGAAAATAGGGAGAAGCTGGTCTACCCCCCTCTCTAAACTTGTTATTTTTATGAGACAAAAAGGTTCCTAAGAAAAGTCTGGAACAAGCGCCCTTGCAGACCAAGGGAAATTTTTTGTATAAAGAAATAATTCTTTCTTTATTTATGATATATTTGAAATTTTATTCAAAGTTTGTGGAAGGAGAAGGGCTAACGCATCTCTTAGTTACTTCCCAAGAAATGAATATGCATAACAAAATGGGGTTGCACTAAAAGTACCGCACAGTCACACGGGGCTGCGCTAAAAAAATATATAAACTGCTTAGCTATATGCAAGAAGTACCCCCAGCTAGAGGGGTCGCTTCCAAATTTCAACTTGCTCAGTTATATGCAAGTACCTCGCAGTTAAAGGGGAAACTTTTAAAATTTTAAACTTGCTCAGCTATATGCAAGTACCCCGTATTTAGAGGGGCAACGTCCAAATTTTTACTTGCGCAGTTATATGCAAGTGCCCCGCAGTTAGAGGGGAGCTTCAAAATTTTAACTTGCTCATCTCATATGAAAATACCCCACAGTTAGAAGCGGGAAGTTCAATCTTGAGGTTCTCATATAAAAAAGAGTAACTCAAAGTATTGAGCAACTCCAAGTATACATATAAGGTACGACAGTTTAGTACCTAAGGCTCCAAGGGCATAGGAGCGCTCACAGTCTTGAGCAACTGCCAAGTATAAATATAAGGTGTGACTGTTTAACACCTAAGTCTCTAAGGGCACCGGAGCACTCACAGTCTTGAGCAAGTGCCAAGTATAAACATAAGGTGCTCCAGATGAGCACCTAAGGCTCCAAGGGCATCGGAGCGCTCACAGTATTGAGCAAATACCAAGTATAAACGTAAGGCTCCAAGGGCATCGAAGCGCTCACAGTCTTGAGCAAGTGCCAAGTATAAATATAAGGTGCGCCAGTTGAGCACCTAAGGCTCCAAGGGCATCGGAGTGCCCACAGTCTTGAGCAAATGCCACTTACAAACGTAAGGTGCTCCAGATGAGCAACTAAAGCTCCAAGGGGACCGAAGCACTCACAGTCTTGAGCAAATGCCAAGTATATATATAAGGTGCGCCAGTTGAGCACCTAAGGCTCCAAGGGCACCGGAGCACTCACACTCTTGAGCAAATGCCAAGTATAAATATAAGGTGCGCCAGTTGAGCACCTAAGGTTCTAAGGGCACCGGAGCGCTCACAGTCTTGAGCAAGCGTCAAGTATAAATATAAGGTGCGCCAGTTGAGCACCTAAGGATCTAAGGGCACCGGAGCGCTCACAGTCTTGAGTAAGCGTCAAGTATAAATATAAGGTGCGACAGTTTATCACCTAAGGCGCCAAGGGCACCGGAGTGCCCACAGTCGTGAGCAACTGCCAAGTATAAATAAAAGGTACGACAGTTTCGTGCACAAGTCTCTCGACTTTATAAGATACTTCTGCACGAGGGGGCTAATATTGAGAAGTCCTCAAGCAAGTGAATAAATAGTAAAATAACTTGGAGTGTGGGGTTCCATTTATAGTGGCTCCACCTGCCCAAGATTACAAGTTTGACAAAAAATAGCCTAGGGTGAGGTAATCCACCTTGACTGCCCTTTCTTCCCAAACTTGATGCTGCAGAAAAGCACTCAGAGCAAGGGGCTCACCGCGAGTAACCCCTCAGCCCAAGATAGAAGGCCACAGAAGAAGGCCAAGGGAGAGGGGCTCACCGCGGGTAACCCCTCCGCCCAAGATAGAAGGCCACAGAAGAAGGCCAAGGGCGAGGGGCTCACCGTGATTAACCCCTCTGTCTCAGATAGAAGGCCACAGAAGAAGGCCAAGGGCGAGGGGCTCACCGCGGGTAATCCCTCTGCCTAAGATAGAAGGCCACATAAGAAGGCCAAGGGCGAGGGGCTCACCGCGAGTAACCCCGCTGCCCAAGATGAAAGGTCGTAGAAGAAGGCCAAAGGCGAGGGGCCCATCGTGAGTAACCCCTCCACCCAAGATGCAAGAAGAAGGCCAAGGACGAGGGGCTCATCGCGAGTAACCCCTCCGCCCAAGACAGAAGGTCGCAGAAGAAGGCCGAGGGCGAGGGAGTCATCGCGAGTAACCCCTCCGCCTAAGATGAAAGACCAACAGAAGAAGGCCAAGGGCGAGGGGCTCACCGTTACTAACCCCTCCGCCCAAGATTAAAGGCCACATAAGGAGGCCAAGGGTGAGGGGCTCATCACGAGTAACCCCCTCCGCTCAAGACAGAAGGCCACAGAAGAACGCCGAGGGAGAGGGTCTCACCGTGAGTAACCCATCCGCCTAAGAGGAAAGGCCAACAGAAGAAGGCCAAGGGCGAGGGGATCACCGTGAGTAACCCCTCCGCCAAAGATGAAAGGCCATAGAAGGAGGCCAAGGGCGAGGGGCTCACCGCGAGTAACCCTCCGCCCAAGATAGAAGGCCATAGAAAAAAGGCCAAGGGCGAGGGGTTCACCATGAGCATCACCTTTAAACAAAGTAGAAGGCCATAGAAGAAGGCTAAAAATGAGGGTCTCACCGCGAGTAACCCCTCCGACCAAGTTCATACCCTGATAAGAAGTTCCACTATAGGTGGCCTCATTTACAAAACTTAGGATGAAGTGACATAACATTCAATGACCCTAAGAGGAATAATGAAGAAACCCTAGGGTCCCTGAAAAAAAAATTGAATTTATGGCGTACAAACCCTTTTGGTCTACCCAACACAAAAGACTTTGCACGAGGGGCTAATGTATAAGGGTGTCTACCTATAAAAAAATATAAATAAAAACATTTATTTATAATATATTGAGAAGGAACCCACCCAGGGTCCCGGCAGAAACGCATAATTGAGAAGGAACCACCCAGGGTCCCGACAGAAACTCATATTCAGCAGGAACCCCCAGCGCCGCTGCAAGTGTCAGCGCCGCTATAAGGGTCAGCGTCGCTGAAAGCGTCAGTGCCGCTGCAAGCGTCAGCGTCGCTACAAGCGTCAACGTCGCTATAGCAATAATATTCGAGAGGTGCCCGCGAGGGTCACTGCAGAAGTCCAAGATTGAGGTGCAAGAGTCAGCGCCGCTGCAAGGGTCAGTGCCACTGCAGGGGTCAGCGCCACTACAAGGGTCACTGCAGCAATGACATTCGAGAGGGCCAGCGCCGCTGCAAGTGTCAGCGCCACTGAAAGGGTCAGCGCCGCTGCAAGTGTCTGCGCCGCTGAAAGGGTTAGCGCCGCTTCAAGTGCCAGCGCCGCTGCAAGTGTCTGCACCGCTGCAAGGGTCAGTGCCGCTGCAAGTGTCTGCATCGCAGCAAGGGTCAGCGCCGCTTCAAATGCCAACGCCGTTGTAAGTGTCAGCGCCGCTGCAAGTGTCAGCGCCACTGCAAGTGTCAACGCCGCTGCAAGGGTCAGCGTCACTAGGGTCAGCGCCGCTGCAAGTGTCTGCGCCGCTATAAGGGTCAGCGCCGCTTCAAGTGTCAGCGCCACTGCAAGGGTCACTACAGCAATGACATTCGAGAGGGTCAGCGCCGCTGCAAATGTCAGCGCCGCTGAAAGGGTCAGCGCTGCTGAAAGGGCCAGCGCCGCTGAAAGGGTCAGCGTCGGTGCAAGTGTCAGCGCCGCTGCAAGGGTCAGCTCCGCTTCAAGTGCCAGCGCCGCTGCAAGTGTCTGCGCCACTACAAGGGTCAGCGCCGTTGCAAGTGTCAGCGCCGCTGCAAGTGTCAACGCCGCTACAAGGATCAGCGTCACTAGGGTCACCACCGTTGTAAGGGTCAGCGCCGCTGCAAGTGTCTGCGCCACTGCAAGGGTCAGCGTCGCTGCAAGGGTCAGCGCCACTTCAAGTGCCAGTGCCGCTGCAAGTGTCAGCTCCGCTATAAGTGTCAACGCCAGTGCAAGGGTCAGCGCCACTGCAGGCGTCAGCGCCACTACAGCAAGGGTCACTACAGCAATAACATTCAAGAGGTGCCCGCGAGGGTCACCACAGAAATCCAAAATTAAGAAGTACCACTGCAAGGGTCAGCGCCGCTGTAAGGGTCACTGTAGTAATTACAGTCGAGAGAGTCAGCGTCACTGCAAGGCTCAGTGCCACTGCAAGGGTCACTGCAGAAATGTTATTCGAGAAGTGCCGCTATAAGGGTTTCGACAGAAAATCATATTGAGGGAGTAGCTATCATGAGCAACTCCTCATCATGAAACATCAGTCTCTAAATGAACATAACACTAACACTTTACTTTCTTGTACAGGTTGCTTAGTTGAGCAAGCAGGGCTCAAGCAAGCTAGTTGGGACCTCCCGGGAGTTTTGGCTTGGCGGCTGAGGGACAAGGTATGTTGAGCAAGCTCAACCACTTCGCACTATAGGATTGAGAGAATACTAGTAGGAGACCCTAGGGTCACCCAGTCCTCACACACCTCACACTTAGTCACAAGTGAAGTGAGCAGCCAAAGGGCTGGCTGCTCACAAGAAAAGAAATGTTTATAAAATGATTTTAGAGGAGAGGGTCCTCTAAACCCCTCTCAAGAAAAATGATTTTAGAAGGGGGTCCTCGAGACCCCCCTCAAGCTTGCAAATATTTTAGAGGAGGTGGTCCTTGAGACTCCCCCTCAAGTTTACAAAGTTTGTATCAAAGTTACCATTTCAAAAGATATTTAGCAAATCAGATATTTTGTCTCCATTAGAAGACATGTTTTCTTTTGAACTTTGGTCGGCGCCAGGGGGCATCTGCCAAGGGGGACAGGCAGACCTGCCTGCAGGAAGGGACAAATAGTACACTGCGGACTTTGTCCCTCACCAACCCTCTAAGTTTTGGCGCCAAAAGTGCCAACCCAGCCTTAGTGCCCAAGTATAAATAGGACCCCTGGGCAAGGTCATAATAGACAATAGAAATTTCACTGTTACTCTGCCGAAACATCACTAGACCTACCTAAGTATTCTCTCCCTGCTCATTCTCATAGTGCTGAGTGCCTTGTTCCTTCACTCCCCACTGACAGCCATCACTCTCAAGTGTTTCCCTTGAGAAAATTGCTATTTTTGCTGTGAAAGTTCATCTTCTTGCAGGGAGTGAGTTGAATCTTGAGTTCCATTGTTACCAGAAGGAGAAGTTTTCTTCAGAAGTTGCACCAGGAGACCTTGAAGACCTTGCAGGCAGCGTCCATTGGAGTGGGTCACGCCTCACCCTTTCCAGTTATTCATAGACCCCAGTCTCACTACCCTCCTACAAATTGACTTGAGGCAAAAACTAAAAAGTTGTAGATACATGAATTAGGTTTGTAACAAAACAAACGGTGTGTTAAACAGAGGTCTAAGCAAGAAGTTATATCAAAATTATGAAACAAGAGCAAATAATATTTTGTCTTATTACAACACCATGTGTAATATTTTGATTGGTTGGAAGGGGAGGCTGGTTTGGATGACTTAAACATTATGAAATAACCTCATTCTTCATCAAAATGGATTAAATCAAAGTCTTATAGCATATCCTAAGCTGAATGATAAGTTTTGGGGCAGGAAATATAATTTTATAAAACTTTAGGGACTTAATTTTAAAGAAAGAAAGTTTCAGGGACTAAAATAAAATTATAAATGTAATATTTTGTAAATAAAATATTTTCAATGACCTCTAAGAAATATTGAAAATGTATGGTATAAAATTACTAAAATACCCTTCATATGTAAAATGACCCTTATACCCTTAATAACTTGACACCTCGTGCTCGACACCTCGTGTTGTATTTCGCCAGCACACCTTACACGTGTCATCCATATAAGTAATGCTAAAACATGTGTCATCCATTTACAAGAAGCTAAAAAATGTGTCGTCGTTTGATGAATAAAGATTACAGGATAGTCCCGTTACGCGACACGTCCAACGTCAACTCACCAAAATGGACGCTTAGTCATCGGGACACATGTCAACACCCTAATAACTTTGAGAAACTATAAATAGAATCCTTAGGATCAGTTCTTACATGAAATTCATTCCAAATATCAAAAATAAAGTGTGAGAGAAAGTGTGAGGAAGTTTAAGAAGAAGTTTCGTCTTAAGATTAACGAGCAATCCAAGACTCTGTATCTGTGACTTCGGACTTCTATTCTAGATGAGTACTCTGTGACATTCCTTGCCTATTTTGATTATATGATATTATGCGAACTATAATTATTTTGTGAAATGTTTTACCCTCAAAATACATTGATACCAATGATTGCGCCGTTTATTATATGTGTATATCTCTCGATATGTACATCTGATTTGAATTCTGAAATTATTGATTTGGCCTATGGAAACTCTCTTACTATGTTGGCCTTGACTACCGGGTGGAAATATTTGGGTGGTACCTTCCTAGTTGGTTTATCACTAGTGTGCCCTAAATAAGACGTTATTCCAGAGATCATGATTTTCTGTATGTGTTGTTGTCGGGTGGAAACATTTGGTAAAACTATCTGTATATCTAGGTATTAGAGCGTACATGGCCACTAAAATAAAATTGATATATTGCTAAATTGTTTTATTTATTTTGTTCTGAACTGTTTATTCTGAAAATATTTACTGTCAAATACTCTCTCTCTCTCTCTCTCTCTCTCTCTCTCTCTCTCTCTCTATATATATATATATATATATATATATATATATATATATATATATATATAATTACTGCAAATTCTTGTCTTTATATACATGCCTTCTGTTCTAAATTGAATAGGTATCAATTTTCTAAAAATCCTGGAATGTCTGGAGATTGAATCTCACTCGTCTTTTAGCTGATGTTGTATAAATAACCATTTTTCAGGAAATAAGTAGACATGTGGAGAGAACAAACAAGGACTACGTTGAAGATTTAGCTTTTAGATCTCTTTTTGTTATTATGTTTGTTTTATCATTTAAAGCATGTCTATCTCTCTTGTAATAAGTGTTTATATTTTGTCTTAAGTTGTAATTCATCATTACTTTTAATATAAATGAAGTTTCCTTTAGAAAGCTTTGATGGCATAATTCCTTTACTTTTAGTATTTTACGATTCATATTCATGCGATTTTATTTCCGTTGCACTTATCTAAGGAAATAATTTAAGTCAGAATATATGTTGCCTTGGTGGCATGTCAAGACACTCGTTCCCTACTAATATTTGGTTCGGGTTTATGATAGAGGTGGTATCAGAGCCTAGGTTATGAACCCGTAGACTACTTAACATAAGTTTCAAACGTTATCGATTTTAAGTTTCCATTCATAGGATATAGGGTTAAATACCCGACTTATGTGATAAACCTCCATATGTCTTACAATCTACATATAATTGTTTATATATAATTGTTCTTCTAATTTTCAATCTTGAGATAGTATAATACGTCTTATGTTTGGCCATAACTTTAGAAAATGACCAAGCCGAGATCACCTACGAGAACAAGTGGTTCAAGTATGGAAGGACTGGAAGGTGCATACAAGGCGATTGAGAGTCCAGCAAAGATTGTGGAGCATCAGGTGAACAATGGAGCACTAAGGAATCTTGAACTAACTAGCCTTACCATTGATCACTTCAAGAAGTTGAACCTGTCTTCTTTTAAAGGTACTCCTAACCCCACTGAAGCAGAAAATTGGGTGATACAGATGGAAAAGATGCTCGATATTCTTAAGTGTACCGATGAACAAAGGGTTTCATTTGCAATATTTATGTTAGAAGGTGAAGCTGAAGATTGGTGGAGAATTACTGAGAGAATACATGAGGAGAGGAATATTTGCATAGGTTAGAATGACTTCTTGGTGATCTTTTATGAGAAATATTTCCCTAAAAAGGTGAAGGATGAAATGGCAACTGAGTTCATAAGTTTAGTGCAAGGGAATATGACGGTTAGTCAATATGAGGCCAAGTTTACCGAGTTATCCCATTTTGCACCTAATGTTGTCATAACTGATGTTTTAAAAGCCAAAAAGTTTGAACGTGGGTTAAGGTGAGTATTCGTAGTCGAATTTCCATCCTAAAGTTGACATCATATAGTGATGTCATGGCTAAGGCTACGATAGCTGAGAGGGATGGCGAGGAGTACAATAAAATAAGAGATGGTAAGAGGAAGTTTAGGGAAAAAATAGGAAGGAACCCAAACAATAGAAATAATTTTAGGAGTACATCCAATGTTGGGGGAACTAGTGATAACAAAAAGTTTAATAACAAGTCATGTCAGTAATGTGGGAAGATGCATGGAGGACGACCTTGTTCTAAGGATACGGGAGCTTGTTTTAGATGTGGACAAAAAGGACATCGGATAAAAGACTGCCCAACCCTAGCAAGGGTTCCGATACAACCTTTAGGAGAAAAAAAAGGATCAAGGCAATCAGGGTAGAGTTTTTGCACTTTTTGATGCCCAAGCTTCTAACGCAGTAGTGTCAGGTACACTTTCTATATGTGCACAACCTTTTCAAGTTTTAATAGATCCTGGTTCTACCCATTCATTTGTGTTTGTGCATTTTGTTAATCGCTTTCCCAATATGACCGAACCCTTGAATCATAGCATGCACATTTCTACTCCTTCAGGAGAGTTATTGACCAGAACATTAGTATATAAGTCTTGCCCTATAGATGTTAGTAGTCATAAACTATTTGCCGATTTGATAGTTTTAGACATAAAAGACTTTTAAGTCATTTAGGGGATGGATTGGTTAGCATCGTATTATGTTAAGGCAGATTGTTTTGATAAGAGAGTTACTTTCCAAATACCTAACAAACCAGAATTCAATTTTGAAGAAACTGGCATCCTATCTCCCATTCGTATTATCTCTATAATGCAACCTTGTAGTTTTCTTAAGCAGGGATGTCAAGGATTCCTTGCAAGTGTTATTTATTTGCAAACAAAAGATCCTAGTTTAGAAGATATTCCGATAGCTAATCATTTTCCAGATGTCTTTCCAGATGATTTACCCAGTCTTCCTCCTAGTATAGAAATATAGTTTACGATGGACCTTATTCATGGAACTATACCAATATCGAAACCACCTTTTCGTATGGAACCTTTAGAATTAAGGGAATTAAAAGTTCAACTACAAGATCTGTTAGACAAGGGTTTTATTAGACCAAGTGTATCCCCTCGGGGTGCTCTAGTGTTATTTATTAAAAAGAAGGATGGGACGATGAGGTTATGTATAGATTATCATGAACTAAATAAGGTGACCATTAAGAATAAATACCCCTTACCTCGTATAGATGATTTATTTAACCATCTTCAAGGTGCGCAAGTATTTTCAAAGCTTAACCTTAGGTCAGGCTCTCACCAACTGAAGATTAAGGAAGATGATATTTCAAAATCAGCTTTTCGTACTATATATGGTCAGTATGAATTTCCTGTGATGCCATTTGGACTAACTAACTCGACAGTGGCTTTTATGGATATGATTAATAGGTTGTTTAAAAAATATTTGGATCAGTGTGTGGTTGTTTTCATTGATGACATCCTTATTTATTCCAAATGTAGTGAAGAACACGAAAAGCATTTAGAAACGGTGTTACAAATCCTAAGGAAGGAGAAATTATATGTGAAATTAAAGAAGTGTGAGTTTTGGTTGCCCAGCGTCTCTTTTCTAGGACATGTCATTTATAAGGAGGGAGTGTCGATTGACCCTCAAAAGATCAAGGCTATACTAGGTTGGCCTAGACCAACTAATGTGATGGATATTCATAGTTTTCCTAGATTAACAGGTTATTATCAAAGATTTGTCAAAGGATTTTCTAGTATTGCCAAACCACTATCTAGGTTAACCCAAAAGAAGGTGAAATATGAATGGTCTGATCAAGTTGAGAATAGTTTTCAAGAACATAAGAATCGACTAGTAACTGCCCCAATTTTGACTATTCCTTCCAGGATAGGGGGATTTGTGATTTATAGTGATTCTTCTAAAAATGGTTTGGGATGTGTGATAATGCAAAATGAATAAGTAGTAGCTTATGCCTCGAGACAATAAACCCACATGAACAAATCTATCCAACCCATGACCTAGAATTAGTAGATGTAATTTTTGCTCTTAAGATTTGGAGACATTATTTGTATGGTAAGACATGTGGGATTTATACCGATCATAAGAGTTTGAAATATATCTTTACTCAGAAAGAGTTGAACATGAGACAAAGGAGGTGGTTAGAATTAATAAAGGATTATGATTTAAATATTCATTATCACCTAGAGAAAGCAAATATAGTAGCTGATGCTTCAAGTAGGAAGTCTACACCAAATTTAGCGTGTCTTATTACAAGCCAGGAAGCACTGTTGAAGGATTTGAGAAGTATCGAAATAAATGTACGTATTTATAGTAAAGGAGGACTAATCACAAACTTACAAGTACAACCCATGTTGATGGAAAGGATCAAAATTGCATAAGTAAATGATCCACAACTGAAGAAGATTTGAGAAGAAGTTATTGAAGGGAAGAGGATTGAATTTGCGATACAAGATGATATATTGAGGTTTAGAAATAGAGTGTGTGTTCCATGTAATGCCCAACTAAAGAGGCAAATTTTGGAGGAAAGTCATTACTCAAGTTCACATTTCATCCCGGGTGTATAAAGATGTATAGGGGTCTTCAAGAAGTATTTTGGTGGAATAACATGAAAAGGGAGATAGCGGAATTTGTATCTCAGTGTTTGGTTTGTCAACAAGTAAAAGATGAACATCAGAAACCATCAGGATTACTACAACCCGTACCTATCCCTGAATGGAAATGGGAACATATTACTATGGATTTTATGACAAGTTTACCAAGGAGTTCAAATGGTAATGATTCTATTTGGGTCATTATTGATAGTTTAACTAAATCTGCTCATTTGCTTGCCACTAAGATTACCCATTCTTTATAAAAGTTAACTAAGTTGAACGTGCGCGAAATTACTAAGCTTAATGGAACCCTGGTTTCAATTGTTTCTGATCATGACCCTAGATTTGTGTCTCGCTTTTGGAAAATCCTACAAGCAGCCATGGGAACACAATTGAATTTCAGCATTGCTTTTCATCCTTAAACATATCGACAATCTTAGATAACCATTCAAACCTTAGAGGATATGCTTAGGGCATGTCTACTTGATCGAAAGGAGAATTAGGATGATCATTTACCATTAATAGAATTTGAATATAATAATAGTTATCAACGAAGTATACAAATGGCTCCGTATGAGGCACTCTATGGAAGAAGGTGTCGTTCCCCTACATGTTGGGTTAAAGTTGGAGAAAGAAAATTATTGGGACCAGAATTGATTCAGATCATAACAGAGAAAGTGAAATTGATACAAGACCGACTTCGAATCGCTCAAAGTCGTCAAAAGAGTTATGTTGACAATTGTCGACGAGAGTTGAAATTCCAAAGATGAGATTATGTGTTCTTACAAGTATCACTATCAAAGGGAGTAATCCTATTTGGAAAGAAAGGGAAGTTGAGTCCAAGATACATAGGACCTTTTGAAATCCTTGAAAGGATAGGAACTGTTGCGTATAGAGTAGCCTTACCCCATTAACTCTCTAGTGTGCATAATGTCTTTCATGTGTCAATGATGAATAAATACATCCCAGATCCAACGCATATCCTATGTCATGAACCTCTTCAAGTTAGAGAAGATTTAACCTACATTGAGCATCCAGTAGAAATTTTGGACCATAAAGATCCAATATTATGAACCAAGGTAATTTCACTCATCAAAGTATTATGGAGTAATCATTCCAATGAAGAAGCAAATTGGGAGTGGGAAGATGAAATAAAGGAGCAATATCCATACCTGTTTCAAAATTAATGTAATTAAAGTTTGGGGACCAAACTTTTTATAAGGAGGGTAGGATGTAATGACCCCACTTTCATATGTTCATATACAGTTTTAAATGTTGTATTATTTTATATGTGATTTGGATAATGATAATTTATCATTTAAGTCTAATCCTCCCTTCATAAATCATGAAATATCAAATTAGTTACAAACATAAAATTTTAATGTTTTTGGTAGGAATGTTTACATTAGAGACTAGTTTTGACCAATACAAGATAACAATTGACTTGAGTAAGAAACTAAAAAGTTATAGATATATGAATTAGGTTTGTAAAAAAATAAATGTTGTGTTAAACGGAGGTCCGAGTAAGAAGTTATACCGAAATTACGAAATAAGGGCAAATTTGTCCATCCTTTAAGTCGTATTTTGTCTTATTAGCACACCATGTGTAATATTTTGATTGGTTGGAAGGGGAGGCTAGTTTGGACGACTTAAACACTTTGAAATAACCTTCTTCTTCATCAAAATGGATTAAATCAAAGTTTTATAGCATATCCTAAGCTAAATGATAAGTTTTGGGGTAGAAAATGTAATTTTATGAAACTTTAGGGGCTTGATTTTAAATAAAGAATGTTTTAGGGACTAAAATGAAAATATAAAAATCATTATTTTTAAATAAAATATTTTCAAGTACCTCTAAGAAATATTGAAAATGTATGGTGTAAAATTACTAAAATACCCTTCATATGTAAAATGACCCTTATACCCTTAATACTTGACACCTCGTGCTCGACACCTTGTGTTGTATTTCGCCACCACACCTTACACGTGTCATCCATATAAGTAATGATAAAACACGTGTTGTACATTTAGAATAAGCTAAAACACATGTCTCCGTTTGATGAATAAAGATTGCAAGATAGGCCCGTTACGCGACACGTCAACGTCGACTCACCAAAATGGACGCTTAGTCATCGGGACACATGTCAACACCCTAACAACTTTGAGAAACTATAAATAGAAGCCTTAGGTTCAATTCTTACACAAAATTCATTCCAAATATCAAAAGTAAAGTGTGAGGAAGTTTAAGAAGAAGTTTCGTCTTAAGATTAACGAGCAATCCAAGACTCTGTATCTGTAACTTTGGACTTCTATTCTAGGTAAGTACTTTGTGAAATTCCTTGCGTATTTTGATTATATGATATTATGAAAACTATATTTATTTTGTGAAATTTTTTATCCTCAAAATACATGTGATACCGATTATTCCGTCATTTGTTATATGTGTATATCTCTCAATATATACATTTAATTTGAATTCTGAAATTATTGATTCGGCCTATGGAAACTCTCTTACTATGTTGGCTTTGACTACGGGGTGAAAATATTTGGGTGGTACCTTCCCAGCTAGTTTATCGCTGTTGTGCCCTGAATAAGTATACATGTGGGGAGAACATACAAGGACTATGTTGAAGATTTAGCTTTTAGAGATCTTTTTATTATTATGTTTGTTTTATCATTTAGAGCATGTCTAGCTCTCTTGTAATAAATTTTTAAATTTTGTCTTAAGTTGTAATTCATCGTTACTTTTAATATAAATTAAGTTTCCTTTAGAAAGCTCCGACGACGTAATTCCTTTACTTTCAGTATTTTACGATTCATAACCATGTGATTGTATTTCCGTTGCACTTATCTAAGGAAACAATTTAAGTCAGAATATTTGTTGCCTTGGTGGCATGTCAAGACACTCGTTCCCTACTAATATTTGGGTCGGGGTCGTGACACATACTCCCAATGGTGACAATGGATTCCGGCATCTACACCTACCTCCTCGTATCGGCGCGTGCTCCGATCCCGAGACGTACGCAATCCTAACGGATAGGCCGTTCACGAACATCGGTAAGTCCCCACAAATATATATATATATATATATATATATATATATATATATATATATATATATCACATAATATGTACAGGTAATTAAATCTACAATTACCCCACATGAAGTATCCATAATCCCCAAGTAATATTCTTAGTTTAAATATTAACCATCTAGTTAATTGTCAATTTTTCATTCATAAGAATAATGACACAATCCATCTTTATCACACAATACGTTTAGTTTATTTACTTTATAATCCCCTCCCCCCCCCCCCCCCCCCGCCCCGCCCCGAGATGTCCCATTAATAACCTATTAATATTCTCGAAAAGTCCCATTTAAATGTCCGAACTAATCCTACTTTATGAATAAACCATCTAGTTGATTGACAGGTTCCTATTTATCAACAGTGCCACAAATTCATTTTTAATAAAGTATTCGCTCACTTGGATGACCTCCCACCAACTCACGTAAGTTCCTAAAAGTCCCTCTGATAAATACCTGGTCTCAACCTGACTTGCCCTAGGAGCCTAATCGATTCGCCCTGGCCGAATCAATTCGCATCTAAGCAGAAGCCCATATCTTCCATAGTTCCAAAATACAAAAATACTAATTTCAACCCAAGTTCCCATTCTAGTGATTCATCCCTTATGATTACTATGTGATTAGGTGTCCCGTGGCTTAGTTTTTCATTTAGGTTGGTTAATTACACAAATCCACATGCAATTCTATCCCCCAAATCCCAGAATTTTATATCTAATACCATAGATCCCCAAGCTCAGATTTTTATCCCATAATTTTCTTCTATTCAAATCATATTTTGGCACTACACATGAATCACAATTATCATTAATTCAAGATCCTAAAACATGAATTCTACAGTCCAATTAATGATTACTTTCATTCTAAATTTAAGGATTAAATCTTTAATCATTTAATCTTTAAACACAAAATCTATTAAATACTCTAAAATGATATTCATGAGTTAAATACTCCTCTTCATTTAGGGTATCCACGTGGCACTCTACTTATTTTCTCTATCCTATGTCATTTCTCTTCACGCTCTCTCGAACTAGTTATCTTTTTCCCTCCCTATACTGCCCTTTCATCCTCGCCACTAATGTTTTTCTTTTAAGACCAAACTCTCCCATATTTTAACTTTCCCATATTTCATTTCATTAAACAATAACAGTATAGATAAACCCAACCCCATCCTCAAAAACATAACCAAACGCTAATTCCTCTAGTTTCCACCGTCAGAACCACCTCTGTCACCACCATAACTACCATCACGTCCACTGCCATATCCACGATCACCATCACCATATCCACCGCTGCCACCACCACTGTATCCATCATCACATCCATCATGACAACCACAGTATCCACCACCTCCATCCTGGCGATAGTCGCCACCGCCACCTTTTAAACCACCTCTGTCTCCATCGCCGCTTGATTTTCTTAATTACGTTTATTATAATGTTACTTTTACTGACCTGAACCGGTACATTCATATTCCTCTTTTTCAAGGGATGAAGATCGATCGAATTTAAGTTATAACCACATACACCATATTTCTTCATATTGCTTGTGTTTTTTTTGTGGTGAAGATTGTGTATGACAGAGAGACTAACATATCGAGGTGGTTTGGTTTCGAGACTTTCACACTTTTGTATTTTTTAAATTTTGGCATAGGTTTATAGTTAGGTTATCTTTTAAGATTGTGTTAAAATTTTATTTTGTTATAAATGGAATAATCTTTTATTCCTCTACTTCACAATTTCTTATATATAACATGGAGTCAAAATGTTGTTTTGAATTTGTTGGATGTTTTTGATGCACCAGTGAGAGATGAGCCATTGGCTTGGGATTTGTGAAATATGGGGAAGGTAAAATTTTTGGATGGTATGAAATGGTAACTCAAGAATTTTTTTGGACTTGTAGATCCTCAAAATTCCAACCTGGATTTACTTTTATGTTGTTAGATCTAAAATTACATATGAGATTTTCGTGACAATAGTTTGATCTATTTTTCCTTTTTTATTAACCTATTGCACTAGGCTTTTCAGAATACTCACCCATATGTGTGTCACACTTTTCTGATTTTTTAGATTTAGGTGTAGGTTTATATTTAGGTTTTCATTTCAGATTGTGTTTAGATTTGGTTTTGATTTATAAATGGAATAATCTTTTACCCCTCATTCATGGTTACTTATATATAACATGGGGTCAAAATGTTATTTTGAATTTTTAATATTTTATAGATGCACCAGATGGAGATGGGTCATTACTTTGGACATGTGAAGTATTAGGAAGGTAAAATTTATTGGGTGTTATGAAATGGTAACTCTAGCATTTTTTTTAACTTGTAGATCCCTAAAATGCCAACTTTCAATGGTAATATATCTGTTTGAAATACTTTTCACATGTAAGAAGGTTAAATTGTTTTTTTCTTGGTTGAATGCCTTCTTTTGTTGGTATTACTGCTAAATTTCTTACTTCTATATGCAAGATAACATTGTCTCAAAGTGTAATGCCAATGTAGCTGCAATTCCTTTCTGTGTTTTGAAGGAACGTGAAATTGTTGCGACTGGACGTATTGAAAAAGGGACTATCAAAGTTGGGGAGGATGTAGAGATCTTAGGGCTGATGCAAGTGGATGTGTGAATTATGTTTTGACTGAATATTTTTTAAAGCGTGATTTTTCCTTCTAATGAATGGTTGCTTTTGACATTAATGTCCACTGCAGAATAACCTCAAATATTTTGTGACCAGTGTTGAGATGGTCAAGAGAATCTTTGATTTTGGACACGCGAGACTCACTCTAAACAATTTTTGCTAATAAGCCTTCGGTTCAAAAATGATCCCGAGCATTTCTATTTTAATAGCCTGGCGACAAAGTGGGCCTTCTTCTATATGGCTTGAAATGATAAAGACATTCAGCGACGACACGTGACTGATACTATTCGAACCATACGGAACTTAATACTGAAACATATAGCACGATTTTGATTAAAACTCTTGAAAATTATTTGTAACAGCATATATAATTTCAAATATTGAAATTTAATGCTTTTAATAAGAGTTCCCATTTTTTTTCCTCTGCTTCTGTTTTGTTAAACGGATGTTTTCGATTACTATATTTTGGATCAATCCTTTATATATGATATTTTGGTTAGTTGGTGTAAAAACGAAGCAACGTTGCTTTCGAATCATGATTGATTATAACTCATACAAAAAACCTAAAAAATTTCACAATTGCTGGATAATATTGTGTATATTATATGATAAAATTGAAATAAGTTTTGACATAGTGAAATGAATCTTAAATATGTGCTTATATTGTCTTCAGTTCATATATTATTCTGATATATTATTATATAGGTGATTGCAATAAACAAAATAAGGCATTCAACTAAGAAATAAACATTTGTATGTCTATAAAAACAAAATCTATAATCTTAATTATTAGAGAAAGATGAATAAATGTAATACTAACTATGGTATAATCTTAATTATTTGGTAAACATGAATAAATGGAATATCTTAACTGTTTATATTAAATTAAAACAATTTTACTTGTGAAATGAGTAATGACTATCACAATAGATTAGCTCTTGCATCAAATATGCATAAGATTAAATCCTATCATCCCATCATCAAATTGACATTATAACCCAGAAATTACATGAGGAATTACTACGATGAATTAAAAAATACATTAAACGTTGATTTAGGCAATAAAATTATTTCCTGATATGGAAGATTGAGTGTCCTCCCCTGAATCCTTAGTTAACCTTTACGTGAAAATTTGGGGTTGTTACATTTTACATTTACATTAAGTTTGGTACTTTATTAATTACAAGTATGTTAATGTATTTTTATAAAAACTGATCAAATAGAAGTTGCTGAAAATTTAAAGACAAATAAAACAAGGAAAAAAAATATTGTAAAAAAGGCAGAAAATTGCTCTTGCTTTACCTGTCACACACTACCACTGCCTCCTACCTCCACCATGACCAACACCACCACAAGTCTTCCTCTATCTTTCTTCACATAATACTCACAACTCTCTATTTATATCTCCTGTGACACCCCGTGTATTTTAAGTAATTAGGTTGATTAAGTCTATTTATTAAAACTACACAGGTTGCTAAAATAATTATATATCATCCTTAACATGAAACATGAATCAATAAATAATGCTAAATCAAAGCGGGGAGCGATACCCTCAAATAATCATATAATACTAATAGAATCAATCACCACTATTAATTATAGTAAATAATGTATGACAATAACCAATACATGTCAAATCCCATAAAAATCATATTTTCTCTAGAACTGAGTACAAATGCTAAGAATAAACCTCAGATCTCTGTAACATAAAATAAATAAATCTAAAAGCAGGTTCAACGCCTACATCTTCAAAATCGACGATGACTAGGCAGGAAGACTAAGTGCTCAAGTAGAAATATTAAATCGGTACACTGGATCACCTAAAATAATGCGACGGATCAAGACCACCACAACAAGATAATAGTTGTAGGGGGGCCTGAAGCCAATCCCTGGATCAGAGGGAGCTTCCCGAAATAGCATAAAAGACTCAAGAGAAGGAACCAGCGAGGCAACTCAGTGATGCAGCTCAGTGATCAAGCTCAATTTATTTTCGTTCTTTCTTAGTCAGGTTGTAACTTTTATTTAAAATGACTATTATGTAACGATTGTAATGATGTAATGATTGTAGTGTTATTCATTGTGAGGTTAAACGGTACTCGCGAGAGACCAAGCCAGGCAGGGCCTGGGAGATCTTTCATGATACACCGAATGACCTCACCGTGGGAACTTCAAAGGGACTTAGTTTGGAGGATTGAGAAGTGAGACAGCGTTGGGCTTGTCCTAACCATCTTAGATACACCTGGTAAAACACCGAGAGACCTTTCACCGTGGAAGTTTATGCGGAGCAGCCTTGAGTTCCATCAAATGTTGAGTTTTGACCCAAATAGCTCTCTACCTAATGTCACATCTACTTTAGGTGATGTCACTATCCAACTAAACCCCATCCGATCCATAATCGAGTAAACTAGTGTGGTATTGGGGATGTTAGATGGTTTGGTGAGCCATCTCTGTGGTGACAGTCCTCAGACGCACAACGGTTGGGTAAAAAGGCATGTCTTGGCATTTAATGTTTATGATGTAGAGTTGACTAGTCCATTAGGCATTTAATGTTTATGATGTAGAGTTGACTAATCCATTAGGCATTTAATGTTTGTGACATAAAGAATGGGAGGACTTCTATTCAAAGTTATAAGGGACTAAGGCATCTCGGGAGTGGTGTTGGGGCTATTTATTGGCCTCAACCACCTCTGAGAGAGAGTTATTTCTAGAGATTTATTGGCTAGAGAGAGAATATACCAGGGAGAAATTATTGCAAACCAGAGCTCTTACTCACCCACCATTGTCATTTGTTGTGAAGATTTTAATAGCTAACTAGAGATCTTTCAGGGGTGGTTGGTGTGTTTTGTTGCCTACAAGGTGTATCTACGGTGATTACTCCTCTCTTCCTTTGACTGAGCTACTTCTGAGTTACCTTTATTATTGTTTGAGTTATACACGAGTGTCTTGTGAGTTCAATCTGGGTGTTGATCAAATATAATATTGTGTGTTGACTTGTATTTATTAGAGAGTTCTTGGGTTACCATCCATCACCATACTTATAGGGATTAAGCCTCAACTAGTACTACCATACTCCCATGCTGCAAGAGGGGACCACCCTCTTACATTTGTCGACTCGGTTGGGAAGGTATTCACCTAAAAGTATGGCACAGGATAATGTTAACCGTATCATAGATTTTGATGCCATTCAGCATAATAAAGAACGAGCTATGAGGGAAATGGAGGCTTCCAGGGATAGGGTTTCTCGGGTTGAAATGCCCCCAGTTCAAACGATAAGAGGCATCCTAGGAGTCACGCAAGCTTCCACTAATGTTGGGATCAAACAGGCACAGATGGCTCTTCTCATGGGCAAGTTTTTCGAGTTTTTACAGACTCTTGCAGCTACAACGATTTTGGGTGGATTTGACCTCAATTCCTTCTTAACACCAATGGAGGCTCATATAGCCCTGTTAATCTCTGATCCAACAGGTACTGGTCCCACAAACATAGTACCAGCTTATGTCCCAATGGTGGGTATCCCAGACGTAATGGGAATTCCACATATAGTGGGTACGCCAGGGGCAAAGAGTATTCCACTGGTGATCCCTCAATCTATTTCTCTAATGGTCGAGAAAACATTAGTGTCCGTCTTGGAAGATATTAAGAAAGAGATGCAAAAGGTGATGTTGAAAATGATAGTAGCTTCTTCGCAATCATCTAGTGAGGTGGAATCAGTGTATGGCAATTTTTGTACTCCTTATCCCTAGGAATACAACGATGAGCCTTATCCAAAAGACTACATTCCACCCATTTTTAACAAGTACACAGGAAAGGGGGGACCCTAAGTAACATATCAAACGCTTCATCGAACATCTGAGGGATCACTATAACAATAAGAAGCTTAAGCTGAGGGAGTTTTCCAAATACCTAACCGACAAAGCTTACACCTGGTACTCCCACTTGGCACCTAAAAGTGTCTAAATGTGGGAGGAAATTCATGTGATATTTTTCCAAAAGTTCTTTCTAGAATAAGACGAGTTCACGTTGACCCGACTAGGCAGGGAGAAGCAACGTCCGTGGGAGGATGCGATAGAATATCTTCGAAGGTTCAGGGAAAGGTCTCTCGATGTAAGAGAGGAAGCCAAGGATTCCAAACTACAGTAACTTTGTGCTGAAGGTTTGATCCCAGAGTACATCTACCATCTCATCAAAGAAACGCGCGAAGGAACTTTATCTGCTTTTCTAGAGGCGGTAAGAAATATATCATTAGTCATTCAGCCAAATCCCGTCGTGGCACCTGTGATGTTTAGGTAACCGATACAACCCGTAGAAACACGAGCCCAGCCACCACGACTAGGGTACTTTGACAGAGGAAAAGGTGCCAAGGGGTCGAAGAAAGAAAACAAAAATAAGTTTACCAGGGATAATGAGGACCCACTGCCAATACCTTGCACTATCGAAGAAGCTATCAGTTATTAAAATACCATGGTCCAAGGGGGAACGGTGTATGATCCCAAGGGTGTTCCGGCCATGGAACCAGATGAAGTAATAAGAGATGATCCCAAATACTGCCAGATCCATCAAAAGGTGGGTCACCCAATGGAAACCAATTTCACGCTAAGGAAAATCATCAATAAGCATATGAAGATAGGGACTTTGCAGACCCCTCAAGAGAATGTTAATGCCAATCCCTTGTCAGCATATGGGGAAAATCTGGTGGTCGTTTATAATGAGGAGGCTTAATGATAAGTAAGACAACTGGAAATGCAATGAGAAGAATTTAAAGATGCCTTGGAAGACTGTACCAGGGGGATGGCCAAAGTGGTGATACATTACGATAAGGCTAGTGCGAGGGATGTGGAAGACGTGTACAACTTGGGAGGGGAAGAGATGGACCAAGGGTTAGAGTACCAGGTTGTTTCGCATTCATCTAAGTTCTCGTGGTTCTTCGATTAAGTGGGGATGCCAAAGGAAAGCCGATTAGAGATAACGCAAGCGATCCTAAACATCGCACAAAATAATGCAGTACCATCATTGAGGTGGAGGGCGATCATGTCCAGGTTAGTGAGGGAGTTTTTATCTGAAGTAACCTTTAGTGACATTGACAGGGTTGTAGGATTCCCATATAACAGGCCCATGTACATAACCGCTAGTATTAATGGGGTGAGTTTTACAAGGGCCTTAATGGATGGGGGAGCATCGATAAACATCATGCCTATTAGTTATTTCGAGATAGCCAATATCCCGGAGGAAAAGTTGATACCAATGCCTCAAGTAATTTCTAGCTACGATAACCAATCATCCAAGTTAATTAGATATGTGAAAATTACGATTGTGATAGGGAATAGTACTTCGCACATCAAATTCCACGTGATTGAGAGTGACACTTCGTACCGCCTTCTGATAGGAAGGGTGTGGATGCACAATCATGGTTTAGTACCTTCAATATATCACCAATGTGTGAAGGCAAATATGAAAGGAACTGCAATTATTATACATGCAACGAAGAAGCTTTTCACCACAGAAAAAGTTCACTCGGTTGCTGTAGCCTTCTACACGAAGCTAGAAGAAGATGTCAGGGTCTTAACGAGAAGGATAGAGGGGGCAAGAGTTCCCTCTATCAGAGAATGAATGGGGCCTATGACTAGTCAGCACTGTGAGGGAGCAAGAATAATATAAGTGACCGAGGAAGTTCACCGTACTAACCCTAGACCCCAAAATATCTCGAAAAAAGTGCAGAGATAGAATGAGGCCTAGGATGGATCTGATGTAGCACGAGGTCCAACGGCAGAGTGTGTTGAGTAGGTTTTTGAGCAACAGGCAGGCAGAGGCTTCGAAAGAGAGAAAAAGGAAGGTAGTTGTAATGGCAAGTAGACAATTCAAGAAGAAAATCACAGAGGATGGAAGAGTGATTTACCTCCTCTGAGGGTTTGAGCGGGTAGTCGAAGGAGCTGATCCAAAGGCTGGTGAGGAGGCTAATCCGGTGTATGAATGTTTCTTGGTAGACTAATAGGGCAATGCATGGTCATTGACAACTCTAACATACAAGAGTTTATAGAAGAATTGGAAGAGGAGCCAGAATATATGAAAGATAGGTCGAAGCCACAAGTGCAAGAACTAGAACAACTGGACTTACCAGATGAAGGAGAAGACCCAAGGCCCATCTTTTTTTCGAAAGATATAAGCGAGGAGAAAACATAGGCCCTCGTTAAGCTAATTTAGGATTATAGGGACATTTTTGCATGGAAATACACGAAAATAGAGGGGCTAACTAAAGAAGTAAGTTGCCACAAACTTAACGTTATGACTTCAGCCATACCAGTGAAGCAAGCCATAAAAACTTACAAATCGGAGATGGATTTAAAGATAAGAGGGGGTGGAACGGCTACTAGAGGCATGGTTCATCGATCCAATACAACACCCACTTTGGCTATCAAGCATCGTCCCAGTGGGGATAAGACAAGAGTCAGATAAAGATCTGTGTGGATTTCATAGATTTGAACAGGGCTTTTCCAAAGGATGAGTTCCCCCTGCCCTCCATCGATGCAACTATTGGTTATAAGCTGTTTAGTTTTATGAATGGGTATATGGGATACAACCAGATCAAGATAAATCCAGTAGATGTAGGGAAAATGGTGTTCAGGACCCCGTTGGGAAAATTCATGTACAAAGTAATGTACTTTGGGTTAAATAATGCTGGGGTAACGTATCAAAGGACGATGATGGAAATTTTCCATGACTTCTTTTATAAGTTTTTAGAATTTTACGTGGATGATTTGTTCATAAATTAGAAAAAGTAAGAGTCCTATCTAGATGACTTGAGGAGGGTATTCCTTCATTGCATGAAATACAAACTTAGGATGATTGTGCTTTTGGGGTTACAAGTTGAAATTTCCTTAGTTTTGTGATAAATCGATAAGGAGTGCATATGGACCAGGACAAGCATCGAGTAATCTTGGAAATGCCATGTCCAAGAACGGTGAAGGAGCTCAAGAGTTTCCTCGGTAAAGTCTCCTACCTTAGATGATTTTTACCGGGACTATCCGAAATAACTCATCCCCTGATGGAGATGCTACGAAAGAGCACGATGTTCAAATGGTAGGAAACTCACCAGGAGTCTTTGACAAAGTTAAAGAAGCTTCTACTTCTCCACAAACAATGATTCCTCCAACAGCAGGGATACCGTTGTAGCTGTACCTCACATCCACTACAAGGTCCATTGGACCTCTATTAGCGTAGGAGGTCGATGGGTAAGAAAGGCTAGTCTACTACCTGAGCAGGATCATACATGGACCAGAGGCAAGGTATAGTAGTATAGAAAGATATTGTTTATCCTTGGTGTTTATAGAACAAAAACTTAGACATTACATGTTATCTTTCACAGTCCACATCATGACAAGATGTGACACAATTAAGGTTTTATTGGCAAGAACCATTTTGATTGGAAGAGCAGCTAGGTGGTTCCTCATCCTTTCAGAGTATGATCTAAAATGTGTGGTCCCCCGTGCGATTAAGAGCCAAGAATATGCGAATTTATTGGTAATTTTCCCATCTGGAGCATTTTAGCCACCCCGAGAGAGCATTCCAGGGGACGACTTGCAGGAAAATTTCATGGATGCAAAATTTAAAGTGTAAACGATGCAGTTCGATGGTTCTTCGACTGAAAAGAAAGGAGGGGAATGGGTTATCTTTTCTAAAGGGAAGGAAAAAATTTTCCTTTCCTACAAATTGGATTTCCCTTGCCCCAACAACGAAGCAAAGTATGAAGCGTTGGTACTAGGGTTTCTAGAGGCCCTCCGAAGGGGCATTCGTTCACTATGCATCAAAGGTAATTCAAATCTAGTGGTCCAACAAGTGAATGGGGAATACGCGCTGAAGCACCTCAACCTATCCCCCTATAGGATGATCATTCAATGACTGATCAACTAGTTCCATCGGGTCAAGATAAGGAGGCATCTTCGGACGATGAATAGGCATGCTGATGCCTATGCCACCATTGGCTAAAAATTGCCTATGAAAACTGATGTAACTTCAGTGATGATACAACGATGAACAACCCCATCAGTTATAGAGTCGATCCTACTTATGAAAGGTGATTCGTATTGGAGGGGAGAAATCAGGAAGCAGTTAGAGTTTGGGGAAGGCAAGATGGAACTGAAGGAGCTAGAAAAATACTTTGCCAATCAGGGGAATATCTACTTTAGGAACGTGGGATAATGGTTGTCAAGATGTGTCGGCCCACAGAGATTAAAGAAGACATAAAATGAACACTGCAAAACAACTGATATCCCCCTATACAGAAGAATTCAAAAGGAGGTGTACTTCTGGACCACAATGAAATAGGATGCAGCAGAGTTGCAATAAAGGTGTGATAAGTTTCAACTCTTCTTTCAAGTAGTTGAATTCCACTTTATTGAAACTCAAGAAGACTGAAGGAAGCCTTACATCGATTTCATCAAAGATGGGGTTGTTCCTCCAGAGAAAATGGATGCGATGTGACTCAAGTGAATGGCCTTACGATTTTACATCCAAGACGATCAGCTCTATCGGAGAAGGTACCTTGACAGATATTTAAGATGCATTACGAAGGAAGAGGTAACGAAAGTTTTGAAACAAGCTCATGATCCATCTCACATTGGAGGAGCAAAGCTATATGACCAACTGGTGACCTTGGGTTATTATTGGCCAACTATGGAGAAGGATTCTACTGAGTTTGAATAAAAATACAAAGTGTGCCAGCTGCATGGAAACATGATCCATGCCCCTTTCATGGACTTGCATTCTTTATCCACTCCTTACCCATTCCATACTTGGTCATTTGACCTAGGAGGGGAAATACACCCATCTTCGAGGAGGAATATCTAGATACTCATGGCAACAGAATGTTTTATAAAGTGGGCTGAGGTGATACCACTAAAGCGAGAAACTGCGGTCGTGGTGGCTAACTTTATCAAGGAATATATTATTTACAGGTTTGGGATCCCAAAGGTTATCCTTTATGATAATGGGACCCCGTTTGTCAACAAAGAAGTAACGATGCTTATAGACAAATACTCCATCGTTCATCATAACTCGATGCTGGCATATCCTAAGGGAAATGATCATGTCGAAGCAACTAACAAGACTCTGGTTAACATTTTGGCCGAAACGATGGAAGACTTTCCAAGAATATGGGATGATAATATCCCAGCAGTCATGTGGGCCTATCGAATGACCAAGAGGAAGCCTATAGGGTATACTCCATTCTCACTTATATTTGGGGCTGAAGAAATTCTGTCAGTAGAACTAGAAATTCCCTCAGTCCGATACGCCTTACGAAGTAGCATGCTCCCTCAGAGTAGGCATGTACAGTTAAAAGCACTGGATGAGCACAGAGACAACGCGATGCAACACTTTTAGATGTACACGAAGTAGCTGTCTAGAGCATAGGATAACTTGGTAAGGCCAAGGAAATTTGTAGAAGGGGACTTAGTTCTGAAGGCAGTAGTAAGGCACATTCGGGGGCTCCCACTACCTAAATTTGCTAAGAATTGGGAGGAACCTTTCATTGTAAAGGAGGCTCATGATTCAGGTTATTGCTTAATTTCTAAAATGGAATAGGATAAACCTTTCAAGATTAACAAAAAATGGTTTAAGTTTATCATGTGTTGGCTAGTAACCTCAGTTACCAATTGTTTGTTTTTGTTATGATGCAATTTGTTGTATAAGTTATTTCTTTTGTAATGAGATGAAAAGAAAGAGTTTGTTCATAAATTATAAAGGTTTGAACTTTGCGATAAATAGAGATATTGCAACGAAACAACACATGATGACAAAAATACTATATATTTTTTCATTAATATGGCTTGTAACAATTACAAATAAAAAGTGGGAGCTAACGCCCAAGGTTTACATTTGAAGAAAAGATAAATGGGGTATCAACCTAAGAGTAACCACAGATCTGGGGAAGAAAAGAAATCCCAGGTAAGACTGAAGAAGCTGCAAGGAATGTTTATTATGAAGCAATGGATTCCTTAAGTCTGGTATGGGCTTGATCCCGTTGAATGACCGGTGCCTCATGAGCTTGCATCACCTTAAGCAAAGCCTCTTTCGAAGCCTTGACTTTTAAATCAGCAGCCTCCATCAAAGATACCAGCTCTAGCAGTTTGGCCTCCTCAACCCATTAGGCCTCCACCTACTTATGCAATAGTTCCCTCTAGTTAGTCAATTGGGTGGACTTCATAACCTTTAAGTATTCAATAAGCCAAGAAAACTGAAAGCCATCCCTACCTAGCTCCCTCAATTTTCCCAAATATTGATTTATAACGGACCTTGATAAAGCTGAAGTGAGAGTATTAATGACCTTAGCCACTATAGTCGCCATGCCCTGAAGCCTATAGCCTATCAGGACAATATTTAAAAGAAGGAAGTCTGGGGTAAAAATCTCTAGGTGATGGGTGTCCAATCACTCGATAATAGATCGATGGCAGGCAAAAAATTAAAGGGATTATTGAAGGAGTTGCAAGAAAAAGACATGAGGGGACACATCAGGAAGTGTCACTTCGCAGCCGAATTCATTATCAGCCTGAAGATTTATCGTTGAACCTTGGTCGTTGTGGTTTGACTCATCCGGGGAAGCTGGCTCCCAATGCGGTGAAACGACAGGAGAAGGAATTCGTTGGGTTTGGGCTTCAGTGGGAGAAGGCTCTCTTGCAATTGGAAAAAATATAGAGAGATATGAGTTCTAAAAAAATATTAACAAGTTTTTTCATTGCTAAGTCATCGTTACTGGTAGAGTAACAAAATCTTAACAAGTGGTTTTCATTTCATTGTTAAGTCACCGTTACTGGTGGAGTTCTAACAAAATATCTTAACAAGTGGTTTTCATTGTTAAGTCACCGTTATTGGTGGAGTTTGATGAAAAATCTTAACAAGTGGTTTTCATTGTTAAGTCTCCGATACTGGTGGAGTTTGACAAAAAATCTTAACAAGTGGTTTTCATTGTTAAGTCACCGTTACTGGTGGAGTTTGAAAAAATCTTAACAAGTGGTTTTCATTATTAAGTCATCGATACTGGTGGAGTTTGACAAAAAATCTGAAACAAGTGGTTTTTCCATTATTAAATAACAGATTGGGTCGTTTCGTATTCCTCGTTACAACATGCGTAAGGATAAAACTTATGCAAAATAAGGGAAGAAATCAACAATTACCTCTTGCACAATTGCCGAAGGAACAATGACAGGAATGGCAGCTTTATCCTCCCACGGTCTCTCAGAAGAAGCTTCCAGCAAAGGAACCTCAACGGGAGCTGAAGCACCATCTCCTTTAAAAGGCACAAGGGCTAAAACTAGAGTTGTTCCCACTGAATTAGCCCCCATTGAAGAAGTATTTATAGATGATATTGGAACTGGCGAGGGAACAACCCCTATAGAGGCAAAAGGAACATCAGAGCTAGATACACCAGTAGAAGCTACAAAAACCCGTGCAACCATAGGTTGGAACGGGGGAGTCAAACATGGATAAAGATGTAAACATAAAGTTAAGTATTAAAATGCAAGAAATAGGTTAAGAAAAATGGGCAAGGCAAACATTTAAATTACCCTAGTGACATTGGCAAATAGGGCAAATCCAGCAATGGGCCTCAACAAAGGAAGCTGCAAAAGAGCGCCAACGAGGGAAGAGACTAATAAGGATCCAACTTCAAACTGAAATATATCAGGTTACTTAAAAACTATATCAATAAAAAAATAAATAGATGCAAGATATAAAAGTCATTGCCTCAGTAATACTTAGAAAAACTGTAACGATGCCTAGAGGAACCACAGATAAAGGGGATGGCTCAGAAGAAGCTAGGGGAGTCACCTCTGGTTGAGAGGAAACTCCCTTAGATTCAATGAAATCATTGGCCCTTCTGGCAGCCTCCTCTGCATGATGGAAGAGAGAACGACGAGAATAGGTGAGCCCTATCATGGGAGAATGGGGAGGAGAGGCAACGGTCCTAGGATGATCGAAGCGTCCTCCCACGAAGGGACTCACTTGAGGCGAAGTCTTTTTTCAGCAACCTCTTGACAAAGACAAATAAATTGGCACAAGAGTTAGAAATATACTATCATCAAGCTGTAAATGGCTAAGTGTTGGAAAATTTACCTCTTGCTTCGGAGAAGAGTGTGATGAGATGACCGCGGGTGAGGCAGGAAGGGAGCAGTTTCCAGAAGACCTTTCGATGGGACCAGGCTCAACCTAGGGACTATCATCAGCGGAAATGAGCTCAATGGTATAAGGGGGAGGACAAGTGTTGGGACTAGAAGAAGTTTTTATTGGACGCACTTCAAATGCCCAATTTTTGCATGACCTTTTCCCCAAAGTTTTTTCCTTTAACCAGAGGCACCAGTAACAATTGGAGCTTTGGACCTCCTTTCTCTCTTCGAAGGCCCCTCAGATGGATCCACTACGATCGAAGGAAATGCAAAGGGGGGAGGAACTGGAGGGTTGGCTTCATTAAATATGTTGCAATCATGTTAGCTCAGCTTAGAACTTCAAACATATTTCCTCCTTTATCTCGGTGTTCAGGGGCATGGAAGTAATGGGGAAAGAGTACAAAGGAGCCTGGGACTTGGATTTTAATTTATAAGCAGTCCCACCCATAAGCCCCTTCGCTTTCCTAGCCATTGGTTGTGAAGGACCCTCACCAAAAACTGTAGTAGTAGAAAAAACTTCGGAGGGGGGGTTAGGAATAGGATCTTTTTTGGGCTTGGATGCAGCAACAGGTACCATAGGGAAATAAGGGGGAAGCTCACAAGGGGGGTCTTTGGGATTTTTGCTCAGAGGGAACTCAACTCCAAGAACAGAGTTGCCCTTGAGGCCCAGTTCCAAAGCTGGGAAGGAGAGAACTAGAGGATACTGAGGAGGACTTTTGATGAATTCTTGAATTTTGTCCAGTTGCATCGGCCAAAATTTGGTCCCAAACAAAGTATTAACATCCCCTACCCTGGTGGAACTAAGGATGGTGACACGGCCAGCAAGTTTGGCACTGATAGACCCGGCTACACAATGAGTGTAATAACTGCATGCCTCAGTAAAAGTGGCCTTTTATGGGATAGTTGGAACACTGGCTGAGGATCCCCTTAGTCAAAACCAAACTATCAGTTGCAATGGTTGGGGTAATAATGTTCTGAAGTGTAGCCCTACTCAGTGTAGGAAGGTAAATATCCAGGAGAAAATAGAAGCACTACAGCTTGCGAGGGATCTTCCTCTATAAAGGACTCAGTGGTAGCTGGGACCGCCCTTACTTCAGACTTAAAAAATTCCCAAGAATGGGAAAATACTTCTTCTTCGTAAGGCCTTATGACAAAGGAGTTAAGCTTGTCAAAAATGCATAGTATCTCCTTTCGGCTCTGTTTCGTATGAAAAAGCAAAAGGTAGGAGGGCTTAATGTTTTGGCCAAGAGGATAAAGAACGAAGTTGGTAGATATGATAGGAAAACGAAGGTAGAGGAAACCCATCAGAAGAATGGTGTTAGCAAAATTGTCTAAGTTGTAATGACCAAGAGACTGTTCCATGTTAAGATGGGTCCGGTCTAACCAAGTGTAGAGGGATACCAAGGCAATGGAAGTCAGAGGGAGCTTGAAGCCTCTGGCCAAACGGATGGTGATATTTATAAGGTCCCTCCATAGTTGTACATTTACCCTTTCCAGTGGTAGAAAAAGAATCCTTATCAATGGGAGATTCAAAGAAGTAGTTATTAAGGGGAGTGAAAATGGCTTTGTTGGAATATCCAGTGCAACTTCGATAGATCCGATCCAACTTCGATTGATCAGCAGCCTCTTTAGCATCCAGAGGCTCATCAGTGTAAGGAATATCACCTATAGGCTCAATCCCTAGCATATCACCTGTGGGCTCAATCCCTAGCATCTCACAGACGTCTTCCAACGAAATGGTGAATTCTCCCTAAGAGACTCTGAAGGTATGAGTGGTGATGTTGCAGCGGGAGACCATCACTTGAAGAGAAATATTGTTCTTTGAGAGCGTGAACTCCCCAAGCCACTTGGCCCCTTGAAGCCCAACCCAGGAAAGAACATCGGCATAGGAACTCTGAATGTGAGCGTTACAGACTGCAAAACGGTATGGAGAGCCCCAAGTTCTTTAAAGTTAATATGAGAGGAAGGGAAGTCACCTCGATCAAGTCTAAAATGTAGAGTCCCCTCTAGGGGGGAGGAAACCCCATTCAGCTGAGGCCTCATCTTCTTCACCAAGAAATAAAAGGTCACACTTACCTTTGAAACTGCAAGATTTGCAGGCGCTGGCAAAGGCGTCATCTTGCCAAAGATGGGGGAGCAACGATAGAATCGAAGATGTTCTTGACGGGCAACCATCAAGGCAGTGGCGTCTGAAGAGGGAGTAGTAGCACGAGCAGTGGCGGTCGCAGACATAGTTTCAAGGTTAAAGACATTAGAAGCTCTTGTGGAAGCAATGATAGAAGTGGCTGAGAGTGGAGCACTTGAGGAAAAGTATGAAGTTTTAGAAAAATGGCGGAGTACTCCCACTTTAGGCGGCAAGGAAGAAGAAGAAGCGGGGTGAAGCTTGGCAATAATAGAGGTTTTTCTCTCTCCCTCTCGAACAAAGTTCTGAGTTTGAAGAAGACAGAGTAAGCGTGAATGGAAAAATGGCTGAGTGTTTTGATAATAGACGTTTGATTTTTCAAATTGGCGTATGAGTTTCCCACCACCACACGTGCCAAGACGCCCATAATCATTTTAAATGGACATGCGGCACTTTGGGGAGCGCTCTAAAAGTTAAAAAGACATTCCCACGTCATTAATGAAGTGACTCTTAGGGAGGAGAGAGTTTGATTTCAAAAGAAGTTATGAATTTGGTGCTAGAATCTGTCAGACATATCATAAACCCTAGGACCCCAAACAATGACACAACAGATTGGAGGGAGAAAGGCATAAATCATTCCATTTCTAACCCACAATGGAGAAGTTGGTACCATGGTTCAAAAAATTAAGATGTCCTCTCTCCATAATTACAAATGGGGTTAACTTTGACCTAGGTACCTCGGGGAGAATTTTTCTTTTCGAACAAGATGAAACGGTGTTGGCCCAACTATAAGTATCTTAGGGAGAATTGACTTACAAGCATGCTTCAGACGATCACAAGGCCACCTCGTAGGCAGCCCAAATGCAGTTAACTTTGACCTAGAAGTAGTGGGGAAAATGATAATCACTAAAAGGAAGTCCAAATGAGGCAGTAACTTCAATTTGGGAGAATTTACGGAAGATAATCTAACTCTGAGTCGATAGAACAACCACGGTATCCAAAAATTAATGATATCCCCTCGCCATAAGCCCAAGGCATGAGGTGCTTTGGTTCAAGTAAATCAGGGAGAATTTTACTTTTTAATAGCAGATATAAAAGAAGAAGTTACAAAGTATACAAAAATGAAAGAATTTTTTAATGCAATAGTACAGGGAATATCGGATTGAGAAGTATTTCATACAGACATTTCTTGTTCACCACAACAAATCTCTACATGAAGGGGCACATGTAGGGGGGCCTGAAGCCAATCCCCGAATTATATGGAGCTTCTCGAAATTTCATAAGAGACTCAAGAGAAAGAACCATCGAGGCAACTCAGTGATGAAGCTCAGTGATCAAGCTCAGTTTATTTTCGTTCTTACTTAGTCAGGCTGTAACATTTTTTTATATTTACTATGATGTAACGATTGTAATTATGTAACGATTGTAGTGTTATTCAGTGTGAGGTCAAATGGTACTCACGAGAGACTAGGCCTGACAGGGCCTGGGAGAGGTTTCATGCTCTATCGAATACCACGTTATGGGAACTTCAGAGGGACTTGGTTTGGAGGCTTAAGAAGTGATGCAGCGTTGGGGCTTATCCCAACCATCTTAGATACACCTGGTAAAACACCGAGAGACCTTTCACCGTGGAAGTTTCTGTGGAGCAGCCTTGAGTTCCATTGAATGTTGAGTTTTGAACCAAACAGCCCTCTACCTAATGTCACATCTATTTGAAGTGATGTCACCAGCCATCTAAACACTGTCCAATCCATACTCGAGTAAACCATTGTGGTATTGGGGTTTTCAGATGGTTTGGTGAGCCACCTATGTAGTGACAATCCTCTGACGCACAGTGGTTAGGCAAAAAGGCTTGTCTTGGCATTTAATATTTATAACGTAAATTTGATTAGTCCATTAAGCATTTAATGTTTGTGACATAAAGCATGGGGGGACGTCATTTCACAGTTGTAAGGGACTAAGGCATCTCGAGAGTGGTGGGGGGGATATTTATTGGCCTTAAACACCTCTGAGAGAGAGAGTTCTTTATAGAAATTTATTGGCTAGAGAGAGAATATACAAAAGCTAAGTTATTACAAACCCGAGCTCTTACTCACCCACCATTGTCATTTATTGTGAAGCTTTTAATAGCTAACTAGAGATCTTTAAAGTGTGGTTGGTGTGTTTGGATTCCTTCCAAGGTGTATCTAGGGTGCTTACTCCTCTCTCCCTTTGACTGAGCTATCATAAGTTTCCTTTATTATTATTTGAGTTATACACGAGTGTCTTGTGAGTTCAATCTGAGTGTTTATCAAATATAATATTGTGTGTGGACTTGTATTTGTTGAAGAGTTCTTGGGTTACCATTCATCACCATACTTATAGGGATTAAGCTTCAACTAGTACTACCATACTCCCATGCTGCAAGAGGGGACCACCCTCTTACAATAGCTACGCACTCAAGTAGTAAAATATCAATCATGAGTATAAATAATAATCTTACGGTTACTATATTAACAATTATACCCCACCCCAACTAGTGTAATTTCTTCAAAATCATGTATTCAATAATACAATTTAAAACTCTACTAGTTTCCACATAAGAAGAGACAATTAGTAAATATAATGTCCATAATATAATAAGTGGAATTTATCCCAAATAACCATGTCATAGAGCACATTTTGTATATAAATACTCCTTTCTCTCATTTGAGAAGGGGATCTTCATTTTGTCTTATGTTAGGCTTAGAGACCATTTTTGGGGTTTATTAGTGGAGACACCCCTCTCCTCCATGTTTATGTGTAATACCCATTAATTTAAGTCCCTTTTTACTATTCATCTTCTTCTCCCCATTTTTATGCTTTGTCCCATTTATTTCTTACTTTATATTTAATTTATCATGCCTAGATAAATTAGTTTAACTAAATTATTTCTTGTTTTAAGTTAATAATTAGTTGTTTAATTAATTTAATCATGTTGTGTGAGTATTTAAATAGGGTTTGGGTCGTGTGTCCGCCATTGATGGGCATCGAGCTTCGAAAATTAGGTTTTGTATAAAATCGTATTTAATCGAAACCGCGTGTATTAAAATTGATTTATTATGAATTTAACTTTATTTGTCAAACAACTTTAGTGTTTATAGCGATAATCCGATTCTAATCCACGTGTGACCATTTTGAATTAAGTGTTTTATATCTTATTTTTTCGTTAAAATCCCTTCATGCGTGTTGTTTATTTTTAACTAAAAATTTCGGTTAAATATTTTCGAACCGAAATTCAAATTATTAGTTGTTTAGCCCATGGCGGGGACGCGATCCCGATTCTCGTTTTATTTAATATTGTTTAGAGTTAACTTATTATTTTTAGCCTTTTCTTTAAAACCACATATCACTTTTTACATTTTTATTCTTGAAATAATAAGTAATTAAAATCTAAAATTCAATCACTCCATGTGGATTCTCGATACCCGACTTACTGTTGTGCTTGCCTATCAAGTGTAGTTGTAGTTTAGGTTTTTTTGCATTGAGTCGCCGAACCGATAACAACGATTTGTGTATTATACGACTCACGGTTCGCGCTCGATCAAAATGGTGTCGTTGTCGGGGAGTGTGTTTTAGATAGTGATTGTTTTATTATTTGGTAGTATTTTTCCTTTCCTGTTTGTATCCTTTGTTTTAACCTTTTTTGCAGGATAGCATACTTGAGCGCTTAGAAACTTTGATTCGCAGTTGCTCACATTTTTTCTTGGATTCTCCATCTACAAACAATGAGGTAATCATGTCCTACGATTATAGTTACTACGGTCATTCTAATAATTCATACTTTGGGGATAGTTTTCAAGTTTTCCATTTTGAAGATTTTCTTAAGATTGAAAGACTTGAAAACAATTATCGAAATGAAAATTTTTATTAGGAGCGTGAGTTGGATTCATTATTCAAATCCAATGACGTTTCTTATTCCGATGATTTCGAAGATGAGTTTCAACCAAATGAGGAATCCGAAGTTCATGAGCTGAGGAAGCCTACTTTGGAAGAAACCCTCATTCTTTTTCTCCAAAGCTCGGGTGACTATATGGGTAATGAATTGATAATTGAAGAACTTTGTAATGAAATCGATTCTTAGCGCAAATCAATGAGGAGATAGAAACTTGTGTTTCACCTGAATGTTTTAAAGAACATTTCATTGAAAATTAGTCTTTCTCCCCTGAAATTCAATCTCCTTCCGACGATGAGTTGACTGAGATTGAATTTATTTCATTACCATATATATTTACCGTTATTGAATTATTAGAGGTACCAATTGATTCCTATGACTCAGTGGAAATGTTTTAAACTTTTACACCTTTTGTCGATGAGGACTCTTTGCTGAACTTGTTTTTCGAGATGGATTTTTCCTGTTTGTGTGCACCACCTCTCATTCCAATTGAAAATTCTTGGGAGAAGAATTTATTTGCCTTGGATCTTAAGTGTGCCTTTATTCCTTATTATCCAAATCCCCCATCGCCTGCCCAAAATTAATAATTGGTGATGGTTCACTTTTTCCACCACCCTCATGCCTTCCGTTTTTAAAACGGAATTCATATCCTTCGGGAGGCATGTTTTCTTTATAGGGTCCACCTTTGATCTTTCAAAGTCAAATCCCTTTATGGGTGGATCCTCAACTCTTTAGACTTCTAGTTTATAGTTAGTGTGAAGTCTAATTAGTAGGTTTTACATAATTAGCTTTTTATTATTTTTCCTTTCCTTAATTTTCTCCTTCCTTTTTAATTTAGTCTAGTGTAATTAGTTAAACTTTTTGTTACTGCTTTTTGCTATGCTAGGTACTAACTTGTTTTGTAGATTCGTTTGGACTTGTGATTATGGAGATCACTCTAATTTTGGGTAATATCGTTCTTTTCCTCTATTTTTATTGTGTTCTTAATGTGCATTGAGGACAATGCAATAATTAAGTTAGGGGTGTGGTATATTCTATCCATACTTTGTTTAGTCCACGGATTTGATCAATTGTTAGTTACAAAGTATGTTTTCTTAGAAAAAATTACAAAAATTCAAAAATATTTTTTTTTCTTTTTTCTCCTTTGTTGGGCATTTTGCCTTTGTTTTTTACGATAAATTTCAGTAATTTCCCAATCCAATAGACAACTCAATGATGCATGTTATCGATTTTAGAAGTTATTAGACTTTAGTCCTCAAATCATTAATGATGATGCTGAAATCTAGCACCACCAGATAAGTGATGATGAGCTCAAACCGTAATAACCATGGCAGCCATAGAGATATATATGTATATGTGTGTAGGTGTGTATAAGGATATGAGTATAATTAGAATAAGACAATGATATATAGTAGTTCAGCCAATTAAGCCTACATCCACTGTGAGTGTGTGATCCACTAAGTATGGGCACTAATGGCCTTGGATACAATGCACATAAGCTCACCTTCTCTCTCTACTGTGTGTATAAGCAGAGTTTTTTCTAGGGTTATAATTTATCAATTGATCCCTCTATAGGATTGTAGGTGACAAGTATATATAGGTCTTGGAGGGTGTAGTGTACCCCCCAAGTATGCATGATGCATGTGAATGATGATCTAGCCAATCTCCTGTTGATACCTGTAGATGCCAAATGATGACATAATATTCCCTCACGTGAGGGGGTGATATTGTTATAACGGTCTTCCACGTGCCATGTGAGCCTCACGCGCACTATTCCACGCGTCTCCCAAACCACGCGCTGTGATGATGTCATTCTTAGCCTATGATATGAGGTCGAGGGTAATGTTCCTTCAGGTAGTGAGTCTGGCCTAATTTAGGCCTCGTACTGTCGTACCCTCAGAGGGTCATTCGGGCCTGATGAGGGGTCGGATGGACCATGATGAGGGTTCGGCCCCTTGAAGGGTCGTTTGGGCCTAATGAGGGGTCGACCCCTTGAAGCGTCGTCTGGGCCTGATAAGGGGTCAGCCCCTTAAAGGGTCGTCTGGACCATGATGAGGGGTCAGCCCCTTGAAGAGTCGTTTGAGCCTGATGAGGGATCGGTTCCTTGAAGGGTCGTCTAGACCATAATGAGGGGTCGGCCCCTTAGAGGGTCGTCTGGGCCTGATGAGGGGTCGGCCCCTTGAAGGTCCGTCTAGGCCCGACGAGGGGTCATCCTGGCCTCGCCCAGGTGGAGTACGCCCTCGGCCTGGTCGAGGGTATATGCGGGTATATCAATCACCCCCAGCCCTTAGCCATCGATGCTTATGAGATGGCTGAGGGATAGTGTTTCCATTGAGATGAGTGTATGGTCAGTTAGATGAATGACACCTAACAAGCTGATGTGACACCTAGGCAGATATCCACTATCATTCCATTTTCCCAGGCATGATGGTTGCACACTTTTCTTGGAACATTGTGCCCTAATGATGCCCTCCTCGTGGGATGTGATTTGCCTTGGTTAATGGGCCCACTCATTAGCAAGATATTTAAATAATTTTTGAAGTCATTTCCCCTTCTTCTTCTTCGCGCCCGAACTCTCTCTCTTTAGATTCTCAACAGCTTCCATAGCCATTTTTGAAACCTCTCTGTACCAAGCTTCGTTCAGCCTTTGCTTTCGTCTACAGGTACTTTTCTTTGCCATAAATCCCATTTTTAATCTTCGCTTTCATGCATTGGGGTTGACGCCCCTTGTAGTATTTCTATGGTTTTCTTCTTTTCTTCAGTGCCTTCTCCAATAAGTCGAGTTCTTACCTTTCTTGAGTGTTCTTGATCAAAACCTTTTCCTTATCTTGGTTTTGATACAAAAGTCCAACTTAGTCAATTGTGAGATTGTTTGTAGTTAGCTTATTCTTCCAAGTGTAGGGTCTTACCTTTAATGCTTAGGAGGCTTTACAATTTAGCTGAGGAGTTCCCATCCCTGAGAGATAAGTTCTTTATAGAGATCAGACGAGTAGAGGAAGAGGAGGAGAGAAGACGAGGGGCCGACCCTAATTGGGTACGACCCATTTTTCCCATTACATTAGCCACTATCGTACCCCCTGAGTCCTGTGGGTCGTCCGGTCATCCTGCCAAGAGTCAATCGTGCGAGGGAGAGATGGATGAGAGAGCATCATCACCAACAGGTGCTGGCCCTTCTGGGAGGAGAGAAACGTCTGATCTTAGCCCAGGCCGATAGGCTGAGGGAGTGGTCCCTTCCGAGGTTATTCATGTGATAACTTTATCCCCTCATGCCTTCTAGATGGCCTTTCCTCATGGACCCCTGACAGGTGATGAGGACGAGGGAGAGGGGACTTAGGATGATGGTGAGGACTCAGATGCTGACCAAGTTGACACCTCCCACACCTCGGCTTATGTTTCCTCCGTCGGGGATCGTGACCTCCTACTATGGAGGCATACATTCGGTGTGCCCCCAACATAAGCATGAGAGTCCCCTCTGAGTCTGAGAAAGTCTTTGAGGGTGACGAGGGAAAGATCGTTAATTATAATATAATATTAAAACAATATTAACAAATAATTTTACCTTGAAACCACCTTAAGAATTTTCTTGGAATTGTTTTCCTAGATTTTCCTTGTAACCCTTTCTTCCTTAACTTCTACCTCTCTTTCCTCAAGCTAATAACACCTCAAACTGAACCTAGGGACTTATTTGCTGAAGAAATAAGGTTAAGGGAGAGTTTTAAGTCGGCTAAGGATGCCTCCCAATCCATCCAATCAAATTAAAACATTTGGTTTAATAAAAGACAATTTACCACTTAAGGGAATTGACAGGTTTGCCCCTTATTCGTAATTTTGGCCTAATTTCTTACTCGAACATCCGTTTGATGCACCGTTTGTTGTGTTACAACCCTAACTCACATGTCTACAACTATTTAGTTTTCACCTCAAGTCAATTCTATCGAAATTAACCAAATCTTGTGTTTGTAAATAATTCGACAATTCATGATTTATGAAAGTAGAATTATACTAACCATAATCAGTTAACATTAGATATACTAATAACACATTATTAATATAACATGGGATAAGTATGATTTAAATATAATTTATCATAATCATATACGGGTTGTCACAAAAATATTTTTAACGTCTCTAATAAACGGCTAAAATCACTATTCCCTTAGAAAATACAAGTTTTGAAATTCGCAAATGTATTTAAGCATGGACTATCAAACCAATCAAAGTACAAACATAATCCATCAAAAGTTACTATTTTTAAATCTCAAAACTTGATTTGACAAAACAATCTGAAGGTTCTAAAAGACACTCTCTTGTCGCTTTAAAATGAATACCGAATCTTTAATAATAATTAAAATAAGCAAGGAATAAACAACGATAAAATTAACGTGACAATATTAGCTAACTATGATAAACTTTACCCTACTACTAATATAAGAATCAAGATGCCATAATGAAAGAGAAATTACAAGAATGAGGAGAGATCTTCATTAATAAACCAAACATACAAATAGTTCTCTCTTAACAATATTCAATCCTCTAAAAAAGTGGCAAAAACTTGGCCCTTAAATGGATTACAATCACTCAAAGTTGTTCCACGAAATTCCACTCTAATTGTCTACGAAATTATGAGCCCAAGGGTCCTTTTTATAAAACAAGTTGTGAGGTATTTGAGTTTTGGTGGGATTCTTTCTGATTTGTTGAATGGTGTTGGTAGCTATCTTTCCACCTCTTTAATCTTTGGATCGTGATAAGGGACGAAATTCCCCCCCCCCCCCCCCCCTCGAAAAATCTTATCTTTTCTTGCTGAACACGCATGCCGAGTTTCGTCCAAATCGGAGAATAAGAATTTCCGACTTTTTTACGATTTCACACGTCTAAAAATAGCTTTTTTCGAACGACCATGAAAATCAGCTTTTTTCGCGACTTTTTTGAATTGATCATCAATTTGTACCAAATTCCATTATTACCTGCAAAAATTTCACTAGGCAAATTTTTTCACAAATTAGCACAAGAATATTATAAAATTATCGAATTGCCCATTTTTTACTTAGATTGCCATTTTCAATATGAATTCAATCATTTTCGCATTTTTTCCTCTTTTTAATAAAATAGTCCTAAAAACTTATTAAATACATTAAAATGGGACTAACAAAGGTTAAATTTGGGTATAAAATATACAAAATAATGCACTCATCAAATACCCCCAAATCTCAACCTTGCAAGTCCTCGAGCAAAACTAAAATTTAAAATCTAACTCACTTTCGTAGGAATCACGATTGCACTTAACATGTACAATAAGTCGTTAATGTCACACCCCAAACCCAATATCCATACTAATCATTTGTTATTAGAATAATTGGACCATAATCTCAAGTCCATTGAAAATTTAACTCATTTATCAATGTTTTTCTGCATAATGTACATAATATTGTTTTTGTACTATAACGAAGTCAACATCAGAGTCATAATTAAGCGGACATACAATACTGTGATTAACTATGATCAACTCAATTCATACTAAATCAATATATACAATGTGTGAGTAAATTAAAATCTTCAGTGTGACAATGATAAAATCTCCATACTTAAACCCCAGCTCTTCTAACGGTGAAACTCTCAAAGTTACCGGTCATATATTATCCTAGCTGGTAGCGTACCAACCTGAAATTGTTAAAATATAAACCATAAGCATTAAGCTTAGTGAGGTACTCCTTCCCTGCAATCGAATAACAATTCTATATCGAATATGTGAATATAAAATCTGAACAATCCTGCCCATTGGCAATAACAATTCATGGATCATAAGATCCAACTAATTCTGCCCGTTGGCAATAACAAATCCTGGATCATAAGATCCAAATAATTCTGCCCATTGGCAATAACAAATCCTGGATCATAAGATCCAAATAATTCTGCCCATTGGCAATAACAAATCCTGGATCATAAGATCCAAATAATTCTGCCCATTGTCAATAACAAATCCTGGATATTTGAATATCCAAATAATTCTGCCCATTGGCAACAACAAATCCTGGATATTTGAATATCCAAATAATTCTGCCCATTGGCAATAACAAATCCTGGATATTTGAATATCCAAACAAATCCTGAATACCGAAGTATTCAAACCAATCCTGGATCATGAGACCCAAACAAATCCTGGATATTTTAATATCCAAACAAATCCTGAATACCGAAGTATTCAAACAAATCCGCTCTTAGAGCTATATTCATATTTATATATGAAACAAATCATAAGTACACTCACCCTGACAGTTTAACTGGCTTTTCCCTTGCCTTTATCCGGTACTTGTTCAATCAGCTCTTCTTCCCTTCCTATAATTCTTACAATATTAGTGTCATCATAAGAATATTAATAGTCCAAAGAATAAATTCAATCATAACTCAATTCATAAGCATCATATTATTTAATTCAAATCATTCATTAAAATGAAGTCCCATCTAGACTCAGGTTCTGTTATCTAACCTATTCAAATTACAGCCCAAACCCTTTTTAACTATTCTCGGTAATCCAATCCTTATTATATCATGTTTCCAAAACAAAAGATGGCACATCATTCCGAGTTTCCTAGAGCAAAATAAGCCTATTTCTTCATTACATAGCAAATCTTCCCTATATGCTCTTTTATCGTTCATTCAACTTCCAGGAATTTCCATAATTTTTCTACATCATAAATTTATATGATATTCAACCCAAAATCAGTAAACATATTGAACAATACACGATTAAAATTTCATAATTTTCAGAGTTTATTTTCTATGTCAAGCAAAACATCGAACACATGGTAGGCATGCTTTCACCCTTAGGGCAGATTTCATACCCTAACTTCAAACTCTCACCAAGGACTCATTTCTTGGTATTTTCCCATGATTTTAGGATATGTCATACATATGTAAGTCAGGGTTAATCTCCAATTGGAATCAATCAATTCCAGTAAGTATAGAGAAATATATGGAAGTTTGAATAAACAAGGTTCTTAAACAAAACAATCTCAAGGGTTTACACATTCAAGTTTACTTAAACTTTCATCTATCCATAAGTACATATCAAGACATGGAATTTCAGTAAAAAAATGATTATTTAAATCATTTAAATAAGTAATACAAAAAAATAAACAAGATTTATGGATGGAAATACCTTAGGGGCTTTTACGTAATTTTTCTATTAATTTTTCTTCAATTTCTCCTCACACTCTCTTCCTAACTTCCTACTTCTCTTTCCTTAAGCTTAAAATCTCTCATGGATGCATTTTGGCTGAATAAAGAGGTAATTATAAGGGTTTAAGGTCGGCCAATGAGAATAAAACATTTGTTGCCATAATAAGACAAAATACTACTTAACGGATGGACTATTTTGCCCTTATTTCGTAATTTTGGTATAACTTCTCACTCGGACCTCCGTTTCACACACCGTTTGTTTTGTTACGACCATAACTCACTTGTATACAACTATGTAGTTTTCACCTCAAGTCAATTGTTATGTCATAAAGGTCAAAACTAGCCTTAAACATGAACATTCCTACCGAAACCTTCAAAATTTTGTATTTGTAACTAATTCGACATTTTATGCTTTTTGAAGGTAGGATTAGACTAAACATAATAAACTAACATCACATGTATTAATAACACACTAATCATATCACATAAGCTAGGCATGATTTAAGCATAATTAATCATAATTATATTCGGGTTGTCACAACTCTCCCCCTGTTAGGAAATTTCGTCCTCGAAATTGACATACCTTGGTTGTCCGAATCAAACAAATATGGATAACGCATTTTCATGCTATCCTCACTCTCCCATGTAGCTTCTTCCATGGAATTCCTTCTCCACACAACTTTCACAAGTGGGATCACCTTTGATCTCAATATTTGTTCTTTCCTATCGACGATAGCAAGCGGTTCTTCCACGTAACTCAAATCTTCCTTCAATTCAATAGGTTGTTCCACCAATACATGTGAAGGGTCTGCTACATACTTTCTCAACATAGAAACATGGAAAACATCATGTAATCGAGCTAACTCTGGTGGTAATGCTAACTTTTAGGCAACCATCCCGACTTTTTCAAGGATTTCATAAGGTCCAATGTAGCGTGGACTTAATTTTCCTTTCTTTCCAAACCTCATAACTCCTTTCCATGGCGATATTCGAAGAAACACATAATCCCCTTTCTGGAATTCCAAATTTTTTCATCGTTTATCCGCATAACTTTTCTGTCTGCTTTGAGCTGTTCTCATTCTTTCTTAAATAATCTTCACTTTTTCAGTGGTGACTTCAATCAATTTTGGACCCTCTATCTTCCTTTCACCAACCTCACCCCAATATATCGGTGTACGACATCGTCTACCGTACAGTGCTTCATATGGAGCCATACCAATAGTAGACTGAAAACTATTGTTATATGCAAATTCTATCAAAGGCAAATATTCATCCCAATTACCTTTGAAATCAAGCACACAAGCTCTAAGCATATCTTCCAAAATCTGTATTGTCCTTTCAGACTGCCCATCTGTCTGAGGATGAAAAGCCGTACTGAACTTCAAGTTAGAACCCATAGCATACTGCAAGCTATCCAAAAATTTGGATGTAAAAGTAGGGTCCCTATCTGAAACAATAGATACCGGTGCTCCATGCAATCGAATAATTTCATTAACATACAATCTAGCATACCTATCAACTGTATACGTAGTCTTAACTGCTAGAAAATGAGCGGACTTCGTCAATCTATCCACCACTACCCAAATCGAATCTGACCCCTTCTGAGATCGAGGAATCCCAACTACAAAATCCATCGTTACATGATCCCATTTCCATTCTGGTATTGGCAATGGTTGAAGTAAACCAATAGGTTTCTGATGCTCCACTTTTACTTGCTGACATATAAGGCATCTAGCAACAAAAGCAGCTATTTCCTTCTTCATATTATTCCACCAATAATGCTCTTTTAAATCCCTATACATTTTAGTACTACCAGGATGCATAGTATAAATGGAATTATGAGCCTCCTCTAAAATTTCCTCTTTCAATCCACCCACATTAGGCACACATAACCGCTGTTTATACAATAAAGTGCCATCATTCATAATACAAAAATCTTCAGACTTACCATCTTGGACATCTTGTCGTTTCTTCTCAAGGAAAGGATCTTGACTTTGCAAATCATGAATACGGGTAGCTAACAAAGGTCTCACGCTTACATGAGCAAAGAACCTACCCCCATCTGCTAGCTTCAATTCTACTCCCATCAATCTCAACTCCATGATGTGGGCAACTCTAGCACACCGAATACAAGATAACCTGCCCGAAGCCTTCCTACTCAGAGCATCTGCAACTACATTTGCCTTTCCTGGGTGGTAGTGAATTGTAAAATCATAATCTTTAATTAACTCCATCCACCGCCTCTGCCTCAAATTCAACTCCTTTTGAGTAAATAAATACTTAAGGCTTTGATGGTCAGTAAAAATTTCACATACCTCACCATATAGATAATGACGCCATAATTTCAAAGAAAACACAATAGCAGCAAGTTCCAAATCATGTGTAGGATAACTACGTTCATGTGTACGCAACTGCCTAGAAGCATAAGCAATAACTCTACCATGCTGCATAAAAACACAACCCAACCCCTGGTGTGAAGCATCTGTATAAATAACAAAACCATCTCCACCATGCGGAATAGTAAGAACAGGTGCAGTTACCAACCTCTTTTTCAATTCATCAAAACTATTTTCGCAATCAGAATTCCATTCAAACTTAACATCTTTTCGGGTTAGTTTAGTCATCGGCAAGGCAATTGAAGAAAATCCCTTTATAAACCTCCTATAATACCCAGCTAAACCAAGAAAACTTCTCACCTCAGTCACATTATTGGGCCTCTCCCATTTCACAATAGCCTCTACCTTTTTAGGATCAACACATATACCATCTCCAGAAATAACATGGCCTAAAAATACAACTTGTGATAGCCAAAATTCACACTTGCTAAACTTAGCATACAACTTCTTATCTCTCAACAAATTCAAAATAGTTATGAGATGCTTTTCATGTTCAACCATATCATGTGAATAAATCAGAATATCATCAATAAAAACTATCACAAATGAATCAACAAAAGGATGCATTACCCGGTTCATAAGATCCATAAATACAGCTGGAGCATTAGTCACCCCAAAAGGCATCACCAAAAACTCAAAATGACCATACCGAGTGCGAAAAGCGGTTTTAAAAATATCACTCTCCTTCACCCTCAACTGATGATACCCTGATCGCAAGTCTATCTTTGAAAACACTTTAGCATCCTTTAACTGATCAAACAAATCATCTATACGAGGTAAGGGATATGTATTCTTAATTGTAGCTTTATTCAGTTGCCTATAATCAATACACAACCGCATAATACCATATTTCTTTTTCACAAATAAAACTGGTGCACCCCATGGAGATACACTGGGTTGTATAAAGCCCCTATCAAGTAAATCCTGTAACTGGATCTTAAGTTCTTTCAACTCAGTAGGTGCCATTCTATACGGTGCCATAGAAATAGGGGTTGTCCCCGGTGCTAATTCAATACTAAATTCAACTTCTCTTTCTGGAGGTAACCCTGGCAACTCACTAGGAAACACTTCAGGAAAATCCCGTACAATAGGAACATCGACTAATTGTAAAGCCCCCTTCCTAGTGTCAAGAACATATGCAATAAAACCCTCACAACCCTTACTCAATAATTTCCTTGTCTGAATAGCAGAAATGATGCAACTGGGAACAATTTTCCTTTCCCCCACAAATTTAAATTCAGGCTCACCAGGCATATTAAAAACAACTTCCTTACAAAAACAATCCATGGATGCATGATATTTGGATAGCCAATCCATTCCCAGAATTATATCAAAATCAGAAATATCCAATGGAAGTAGATCTATAACCGTATCTCTAGACCCCACAGTCAAAACACAATCACGAAAAACATATTCGACTACAATCACATCCCCCATAGGCATGGAAATACTCAACCCTTCCTCTAAATGAGTACATGGTCTATTCAGATATATGGAAAATTCAAATGACACAAAAGAATGTGTGGAACTAGGATCAATCAAAACATAAGAACTTCTATCAGTAACAGAAAGTGTACATGTCACCACATCTGGAGTAATCTGAGCCTCTTTCATCATAAAGACTCGTCCACCTGGCCTGGAACCACTGGCTTGTCCTCTACCGATACTTTTCACTGCACTGCCTGGAGATAATACTCTGCTTGCTGCTTCGCTAGGTGGTGTTGTAGTCTCTGCCAACTGCGGACAATTCTTCCTAACATGCCCCACTTTATGACAATGGTAGCATTCCACTCCTTTAAGCTTAGGACACTCGGATTTATAATGCCCCTCCTCTTTACAAAAGAAACATGTAACAACTCTTGCCGGTGCCTCACCTCTCCCTGGCCTCCTAACCAGACCAGAAGATTCTCCACCCCTAGTATCTTTGCCAAATATCACTTGGCCTCTACCACTATATCCACCACCTCTCTGAAATTTATGAGGTTCCACCTTAACACTTCCACTCTCACCTCCCCTATACTGAGATGCGTCAAATCTACTTTTCTTAAAACTCTCTCTGCTTGCAACACCTTGGTTCATTTGCCTTTCTGCTATCGTGGCTTTGTTTACCAGAGAAGCATAATCTTCTAACTCATATGTGGCCACTCTATTTTGAATAGGCCAAATCAGTCCATCTTGAAACTTACTACATTTATCTCCTTCATCCTGCACATACTTAGTAGCAAATCTAGACAAAGCAGTAAATTTAGCATCATACTCCCTCACGGACATTTTCCCTTGGGTCAAATTTATAAATTCCCTCAGCTTCTCCCTCCTATAAACTTTAGGGAAATACTTAACGTACAAAGCTTTAATAAACTCATCCTAAGTAATAACACCAGTACTTTCCATTTTGGGCACCAAATGGTTGCTGGCTTCCCACCAATATTTGGCCTCTCCTTTCAGCTTAAACACAGCTAGATTCACTTTCTGGTCATCCGGAACTTTCATAACTGCAAAGATGGTCTTTATATCTCTGACCCACATCTCAGCTTCTGTAGGTTCCATGGACCCTGAATATTCTGGAGGATTCAACTTCAAAAACTTCTCATGCATGGAATCCTTCATTTCCTTCCTTGCCTCTTTCTCAATCCTGGCCACAATCTTTGATTTTAGATATCTAGCCTGTTGTTCTGCCATTTGCGCCATATTTCTTTCTTGTTGCTCTGCCATCCTCATCATTGCTTGTGATATTATTTGCATCTCTGTAGGCTGTTCTTGCTCTCTATCCCTCCCAGCAACACTTTGCTCTACTTCAGCATTATCTGTATGAGAAGTTACTCCCTCTTCTCTAGGTTGTCCATTCCCCGGTTCCATCTGGAATAATCTGTAATACAACAAAGTTCTAACAACCAATATAAAGAGTTTATAATACTAAACTATTGGTTAGTACATAAACAATTCATAAATATCAAATCAACTCAATACTGCCATCTAACCGTCACACACGTCCAGAATTTATAACCACGCTCTGATACCACTAGTTGTCACACCCCAAACCCAACATCCATACTAATCATTTGTTATTAGAATAATTGGACCATAATCTCAAGTCCATTGAAAATTTAACTCATTTATCAATGTTTTTCTGCATAATGAACATAATATTGTTTTTGTGCCATAACGAAGTCAACATCAGAGTCATAATTAAGCGGGCATACAATACTGTGATTAACTATGATCAACTCAATTCATACTAAATCAATATATACAATGTGTGAGTAAATTAAAATCTTCAGTGTGACAATGATAAAATCTCCATACTTAAACCCCAGCTCTTCTAACGGTGCAACTCTCAAAGTTATCGGTCATATATTATCCTAGCTGGCAGCGTACCAACCTGAAATTGTTAAAATATAAACCATAAGCATTAAGCTTAGTGAGGTACTCCTTCCCTGCAATAGAATAACAATTCTATATCGAATATGTGAATATAAAATCTGAACAATCCTGCCCATTGGCAATAACAAATCATGGATCATAAGATCCAAATAATTCTGCCCGTTGGCAATAACAAATCCTGGATCATAAGATCCAAATAATTCTGCCCATTGGTAATAACAAATCATGGATCATAAGATCCAAATAATTCAGCCCATTGGCAATAACAAATCCTGGATATTTGAATATCCAAATAATTCTGCCCATTGTCAATAACAAATCCTGGATATTTGAATATCCAAATAATTCAGCCCATTGGCAATAACAAATCCTGGATATTTGAATATCCAAACAAATCCTGAATACCGAAGTATTCAAACCAATCCTGGATCATGAGACCCAAATAAATCCTGGATATTTGAATATCCAAACAAATCCTGAATACCGAAGTATTCAAACAAATCCTCTCTTAGAGCTATATTCATATTTATATATGAAACAAATCATAAGTACACTCACCCTGACAGTTTAACTGGCTTTTCCCTTGCCTTTATCCGGTACTTGTTCAATCATCTCTTCTTCCCTTCCTATCATTCTTACAATATTAGTGTCATCATAAGAATATTAATAGTCCAAAGAATAACTTCAATCATAACTCAATTCATAAGCATCATATTATTCAATTCAAATCATTCATTAAAATGAAGTCCCATCTAGACTCAGGTTCTGTTGTCTAACATATTCAAATTACAGCCCAAACCCTTTTTAACTATTCTTGGTAATCCAATCCTTATTATATCATGTTTCCAAAACAAAAGACGTCACATCATTCCGAGTTTCCTAGAGCAAAATAAGCCTATTTCTTCATTACATAGCAAATCTTCCCTATAGGCTCTTTTATCATTCATTCAACTTCCAGGAATTTTCATAATTTTTCTACATCATAAATTTATATGATATTCAACCCAAAATCAGTAAACATATTGAACAATACACGATTAAAATTCATAATTTTCAGAGTTTATTTTCTATGTCAAGCAAAACATCGAACACATGGTAGGCATACTTTCACCCTTAGGGCAGATTTCATACTCGAACTTCAAACTCTCACCAAGGACTCATTTCTTGGTATTTTCCCATGATTTTAGGATATGTCATACATATGTAATTCAGGGTTAATCTCCAATTGGAATCAATCAATTCCAGTAAGTATAGAGAAATAAATGGAAGTTTGAATAAACAAGGTTCTTAAACAAAACAATCTCAAGGGTTTACACATTCAAGTTTACTTAAACTTTCATCTATCCATAAGTACATATCAAGACATGGAATTTCAGTAAACAAATGATTATTTCAATCATTTAAATAAGTAATACAAAAAAATAAACAAGATTTATGGATGGAAATACCTTAGGGGCTTTTACGTAATTTTTCTATTAATTTTTCTTCAATTTCTCCTCACACTCTCTTCCTAACTTCCTACTTCTCTTTCCTTAAGCTTAAAATCTCTCATGGCTGCATTTTGGCTGAATAAAGAGGTAATTCTAAGGGTTTAAGGTCGGCCAAATCCACCACCCTTCCCAACCAATGAGAATAAAACATTTGTTGCCATAATAAGACAAAATACTACTTAACGGATGGACTATTTTGCCCTTATTTCGTAATTTTGGTATAACTTCTCACTCGGATCTCCGTTTCACACACCGTTTATTTTGTTACGACCATAACTCACTTGTATACAACTATGTAGTTTTCACCTCAAGTCAATTGTTATGTCATAAAGGTCAAAACTAGCCTTAAACATGAACATTCCTACTGAAACCTTCAAAATTTTGTATTTGTAACTAATTCGACATTTTATGCTTTTTGAAGGTAGGATTAGACTAAACATAATAAACTAACATCACATGTATTAATAACACACTAATCATATCACATAAGCTAGGCATGATTTAAGCATAATTAATCATAATTATATTCGGGTTGTCACAGTTAAACTCCTAGGTTGCCCTAGTGGACGAGTTTTGTCTGCAGTGAATATACCCACAAAATTCAAAAACTTAACTCAATACAAAAGAATCAAAAGTAATATAATCAAGATTGAATGCAAACTTCATAAATATAGTAGAACTTCAATTTTCAATCTCAACTTATCGTGTGCGTATGCATAGCCAATATAACCGTCCATTCCAAAAGATTTGATCGTTACATTTCTTACCCAAAAGTTTGTTTTGATTTCAAAATCTCACAGAATGCACTCACAATAGAACACTCGAAAATGGGTTATTTTCTCTCCATATATGTGAATAAAAAAGTAAGTTTAGATGAGAAAATTTCACATATACATGATCAAAAACGGATTATTTTTATAATGGATGAATATGATCCCATGAATGGAAAATCGATTACTTTTTGAAAACGTTGAATCACACCATAGATCCTATTCATCTTCTCTCCACACTATAACTAATTTCATTTGAGATCGATTAGGACTTTCTTTGGTTGTATTGCAGGCGAGGGTTTGGCTGGAAAGAATGGTTTTTTAGAGTTCCAAATTTCTAAGAATATAGAGTTTTTTCGGTATTTTGACTTTTAGCCACTTTTTCCCACCTCCATTTTTCTTTTCTTCTTTTTTTTTCTTTTCAACTCCATTTTTTTCATCTTTTTTTTCTTTCTTCCTTTCTTCCCTTTTTTTCATACATCATTCTTTTGCAAAAAAAAAATCCTTTTTGGCCCTTTGAAAACCGTAATTTTTACCCTTGTATTCTTAGGAAATGGATATAACTTTTTTATGGGCTTTAGACTCACAGTTGGAGTTGGGTAGGACAACGAGTTTTCAACAAAAGACATATTTTCTCTTTTTGTCTCAAATGGGCTTGCAATGGAATAATGAAAAAAATATTGGAGATAGGGCTTAATTTCAGGCTTTCAAACGATGGCCTAATTTCATTTCTCAAGTTTTGTTCAGTTAATTTGTGTCTCAAGATGACTTACCAAGACTTCTAGTGCTTTAAGATTCACATTTTGACCTTTTGTTTTCAGTAATTGAACAAAATAAAGAATTTGAAATCATCAACGAATTTATCACTGAAGGAAATTTTGAGTTATTTTAACTCAGATTGATTTAAATCTCTCGAAAATGATGAATGTCACAAAAATCTCATAGGGTTAAAATCTCCACATTTATTCGTTAAGCATATTAACTTTCACCTCAATATCCATTTTCGATCATATTATATGGCTAATGTGTAAAAATTTTCATAATATGAGAGATCGATGAATTAATTCTATATTAAGAAATCGTTTCAAGACTTAATTATATTGTAAATCTTTTTGAATTTTTGAAATTATTTTTTATTTTTTTTCAAAAATATCATCCTTACCCCCAAACCTAAATTTTACATTGTCCTCAATGTATGCTCAAATAAATATATGCACAAAGAAAATAAAGTAAAGAAGTAAAATTATGATACTATGTTAACTAAATAAATACAAAAAGAAAAAAAATACACAAATAATATACAAACACATGATAATTACCATCATCACCATAAATTAATAATCAAAAGAGTTGTGGCTCATTCCAATTAATAAACTTTATAGCACTAAGTGCCAAAGCATCATAAATTTTAGAGAATGACCGCGCAACACACATTTCAACCATAAATTCATGGTCATAATGGTGTGCACCGACATTATCAATAATAAACAAATTTGACCCGCAAAAATCATATGCCGATACATCACATGGGGGAATAAATTGTAATAATTAGGCGGGGAGTCACATTTGAGTACTATTGTTCCAGCACCAATTTTTACACATCCACCTCTATATCTTCATGTTTCACCAGTGGATGATGAGGATGATGCCCATGATGATAAGGAGAATGATGCCAATGATGATGTAGCGTGTAATTATATGTCAGATGATTAGAGATTATGTTTTGTTTCTATTTAGATGTTATTCATGTGATATTACCACATGTGGTACTTACTACATTTGGATATTTTATGTTAGTACTTGGATTATTTTGGTGTATGTTTTGGATACTTTTGGTATCTGTACGTATATCTTTTATTGGTTTTATGGAATATTTTATTTCTATCCACATTCCTTATACTGCGTTATTATATCCATGCTTGTTATATGCTCGCATTTTCTAGTTCGATTGATTGTATATCTCATATCGTGCTTTTATGCTTATTAATAGATATTATTCATCTTCTAGTTGTGTCTTTGGGGATTAATATTACGATACACATGTATATGCTCATTACATGTTCCCATGATATAGCTATGGTAGTTCACATACTTTGCTAGATTCTGATTTTTTAAGTTTTCTTTACTATTGTGACTTTGCTTTGTCTCCATGCTATACGCGTACCTACGATATTTTCTTCTCTTTGACTTTTACGTGTCAAAACGGGGGAGAAATTATATATTCACCTTGATACCTTATGTCAAAAACAGGGAGAAATATCTATGATAGGGGGATTTTCCCATGGGGGAAATATTGTTCTGGGGGAGCTTTTTTACATTGTGTTAATCACTTTACGTTCACTTCGAATGAAGATGATATCCCTTTTTCGTAGTTATTGTGAATTGTTTATGGATAAACACACATAAGAGCAGGATATTTTATAAAATGTGTAAGGATTTTTAAAATTTAGATGGAAAAAGTGTTAAAACTTTCATAGAATTTGAGAAAATAACTTTTGGGACTTGGTCTTTGTTTTTGTGTAAGGTTAAATTTTTTTAAAGGTTTTTTAGCCTTAGCCATTCACACGACATTATTTTGTATCCATACAAATGGGGCGTTCCCAATCCTTTTTTTATGAATATGAGGATGCCATTATCTCGAAGTTTCTAATATCTGACTTCTTGCAAACGAAAAAATATCTACCGTGTGCATGATGGAGCCCAATTTTTATAATTTCCTATAAATAAATCATTTTCCCCCCATTTGTTATGATCTGAATTTCACACAATTGAAACAACGCTTTAAGCGTATTTTTAAGGTTGAGAGCTCTTTTCGCTTTTATTTTACTCAAATTTCACTTGTTCCTCTCAAACTAATTTTGAAATTAGATCTATTTTCCGATCTTAGTGTTTTATGAGTGAATTCACTACACCAAATCCTGCAAATGGTCACCCTTAGGGGTCATGGCCCACAACCGTGACCAGCTGGTCATGAACTAAAGTCGTGACCACCTAAACTTTGGTGTGACCATATCCATCACCCGTTATGGTCATGGATTCTCTTTGAAGTGGTCACGGACCAAATCCTTGACCACTGTGGGTTATGGCCTTAGGGCGTGATAAGTTCGTGACCATCATGGTGCCAAATTCGTGACAAAGTTCCCTCCAAATTTGGTCACGGACGGGTCACGAAAAAGGGTTGTGACCAAGGCCACAATGAACACCTAATGGTTTATAGCTTTGGATCGTAACGATCTCAATTTGTTTATGCACGTGGGTCACGGCTGGGGGCTGTGACCACATGGTTGCCTACGCGCTGATGTGGAAAATATTTAAAGGTCATGGAAATGGGTAATGACTCTAGACCGTCATACTGTCCTTATAATAGAAAAACCCGCCTTCATTTTATTTCTTCCCATGTCAATGCCTCTCTCTCTCTATCTATCTATCTCGGTGATTGTCATTCTCAAACCCTAATTTTGGCAAAGTCTCATGGCTTGAAATAAGAAAATGACTTGAAACAGTGAAAGTCTCACGATTGGCACGTAATCATCCAATTAATCCCTCTGTTATTTTGGCGTTACTTTTTTGAGCACAAAGATCTTCGTCGGACAATTATGCAAATCAGTTTGTATTACCCTACTTTGTGCAAAAGTGGTAAATAAAAGGCATATTAAAGTTGTGAAATCAACTTTAGCCGAGGCAATTTGTGTATTAGAGAAATATTTTCCTCCATTGTTCTTCGATATCAGTATCCACTTGCTTGTGCATTTATGCGATGAAGCTTTGTTATGTGGTCCCGTTAGGTATCGTTGGATGTATCCTTTTGAGCACTTGATGAAAACCTTCAAAGATTACGTAAAGAATACAAGGTATATCGGAAGGTCAATTGCTGAATAATACATAATGGGAGAATCAGCGCTATACAGTAGGGAACATATGCCAGAACAAGAGGTGAGGGGGTACAATCCTTATGGAGAATGAGTGATCGAGGAACCTGATCAGTTTGAGGAAAAATTATCGTATGGTAACCCAAAAGAGGTGAAACTCATAAATCTACAATATGAGCAAGCAAGTCATTATGTCTTCGAATAAAGGATGAAGTTGAAGACTAGAGATATTGAGTATCTACTAAATTCTTCTCCTTTGATTATATGGTTTTTATATTTTATGATCTAAACTCTATAATTTATTGGTAGGAAGCACGAGAACGAAATTTCCCAAGATCAAAGGAGAGATTGCATGACAACTGATTTTAGGGCATGGGTATCAAAAGAGGTAAATTTCACATCTTATGTGTGTGATTATTTATTCACATGTGATAAAAACATGCCCTGATACAATTTCATTAATAAATGCAGCTTCTAAAAAGAGGTGATGTTCTTCGAGGCTTACACGCCTAGTAAAAGGCCCTAGTTTTTGTGCGTAAGAGTTTAAGAAATTCTGCACCAAAGGTTTTGATTTGATTTCATATCCATATGAGGAAAATATTTTGACACAAAATAGTGGAGTAATAATTTCTTCCTTAACCACCTATATTGCAGCAAAAGTGATAAAAATCCAAAGAATATGGTGCTAACCTATTATGGGATAAACCAACAAATCCCTGAACTTGATTATTTAGATTTCACAGAAACAATATTCTATTGTGATTGGGTAAGGGTGGAGGATACAATGAATGCTTGCAAAATTGATACTAACTCCAAACTTATTATAGTAGATTTATCAAGGCCGTAGAGTAAAGATCGCATAGTCGACGAGACTTTTATTTGTGCCTTTTAGAACGTAAAGAAGGTATTATACTCGAAGTGCATAAATGATGAAAATTGGTCTATTATTGTGCATGCACCAAGGGGTATAACTACTGAAGTGGATATATTAAAGGCTCCAAAAGATTTTTAGTCACCTCTTTCTGACACCCCGCCTACTAAAATATCGGGTGGCTAGCCCGTGATCAAAATAAAAAGGTTTTCTCATATAGCTCATTTTTAGCATCACTGTTGAAAATATTTATAAAGTTACTAACCACCTAGTAATTTAAATAGTCTGGTGCCAAATTTTATCTTTCATTAATTAACAACATGCAAAAATAAATAATAATTAAACCATCCATACAAACTGGTAATTGAATCCAATACATATGAATTATATGAATAAAGAGGACTGAATCAACAATTGGTTCAACAGTAAAACACAAAAGTGAACTGAAATAATAACCTGGATACACAATGTCAAATAAATAACTGAATACTAAATTTGAGGGAGACGTGCCCAAATGAGTACTGAAATAAAGTCCCTACATTGGGAATGAATGAACGAAGTGTCTATAGCAAAGTCCTGCAACTTCCACATGTTGCAGCTACGCATCCCTCGATAGAATCCTCAAGTCGATGTCCCTGTGGCTGGACACCTAAAAGGTTTTGAAAAATATTTTGACAAGGGTCAGATCCCAAGTAAAACATTTTGAAAATATTTAGCAAGCAGTTAAATTGAAATAATGAAATATGCAATCACACTCTTCATATTTAATCTAGTGTCGCACTCTCTAGAGTTACAATTCACCCCTCATCTAATTTCCACACCTAACGCTTGCCTTCTAACCTTCCTAGTTAATCTACCCCACCTAACTATCCGTATCACACCTTTTTCTACCACACTACTCTAACCCAAGTACTCTTACTTTGATTATTAAGTTATCTATTCATTAATATATTTAATCGGTTCAACTATATTAAATTATAACTTTCACTCTAGTTATACAGGAAACCTCTTTTTAGTCATGTAACTTTCATACTAGTTATGTAGGAAACCCCTTTTTAAATTATATAAATTTGAACTAGTTATGTAGGAAACCCATTTTTAAATCATATAACTTTCACACTAGTTATATAAGAAATACATTCACGCGTATGTATAAATCCCGTATATAATTATCTACTCATACTATATACGTACTAGTATACTACAACATTCACACACATGTCGCATATAATAACCATCCATTCCCGAGTAATAACTCATCGGATACTTTCTCCAAAATGCTATCATATCCCAGGTATGCTCACTCTAACTCGGTTACCAAAGTCGGACTAGCTCACACCGAACTTTAGTAAAAATTTCACAAACATAGTGGAGGCGTTCATATATCTCAAGGGAGAGATTGACTCATACCCAAAACGTCTCACCTCAAAAAATAAATCACTCAATAAAATACTGGATGATATGACCTAGGGACTATACTCTCCCTGCATTCACTATCCAGAGGATTCACCCACATTGCGCAACCTTCGATGATAGAACTAGAGGGGTATGTATTCCTATGAATATCAATCACACCAATATTTATAAATCATAGGAATATATATATATATATATATATATATATATATATATATATATATATATATATATATATATATATATATATATATATAAAGTTCGGCTAACCCGTGCCTGACCCCCATAGCACTAGCCCAAAATACCTGAGTCTCTATTCGTCTCTTATTTTTATATAATTTCACACTCATTAAATAATTTAGCATAACTTCACTCGCAAATATACCCGGACTCACCCAACCGTCTTGTAATTAAATCCTTATGAATTATTTCGCTCAATTCATTAAACATGTGTCACACCTTTTTCTCGCTTCCTAATACCAATGATATTCATCTATAATCACTAGGAGATAGGTCCCATATTCATTTTTCACTAAATAAGCTTATAATCAACCCCCACAACTATTGAATATATAGGTTAGAAGTCGTTTATATGAGTCCTCAAAACGCAATACTCTCTAGTATAAAAATAGGGACAAAATAAAAATCCCACTTCTGGCAATTTGTCACGCTTCTAAAGCGTGACTAGCTTTTGTCACGGATCTGAAGTGTAACTAGTTTTTGTCATGGATCTGGAATGTGACTACGTCGAACCCGTTTTTTTAACCCTGAAGATTTCCAACTTCGATCCAGACCTCGATTAATTAATCTCCCATATTTATTTCCTCCATAAACATGTTTTAATCATTATCATGATCTCTAAACATCATCAAAATCTAACTTTCCCCAAAATTTCCCAATTTTTATTTACTACAGTTCATCCAATTCTCAACCTAGATTCAATCTCATAATCATCAATTAATTGAACCTAGCATTTGAATTTTGAATACAACATAATTCCAACAAAGATTGATATAATTCAATCACTAATTGAGTATTAATTCTACACACGATACTCCAATTACCCAAAACCCATTTTATGTGACAACCCACCCCAAAATGGATTTTGATCACACCCACTATGATATTAATTGAAATACCAAAATTTAGATTTAAAGCAAGACAATTACTTTCTTGATTGGGTTTGTAGATTCTGATTTCGTTGTAGGATGCGAATTGACGAACACACCTGAATCGCCTTTGAATTGGTTTCCAAAAGCTCTCCACTTTCTTCCTTTGTCTCCTCTTTGTTTATTACGGTTTAGAATGATATTAATTGCTATCGAAACCTCTTAGACTCAGGTTAAATACTGCAAATCGAGAACTTAAACTTATGGGCCAAGCCCAAATGACCCGAACACCCCCGCGTGGGTTCGGTTATACCTAAAAATGTCCCGAGACCCAATTACCAGCCCCAGATTCTCTTTTTTTACTATTTTAACCCCTCTGGAGTCATCCGTACACTTAGAATCATCATCCGAGTCACTTTACTAAAAGTCTCAATCTCAATCCCAATATAGTTTCTACGTATACCCGGTCAAGATAATATACCACCACGTGACTATCATTCGCTATGACGTAAAATTAATAACTTACTATTCATTTAGTAATTTTTTTTCATAAATATTAACCATCAACTATCCCAATTAATATTTTAATCAATACGTAAAAATTAATCCAATTAAATTACGACACACTTGTAATTGAAAATTATCCCAATTAATTAAATAATAAATACTCAAAAATACAGGGTGTTACACTCTTGAAGACAACCCTAATTTGAAGGATCTTTTAGTTGATTTAGAGGAAGATTGTGTATCAAAATATTATGTTATACTTGTCAATATTATGTGTATCCTATTATGATATTGACATTGTATTAGCACTTTACTTTGATGTATGAATGTTTAGTTACTTTTACGAATGTTTAATATGTTTTATGTAAGTTAACTTTCGATAATATGTTATTCTCAGTCGAATGTTTAGTTAGTTTCACAAGACTCTCGGTTTGAGAATAGATTCATTTGAGTTTGTGATTGTGATTGGATTAAATTGACCCAGCTCAATTTCCTTGTGTTCCTGTATATATACATTTGTTAATCAGTTTCATTGATGCAATATTCATAAAATGAAGTTAAATTAGCTTGATTTTATGAAGATTGTTTTAAAGAAACTAATCAACAAATTACATGTAAAAGAATACATTGGGGGCTCCAGGATCAATTTGGTCTAATCACACATTTAGAAGACTCTATTTAATGGCCTTCTTATATTGTAGGAATAAGGTACTCTTTACTTTAACTCAAGTAGTTATATAATTGATGTGCATTATCTTTTAAATCTTTTAGATGATAGAAGGAGTACGGGATAATTATTGGTTTTGTTTGGTTTGGCTGCTAGATAATTATTGGTTGTTGGCTTGTTGTTGGATCGAATGTTAGAAGGAGTACGGGATAATTATTGGTTTTGTTTGATTTGGTTGTTAAATAACTATTGGTTGTTGGCTTGTTGTTGGATAGTATGTTAGAAGGAGTATCGGGCAATTATTGGTTATTGGCTTGTTGTTAGTTTTTGACAGTTGGATAATCACGGGACCCCCCGTTTGAGAACACAACGTTAATTTCAAAATATCTAGACATAGGCTTCAAAAATGTCGTTAGGAGGCGAAACCTTGACTCTCCCCCCAAACGGCCCTGTGAGCGGCGCCAACACCTCGCACGGGTCCAATATAGCTCATAGGAACTGACCATGTGGTCACGGGATCCTTGGTTTGAGAGCACGACCAAAATTTGAGAATATATACACTTAGGCTTGAAAACATGCCATTGAAGGGGAAAACCCCGTAATGCGCCCTAAACGGCCTCTTGAGTAGAGCCAACACCTTGTACGGGTCCAATGTAACTCGTTGGAATTGACCGTGTGGTCATGGTACCCTCGGTTTGAGAGCACAGCCAAATTTTGGAAATATCCACACGTAAGCTTGAAAACGTGGGGGCGAAACCCCATAACGCCCCCAAAATGGTCCCGTGAACGGCGCCAACACCTCACACGAGACCAATGTAACTCGTTGGAACTGGTCGTGTGATCACGGGACCCCCAGTTTGATACCACGACCCAAATTTGAGAATATCCACACTTAGGCTTGAAAATGTGTCGTTAGAGGGAAAACCACATAATGCCCCCTAATGTCCCCATGAGCGGTGCCAACCCCTCGCACGGGACTAATTTAAGTCGTTAGAACCGACCGCGTGGTATTGGGATCCTCGATTTGAGAGCATAACCCAAATATGAGAATACCCACACTTAGGCATGAAAATGTGCCGTTAGAGGGAGAAACCCCGTAACTCCACCTAAACAGCCCCATGAGCAGTGCCAACACCTCGTATGGGACCGATGTAACTCGTTGGAATCGACCGTGTGGCCACGGGACCCCCGGTTTGAGAGCACAACCCAAATTTGAGCATATCCACACTTAGGCTTGAAAACATGTTGTTAGAGGGCAAAACCCCGCAACGCCCCCCAAACGGCCCCGTGAGCTGTGCCAACACCTCATATGGGACCAATATAACTCGTTGGAACCGACTACGTGGTCACGGGACCCCCAATTTGAGAGAATGATTCAATTTTGAGAATATCCACACTTAAGCTTGAAAACGTGCCGTTAGAAGGAGAAACCCCGTAATACCCAACAAACGGCCCCGTGAGAGGTGCCAACACCTCGTACGGGACCAATGTAACTCGTTGGACTGACCGCATGGTCACGTGACCCCCAGTTTGAGAGCACGATGCAATTTTAACAATATCCACACTTAGGCTTAAAAATGTGATGTTAGAGGGTGAAATCCTGTAATTACCCACAAATGGCCCCGTGAGTGGCGCCAACACCTCGCACGAGATAAATGTAACTTATTGGAACCAATCGCGTGGTCACGGGAACCCCATTTTGAGAGCACGGCCAATATTTGAGAATATCCACACTTAGGTTTGAAAACTTGCGGTTAGAGGGCGAAACCCCGTAATGCCCCCCAAATAGTCGCGTGAACGGAACCAACACCTCGTACGAGACCAATGTAACTCCTTGGAATGGACCGCATGGTCACGGGACCCCCAGTTTGAGAGCACGCCCAAATTTTGAGAATATCCACACTTAGGCTTGAAAACATGCCGTTAGAGGGAGAAACTCCGTAATGCCCCCCAAATGGCCATTTTAGCACCCCCAACACCTCACACGGGACCAATCTAACTCGTTAGAATCGATCATGTGGTCACGGGACCCCCAATTTAAGAGCACAACCCAATTTTGAGAATATCAATACTTAGGATTAAAAACGTGCTATTAGAGGACAAAACCCCCTAACGCCCCCCCAAATGGACCTGTGAGCGGCGCCAACAACTCGCACGGGACCAATGTAACTCATTGGAACCGATCGCATGGTCACGGGACCCCTGGTTTGAGAGAATGACCCAGTTTTAAGAATATCCACACTTAGGCTTGAAAACGTGTCGTTAGAGGGAAAAACCCCATAATGCCCCCCAAACGGCTCCGTGAGAGATGCAACACCTCACACGAGACCAATATAACTCATTAGAACCGATCGTGTGGTCATGAGACACCCGGTTTGAGAGAACGACCCAATTTTGAGAATATCCACACTTAGGCTTGAAAACCTGCCGTTAGAGGGAAAAATGCCATAACGCCCCCTAACGACCAAATGAGCACCGCCAACACCTTGCACGGGACCAATGTAACTCATTGAAACCGATTGCGTTGTCACAGGACCCCCGATTTGAGAGCATGACCCAATTTTGAGAATATCCACACTTAGGCTTGAAAACATGCTGTTAGAGAACAAAACCCCATAACGCCCACCAAATGGCCCCGTGAGTAGCGCCAACACCTCGCATGAAACCAATGTAACTTGTTTGAACCGACCGCGTGATCACGAGACCCCCGGTTTGAGAGCATGACCCAATTTTGAGAATATCTACACTTAGGCGAAACCCCATAATGCCCCCTAAACGGCCCCGTGAGAGATGCCAATACCTCGCACGAGACCAATGTAACTCATTAGAATCGATCACGTGGCCACGGGACCCCCAATTTGAGAGCACGACCCATTTTTTAGAATATCCATACTTAGGCTAGAAAACGTGTCATTTGAGGGTGAAACTCCGTAACGCTCCCCAAACGGTCCCGTGAGAGATGCCACCACCTTGTACGGGACCAATATAACTTATTGGAACAGACCGCATGGTCACGGGACCCCCGATTTGAGAGAACGACCCAATTTTGAGAATATCCACATTTAGGCTTGAAAACATGCCGTTAGAGGGGAAAACCCCATAATGCCCCCCAAACGGCCCTGTGAACAATGACAACACCTCGCATGGGACAAATGTAACTCGTTGGAACCTACCGCATGTCACTTGACCCCGGGTTTGAGGGAACAATCCAATTTTGAGTTATGGTCGTGAACTAAAACTGGAGGACCCATGACCACGTGGGCTTTTATAATTTATTGTTTAGCATTTTGTCCATGCGGGGTATACATTACACATGATTTAGAATGTACAAAAAATAGAAAAAATTCTGCTAAGTTTTTTTAAAATAGTTAAAAATGGTCACGGCCAAAGTTCATGGCCAACTCTATTTTTTGGTCACACATAAATCGGGTCACGACCTAGAGCCGTGACTATTTTGGACAGGCCAAATTATGGGTCACAGCCCTGGGTCATGACCAGTGGCGTGACCAGTCGCATAAATTAAGGTATGGGTCACGGACTTGGGCCGTGTCCAGCGGCGTGACCTATCACATAAATTAAAGGATGGGTCACAGCCTTGGCCCGTGACCACCGGCGTGGCCAGTCGCATAAATTAAAAGATGGGTCACGGCCTAGGGCCATGACCAGTTATGTGTATGGGTCACGTCTACTATCCATGACCATCTGTCATGACCCCCAAGGTCCGTGACCCCTCGTTTGGTCTAGGATTTGGGCCATGACCCACCACATTGGTCACGCCCAAAATGGTCACGGCCTTGGGCCACGACCCATAATCTTGGTTAAGGACTTTAGCCGTGACCATTCACCTAATATGGTGTAGTTATTTGGAGTTTTTCTTAATCAGATCATCACTAGAGTATTGGAATTCATTATTCTATATTAAAATGCTATCATCATATACTCCTAGATCTAAAAAAGGAGGCCAATCGGTTTATTGAAGAAATTGGAGTGTGGCGTTGATTCCAAGGAGGAGAGTGGAGTTCCTCATTCCCATCGTGGAGCTCGGTGTGGATTTTTATAAGCTACGAGAGAAAGTTTAAATGTTCATAGGTAACTACATGAGAGAGATAATGTGAGAGGTATCTTATTGCCTTGGTTAAAACATATTTTCAAGTAGAAATGAAAATTGGAGTTCATTGAGGTTTTTTAGGATTCTTCCTCATAAACATTATTTTGTGGATGATTATGAATGATTTCTATTCATATGCACACATTTAATCACACACATCACTTAAATAACATTTGAATCTAGTGAATTGGTTAAAAAAATTAAATTAGGTATGTTAGATCTAGTTTTCTCAATTTATATTAACATAGTTTCATTGTTGTGAGGGTTAATCAAGTAATTTGTCTATCATTTTGTTAAATCAAATATTAACTAATTTGAATTTACAAGCAAAATCATTGAATTCAAAAAATTAATCATGAGATGAGATAAAACTTATTCACCCTTCCTCCTCTAGATTTTTTTAGGTTAAACACTAGCATTAATAACACACATTCTCAAACAATTATGGTGAACCATGGTGAGGAATGATGAATCTCCTTATTATAAATATATATACATTTTGTAATTCCGTTGTTATGCGTAGTTCCTACAAAAAAATTATCATATTGACAGATACTATACTTAAATTCCCATTATGGATGCTACATAGTTGGTTCTCATCCTTCAGAAACTACAAGAGTACTAGGAGTATCCGTTGACAGAAGGATCACCATAGGGTGATCACCTCATGACTATTGAGAACAAATCAACTAAAATATTCAATTGAGAATGGTAAAATATTAAAAGTAATGTTTTCACTAACGATATTTAAGGATAGGAGGCTTAGTAGAATTTTTAGTCAAGCTCTCACCTTTAAAAATTGTCCATATTATTTTTTGATTTATTTTTTCACAAATCACGAAAATAGAAAATAAAAGTATAAATTGATAATGACTTTTTTTTTGGGTAAAAACTATTTTAATACAAAAAAAATGATTCTTAAATTTTAATGATAATTTTTAAATTTAAAACAAAAATATTGTGTGTATATATATATATATATATATATATATATATATATATATATAGAGAGAGAGAGAGAGAGAGAGAGGTTCTCATGCATACCCCAGTTTGCATACTGCTGGTGCAGATCATTTTTTATAAAATAATAAAAACAATACTTTTGAACTAATTTTTTTTTATAGTTTTTAAATATTTCAGTAGGACCATAAAAAAAGTTCAGCTCAAAATGATTTTTTTTGCTATTTTAAAAAAATCGATAAAACTTTGTCAGTTTTTAACAACTTGAAAACAACTTAAAAACTGACAAAGTTTGAGCAATTTTTTTAAAATAGCAAAACAATTCATTTTGAGTTGATTTTTTTACGGTCCTACTGAAATGTTTAAAAACAATAAAAAAAATCAACCCAAAATTATTTTTTTTACTATTTTAAAAAAATGGTCCGCATGGAGGATATCAAACTGGGTATGCATGAGATCCATATGTATATATATATTTATTTATTTATTTATTTATTTATATATATATATATTATTTCCACATGTGTGTGTGCATGAGAGAGAGAGAGAGAGAGAGGGAGGGGAGGGAGAAATGTTTTATAAAATGTTTAGTGAAAAATGTAAAATTAATCATTGAGGTTTAGGGCCATTTTTAATTTTAGACACGATGTTTGAGAAGTTACAACGTTAACCATGAATTTCAAAAATCGATGCAATTAATCCCACCTTCTGACATTCGTTAAAAGAAATTGACGAATATGATGAATTAGTAGCTTACGATCCAAATTAATTATTGTGGCTAATAAGAGATATACGTCGCTCTAACAATAATATTTGAAAATGAACAAAATTTTAAAAATATCAAAAACTAACAATAATAAAACAAACATGTAATAACAATTAACAATACTAATCAACTAAATTTAACCAATTAATTATTTAAAAAAATGTAAATTATAATAACAATACCTTCCCCCATCCCCCCCTCCCTCTTCATCAAACCCAACACCTCACCCCAAATCCCCACCTCCAAAATCAATCCTTTAAAAAAATCCAACTTCTGGTTTACATTCCCATTTTCTCTATCCCTTTCTATCTCTTTTTGTGTGTATACACACACACACACACACACACACACAGACAGACACATAAGTGTGTCTCTCCTTATTTTATAAATCTTGAAATTTTTTATGCAAATGCACAAATCAATGTAAAGATACATTAATTTTATGTATTTATACATAAGTGTATATGTACACAAATCAATGTATATATTTCTATGGTTATGTTTGTATGCACATGGTTCCACAGCGTAAGAATTTTGTATTTGATTTTCTTTATGGGTTTGTATGTATATATGTGTATGTTGGGTATGTATTTGTATATGTGCATACGTGTTTGGTACACATGTGTGTATGTGTAAGTAAAATTATATGTGCGTTTCGTGAGAAATATTGGAAGGAGGTTGCAATGGGTGGTGAGTGGGAGATTAGAAGGAGGTTGCAATGGTTGCATATGTATGCTTGAGGAATGGGATGATGTTGGAGAATGAAAAAGAAGTTATTTTAGTTTTTAATTTATATAAATAAATTTAATGTTTATTTAGGTAAATTTTTTAATTAGTTATTTTTCTAAGCCACCTATCAGATTTTTATTAGAAAACTTGAAATTTATAATTTTCACTTGTGTGCTCATTTAACATTTCATCAATGCCTCTTAATCGTAGTTTAAATATGGGCCTAATTGTACCAATTTTCAAATTTCAAGGTTAACATTGCACCTTCTAAAAAATTGGTTCTAAAATTGAAAACCACCAGGTTTGATTTTTCATTTTCCCCAAATGTTTAAGACAATCTTGATTTCATGGACACTTTTTACTCATTTGGTATGTTTATTATATGTCTTAAACATAGCGTAACTTTAAGGGTTTTTCGACTGAACCCCTAGTTTTTTTACTTAAAATTATAGGGATTATGTCAAAAGGAATAATAAAGTTTGGATTACGTCAAATATGACATTAAGAAGTGGGTGTTAAGTAAAAAAAATAACTTTAAATGTAAAGTAATAGTAACTATCCACGTGAAGTCTATTAGTATGCCTAATAAAAAGAGAATCTTTGTGTTTTTCTTGTTTTTTAAAATTTTCAAATATCAAAATACCATAAATGAAAAACATTATGACCGCACCTATACCAAATTAAAGGGTGTAATGCACGGTTAATGTGTAACATCAAGGTTAACATCATTGAAGACGTAGTATAAACGCACGATTAATGTGTAACATCAAGGTTACAATCAATGATGACTAAGTATTATGCCCCAAATGTCTTTGAACAAATGTCAGATATAACACTACATATTATATTTCCTAATTTTTGTAAGTACGTGTTGAAAATGATTTATATCCGATGGGAAACAACATATTGGTCACTCTTTTTTATGAAAAAAAAAACTTTATTGGTTCATCACATTTCACTTAAATCTCATCTAAGAAAATGATAAAATAAATTTATTTACAATTTCCTTACATGAACAACATTGCATGAAAATGTAATTTAAAATTTATCATAGAAGTGTTATGATCAAATTTTATTGAAGGTTGTATTTATGCGACGATAAAAATTTCATATTCTCCATTAAATGTAAGACATCATGTGACAACTATCGAACAAAGGAACATTTTGTTGCAAAGAAGTTGAAGGGCTGCTGTGTGAGGAGTCATACACTAATAAATTTTCAAAACCATAAAAATTATTCACAATGACATCAATTTCAATTTAGTGTCGATTGGAGTCACACATTCAGTTCTTTAGGAATTATTTTGAACATATATATTTATACACATAATTATTGTAACAATCCTCACTTTTGAGACCCTATTTTATATTTATTTACTATTAGGGGTGGCCGTGGGCCGGGCCTGGGCAGGCCCGGTCGGGCTTGAAAAATTAAGTGTTATCCCAAGCCCGCTCGGGCCTAGATCGGGCCTTATTATGTAATCCCAAGCCCGCCCAGATTTGAAAGCTCTTTACCCAGGCCCGCCCGATCGGGCCCTATTATGTTAATTAAAAGATTTTTTTTAAATTAAAATACCTATTTTTTTATTTAAAGACCAATTTTTTTAATAAAAATCTGTTTTAAAACTCCATATATTACAAAGTCCATATATAAAGTTTCTCACTTTACATGAAAAGACTTGGTATACATTTTTATATCTATAGAAGTCCCCCCCCCCCCACACACATATATATATATATAGAAGTCCCCCCCCCCCCCCACACACACACATATATATATATATATATATATATATATATATATATATATATATATATATATTTCGGGCCTCGGGCCGGGTCGGGCCTCATCGGGCTTAAGAACTCACGCCCAAGCCCGCCCGAAAAAAAATCGGGCCTATAAAATTTTGCCAAGCCCGCTTTGCGGGCCTATTTACCTTACCCAAGCCCTATTTTTTTATTAGGCGGGTTGAGCGGGCTTGGTGGGCCTCGGGCCTATGGCCACCCCTATTTACTATGTGAAGTAATTATATATAAAATGTTGGAATGTGGAGTAAGTATTAATTTCATGAGATAAGTTAATATTTACTAAAATGTTGTATGTTTACCTTATATGTGGGTAAATGTCACTATGTGGTGTTTTATTGCGTCATAAGATTTAAAATGACATTATGGTTTAAAATGAAACCGGAACTTGAAATGAGTTATAAAATTTCCAAATGATAATTTGGAGGGTGTAGTTACTCCCGATGGGTACGAGATAGTCGAAATAAGTGTCATATTGCATTTTGATGTTTCGAGCACTTTTGACTGGTTATAGCTTAAATGTGTAGTTGCGAATCATTTAATGCGGTGTTAACCACTTAAGTTGGGAATTTAGTCTAAAGGCACGATTTATGTCTTGCTTTTCTTTTATTTCTCTTAAGTGAAATTTGTTAACCTAGAGTGAGAAAGAGAAGAAGAGAACTTGTGGAGAAAGAGAGAGATTGAAGATTTGGAGATTGATCTTGCATTCATCTTCCTCAAATCTGAATTTGCAAGCTTAAGGCAACTTTTCTACTTGCTATTACGTGATTTAAGATGAATAATTAGTATGATAGTTGTGTATTAGTTTTGGTTTGAAAATGTTAAGGTTTTTATTGGATTTATGGGTTTTGAATCTTTGGAAGTGATTTGGATATTTATTGGTGTAGATCAATGTTGTTGGATGCATTTATAATTAGTTGGTGGCAATAAATGATCTTGTTTTGGGTAGATTTGTGTTGGGAGAAATTAGGAGTCCAAGACTCCATAGCCAAACTTGGCAAATTCGCAGGGCCGAATCGATTCGGCTATGTCCGAGTCGATTCACCCAAGGGGAAGTTTTCAGGTCTGCAAACCATAATCAATTCGGGTTAAGACCGAATCGATTCGACTGAAGCAAAAAGTTGGGTTCAACTTCCGAACCGATTCTCTTTTTGGGCGAATCGATTCGGACCCTGCAGTTTTGAGTTGATTTTTCCAACTCCATTTTTTTCTTTTTCTTTAGGCTTAGGACCTAGGAACCTTCTTGAACGAAGTAAACTTAGAGTCCTAGAGATTTAGTTAAGTCAAATAACTACCCTACATTAGGATTGGGTTAAATGGGGCTTATTCCGGATGTGTACAAAGTGAGGTTAGGGTTTTTTTCTTTTCTTTAGAAATCCGTTAAGTGTCTTGGAGTTGTAGGCCCATGCTTGGAGACTCTAGGGGCTCTAATGAGGTATATGTGACACCCCGCCTAATCAAATACCGGGCGATCACTCCTTTATTAAATTAAATCAAGGTAAACAGTTGGTTCATTCTCAGCATCACTGTCGATAAAAATAAATTTTCCAATTTAACACCCTAAATAATTAAGCTAAGTGTCAAAACCATTTTCATACATCCTTTCCAAATTTTAATTAAAGAAAAAGATTTATTTATTTAAAACAACATTTCTACAATTAAGAATCACACCACAGTAAACCAAATAATATAATACATTCGACAATCGAATGTCAACATATGAAAACTAAAGTCACAAATCCAAACTGAATAAATCCCATAGAACAATACTGGAAACAACTGAAATATAAATGTCCCAACAACAATGAAATAATGGAAAGGGCGACACATGCCCAATAAATAAGAATACTAGAAGTGGAGTCAATAAAAGAAGCCGTCTACGCAAGTGACCTGCAACCCCCACCTAAGCTGCAGCACGTTCCTCTCAAGGAATCCTAAGCAAGACGCCCCTATGGCTGGGCACCTGAAATATATACATATATATACAAGAGAGAGAGAAAAAGAAACGGGTCAGAGCCCGAAAGTGTGTTTGATTTTAAAAATACGTTTAGCAAGTATTTAAATTGATACAGGCCAATGCAACAACATATTAGTACGTCACTCTCTTGAGAAATACTCACCTCTCTTCTAATGTGCACACCTATCGCACTAACCTTCCCAACAGTTTCTTAACAATTCTATCATACTAACCTTTTCCAATAATTTAGCGTATCTTAACTTACTCATAAGATTTCAAAACCGAACAATATTTTGTTTAAAAAGGTTACTTCCAGATTAGTAGCACAACTCTCGTTTTAGCTTTTATTAATTTATAAAGTTTCCCAGTGCCATATTATACTTCCACAAAATAAGTACTTACCATATGTGTCATCAACCATGTCCTACTATCAAATCACAGTAGGCAGTTTCAAATTTCCAAATCTCATATATAAATTAACTACTCGTACAATATATATAAATAACAGCACCCCAAATAAAACTATGGTGCATGCATACTTCTACTATCCAAACCCCATACCACTCATATCAAGGGGAATACAAGTTCGGAATCACTCTCGAAATGTATTAACACATACACAAACAATATCGAGGCGAAGCATAGATTCCAAGTCTCTAAGAGGATGGCACATACTCGCGTCTCTTAGGACCGTCTGAACTATCGATTCGATAGCCTGTACCAAGGATATCTATCTTCTAGGGTACAAGTCAATATCCCCCATAAAGGTCCCATCGAGATAAGACCGTCCCAGCGCGGTAACCTCAAGGATAGCAAGTAGCGCGGTATGTTTTTCACATGTATATCATATATGTACACACAATCATATAAATATACCACAGTTATCATATTAACATAGGTTCTTCTCGTCACCCATAATTATACCATTTATCCTTAATTTCACATTATTAGTATTACGCATAAGGTTTCATCTTTAACCTTATCTCGAAGGGTTTTCTCACTTAATACGTGACATTCGTTGACTCTGTCCTTCCAAGTAGGCAAATTCAGTAGGTATACTTCTATTCACTATTGTAGCTATTCGCCTCATTCCCTCACTTGAAATACGTAGTTTCATAGTTCATTATATAATTATCCCAAAAACAAGATTCTCATCTTATAATAAAGTTCTCAACACTTATACAAATGTCCTACTGGTCCTTCCTATCTCCCAAAACATTTCATTAAGGATACCCAAGAATTATTTCATGATAAATTCAATTCAACTAAGTCAACAAGGGAAATAAGAGTCTACCAGGAGGGGTCGATCGATCGAGGTCTGGGGCTCGATCGATCGAACCTTCGATCGATTGAAGCTCTAGGCTCGATCGATCGATCAAGCAGGTCTGCAAAAATTCTACAGAAATACAGTTACGGGTTCTACCAAATTTCTTCATCCAAAACCATGTTTTCCATTCTAAACATCCCAAAAATCCTACTACTATCATTATAACGTTATACCAGATGTTTTCAACGTAAAGCATGTGTATCTAACATTAAACATGGATAATTAACCCAAAACTCCATCTAATCATCAAGAACCCTAGAGTTTTTCTTAATCAAGGTTCTAATCTGTTTTTACCAAAATTTCCTTCTAATATATCATCAAAATTTCGTGGGTTATATTCCTCTACATGGCAAGGATTCCAGAATTTCATATAAATCGTTTCTACATGCATTTTCCTAACACAAATTGGGTGTTCTTCCATATTTATCATCTCTAATCAATCCTAAACCAATATGAAGATTGCATTAACGAAAATACGCAAGTTAAACACTTGCCTGGGATTTTTGGTATTCTGATTCACGGCTGATTTTGGTATGGCTGCGTTCCTCGTCTCGCGATCTACGCGGTGGTGGTGGCGGCGGTGCAAACCGGTGACTTTTTGGCCTTGAATTGCCTTGAAGCTCTCTCCTCTCTTCTCCAATGGCCGTCACTTGATTTCTGGATATTCTAACCCTAAAAGACTAACCTAGTTGGCTGATATAGGTTGCTGAAATTCGTGGGTTTAATTACCCAATTATGTAAAATGACTAAAATGCCCTCCCGGGGTACTAATTAGGCCTAAAATGCCCCGAGACCCAAACTACACCCCTGGGTACACTTTTCTGACTATATCGACCCTACCGGACGCGTTGGCGCACTCAAAATGACCATACAGGCAACTTATAAAATATTCACTTTTTATTTAACAAAATTAGTCCCGACGTGACACGAGCACGTTCCGACTTAAATTTTCAAAATCGCCATTTAATTCACTCATGACATTCAATATGATCAATATAATATATTACTTTGCTCATAAGTAATATTCAAGCAATTTCCCATAATTACTAACTCTTGTCACGTTAATAATTATAACATAATTAATTTCTGAATTTTTATTAAATAAATCATTCACATTAAATTTAATAAATCCCCAAATTAATATAGCATATAAATACGGGGTATTACATACTCCCCCCCCCCCCCCCCCCCCCCCCGCTAATAACGGAATTTCATCCCGAAATTCAGAAAATAAGGCATACCTGGTAAAAACAACTCTGGATATCTCTCGCGTATATCTGCCCCACGCTCCCAAGTGGATTCCTCCACATTATGATGCTCCCACTGGACTCGCACAAGTGGAACTATCTTCGACCTCAATCTCCTCTCACTATAGTCTAGAATAGCCACTGGTCTCTCCTCGTAAGAGCTATCAGGCTATAAGTCGATCTCATCTATCGCAATGTGAGTATAGGCCATATCATCCCGAAGATATCGTCTCAACGACGATATGTGGAATACATCGTGGATGCGATGTAAATGTTCTGGCAATCCCAACCTGTATGCAACCGGACCAATTCTCTCGATGATGGGAAATGGTCCCACGTACCTCGGAGCCAATTTCCCCTTCTTCCCGAACCTCATCACCCCCTTCATAGGAGATACAAGCAATAACACTTGGTCTCCCACATTAAACTCCCGAAAGAACCGTTTCGCATCGGTGTAGCTCTTCTGCCTGTCCTGGGCTACCCGAATACGACTCCTGATCATCTCAATCCTCGTGGAGGTCTCCTGAATCACTTCTGGTCCTAGCAACTTGTTGTCCCCCACCTCGAGCCAACAAATTGGAGAGCAACAAGGCCTGCCATACAAAGCCTCAAATGGAGCCATACCAATCGTAAACTGATAAGAGTTATTATAAGCAAACTCTACCAGTGGAAGATGTGGCTCCCAACCTCCTCCAAAATCGAGAACACACATGCGTAGCATATCCTCTAACATCTGATTAGTACGCTCTATCTGTCCATCTGTCTGTGGGTGGTAAGTTGAACTCAACCTCAACTCAGTACCCATAGCCTCCTGAAAGCTTTCCCAAAAACGAGACATGAAAATCTTATCTCTATCTGACACAATATTCAGGGGCACCCCATGTAATCTGACAATCTCCGTGATGAACAATTGAGCATACTGACCCGTGATATAATCTGTCCGCATCGGCAGAAAATGAGCCACCTTGGTCAAACGGTCTACAATCACCCAGATAGAATCGTGGCCCCGCTGTGATGTAGGCAACCCTGTAATAAAATCCATGGAAATACTCTCCCACTTCCACGCGGGTACATCCAATGGCTGAAGCAATCCTGACGATTTCTGATGGTCCACCTTCACCAGCTAGCAGGTGGAACACTTGGATACGAACTCGGCGATGTCCTTCTTCATCCCACTCCACCAGTATTGTCGCCTCATATCCTGGTACATCTTATCGCCTCCCGGATGTACTGCAAATCGGGACCCATGAGAATGAGTCATCACTGCATAGCGTAGTTCTGCTCCTTCTAGAACCACCAATCTCCCATTAAACCGCAAACCTCCATCAGAACTAACAGAATAGGACTCAGCACCCTCGGCTAGATGTCGCACAATCTGTTCCTGGAAAAACGGGTCTGTGGTTTGTGCCTGTATCACCCTCGTAACAATCTCGGGTGTGACTGACATCACGGATATGAAAGATCGTGCCACTGCGTCCTAGTGACCCAATTCCTTCCACTTTGCTTTCCAGACGTCCGCTACATCGTCTACCGGTCTACGGATCAACGCATCAGCAACTACGTTGGCCTTCCCCGGATGATACTGTATATCGAACTGGTAGTCCTTCACAAACTCTAGCCATCTGCGCTGACTCATATTCAGCTCTCGCTGAGTGAATAGGTACTGCAGTGACTTATGGTCTGTGAACAAACGGAATTTCTCCCCCAATAAATAGTGCCTCCATATCCTCAATGCAAAGACGACCGCTGCCAACTCCAGGTCATGGGTGGGGTAATTCTTCTCATGCGGTTTAAGCTTGCGGGAAGCAAAAGCTATAGCCTTCTCCTCCTGCTGGAGTACACCTCCAAGTCCCCGTAAAGACGCATCGGTGTAAACCAGGTACTCCACACCCGGCTTCGGTAACGCAAGGACTGGCGCTGAAGTAAGCTTATCTTTCAGCTCATCGAAAGCCAATTGACAAGCGTCATCCCAAACATATGGTACCCCTTTGCGAGTCAGATTCGTCAATGGACCCGCTATTTTGGAGAATCCCCGAATGAATCTCCTATAGTAACCGGCTAACCCCAAGAAACTACGCACTTCCGTCGGTGTCGTGAGCTGTCCCCACTCCCTCACCGCTGACACTTTGCTCGGGTCAACTGCAATCCCCTGCTCAGAAACAACATGGCCCAAGAACTGTACCTCTCGCAACCAGAATCCACACTTCTCGTACTTAGCATACAACTGATGCTCTCGTAGAGTCTGAAGAACCTGCCTCAAGTGCTCGGCATGCTCCTCCTCGGAGTGTGAATATATCAAGATGTCATCTATGAAGACGATGACAAACTGATCCAAGAACTCTCTGAATACTCGATTCATCAAGTCCATGAAAACGGCTAGCGCATTTGTGAGTCCGAACGGCATCACCCTGAACTCATAGGACCCATATCTCGATAAGAAGGTAGTATTTGAAACATCCTGCTCTCTAATACGTAACTGATGGTACCCCGACCTCAGATCTATCTTCGAAAAGAAAGTTGCTCCCCTCAACTGGTCGAACAGATCATCGATTTGAGGCAACGGATACTTATTTCGTATCGTTACCTTGTTCAGCTCCCGGTAGTCCACACACAATCTTAGTGAACCATCTCTCTTCTTCACAAACAAGACTGGAGCGCCCCAAAGTGAGGTACTCCTACGAATGAAGCCCTGACCTAACAGCTGCTCTATCTGATCTCGTAGCTCTCGCATCTCTGCCGGAGCCATACGGTACGGTGCGCGTGCTATAGGTCTCGTATCTGGAAATAAATCTATAACAAAGTCTATCTCACGACTGGGCGGTAGGCCTGGTATCTCCTGAAACACATCGGAATACTCCCTGACAACAGGGATCGAATCTAAGGGAATCACAACCTCCTTAGAGGTATCCTCCTCTATGTAATACAAATGAGCGGTCGAACCTCCCTCTGGGCGAGGCATCGCCACTACAAACATCTCTTGTCCCGGAATGGCAAAAACAATGCTCCCACCGAAGTAATCAATCATGGCTCTATAAGCTGAGAGCCAATCCATACCAATAATCACATCATGCTCGTGCATGTCTAAGACTAACATGTATGCAGGTAATACCAAGCTACCAATCTCTACCCCCACTCCCCGGCATATAAATAAAATAAGTGACCCACTCCCCAGTGGTGAGTCGACACACGTCACGGTGCTCTCTGCTGTGGCTAACAACCCTAAGGACTTCGCAAAATGCATAGCTATAAAATAATGTTTTGCCCCCGTATCAAACAAAACCCGACCCATAGTACCATGGATAGGAAACATACCCTCAATCGCGGGTGGTGCCTGTGGAGCTGCTTCCTGGTGGACGTTATAGACACGTCCATACTGTAATTGCCCCTGCTGCACTGGAGCTGCTGGAATGGCTGGTAGGGTTGGCACCTGGGCTGGAGCTGGGAGGGCAGGTGGAAAAAGTGGTCTCTGCGGCTCATTACGGGCTCCCTGCTGCTATTGGGCCCTATCGCCCTCTGGGCAATCCTGGCGCCTATGGCCATGTTTACCGCACCCAAAGCATCGGCCTTTGAAGTTACCTCCCCTCTGACCCTGCTTTCCACGGCCCTGCTGGCCGTTACCTCCACGCCACTGGCCCTGATGGCCCTGATGTGCACGCGGTTGGCCTTGCTGGCCCTGCTGCTGTCCCTGTGGTCGGTGTTGGCCCTGCTGATTAGGCTGGCCCTGATGGACCTGCCTGAAACCCCCGAATCCCTGCCTAAAATCACCTGAACGGAATCGCTTAGCAGGGTCCCCCTGATGGGAACTCTGCTCGTGCTGACGAGTCTGTCCATGAGATGGTGCCCCACTGGCACTATTACCCCCGGTCCTGCCCTGCTGGCTGGACTCCCCTGCTCTCTTGCTTCCCTGCAGATGGAAGCGGTGATCCTGGCAATGTAGTAATATTGCATTGAGTACATTAGTGAAAGTACTCAGGGATAAATTCCCAATAAGGTGCTGACGGATCCTCCAAGCTAACCCGTCGACAAATAACAAAATCTTCTTGCTCTCAGTAGGTGCCTCATCTGGCACAATGGTGAGAAGTCTCGTGAACTCCTCCTCATACTCAGCTACAGTAAGGTTCTCCTGCTTCAGATTTAGTAATTTCCGCCTCATCTCAGTCTGCACTGCGGGTGGAAAATACTTGCAGTCAAACCGCTCCCAGAACAACTGAATAGGGATCGTGTCCCTCTCCTCCAAAGTAGTAGTGGACTCCCACCACTGTAATGCGGCTCCCACCAACTTAAAGGAAGCCAATAACTGCTTTTTCACATCAGTGCACTCATACATACGGAGGTGCCGCTGGATGTCCTTCTTCCATTGGCTAACTGTAATAATATCGGAGCTACCAGAAAACTCAGGGGGATGCGCTTTCTGAAAAGCATCCCGAACCCTCTCCTATGCAGATGGAAGCTGTGCTGGTACTGGCGCCACTGCCTGAACCGGGGGTGGAGCCTGCTGAATCACCGCTATCGCGGCATTCACCGCCTGAGCAACAATGGCGGCTACTTCATTTGCATTCATTGTGCCTGGTGCCGGAGCTGCTGGCTGCTCGGCTTGGGAAGTCCTATCTTTCGGAGCACGTCTCGGAGGCATCTGAAACGTGAACAAGTTTATTAGTCTACAGTTTTCATCGAATCTCAAATAGCTGCAGACTTTAACGTAAAAGCAGGAATACAACAATCCTAAAAATAGGACTCTATAGCAATAACGTTAAGCTGAAAGCGAAATAAGCCGTACAGATCCTATGGACACTAGAACCCGATGCTCTGATACCACCTGTGACACCCCACCTAATTAAATACCGGGCGATCACTCCTTTATTAAATTAAATCAAGGTAAACAGTTGGTTCATTCTCAGCATCACTGTCGATAAAAATAAATTTTCCAATTTAACACCCTAAATAATTAAGCTAAGTGTCAAAACCATTTTCATACATACTTTCCAAATTTTAATTAAAGAAAAAGATTTATTTATTTAAAACAACATTTCTACAATTAAGAATCACACCACAGTAAACCAAATAATATAATACATTCGACAATCGAATGTCAACATATGAAAACTAAAGTCACAAATACAAACTGAATAAATCCCATAGAACAATACTGGAAACAACTGAAATATAAATGTCCCAACAACAATGAAATAATGGAAAGGGCGACACATGCCCAATAAATGAGAATACTAGAAGTGGAGTCAATAAAAGAAGCCGTCTATGCAAGTGACCTGCAACCCCCACCTAAGCTGCAGCACGTTCCTCTCAAGGAATCCTAAGCAAGACGCCCCTATGGCTGGGCACCTGAAATATATACATATATATATAAGAGAGAGAGAAAAAGAAACGGGTCAGAGCCCGAAAGTGTGTTTGATTTTAAAAATACGTTTAGCAAGTATTTAAATTGATACAGGCCAATGCAACAACATATTAGTACGTCACTCTCTTGAGAAATACTCACCTCTCTTCTAATGTGCACACCTATCGCACTAACCTTCCCAACAGTTTCTTAACAATTTCATCATACTAACCTTTTTCAATAATTTAGCGTATCTTAACTTACTCATAAGATTTCAAAACCGAACAATATTTTGTTTAAAAAGGTTACTTCCAGATTAGTAGCACAACTCTCGTTTTAGCTTTTATTAATTTATAAAGTTTCCCAGTGTCATATTATACTTCCACAAAATAAGTACTTACCATATGTGTCATCAACCATGTCCTACTTATCAAATCACAGTAGGCAGTTTCAAATTTCCAAATCTCACATATATATTAACTACTCGTATAATATATATAAATAACAGCACCCCAAATAAAACTATGGTGCGTGCATACTTCTACTATCCAAACCCCATACCACTCATATCAAGGGGAATACAAGTTCGGAATCACTCTCGAACTGTATTAACACATACACAAACAATATCGAGGCGAACCATAGATTCCAAGTCTCTAAGAGGATGGCACATACTCGCGTCTCTTAGGACCGTCTGAACTATCGATTCGATAGCCTGTACCAAGGATATCTATCTTCTAGGGTACAATTCAATATCCCCAATAAAGGTCCCATCGAGATAAGACTGTCCCAGCGCGGTAACCTCAAGGATAGCAAGTAGCGCGGTATGTTTTTTACATGTATATCATAGGGGTGTTCAGAAAACCGACCGAATCGAAGGACCGAACCGAGCCGAGCCGAACCGCCTTATTTTTGTCGGTTTTTTTTTATAATCGGTTCGTTCCCGGTTTTTTTTTAAAAAAACCGACTGAGTCGGTCCGGTCCTCCGTTTTGGGCTTGACAGGGTCGGTCTGGACCGACCCGGACCGACATGAATTAAATATATATTTTTTTTATATTTTATGTGTCACATATGTTATGCTCCTACAAGTGTGTGGTGTAAAATAAAAAAAAAGATGGGGGATAGAATAGTCAAAATGGTAAACCAAACCAAACCAAACCCTACACATTAGATATCAGCAGCCGTCATTTCTTTTTTGTCAAAACAAAAAACTCTAACATCTCACCTCTCTCTCACCCCCAAAGCCATTCTCCATCTCCACTCCACCATCCATCCAACCAACCCCCTTGCTGCTGCCGCCGACCGCCTTCCCCCTTGCTGCCGCCGACCGCCTTCCCCCTTGCTGCCGCCGACTACAGCCCACGATTCCAAGATCTGTTGCCGACTACCGACGACGCTGATCTTTTAACAGGTATTTTTTTTTATTATTCGTTTTATAACCGTTTTTCTTTATCATTAATTTTATAACATGTTTTTATCATTCGTTTTTTTTTTATCTTTCGTTTTTTTTATAACTGTTTTTTATAACTGTTTTTTTATCATTCGTTTTTTTATATACAATATTTATAAATTTATAACTGTTTTTTACTGTTTTTTTTATATATACCATATTTATATAAAAATATTTTTTTATAAAGATATGAAAAACTATTTTTATATACCATATTTATATATTTATAACTGTTTTAATATACCATATTTATATATTTATAACTGTTTTTTTTATATATACCATATTTATATATAAATATTTTTTTATAAAGATATGAAAAACTGTTTTTATATACCATATTTATATATCTATAACTGTTTTTTTATAAATATATATATAAAACTGTTTAAAAAATATATATATAAAACTGTTAAAAAAAAGAGTAAAAACAATTATTTTTTAAAATATATAATCAAAACAGTTTTTAAGTGTTTTTAAAATATATGATTTTGTGCTTTGTTATTTGTTGTTGTGTTGTAGATGGCTGAAAAAGAAGCTAACATAGATGGTGGTGATGGTGGCCTTCCTTCTACTAATGGCATTATTAAGGGTACATATCCATCTCCTAGAAAACCAGAGGTAAAACCTTCAAAACAAAAATCAAAAGCATGGTACCATTTTACTGAAATTGAAGGGGCTGATCCGAGAAAACGTAGGGCAAAATGTAACTACTGTTCTGCAACCTATGCTTGTGATCCTAAGAATAATGGAACAAAAAATATGTTAGCTCATATAGAAACTAAATGTAAGAAATTTCCGGATAGGGTTGTAGATTCGAAGCAAAAACACTTGTCCTTTGAAACAAAAAAAGAAGGTGGGGGAAGTGCAAATCTTATTGCTGTCACTTTTAGTGTAGAAGCATGTCGGCGAGCTCTTGCAAAAATGTTAATTATTGATGAATTGCCTTTTCGTTTTGTTGAGGGTGAGGGGTTTCGACAATTTATGTGAGTTGTTCAACCAAAATTTGTGAAGATTTCGGGTCGTATTACACTTGCGCGAGATTGCTTAACTATATATTTGGAAGAAAAATTGAAGTTACAAAGTATTTTGAAAGGTAAAAGAATTTGTATAACCACGGATACATGGACTTCCATCCAAAACATCAATTATATGTGTCTTACGACTCATTTCATCGATGATGAATGGAAGTTACATAAGAAAATTCTTAACTTTTGTCAAGTTCGAAGTCACAAAGGGGAGATGTTAGGGAAGGTTATTGAGTCATTGTTGGTTGAATGGGGGATAAGGAGCATATTCACCGTAACCGTTGACAATGCGAGTTCTAATAATGGTACCATTAAATATTTGCAAAGAAATACCAAAAGATGGAAAGGTACCATTTTAGAACATGAATATTTGCATATGCGGTGTTGTGCTCATATCTTAAATTTAATTGTTGGTGATGGGTTAAAAGAAGTGGGTGAATCGGTTGTTAAGGTGCGTAACGCGATGAGGTACGTGAGGTCATCTCCATCTAGATTGTTGATGTTTAAGATGTGTGTATAGAAGGAAAAAATTGAGAGCAAAGGTTTGTTGTGCCTAGATGTTCAAACGAGATGGAACTCCACTTACTTAATGTTGGATGTTGCCAAAAAGTTTGAAAGAGCTTTTGATAGGTTGGGGGAGGAAGATAAAAATTATTTTTCTTACTTTGAAGGGGATGTGGAGGATCTATATAATGAAGATGATGGAAGAGGGAGGGGAAAAGGTGGGAGGAAGATTGTAGGACTTCCGGATTGTTGTGATTGGGAGAAAGTGAGGGCGTTTGTAAAATTTTTAAAAATATTTTACAACGCAACGTTGAGATTTTCGGGTTCTTTGTTTGTTACTTCTAATTCGTTTTTCAATGAGCTTGTAGTAATTCAAAATACTTTGAATCAATTAAAAAGAAGCGGTGATTACTACATAGCTTCAATGGCGGATAACATGGTTAAGAAAATGGAGAAATATTGGAATATTGAAAAAATAAATTTGTTGTTGTTTGTTGCGGTCACTCTTGACCCTCGGTACAAATTGGGGTATGTTTCATTTTGGTTTGAGAGTATGTATGAAAGCAATGTGGCAAAAGAAATGACAAGGAGGGTGAAAAATGTAATTGTCCGTTTGTACGAGTGGTACGTTGATAATAATTCGCAAAATGCACCATCTCAAAATGTTAATTTGTCGGAAGTTATTAACGTAGTGGCGGATGGGGATGGAGTGGATGACATCGATGGGCATTCATTTTTAGCTACTCAATTTAAAAAGCATATGGAGGCTGAAAATGGTGGTCTAGGGGGCAATAAGTCAGAGGTTGAGAAGTATTTGGTGGAGGGTAATGAAGATACCACTAATACTAATTTTAATGTCCTAGAGTGGTGGAAAAATAATTCGTTTAGGTATCGATTATTGTCTCATGTATCACGGGATGTATTGGCAATTCCCGTGTCTACCGTGGCTTCGGAGTCCGCATTTAGCACGGGGGGGCGTACACTTGACCCGTTTCGTAGCTATCTCTCTCCGAACACAGAGGAAGCTCTTGTTTGCACTCAAAATTGGCTTAAATATTCATCAACTCCGATTAGCCTTCGAGATGCCATGGATGAGGTGGAACAACTTGAACAATTAGATGAAGGTATTTTTCTTTTTTAATAATTGATTATCAATTTATTATTTAATCGAATTTTATTGTAACTAATATTATTACTCTTTATTTTCAGAATTGTTGGGAGCTTCATCAACAATTGTGGATTGAAATCAATCATGTAGGTATGAATTTTTTTAGGAATGTATTGACCATTTTTTTGGTTGCTATTGTTATTTAGCATGTGGATTGACATTTAGCATGTTGCTTATTTGCAGGAATTTAAGGGTGCCTGTTTGGAGCTGTTTGGACGCGTTTTGGGGGCTGTTTTGAAGCCGTTTTTACCCTTTTTTGTGCTATTTTGAAGGCTGTTATGAGACTGTTTTTAAGCCCATTTTAAGGCTCTTATGTGACTATTTTATATGTTATTTATATGCTGTTTTGGACATATTTATGTGCTGTTTTGGACAGATTTATGTGTTGTTTGGGACTGTTTTATATGTTATTTATATGCTGTTTTGGACAGATTTATGTGCTGTTTTTGTACTAAATTATGACAGATTTATGTGCTGTTTTTGAACTAAATTATGACAAATTTAAGTGCTGTTTTTGTACTAAATTATGACAGACATAGTGCTGTTTTTGTACTAAATTATGACATTTATGTGCTGTTTTTGTGTTGTTTATGTACTAATATTGGACAGATTTATGGGTTGTTTAATTTTTCACAAGCTCATTTGGACTTATTTCATTTTGAACAATTTGTAAATAGTAAATTAAAGTCATTTTGGACAGTTTAAATTGGACATAATTGAAAAAAAAGTTCAAGATTTTTTTTAAATAATATAATTAATTAATCTTAAGACCGACAAACTAAACTGAACCGACCCTGAAACAAACCGAACCGAATAGGGTCGGTTAACCGACATAATCGGTTCGGAATCGGTTCGGTCTTGGTCCATTTTTTTAGAGGACCGACATAGTCGGTCCGGTCCAAAAAAAACTTCAAAACCGAACCGGACCGGACCGCGAACACCCCTAGTATATCATATATGTACACACAATCATATAAATATACCACATTTATCATATTAATATAGGTTCTTCTCGTCACCCATAATTATACCATTTATCCTTAATTTCACATTATTAGTATTACGCATAAGGTTTCATCTCTAACCTTATCTCGAAGGGTTTTCTCACTTAATACGTGACATTCGTTGACTCTATCCTTCCAAGTAGGGAAATTCAGTAGGTATACTTCTATTCACTATCGTAGATATTCGCCGCATTCTCTCACTTAAAATACGTAGTTTCATAGTTCATTATATAATTATCCCAAAAACAAGATTCTCATCTTATAATAAAGTTCTCAACACTTATACAAATGTCCTACTGGTCCTTCCTATCTCCCAAAACATTTCATTAAGGATACCCAAGAATTATTTCATGATAAATTCAATTCAACTAAGTCAACAAGGGAAATAAGAGTCTTCCAGGAGGGGTCGATCGATCGAGGTCTGGGGCTCTATTGATCGAACCTTCGATCGATCGAAGCTCTAGGCTCGATCGATCGATCAAGTAGGTCTGCGAAAATTCTGCAGAAATGCAGTAACGGGTTCTATAAAATTTCTTCATCCAAAACCATGTTTTTCCATTCTAAACGTCCCAAAAATCCTACTACTATCATTATAACGTTATACCAGATGTTTTCAACGTAAAGCATGTGTATATCTAACATTAAACATGGATAATTAACCCAAAACTCCATTTAATCATCAAGAACCCTAGAGTTTTTCTTAATCAAGGTTCTAATCTGTTTTTACCAAAATTTCCTTCTAATATATCATCAAAATTTCGTGGGTTATATTCCTCTACATGGAAAGGATTCCAGAATTTCATATAAATCGTTTCTACATGCATTTTCCTAACACAAGTTGGGTGTTCTTCCATATTTATCATCTCTAATCAATTCTAAACCAATATGAAGATTGCATTAACGAAAATACGCAAGTTAAACACTTGCCTGGGATTTTTAGTATTCTGATTCACGGCTGATTTTGGTATGGCTGCGTTCCTCGTCTCGCGATCTACGCGGTGGTGGTGGCGGCGGTGCAAACCGGTGCCTTTTTATTTGAATTGCCTTGGAGCTCTCTCCTCTCTTCTCCAATGGCCGTCACTTGATTTCTGGATATTCTAACCCTAAAAGACTAACCTAGTTGGCTGATATAGGTTGCTGAAATTCGTGGGTTTAATTACCCAATTATGTAAAATGACTAAAATGCCCTCCCGGGGTACTAATTAGGCCTAAAAATGCCCCGAGACCCAAACTACACCCCCGGGTACACTTTTCTGACTATCTCGACCCTGTCGGACGCGTTGGCGCACTCAAAATGACCATATGGGCAACTTATAAAATATTCACTTTTTATTAAACAAAATTAGTCCCGACGTGACACGAGCACGTTCCGACTTAAATTTTCGAAACCGTCATTTAATTCACTCATGACATTCAATATGATCAATATAATATATTACTTTGCTCATAAGTAATATTCAACCAATTTCCCATAATTACTAACTCTTGTCACGTTAATAATTATAACATAATTAATTTCCGAATTTTTATTAAATAAATCATTCATATTAAATTTAATAAATCCCCAAATTAATATAGCATAAAAATACGGGGTATTACAGTATATAAGACCTTGGGACTTGTAGCATGATTGTGATCACTTGGAGATTAATTAGGGACTTAAAATATGATGAATATTCAATGAGAATATTCAATGATTGTGGTTTCGAATAAAATGAAATAAATATGAATAATGGAAATGAAATTAAGATTTAAATGGTAAATGCTAATTTACTTAAACACACCTCTCTAAATGTGATCATAAGGGAAGCTCGCGAATGAGGTGATGTCCCCTGGTTAGTGAATGCAGGGAGACTATAGTCCTCGTCCATATGCCAGGTTGTTATATGTTGTATTCTGCGCTAGTGAGGTAATTCCAAGTGTGGTTATGACTCACTCGCAGGCATATGGCCACTTCCCGACGTGCGTTAGGTACCCAGGTTGTCTTGTTTGATGGGCCCTGGAAGATGATAGTCATTTAGGGGCGCGCCCAGTGGGGAAACTCGGAGGGGCGGTCTTACAATCGTTATATGTATAATAATATGACCATTCTAAATCAAGTGGGACTTGAGATATGTAAAATTCCATAAGAACATATGATGGTATTATATTCCTGTTAAGGAATGGAAATTGGAATGAAATAGTAAATAATGATGGAGGCTTTTAAATTTATGATGTCTAATTATATTCTCTTGTGTAATTTAATATAAGACAATAATCATTTAAACTTCTTTATTATGCTTTGGGATTATGTTGTTAGACTATTAACCTTATCATTCCTGATTAATATTTCATAACTGTTGGAATTGGAAGGAATTTATCACGGTCTTAACATCGCTCTCAAAAAGAAATGGAAAAGTGTTTGCTTGAAGAATGACTGCCTCGAAGCCGTTAACCTCTGTAAACAAGATTGCACCTCCAACCACCCGCTGGCTAACATAATTGAAGACTGCAAGTTTCTCATTAACGAACTCAAGGCAAAAATGGTGCATATCCCAAGGGCTAGTAACTTCATGGCTGACTGTATGGTTAAAATTGCGAAAGAAGCGGAAGATTTGTACAAGGAACATGATGAAGCTCCCGAAGAACTGCTTAGAATGGTGGACGAAGAGCTGGAGGAAGAGGGCTTCTCCTTCTGATTAAGTTTTCTTAGGTTTCTGTTGTTTTCATTTCCTGTTATCACCAAAAAAAAAATTTACTATCACTAATAAAGTTGTGATTTGACATCGACCTGGACTAATGATGTGGCACCCATGTAAGCTAAAACTTAAATAAATAAATAAAATCAAATTTGGCATCCAACTCGAATAAAAAAAAAACTATCTGAGAGATGGAATGACGCCTTCTTCCCCTCCTGTCATAGCCATTATACCACCCAGAACTCCTCTCACCACCCCAACCACATTCAACCATAACGATTCCACTCCCACCATCCCCATCCTCCACTAACATCTCGTCATCTCCGCCACCTTCCTCGCCATTATTATTGTCACCATACACACACACAATCGCATGTTGTAACCTTTCCGCTACTCTAAACCCCTCTCACCTCCACAACCAACCAACAACCACTGTCTACGTCTCACCTTCAACATCCCTCCACCTTCAAAATAACCCACCATTTCAACAAAAAACACCCATAACCAAACTCCTTTAAATCGATCCAAATACCGCTAAATCTATCTTAGTTAAACCGATTAAAACCCAATTCATTGCTACCCATATCAAGCCGATTCAAACACATTTCATACTAATTTCAAGAGCATTCATGTTTGAGATTTCGATTTCGATTTCAATTAGTTTTTCTTGAAATTAATGTTTGCTATTTGGATTTATAGAATTTAGTCCATTATCTCTGCGATTTTAATTTTTGATTTTACGTTTTCAATTTTATGAGTCTAGAAGTTAGGTCATCGTGTTTGCGATTCAATTTGTTAATTTATTTTTCTAATTTGGCATGGTGACAAAGAAACGGTGGTTTTCTTGCGGTGAAGTGGTGGGTGGTTTGGGAGGTGGTGGGTGGTATGGTGGTGGTGATTTGTAGGTGGTGTTGTAGGCATTGGGATTTGAGTTGTTGGAGGTGTAACTAGGAGATGGTGGTGAGAGAGTTGGGGTGGAGGAAGGTTTGTGATGGGAGGGGGAGGAGATAGCACTCCATCTCTCATATTTTTAAAGTTTTATATGAGTTGGATGTCAAATCCGATATTTTTTTAATTTTTTATGTTTTACCTTACATGGGTGGCACATCATTAGTCCACATATATGACACATCATCTCTTTATTAGTGAAAATGTAGTCTTATAGCTGCCAAAAATAAGTGTAGTCACCAAAGGGGATTAACGGGTAAACTTCGTTCCATAAATATGTAATTATGCTAAAAAAAACTTACAATTGGTGTGTGACACCGCATAATTTTTAGTAATTAGATAGATCAAGTCTATTTATTAATTAATATAGATTGTCAAAATAATTTATATATCAGTCTCCGGCATGAGATAAGAGTCAAAGAAAAAATGTAACCAAATATTAGAACAATAGGATAAAACACCAATAATCAATAGATAGAATTAGTCCTCACCAATCCATAGTAAAATGAGTACCAAAGACTAAGTTATTACATTCCAAATATCAAGGATAATAGTATCTCCAAAAGTACACTCTGAGTCAAATGTTAAAAATGTAAACAACACCTTACATCATTGTTGCATGAAAAAATGATAACCAAGGATCTTTAACACATACATCCAAACTTGGTAGTGATCAACCCAAAATGACCAGAATCACTGAAAGGATGCTAAGGCTGGTACCCGGGAGTACTTGTAGCAATGCGATGGGTGAGGCCCATCGCAACAAGGTTATATCTACGCACTCGGGTAGTGAAACCATCATTCATGAGCATAAATAATAAAATATATAGTTATTATAATTATATACATGTTATAATCGATTGTATATAATATTGTGAGTACAAGAAATATCATAATAAAGATCTATGAAAATAATTTTAAATGTAGAAAGTAAATATCACACACACAACAACGATATATATGGTTCGACAACTTGCATACGTCCACGGTTACTCTGTTCTTATTAGTGTCTCTTAGTGCTCGAGTTTACATCCCTTTTCCCCTGGTCAGGGTTTATAATTTAAAGACATGTACAATAAGAGTTTGAGCTGTTCAAGTAACTCAATAATCATATGGATAACTCGTGGTGTCCCTGAATATATCCTCTGACATTGTTGGTAACCAATTTGAGTATATCATTAAGTATTTGATTGTATGTGAAATACTCGAGTCTTTAATGGATAGTGGATTTGTGACAGGAAGCTACTGCCGCAGGCTGGGTTGGTCGGCTACTTTCTTAGGCTAAGATAAATGGGTCCTCAAAATTGCCCTTAAATTTTTTTGGTTGAATACCTGGGCCAATAAATTTAACTGAATTGAAGGCCCATGACTTGAAACTTTATTTTTACGATTGGAGTGGCATTTTTACAATTCTAGCGAACTCAAAAGGGCACGCTCGTCCTCAGCCAAATACCATGGAGAACTTGTAGTTTCATTGAAGAAGTGAGGGTACACTAGTCTGAGCAGCTAAATGAAGCACCAAAATCTTACCCTGATGTCATGTTTCATGATTAACTTGAACTTCAAACTGGAAATACATCTCCTCATCAGCTTCCTTTCAATCTTTCCTTCGTCTACTGAGCTTCCAGTGCTTTCTTCTTCAGCGTCTTATTTTCTTCAGAACTCCCATCAATTCTTGTAACTGCGATTATGCTTCGACTATAGTTAGGTTTTTTTCTCTGTTACATCATTCATGGCGTCATTAGATAACAAGTCGATAGCACAGTTTAGGAAAACCTACAATATTCTTGACTAGGTTGAAATCAACTGTGCCCCTCTCCCTAAAGATGTTCATGGCATAGAGGGGGGAACTGGATTAACACTCTCCTGATCAACTAAGGTGGTTTGACATTTCCCTCAAACCCTCTTTTCCTTAGATTCTTTAAATATTTTAATGTCCTCCCTGACCAATGTGCCCCTAATGTCTGAAAGATTGTAAATGGGGCACATAGAATAAATATGATGTATGGGACCAATTTAGGTCTTGTTGAGATTTGCTATTGTTATTATTAGTCACACACTACTAACGACATTCCATATTTGAAGAAGAAAAAGTCAAATAAGGTTATGGTTGTAAACCTCCCAGATTCCCACAAAGCTTGCTAGGGTCATGGGTTTATTTCCATAAATTGGCAACATCCTCCCCATCTTGAGGGTGACAAACATCGGGGCCCCTGGATTTCTGATTTTGGGGAGGATCATATAGGTGTAATACCCCGTATTTTTATGGCTTTTAAATTTAGGGATTTATTAAATTTAATTGAGATAAATTAATTTAATTTTAATCCCGAAAGTTGTTTTAAATATTTACTAGCGTGACGAGAGTTAGTAATTATTGAAAAATTATTGATTCATTAGATATTACTTATTGAGTAAAGTAATATATAGAATTGATTTTTGTTAGAAATTGTCACGACTGAATAAAATGACAATTATGGAAATTTAAGTCGGAACGCGCCTCTGTCGTGTCAGGACTAAATTATTATTATATAAAGTGAATAAATTATAAGTTGCCCGCATGATCATTTTGAGTGTGCCAATGTGTCCGAAAGGGTCGAGATAGTCAGAAAAGTGTACCCGGGGGTTTAGTTTGGGTCTCGGGGCGTTTTTAGGCCTATTTGACATCCCGGGAGGGTATTATAGACATCTTGCATTTTTGGGTAATTAAACCCACGAATTTAATTAGGTTATATCAGCCATTTGGAGTTGTCTCTTAGGTTTAGCAAACACAAAATCAAAGAACGGCCATTAGAGAAGGAGTTAGAGAGCTTTTCAAACAACTCAAGGCCAAGGACTCACCCGTTTGCACTACCACCACCACAAAAACGGAGATCGCACGATGGAGAACGCAACCATACCATTTCATCCACGAAATTAGAACCTTGAATTTCAGGCAAGTATCTATCTTGCTTTATTTTTGGTTAATGTCTCACCCATGTTAGTTTAGGATTGCCAAGATCATGTTTTATGAAAGAAATTGTTAATTTGGAGACTTTAAATTGCATGTTTAGAGAGATTCAATATATTCTGGATATACCCATCACATGTAGAGGATTACCCACGAATTACTATGAGTTTAGAAACAAGAAATCTGGGAAATAATTAGAGGATTGTATATTTCTTTCAAAATTAGGGTTCTTAAAGATTATGTCAATTTTACCCCATTAATCCGACATCGTTGATGAATTTATACATGTTTCACATAGGAAATCTTGTATATATGTATATAGAACTTGTAGTACTGTTATTTGAGAATTCTAGAGTTGTTAATGACATTTTTGGAGAAATTGGGAGATGAAACCCGTAGGTTTAATTTGCAGTTTCTGGGCAAGAACTGCTTGATCGATCGATCGAGCCAAGAGCATCGATCGATCGAGCCAAGAGCATCGATCGATCGACCCCTTTTCTTCGATCGATAGACCCCTCTTGGAAAACTGCATATTTCTCATCCGTTGGTTTAATCCGATTAAGATGCGTGGAAACCCTTGATTGTTGTAATTGGAGTATAATGGGATATAGATAAGACCAGTAGGGCATAGGTATCCCGTTGAGTAACATTTTAGTGTAGGATGAGATTTTGGGTTAACGAGGAATAATTCATGTGTATAAGAAATCATGCGTATATTTAATAAAAAGATCGAGACTCGTAAGGGAGTCAGACCCAAACGTAAGTGAGTGTATGCCTACTGAAATTATACTTAGAATACTTCGAGAAAGGAGAAATGAGTATGAAATGCATTATAAATGAGAATAAAAATGACGAGTTCGTTATGCGTAATAATCGAGTAAAATGTGTGAATAACGGATAATTATGATTATGGGTCGTGAGCACACCTAATTTAGAAATGTGTATATTATATATATACGACTGTGTGATTTGCATATATTATATATCTGTGTAAAAATCGTACCCGAGTTACTTGCTATCATGGGGGTTTCCGCATTGGGACAGTCTTATCTCGATTGGACCTTTATGGGGGATAACGACTTGTACCCTAGAAGATAGCATCCTTGATTACAGGCAATCTGAGTTATAGTCAGATGATCCTAAGAGACGTGTGGGTATGTGATGACCTCTTAGGACTGGGAACTATACTTCGCCTCCATTTATTTGTGTTTTGTGTTAATAGAGTTCGAGAGTGATTCCGAACTAGTATTTTCCTTAGTTTGTGTGATACGGGGACTTGATAGCAGAGTATGCCAGCACCTTAGATCTTATGTGAGGTGGCGTTAGTATATATATTATATGTGTGACTAATATATATGTACGTATATTTATATGGGAACTTTCAACTGTGCGTATAAGTAGATAAGAAATGAATAAATACTTCAACTTTATTATAAGTGTTTGAGAACGGTAATGAGTAGTTTTAAATAACGTAAGGAATCTTGAAGAGAATGATTCGCTAAAGTAAATATCATAATTTCTCTTTTCACATGATATATCATTATGGAGAATAAGATAGGGAAATTGAGGAGATTTATTAGTACGGTAGGTGTGCACACTAGATGAGAGGTGAGAAATCTCAAGAGAGTGTCGCATACTAACATGGTTGTTGCATTAGCAGGTAAGCATTTTAAATACTTGCTAAACTAATTTTAAACTGTTTTACACTCGGGCTCTGACTCGTTTCCTGTTATCTCTTCTCTCTCTCTCTCTCTCTCTCTCTCTCTCTCTATATATATATATATATATATATATATATATATATATATATATATGTATATTTCAGGTGCCCAACCACAGGGGCGTCTTGCATATATTCTTTGAACCGGACGCGCTGCAGCTTATGTGGAAGATGCAGGACATTACTTAGACGACCTCGATGTTGAATCCACTCTCATTCTAGTTATGATTAGTTAGGGCATGTGTCGCCCATTTCCTTATTTAGTTGGATTCGTCAGAGATTGTGTTCATTTATAAGTTCTACCCATGAAGGGATATTCCATTAATTTCTAAATTCATCAAGAGAAGTAACATGATAAACCATGATTGATGAAGAAGAAAAGGAGAAAGGAAAATATTCTTACATGAATTTAAGGATTCAGCAAGAACTGAAGAACAAAGAATGATCTCACAATAGAGAGAGAGAGAGAGAGCTTGAAGACACAATGACTAAAAAAACTGAAAAATGTTTGAGGTAAGAGACGATCGTGGCTTTTCCCGCCTTTATAGGTTGCCTTGAAAATTGGAAATGTAAAGATTAAAAGGAAACGTCGATTGAATTATTGGCGGCTAAAGACAGAAAAGACATATTTACCCAAAAAAGATTTGCTAAAGTTGTGGATAATTACAAAAATACCATACACATTATGTGAATAGTTAAAGTCATTAAATTTACAAGTATGGGAAGTCGGTAATCGACCAAGCCGCAAAATTATTGCCCGGACAACTTTAAGAGCTAAATGTTCCATACTCTTATAAAAATCTCAAGCACGAGACATTGGGGGCTTCTATTGATACCAAAAATTATCCTTCTACGTGGACCATTCATGTATGAACACGCATTATCCATTCGGGTATTAATTTAAGTCAGCAAGGGCGAGTCACCGACCAACTGAAGGAATGTCGACCAACAGGTTAAAGAAGCCCGACTAAAACCAGGAAGACCGACTAATACTGACAATAAATCGCCAATAGTTATATACATTATTAACATTGTACAGATGCAAATGCCCATATTATAAAGGCATTTCATCCTTTAATATTCTGACTCTTGTAAACCCTCAAGAGGATATAAATACATTGTAAACCCTACATCTAAGGGACATGAAAAACGAGACAAGAAGCAATTGAACAAGCCCAAGGCAATACACAACAGTGGACGTAGGCTTTTCTTTCAGCCGAACCACTTTAATTTTTTTTGTCTCTTTTACTCATTTTTATATGTGATCAATTAATTAAATTCGTCTAGTTTTTTGCATCAACAATAATGATTATGGATCTTCATATCAAAAATATAATTGAGTGACTATTGGTCTCTACTCTTTTAATTAGACAATCAAAATTTCAGGTTTGATTGTACTATGTTTGCTTTTGACACTTTAGGTCCAAATAATTTAGGGACTCCAAGTCCCAAAATTTGAACGTGAAAAAGTTCAACTTTCATATTTAAATAATTACTGAGGGAACTTCAGGTCCTACTTGTAAATAATTAGGACAACTTCATATCACAAGCATTAAATATTTAAGGACTTTGAAGGCCCTGCCCAATTATATCCAAACTTTAAGTTTGATAAGGGGTAAAACTATTTGAAACTTAAGGCCCAAAATATAAATAGTAATTGAGAGTTTTAAGTCCCAAATTTAAATGATTTGGGAACTTCTAGTCCCAAATTAAAATTTTTCTATGGGAACTTCAAATCCCATATAAAAATAGCTAATTGGAGACTTAAGGTCCCAAATTCTAAATAATTCAATAACTTCTGATCCCGAAAATAAAATAAATTAGGAGGCTTTGGATCCGAATTATTTAACTAATATAAAACTTCAAGTTTGACAAATAGTAATAACAAATAACAAATAACAAGTAAAGTATTACTTTGACGTGACAATTATAAAACTAATTATATATATAAACATAACGGATTACACAATTATTCCCAAATTTTGATCGTCAAATTTTATAACAGTTTTGGTTTAAAAATTATACATTTTTTAATATATATATAATCCATAATCGAATCCAGGTTACTATGGGTTGCTTGATCATATTGATGGACATTTGTATGCCTGCATATATAATAATATAGTTGTGTGGCAAATGAGCGAACCTCGCTAAAATGGCAAGGTGAGAGCATTCCTTTGTGACCTCTATAAGCCTCTCATATTTTTTGCTTGATCTAGTTCTAATGAAATTCAAAGAATTCTTAAGATTTTCTTTCAATTTCTTTCAATGCTCATGATGAAGTAAATAATGAGCAATCCTCCCAATAATAATTAACTTTCAGCAACTGGGATGCAACACTGTAATGCTTCTAAGGATGAAGGGCCCAAAACTTAATATCAAATTAAATGTTTAGTGATAAAACTACCATATCGTCATCTTGACATAAAAGAGAACAAGGGCAACTCCATTCACAATGGCAAGTTGGCAACCAGGTGTTGATAATGTGTTGTAAAATAATAGGACTTGAAGAGAATTTAGAGGGAGAGAACTTTTCATTTTATTGGCATACAAATACTAAGGATTTCACTTCTATTTATAGTACAAAGTTTAATATCCAAAAAATTCTTTAATAAATGTGAAATATAAATAAACATCCAATATTTTGTATATTTTATGATAATACTTTTATATATTGTCATATTAAACGGGTACATAAAAATTACTATTTTTATTAATCGTGTCACCAATCATATAAAAAAAAACATACTTTTTTATTGTTATTGAATGTTGGTTATGGGTTGGTAGTACAGAAGAGACCCCTGTTGGCTTCACAGATCCGTTGTCTATGGACATTTTTTTCCCCATCCCCCATATGTGGTGTGGTCCACCCATGGTGGGTTGGTGGTGGCTTTTTCACTCTCTCCCCTAAGCCGCCTCAAATTATCCTAGGTTGGGTACTATGACCAGACCAAACCATTATCCTCTTTAACAGCTTGACCACAACCATCTCTCTCTCTCTCACTCTCATATTATGTATATGTATACCGACCGACCCAGATCTTGCAGCTAGCTCCCGGACGAAAACAGCATGGTCCCACTTTTCGTTGAGGAAATTTAAACCCTAAGAAAGAGAAAGAAAAACACTTTCCACCCATCTTTTCATATCCCTTTTTCTTTCAATAACATCCCCATAATCTTTTATCTCTCCATTTATTAGTATGGCCAGTGAGACTGCTTTCTGTCTCAGCCTTTGAATCTTTGGGATTTGTTTTGGTGTCTCAATGGGCGCTTTAGATGGGGGGCATTACAAAGTGGAGCTAGAAAATGGAGTCAAAGTGGGGGATTGCATTGAGGACGCTGTCAAAGTGCTGTTGCAAGGTTTAGGTGAAGATATTAATCGAGAAGGTCTTCGAAAGACCCCGCTTCGCGTTGCTAAGGCCTTACGCCAAGGGACAAGAGGTAAACCTTTGATAGTAGACAGCCTAATTGGTATGGGGATTTATATGCAATCTAAATAAGTAATTTTACTGCTTATGATTTTAGAAGCATCACAATGTGTATGTTCCTAGCAAATTGTGGTTGCGTATCCTATTATTTGTGTATATGACGAGTTTCCCACTTATTACTAGTGTTTGTCAAATGGAATTATACGTATCTATGACACTGTTCGTGCATAATCTGTAAGTTAACGTGGAAAGGTGGGTCAAGAAATAATGTTACGCAGAGTGAATATTTAGGCGTTGGATGACTATATTAAGATATTTAGTTATCATTTAAATCTCGACTACCAATTGATAATATAAACAAAATTATTCTGATTTTTACCTCGTATATTTTTAAAAGATTTCATTGAATAATCCTCAAAAGTATTAATTTTATGATCATTTGACTCTATTTTTAGAGTCACAAAGTTTGGTACAACTCCTCCCTCTCATACATGCACGTTCCCACACTTCCCTCCACACACTCATGTCACCTTTTGCCTTTTATAGTTTTATTTTATCTTCACTCATGATTTGTTTGAAGACTATGCCATTGTTATCAAAACCAATAAATCTTGTTGCTGTTAATGTATATCAGCGTCGTTAGTTAGGGTACATGATAGTGTATTTTTACCCTTCCAAACTTCTATACGCGTCTTTGCCACAATTGCTTTGTATAAATTTACCTTAGGGGCTTTGTAAAATTAAGACATATTGTAATATATATTCTGGAAATAGGACAACAAACATTTTGTTTCCATTTTTAGTCCCAAATTTTGAATAAAGCCGCTGGCGCGGACCCATATCCATAAAACGTCAACCAATCATTGCATGCCACGTCAGTGGATAATTTAATAATAGGGACTAAAAATGGAAACAAAATGTTGTCGTAAATCCATAACCAATATTATTTTAAGTCCTAAAAGTGCATAATCTATTTACCTTACCCTGTGCCAAAATGACACAATGTGATTGGACTTTAATCCAGATGTACCGCCTGGCATGGGCGGATACAGTAAGGACACATGGTGGGTAATTGCCCACCTTGGGAATTTTTTTTTAACGTCAAATTTATAGGTTAAAATAGTAATAAGTCAAAGGTTTTGATGGTAAATAGGTAAATGCCCACATTAAAGTAATTTTCTATTACTAGTTGTACTGTAATCTCTCTACGAAAATATCTAAACCATAGTTGTCAAATCGCGAATCGTATCGTGAATCGTTTACCCCCCGAATCGCGAATCGTGAATCGAATCGTGAATCGTATCGGTCGAATCGGAACCAAACGATAAAAACGTAGTAAAACATATGTAAATGGAATTTAACACTATAGAATTGGTAATTAAGCGTAATATGAACTAATCATAGCACATGATAATATACCAAAATATATCACAAAAATTAACCATAACACATGTTCTCATTCATTTTAACCTTAAAAACATAAATATATCATAAAACCGCTTACATATTAATTTAAAACACCCTACATAAAACAAATATATATCATAAAGAGACTATATATTAATTTAATGTAAAAAAATCGCGGAAAAAAAAAAAGTGAATCGGACCGAATCGGACCCGAATCGGAAGATTCGAATCGTGAATCGCCGATTCAGTCCGATTCTTTAGACATTTGCGATTCTAAGGTTGATTCGAATCGTTTTGGTAGTGAATCGAATCGAATCGTCCAATTCGAATCGCGAATCGGACGATTTTGACAACTATGATCTAAACACACCAATGATATACAAACAAACCTGTATAGAGAGAGAATGAGAGAACCCACCCACCTATGCTTGCTCCTCCTTGCTTGCTGCCTTGCCGGTGTTGAAGGTGAAGGCTGAAGTCAGAACTCCTTCTGTCGGCGCTCTTGCTTGCTCGTGCGATTAGAGTCTTTGCCAAGGTTAATTTAGTTGTATTTGATCGTATTTTAAAATCTCAAATTATTATTATTTGCTATGTTGTAGGTTTTAATCAATGTTAAATGTTAGGATTAATTGCAAATGTAATTGTTTGTTAAATTTTAGGAGGTTTATTTAATGTTAATTTGATAACTGTTAGGATTTGTAAAATGTAAATTTTAAATGGTATGGATTGTAATATGCTAATTTTAAATGTTAATTTATTAAATGTTAAGGTTTAGAGTAATTTTCGTTATTTTTTCTTGTTATGCTTATGTACTACAAAAGAAATGCCTCGACATTATCTCCCCTTGGAGTGATGAACATGATTACAACCAAATCATCCTAAGAAAGAGCCATAAATGCCTAAAATAATTTATTCAAAGTCAAAGCTTGATCCAAACAAACTTCTCGCTAATTTTCGCATCCTCCCGCCCTTGGTTATTCTTTTTTTTGCATCCTTCCGCCCACTTTAGCAAAAGTTTCTGGATCCGCACCTGCCGCCTGGTGTCTCTCTTCCTTCATCTCCCACTTAATTACCAATTCATTCGCATGTGATGTGTCGCCCCACTAATGGGCCCCATTTACACGAACTTTGTCTCTTGGTTTGTGTATTGGAAACATAAAAGGGTGATTACCAATGTATATATTTGGTCTTTTGCTAACCCACTACATACATTTGGTAGTCCAAATATGGCCTTATGCATTAACTCTTGGGAATAGATCTTAGCACTGATCATATTTTCCCTCCAGTACAATCTTGATTTATAATACAGACTTACATGCCTTTCAATTATACAATTATACAATTATATATTAGGGATCTTAAGTATTTAGTCCTATTTATAAAGATTTATTTGTTCCCACTCCCATGTTTTTATTTTTTTAGTAGTTAGTCCTATTATAATAAATATGGAACAAGTGTCATTCTCTACCAAAAGAAGGATGGGTGGTTAGAGGGAAGTTATAAGCGGTTTTGGACGGTTTGGGGACTTTTTACAATTCTACAAATACATAAGAGTGGAGCCTAAATACATATTTGTAGATTAAACTAAAGCCAAAAAAATTATATTAATTATTATATATTAATGGTTTCAGTATTTATGCATTTCTTGCTTGCTGTCTACCACCCAGGGAATATTAGCAAGTGGATGTATATATTATGGAAGGTCATTCAGGGCCCATTTGACAAACCAATTGCAAGGCTTGGAATTGGAATTGGAATTGAAAGACCAATTTCAATTCCGTGGAATTAAAATTGGCCTTCCAATTCCATTTCTATCACTTGGAATTGGGTTGCCAAACGGACCCTCAATGTTTATTGTTTAGCTTTCGATTACTTATATTGATATAAAAGTGCCAATAAAATAACCGGTTAAATTTCTTAATATTCCATCATTATCCATACTGATATGATACGTTAGATCACATCAGTTTTTCAAAAATTTGCTCCTCTTGCATAAGAGTTCCTTTTATTTCTTTTCTTTGTGTAGTGAAACCTCTATCTGAAATGATTCCTGAGTTTCCATTTACGCTATAATTTTCCTGTGAATTCCTGGTTTAATGGACTACTTCCGTAAGAAAGTGACAACTTCTAAAGTCTTGTTTATTATTGGACTAATACCTAAACGATCAAATCATAACATGCCTTTACTAAAAAAAAAACTCCCAAAAGATTACCCATATCCATCCAGCAATTAGGACTTATTTGGAAAAACTTTGACATTCTTCTTTCTTCTTCATGTGCCTCTAGCGAGGACCACTTGGAGGAGAAGGAGATTTTCCAAATCCATCCTAAAATTTGGATCAATTTGGGAAACCTTTTGGGATGATGTGTTTTTGGAAAAAAATGTTGTTTAAGTGGATCATTTTGTAATTTTCTATTTATTATTTTGTGAACTCAACTCAACAAAGCCTTTTCCCAATTATTTTGGGTCTGGTACATGAATCCTAATTTTCCATTCCATTCTGTTTAGTGCAATATCTTCGGTTAAACTACATGATATCATGTCTTTTTTTAATAATATCCCACCATGTCAATTTAAACTTACCTCTACTCCTTACATTACCATTAATACTAACTAAATCATTCTTCCTTACGAGAGTATCCATTAGTCTACGCTTGACGAGTCCAAACCATCTAGATCGACTTTCTCTCAATTTATCTTCTATAGAAGTTACTTTTAATTTGTTTATTTCTAATTTCATCCTTTCGAGTTTCACCACAAACCCATTTTAGGATTCGCATCTCCGCCACTCATTTTTTACACATTTTATTTTGATTGTCCAACACTCTGTCCCATATAACATTGCGGGTCTAATGGTCGTATTATAAAATTTTCCTTTTAACTTCAAAGGTATATGCCTATTACACAATACGCCGATAGCACTTCTCCATTTTAACCCAATCTGTTTTAATCCTATGAGTGACATCATCACTAATATCTCCATCTTTTTGGATAATTAAGCATAAATAATGAAAATGATCATTTTTAGGTATTTATTGACCCTTCAATTTTACCACATCCCCATTTGTCCTCCCATTACTACTAAAATTGCACTCTACATATTCTGTTTTAGTCCTGCTTAATTTAAATACTCTTATTTTTAGAGTTTCTCTCCACAATTCCAATCTAGCATTAGTTTAAATCCTATTATTTTTAGATTGTCCCCCTCCCCCCCATTTTGGTTCTCCAAGAATTTCTTTTGATATTCTCCTAATGCATGTGGCCATCTTATCCCGCATTATGTTAATCTACTCTTCGGTATTCCATGACTCTTCATTTAATATTTTATCTTATAAATAGTTCTAATTTCTCTCCTTTTAAGTTCCACCACCTAGTTTACGGGTTAATCTTCTCTTTTCGCACTCGTGATTGAGTTTTAATATTTGTATCCTACACCATTATCCTATTTTGTGAGGTTAAGCTCTCTCCTGTGATAACCTTACAGTCTTTACATGTTAATCGGTTTCCTTTTCTAGTAATGGAAAAGTCTATTTTGCTCTTATGATTTCCACTTTTATAAGTTATTAAGTGTTCAAGCGTCTTTCTGAAACATGTATTTACTAGTACAAAATCATAAGCCATTACAAAATCTAAGATAGATTTTTCATCATCGTTCCTATCTCCAAAACCATATCCTTCATACACTATCTCATATCCTACGTGATCTTCTCCTACATAGCCATTGAAATCTTCCCTATATAGATTTTCTCACCTACCGGTATTTCTTGAATTAGTTCATCCATTTGTTCCCAAAATTGTACTTTTGTGTGCTCATCTAATCATATTGAGGTGCATACGCACTAACAGTATTAATTATTTTCATTTAATACCAATTTTACAAGTATAAGTCTATCACCTTTTCTAATAATGGTTTCGATATCATCCTTAAGGTTCTTTTCTACTATTATTCCTACTTCATACCTATTTTTATGGGTATTTTTTATTTCTCTAGCTTTCTCATCGATCCATTTAGTTTTTTTTTTTTTGTAAACAAACTTTATTAATTTTTCTTCTTATCATGGTATCCACTAACTCCATCCCTTTCCCTATCATAGCCCCTTTGTTCCAAGTCGCTAATCTAAGTCTACTATCCTAGACTACCTTCTTTACCCGCACACGCCCCGATTGTTGCAGGAATTCTTGCCTATTTCTCATCGCAACCGGGCTCAATGGGACGCCCCTTGTCAATATTTCGAGACACCCGTTGGCAAACGCAACGTTCCTTGCCTATTTTTCGAGACATCCAATGCCAGACGCAACGCATCGCTTAAGGGGAATGCCCTAGTATTAGCACATATATTCATAGGATTCATGTTCATAAGGATCTGACAAAATTTTACGCTGGCTGTCAGCTACCTAACACAATCCTCCTCCTTTATCCGAGCTTGGGACTCCTCCTTTATCCGAGCTTGGGACTGGCAGTGTCCAAACAAATATATAATAAGTTAAGCACGACACAGGCCAGAATTATTATTTTGTGAACATTTAAGATAAATTTAAGATGCCCCTATATGTTATCTACTAAGATGCATGGATTTCGTGTTGTGAGATATTATATTCTCAACACACCACGTCATGCGTTGTGTCACTTGTGTGTGTAAAATACATAGTTCTAATTGTGTCAAAATAGTTTGCACATATTTCGAGAACATATAGAGAATAGAGAGATGAGGCACACATGGTTTAGCCATGAAGAGCTACATCTTTGGAAGCTCTCGACTTTCATTATATTTTTTTTTTTATGTAAGTCAGATCTCTTAACAATAGGAATTGGAAAATTGATGTTTTAGATCATATTTTAATCATACTAAAATTGATGTTATCAAATCTGACTATATTTTCCAGAAATGCTTACTGATTGTTGTTTTTCCACGTCCTGTTAAAATATATGAGTTTCTACTCGAGGCTTTAGTAGCTCAATGTAAAGGACAGCGTATCTCCATGTTGTCGATATCCTTGTGTAAAACATGTAAATTTCTTGATAATATAATTAAAACAAGAGAAGTCACTCTTATTTCCAAAATATATTTTGGCATTTGCAAAAGTGAGTCCTGCTGTGAAATATTGTACTCTGAATATTCATTAGCGTTGTATTGTTTTGCTTTGCCAGAAGTCAAAATAGCTTTTAGAACGTGAAAATAACTGTCTGATTTGAATATCCATGAAAAAAAGGGATTTAAATATCCACCAACTATAAATCCCTGCATAGAATTTCTGTTAAGAGTTGAGGTATGAATTGACTGTTACTTATAACAATTATCTTATTTCTACTCTTCCCCAAAACTTGTCCAGGTTATAGAGAAAAGGTGGAGGACATAGTTCAAGGTGCTTTATTTCCAGAAGTTGGATTGGAAAGCGTAGTTGGCCAGGCCGGAGGAGATGGTGGGCTTGTGGTGGTTCGAGATATCGATCTCTTCTCATATTGCGAGTCTTGTTTGCTCCCGTTCCAAATTAAGTGTTATGTGGGTTACGTCCCATCATATCAACGGGTTGTAGGCCTAAGCAAGCTCTCCCGGGTAGCTGATGTCTTTGCGAGAAGGCTCCAACATCCACACCGCCTGGCCAATGAAGTTTGTTCAGCTCTTCAGCATGGAATCAAGCCAGCAGGTGTTGCTGTCATTCTCCAGTGTTCACACATCCACTTTCCAAAATTCGAATCGGCCTTTCTCGACTCAAATCATCAAAGATGCATAAATTTAATGGTCACTTCGCGCTCGGGAGTTTTTGAAAACGATAAGGCTGGGATGTGGAGCGAGTTCCTGAGTCTTGTAAAACTCAAAGGCATAAAGTTAGAGAGCACCCATTTGAGGGACTCAGCGGACCAATCCTGGTGCCCTTTTCAATCATCCTCCAAGGCGGGACCCGCCGATTTGAGAATGGTTACTGCTGTAACTTCAATTATTCAATCTTTGGGGGAGGACCCACTTAGGGAAGAACTCGTAGGATCTCCTACTTGTTTCGTGAAGTGGCTGATGAACTTTAAAACATGTAATTTGGAGATGAAGCTGAATGGGTTTAGTTTGAAATCCAATGGGGATAAAGAACACATCCATTCTGAGCTGGACTTGTCATTCTGTTCCCAGTGTGAACACCATTTACTTCCCTTTCACGGTGTTGTGCACATAGGGTATTTCTGTGATGAAGGAGCTAATCCCATTGGGAAACCGGTTTTGCAGTCGATAGTACACTTTCATGGCTTTAAGCTTCAAGTACAGGAGAGGCTAACCAGGCAGATTGCAGAGACTGTTTCGTCGTTGTTAGGGGGAGACGTAATGGTAGTGGTGGAGGCTAACCATACTTGTATGATCTCTAGAGGGATTGAGAAGTTTGGTAGCAATACAGCTACAATTGCTGTCTTGGGTCGATTTTCGACAGACCCTGCTGCAAGGGCATTATTCTTGCAGAGGATTCCTAGTTCTTCTGCTGCTGAATGATTTATAATACAAACGTAGTGCTCTTATAGTATCGTTTTTTCTACATCCAAATTCCTTTCCTTTTTACATTCCTATGTGGGAAGAATTCATAAGCACACTTGCAGATGACTCGAGAATTGTTGGGTCTTGCTCGGAGTTTTGTTAGGGGTGTCGGAATTCCATTAAATGGTGTGATAACGAGGATGCAGTTTATTAATTTATTGATTTGCCCTCCTCTAGATATTATCTGTAGTATAAAATAGGCGATCGTTACCATAAATGATAAATAGTGTTTAAAAATGTCTTGAGTTTTGCACCCGGGAATAATGCTTGAATCCTTCTTCTGAAATGTAATCTCATGCTAGATGCAATCTCATTTGAAAGGATGTTCAGGTGGTAATTTTTTCTGAACATCCAAATTTTGCTCTTTTTTTTTTAATTGACTTTGGCAACATATTTAAATCTTTGATTTTCAATTTCTTGTTGCCAAAATTTTTGGGTATTGTAAAACATATAATTTCTCAATTTCTTCTTATATAATTTTGCTTTGATATTCCCAAAAATTTCAGTATTTTAAGATTTATAATAGTATTGTATTTGTATTTGTATTTTCAGTATTTTTTATGATATTCCTAAAAATTTCATTTACTATTGTATTTGTATTTTTTGATATCATATAGTTGCATATTGGAATCATTTTCTTGTTTCTTGAACATTAGACGTGTTTTAAATCAAAGCCTATCAATTAAAGAGTTGCCTTGATGGCATTCTACCTAATTGGATCGAGATGTCAAGTTCTAGGTTCAAATCAAAGGGACACAAATCTCAAAGTGAGAACTAATGAGTTCAAAACTCATATCAATTCCTAAAATGAAGGGTTATTTGGATTTTAGGGTATTTTTCTTCTGGTTTATTTTTGGTTGGGTGACAATTTTTGTTACTGATTGTTTGGTGCCGTTTTTAACCTGAGAGCGTCAATTTTCAATCATAGCTGTTAAACTACTTTTTGGAGGCACTTAGATGACTCTTTTGCCCCTTCAATTCATAACTTTTAAACATAAATCTATAAACAAATCAATCCAATTGAAACTCTTAAAGAAGTTGACTAATTGAATTTTCCTATAATTGGAACTCAATTGTATATCCCGTCAATTGGAACTCCATTGTATTTCCGCCCAAACTGAGCTAATTTAAGTTTTATTTAAATTGGAACTCTTGGTTATAGTTAGGTAAAACATTATTAATTTGTATAATATATGAATTCCACACAATTAAATTTTAAACCAAACTATGGTAATTCTTACATAACAAGTAATACTAATACACATCTGATCTTAAAAATAATTTGGCCGCATTTGAACAATTATTTTCATCCTAAAAATATACAAGCGTCAAATCTAACAAAAACTTAAATATTTTGAATAGTATAATGTGTAATTTTTTCATAGATTAAAGTTTTAAAAAAAAAAATAACTTAACTATATACACTTATGTAAATATGAATTTATAAAAAAAAATTATAGAATAAAGGGAAAAACTATATCCCTTTAATGACATTTTAAATTTATTTTTATCAATATTTTTATCGAGTCACATTTTAAGTAACTTAAAGTGAGATAAAATACTAAAAATAATAATTTTAAATTATGCACGCAAATTAAATATAAAGTTAATTAATTAATTTTAAACTATTCATGTATTAGTTATTAAATCATTACATGAATAATTATTCTATAGAGTCATTAAAAATATTGAGTAACTTAAAGCGAGACAATTAAAAATGCATATAAAAAAGTTGAACGTTATTTTTAAAGTGTTACAAAAAACTCTTTTGTAAAAAAGTTATATAAAAAATGTTTTCGTAAATTTTTAAAAGAAAAAAATGAACATTATTTTTTTTTTTGAAAAAAAAAACTAGACGCTTTTTTATTTAAAACAAATAGATGGATATAAATTTTTTAAACAACTGTATTTTTTATATAACATTTTTATAAAATAAGGTTTTATAAAAATATTATAACATTTTATTAGAAAAAAATGGACATTGTTTATAAAAGATAAAAAAATATCCCATAAATCCTATTTTGTAAAAATGTTTTAAAGAAAAAAAATTTCTTTATTTTTAAAATAAAAAACTGCACATTTAAAAAATATATTCTTGGATGTAACTTTTTTTAAAAATGATTTTCTTTAAAAAAAAAATTATAAAATAAGTCTTATAATTTTTTTTATAAAAAAATGAATGGACGTTGTTTGTAAACAAGTTATAAAGAAACTATTTCTATTATTAAAAAAAAAACGTTCGATGTAACTTTTTTATAAACTTTAATTTTTATAAGAATATTTTGTAAAATTTTATTATATAAAAATTTATAAGAGATTTTTATTTTATATAACATTAAAATGTGTTATAAAACTTTTTATTGTGTTTTATAAACATTTTATTACAGTTAAAATTATTATAAAGTATTAAACCTTAAAAGAAGGGCAAAATAGTCAATTTATTTCCTCAAAATCACTTGAGAAATGTTTCTCTCTTTAATTCTAAGGGCTGCCATCAGAAATGGGCCCCAAAGATTAATACAAAAACAATGGCACCCAACCAAAAATAAACAAAAACAAATGTTCCCTAAAATACACATAACCCTAAAATGAAACATTGCTTCATGTAGTGGTTTAGGGTAAGATTTGATTTAATGACTCGTATATCTTGGAAATCTGCGGTATGGCTGTATATTCTTAAGGGCTCGTTTGGTTCGAGGTTTGGCAAGGGAATGAGAATTCATAATTCCAGGAATTCTAAGTTCCTGGAATCTTCAATTCCTTTCCATTGTTTGGTTCAAGCAGGAATTCCTTTTTCCCGCCATCTAAAATCTCTTCTATGTAAACTGTTAAAAAGATATTAAATATATACTATTTTTTGAAAAAGTTTAAAAAAACGTGTTTTGTTACACTTTTATTTAAATATAAACCGTTTTTAGTAATTTTTTTTAATTCTTTCCAAAAAAATAAAGTTGTAAAAAAACAGTTTTTAAATAAAAACAAAAAAAAGTTTTTGAATAACTTTTTTTATTAATCTTTCCTGAAAAATAAAGTTGTAAAAAATGTTTTTTTTTCTGTTTTTTTCCTTAAGCAAAAAAACAATTTTTTTGGTTGTAAAAATACAGTTTTTTGAATGTTTTTATATTTCTAATAAATAAAAAACAGTTTTTTTAATGTTTTTATTAGAAATATAAAAACATTCAAAAAACTATTTTTGTACAACAAAAAAAAAATGCAAAAATAAAACTGTTTATATATAAAAACTGTTTAACGAAACACATTTTTTAATGTTTTAAACAAATAGCACATATTTAAAACATTAAAAAATGTGTTTATTAAACATTAAAAAATGTGTCTATATAAATAAAAATGTGTTTATATATTAACATATTAAACAGTTTTATTTTGCATTTTTTTGTTGTACAAAAACAGTTTTTTGAATGGCGAAAAACATTTAAAAAACTGTTTTTTATATATTAGAAATATATATTAACATTTTATTTTAAAAAAATCAGTTTAAAGAAACATTTAAAATATATTTTTATAGTTTTAATCTATAAAACACTGTTAATATATTAAAAAAAATATTTATATATGAAAAACAGTTTTAAAAAACACGTTTTTTAACTTTTTAAAAAAATAGTACATATTTAAAACATTTTTAATAGTTTATATAGAAAATTATTTTTTAACTTTTTTATTTAAAAAAAAAAGAGTTTTAAAAATATTTAAACATTTTTGTAATATTTTTATATATAAAAACTGTTATTAAAGAAAAAATGTTATTGTATAAAAATGTCATTCTTTTTTTATATATAAATGGTGTAAACTATTTTATTTCCTATTAAATGAAGTGAGAGAAGGTCACTTGAATATGAGATAATGAATCATTAAATGAAGTGAGAGAACACTTCTTAAAAAATCATGTGATTGGACGACATCAAAACTTGATGTCGTTGAACACATCAAAAAAAAATTCGAGAAAGAGAGAGTGTGTATGTGTATGTGTATGTGTATGTGTGTGAGAGAGAGTGTTTATGTGTGTGAGAGAGATAGAGAGAGCATGTGTGTGAGTGAGAGAGAAAGAGAGTGTGTATATGTATGTGTGTGCGAGAGAGAGTGAGTATGTGTGTGAGTATGTGTGTGTGTGTGTATGTGTGTGTGTGTGTGTGTGTGTGTGTGTGTGAGAGAGAGAGAGAGAGAGAGAGAATGTGTGTGTGTGTATGAGAGAGAAAGTGGACTTATGAGTTTATGTGAAATGATATTTTTGTCACACCACAAAAGTAAGGTAATATGTCCGGGAATATAGGATTACCCCCATTTTAAAGGGGAAAGGAGAATCCAATTTCGTGGGAATTCTAAATTCCAGGAATTCTAAGTTCCCCCTTAAATCTCCGACCAAACATTGTAATTCTAAATGAGGGGAATTCTAAATTCCAGGAATCCTAAATTCTCTTTCCAAACCTCGAACCAAACGAGCCCTAAAGGGAAGTCATCTATGTGAATGTGAGGAGGGGGGGATTTTGTAAAGCACACATAAATTCGGGCTTTCGCTTGTCTTAAAAGATAGCTTTTGAGGCCAAATTAATGTGGGTTATTTCCTTGCAATTTATATATTGTTGGGTTGTGTAGCTCATTTGATTTAATGGGTTGTTTAAATAGTTAATTACCCGATTCCCAATAATTGTGTCTATGTGCATGGGCGGAGGCAGGTATGGGCTGGGGTGGGTGCTAGCCCGCCCTGTTTCATTAAAAAAAAAAAAACAGAAGGTTATTTTGTATATTTCAAGTTTAGCCCACCCTATTTTTTACTTTAAAGTATTAGGGGACAAAATCTAAATATGAAAAGTAATAAAATAAACCATTTGAAGATCAGCCACCGCCTCTTTCTTTTGAGAATTAAACCTAAAAAGCCATTACCCTCTTATCTTCTCATCTCTCTCCCTTTCTCCTCAACAACCGGCCGATCAAGACCCACGCAGCCCCTGCCACCGCCGACCACCACCACCGCTCCTGCTCATCTCAACTCAATCACTCACTGTTTTGTCCAGTTTAAGAAACAATAACAAGTATGTATCCCTCTTTGTGGTTGGTTTAAGATTAATAAAACCCATTTTTTAGATTGTTTTATAAGTCTATTTTTTTTGTGTATGAATTTTACGATGCTAGTTGTATTGTCTCGTACTCCCTCACTTTTTAGATTGTGTATGAAATTGTATGAAATGATTCAACGTCCCCCGAGCCACCTTATATTTTATTATTTTAAAGTAATTATTTGGTGAATACTAAAAAATAACCTAAAAAAAAATCGCCTCGGGGGCTCCCGCCCCCGAACCCCCGGAAATTACCATAAAGGTAGCCCGCCCTATCGGGAAATCCTGGCTCCACCACTGTCTATGTGTAACCTATATATGTTTTTTTAGGTTCATTTTTGGCGTACAAAAATAATTAGATTCTAATTATGTTCAATATTTTCATATAAGAATCGGTGCGTTTTATTTTTGTGGGAATATTATGTCATTGTTCTAGTTCATTACTTTTGCAATTTGCAATTATACTATTGTAAGAAAAAGATTATTGTATCTTGGGTCACGACGCCCGAGTCTGTGAAGCACCACTATCGTCTTAAAGTAATAGTATCTAACACTTGCCTAAGTCTAAAAATTGAAATTTATTTTATACAATTACTATGGATATTTCGTTTCATATTATGTAATTTGCTCGCAGATGTTTTTGTTCTTGTTTGTGATTTATTGAGTTTACGATATTTGATAATAAATTATTAAGTGAAATTTATTAAATTAAATAAAGTTTTATTTCACTAATTTTATTCTAACATTTCTCTCTCTCTCTCTCTCTCTCTCTCTCTCTGTGTGTGTGTGTGTATATATAGTCCTCCTCTTGTGCGGACTAGTCCGCATTTTAAGAATGCGGATCGGACATGTGTCACCTGGCGGTGACCCAGAAAAGAGAAGGAGTGTGCCTATAATTTAGGCGATAATTTCTAGGTGCACCGTTAGGCCGTTAGGTGACACATGTCCGGTTCTCATTCTTAAAATGCGGTATATATAATATAATGCTCCTGTACGGACTAGTCCGCATTTTAAGAATGCGGATCGGACATGTGTCACCTAACGGTGCACCTAGAAATTATCGCCTAAATTATAGGCACACTCTCTCTCTTTTCTAGGCTCACCGTCAGGTGACACATGTGGAGTAGTCCGCACAAGAACAGGACTGTATATATATATATATATATATATATATTAGGGGATTCTCCATTGCGGACTAAAAAAAGAGCCCGCACCATGAGAATTAATTCTTTTTTAAATACCAAAAAAAATTTGAGTTTATTTTTTTTGTTATTTTAAAAAAATGGGTCAATGTTTGACATTTGTTGTAACTATTTCAAAAACTGTCAAACATTGACTCATTTTTTTGAAAATAGAAAAAAAAATTAATTTTTTTACGAGTACCCTGATATGTTTAAACTCACACAGAAATCAACTCAATTTTTTTTTTGGTATTAAAAAAAAAGAATCTGCATGGTGCGGACTCTTTTTTAAACCCTTATAGGAGATCTCTCTCTCTCTCTCTCTCTCTCTCTCTCTCTCTATATATATATATATATATATATATATATATATATATATATATATATATATATGTGTGTGTGTGTGTGTGTGTGTGTGTGTGTGTGTGTGTGTGTGTGTGTGTGTGCACACGACTCTAAAGAGGACCTCATTTAAGAGAACTAAAAAACGGACCCTTTTTTTAAAATAGTAAAAATATTTTTTGAGTTCATTTTTTATGGCTTTTAAATATTTCAAGGAACCCATAAAAAATCAACCCAAAATGATTTTTTTTTCTATTTTAAAAAATCGGTCAAAATATGTCAATATTTAAGGTCCTTAAAAACTGACATATTTTGACCGTTTTTTTAAAATAGCAAAAAACTCATTTTTATCTCATTTTATGGGTTCCTTGAAATGTTTAAATACCATAAAACGACTCAACTTAAAAATATTTTTTTTATTTAAAAAAAATGGTCCGTTTTTTAGGTTTGTTAAATGAGGTCCATTTTTTTTGCTATTTTAAAAAAAGTGTATATATATGTCCCCTGGCAACCATCGAAAAATCAAACTCCACCATCCACAACATCTCACCCCTCGTTGCCCATGTTTTGATTGTGGTTATTGTCATAGGCAAAAAATTTCAATTTCGAATTTCCCACACGTGATGCATTTACACCGAGTAAAGCAACAATTCAAACAATCAAACAAACAAATACACACGAATTATATTCAAGCGCACACACAATTTACAGGGAAACATCCCCAACCTTATATTTTATTGCACATAAAAAATACAAGGAATTCTAAAAATGTTCATGCATTCTCTACCTAGAAATGCAGGTTGAGCTCAAATACAGAGGTTACAAATGCAGTTGACATCCCCAACTGCTAGGATATTGTCTCAAAACATGGTTGCCAACATTTTCCCACGAAATTATTGCATCGGCTCTTTAACAATTGTCTAAGGCGGTTGATGTTCTCAGGGCAGTTACCCATGATATCCATGTGTTCAGTAAGTGTATTCTCGTTTTTACACTTGTACAACCCAACAACTCCCTTGAAAACTACCCAAATTCATTTGAGGACAAGTATAACCGCTTCTTGAAGACAACTAACAACCTTTCCCACATTTTTAGACAATGTCACCCTCAAAATAAGTCAAGTCACCGCTCATGCAACCCGCGCTGCAAACGGGAGTGACTCGAGAAATTGTCCCGATCATGCCCTAAAACCATGTACTACCAAGTCCACACTCAGTCATTTGAATACCCACATATGCACACGAAGATGCCAAGAGCCTAGAAGCACTCTTGGTCGAAACTCAATTCTGCCTTAACAGGACCCCTCCCTATAATACCTCTTAAAGGAAACTTCAGAGTGGTAGCAATAGACATCAACTACCATAAGTGAAATAGCTACACACATACTTCCAACATCTTCGAAATGCATAAACCACTTTATTCCAGTTGCATGTCTTAGTCAAAGTGAAACTAAGACTTGCATGCACCCTAACTTACACAAGTTATGGGCATGATATGCACAATGTGTTGGTTGCATCTCCTGTCATGAATTAAATATGCAACCAAACCCAAAATTTGAAATGGAAATGGAAACAGCCCGCTTTGTCTCATATCTGAAATTGAGGTTAAATTCAAAACAAGCACTAGATCCGAAATCGATTGAAACCCCCAAAATCGAAATCAAGAGCCCTACTTTGCCTCACCATCGTCGATTTCGAACTTGCCATCGTCGAAATCGAAACCTCACAATTATGATTCACACTTGTGTGTGTGAGAGAGGAGTGGGGAGCAAAATATAACTTCAACCAAAAAGATACTACGCTCAATTATAATTAGTGAGAGGTGCTAACATTTGAAACCCAAATTATAAAGGTATTTCAAGTATTTTTTTTGAAAAAAAAAAAGAGAAGTAAAATAGTTGTAGCGTAAAACACCGCACTAACCCTTTAGGTCGCGTCATCACTTGTTTGCATACAAGATTGTGTGCATCTATAGAAGCAACCATGTAAACATGGAGAAAATATTGAGTGTAACAGTTATTTGTTTGACGTGGTATCACAATCCAATACAATGTGTGTAAATCTTTGTAGTGTGAGTTGGGGGAGAGAGAAATATGAGTTTATGTGAGTATGTGATACCATGTTAGCAAAATGACCGTTACACTCAATATTTTCTCGTAAATATTGCAGCATACATGAAAAAATTATAGAATTTTTTTAACAAAATTTATTTAATTTTTACATGGTAATTCAAGTGTTCGTGATTCAAAAAATTGAATATTGGTGATGACATAATATTTATGATGTTCGACACTTACGAGAGAGGAAAAGGGAGAAAAGGGGGGGGGGGGGGGGGGGGGGGGGAGCCACATGTAGGGCCGCAAACAATCCAAGTTGTTTGAACCTCTTGAGCTTGGATCTTTTAAACAATTCAGTTAAATGAGCTCGGGTCATTTACTTTGTTAAGTTGTAAAAAAAGTCGATTAGTCAGCTTGTTTGCAAGCCTAGCCAAATGAAAAATGGACACGAGTTAAATGTCGCAAAATTGGAGGAAAAAAAAATAATACTTTTGTCCCAAATTAATAGTTGCTATATGAAATGACAATTTTTAAGAACACACTATTAATGGCAAGAATAAAAGACTTATTATCGTAGAATTTGGTCCTTTGAAAGTCAAAAAAAAGAAAATTGACAATTAATTTGGGATGGAGAGAGTAATACCAAAAGAAAACTGGCACCCACTAAAGATTCCAAACTAGTCATTGAAGAGAAAAAAGATAATATTCATGTAAAAGGGAAACAGAGAGAAATAAGCTTTCTACCAAGGGAAAATGAGTAGGAAATGCATATAAACAATTTCCAAAACTATGCATCTTTTAAGACTATCAGAAAACGACAAACGTCTACTGAAAGATGGGAACAATTGAACCTTAAAATGTCTAAAACAAATGTTAAATCAATAAAAATGCCCCTTTTCTATATATCTATTTATACATTCAACGCATATAATTTTCATATGGTACAAATCAAAACTGTATCGTGGTAAAAAAAAGCACCACAGGAACTATTATAATGTTCTTCACCTCCCCAAGTTTCAACCTTTTAAGTAATAATTCATTGTACTGATACTGAATTCATACCAACACTTGTAAGCAAAATTCTCCTGCTTAGCCCACCCACCCACTAGCAGACCTCTCATCAGATGTTGAGATCTACAATATGCTCCCAAAGAAACAAACAGCCCTCTATCCCCTTGACCTGCCACCAATCATGCAACGTTGAGATTGTGTATAAATAGCCTGAAATTTTAATTCTGCTTGCAGGACAAGGAAAAAGGGCATTGTTCGTTGCAATGACAAAGATCAATCCGAGTGATTTTTTCAATCTCTCTTCAGGGACCCATCTTCCATGGGGGGTGTTGGAGGAATATAGAAGGGTATGTTGAAATCATCCGATACAGACTAGTAAGGAATGACATATGGCAACATGGTAACATCAGCAGATTCCACCCAAAGAGCTTCAGCCCAGACATCCATTGCCACCTCAACTGGAGAAGAATCCAACCGCAGTTTCTTTGCCTTGAGATCATTGCTGCGAAACAACCACTCCTGGTTGTCAAACCCAGAGCACTCAATATTGGGAAGGGAGAGAATTTGGTTCAGATACTTGGAATCAGGATGTGGAGGTTTTGCAAGTATTTGGACATCCTTCTTGGCTCGTAAAGGAGCAGGTGAAGGCCTCGTTGAGGAAACATTTTGCTCTGGAGCGTTTATCAAACCATTAGTCCCGTGGTTCGTTTTATCCGTCTTATGGTTACCAACTGCCCCCTGCTTCACTGAGGCTAAATCGGTAGCCTTTTGGTTGGTTTTCAATATTTTTCCATTTTCAAGGACTGGGTGAGACAATGAGGCCTTGTTATCCTCCTTACGATTACCAACTAGGGCTTGCCTCCCAGAGGCTAACAGGGTTTTCATTTGGTACGGTTCTAGTGTACTTCCATTTTCCAGGACTTGCTTAGAGGGCAGTTCGGTTTTCTTTCCATTTTCTGCAACTGGCTGAGAGAAAGAAGCCTCGTTACTCACCTTATGGTTATCAACACTCCCCTCCTGCGCAGGCAAAATCTGGGTTGCAGTTTTGCAAGGCTCTATTTTCCTTGCATTTTCCACAAATTGAGTAGAGAAAGAGTCAATTCTCGGCAACTTGCTAGGCCGCGTGTCATTGTCTGTAAAAAAAATATAAACGTACAAAAAAAATAGCTAATAAGAAGATAAACATATACAACACGAGCTCTATCCCGTTTTAATGGTAAGAAAAAGAACCTATAAATAGAAAACTCACCGTGTGAAAATCCGTTCTCTTTTCGTTTGTTAAGATTTTCCTTGTTGCTCTCCTTCAAAATGTGTAATGGCTTAATATTATGAACATCTACAGCAGTCTTGCCACTCTCTCTTGTTTTTAGCTGCTCTTTATTTGATTTCTTCTCCTTCGTTTTCTCCTCATTATCTTTCTTTTCCCTCTTCTTGTCCTTTGATTTTCTTTTCTTCTCACGATCCTTTTCCTTCTTTTTGTCTGCTTTACCATCACTGTTATGTTCTTTCTTCTCTCTCTCCTCCATTCGCCTCTCAACAAACTTGTCCACCAGACCCGCCACTCCAACCTTTCTCTGATCGCCCCCAATGAAATACTTGACAGAACCATTCTCCATTCCCCTTGTATCAACTTCAGCACTTTTTTGATTTGTGAGAGTAATTTTCTGAACCGTATGGTTTTCTGTGGCTCTATCATCATCTCTAATTCTCTTACCCAATTCCAGCAAAAGTTTAGATTCGTTGGTCTGTGTGCCGTTTGAACCAATCTTATTATCGCCATCGTGACCGTCTTGTGGCCCTACAATATTCTTCTCGTCTGAGGTCCTTTTCTTTTCTTTGTCCTTATGCTTGTCCCTCTTGTCTTCGTGTTTTTCCTTTCGGTCTTTCTTTTCTCTCTTCTTTTCTTCACATCTGTCTCTGTCCTTTCTTCCTTTGCCTTCTATCTTTCCTCTGTCCTTGTCCTTCTTACCCTTCTTATGCTTTTTCTCCTTGTGCTTCTCCTAAATAAATTTCCAGTTAGGGACAATATTAATGAATATATATATATATATACATGTTATGGTGACAGTGAAATGAAAATTGCTACAATGGGAGAACGGGAATTGATTATTATAAACTGACAAAACGATGAAGATTCAAGAGGAAAGAAACCAAGTTCTCGTCTAAACTAAAGGTAAAGGTGACGTAAACTACACGTCAAAGGCCCAAAACAAAAAAACAACAAATTCTAGAGAGAGAAGCTAAAAGTGTCTTGTATTCAAAAGTATAGAAGTGTCCTCAAATGCGGAGTACATATGGGTATTTATATGAGGGAAGTTACTTGCTAATCTAGTAATGGCCCAAATGACAAAAAAGGACAAGCAGTAACTAATAATAAATATTAAAATGACTGATATGCCCTAATATGAGACCCATTTCCATCACTCTCTCCGCTTCAAAAAGCTCGTCTCGAGCGTGAAGGGTAAACGGCAACGCGGCTAGGCCTCCTTCCATGAATACTTCTACTTGAAAGAGAATCGCGTACCTACTTGCAAAAAACCCCAAAAAATTAGGCAAGGAATTCAAAGGGTTAGGTTGGACTGGGAGTGGGTTGATTTGGGACCTAGGGTTTTGATTTAGGGTAGGATAGCACTTTGGGTTTCCGAGTGTCTCGTTTTTTCAGTGGTATTTGATTTTCCGAGGTAGGTGAGATTTGCGAGGTAGAATGTTTCTTTTCGGGAGGTTCAGGACAGTTGCTGAGGGGTTCCTGCTGTTGGCCGGTGTTTTTTTCATTCCCAAATTTTCTGGTAATATCCAGATGGCCAAGGGGTGCTGAATTTCAGCCGGAAGTTAAGGGGTGTCCGAAGGGTTCTTTTCCAAGGTCTTCGGGAGATTGGCTCCGTTGGTTCGATCGCAGCTGTAGGTGGTGGCATTGTGGTGAAGAGGCGGAAGAGGGTATCAAATTTTCGGTTTAATTCGGCGATTTGTTGGGAAACTTATTGGGCAAGAAAATCTTCATTGCAGGTTGATTTCTTTGGGCCATCGAAAGTGTAGCGTATGATTTTCTTTATAATCAAAACACCAATACACCAATCGGGGAACGATACCTCGCTCTGATACTAATTTGACGTAAACTACACGACAAAGGCCCAAAACAAAACAAATAACAAATTCTAGAGAGAAAAACTAAAAGTGTCTTGTATTCAAAAGTGTAGAAGTGTCCTCAAATGAGGAGTACATGTGGGTAATAATATAAGAAAAATTACTTGTTAATCAAGTAATGACCCAAATGACAAAAAAGGACAATTTCTAACTAATAATACCTAACTAGTCCCAAACATGCTTCGAGACCAATTGAAAGAGATAAAAGAAAATAAAAAGAACTAACATAAAGGAAAACTAATAACAAATATTAAAATGATTAATATCCCTAATATGAGACCCATTTCTATTAATAGTACTCGGAGTTTGGCTGCAAACTACAAATACTTGTATTAGTTATTTAAACATGTTGTCTGTCACCCTTTAAGCCAGATGAGTTGGACGCGGAAAGATTTTTTTTCTTTTCAACGTGCGAAAAATCATAAATATTATAATAACACAACATTCAGGGAAAATCAATTTTCAACGAGAATATCAATGCAGATAGCATAAATACTATGTCCTAAGAATTTGTAAATGGGTAACTTTTGACATGGCAATTGGTACAAATATTTGGGAAATTGTGTTTATATTGTGTTGAAATTGTTAATAAAACAGTTTAAACTAGGTTGTTAATTTAAATTGTTGAAATTGTGTTGAAACAGGTTGTGAATTTAAACCGTTTAAAATTTGTGTTTAAACTAGTATGAAATTGTAGTAAATATAGGATGCCATGGAGAAATTTTTTAAACGGATAAAAGGAGACAACACACAATCCGTTAGGGTAATATTATGTTGAAATATTATAAAAAATATCCACGAACAAAGTAGGAATCCAAATTTAGTTAATTACTACCTCAAACATTTTTAAGGTTAAAAATTGCAAAAAAAAAACATTAAAATCAACTCGGGGGCGGGAACTCCCAAGCTTCGTCAGAAATTTTCGCCTCACTTGACTCAAATTCTTAAATCCGCCACTGCACAAACACATAACAAAAGATACAAAATCATGTCAAGACACCATGTCGTTCATGATCACATACTATTAGAATGTGTATGTTATTTATTTAATTGACCATATGGGTAATTTGGTCCCCCAATGTATTTTGTCTTTAGTATAAATATAAGCCCCTAGACTTATAAGGGTCATAATAAAATTCTAACATTCTAGTAGGTATTAGAGCCAAAAAAACACAAAAAGAAGATGGAGAAATATGTTTCCTTCCCATTCCTTCTTCCACAAAACCCTAAACCCTAACCCAGCCACCTCCACCGCCAGTGCAACCCTAGATGACCAAACCCCAGGGTGCCCAGCCCCTCTGTGGGCCAGCCCTTCCCTTTTGTATGCCAAACCCTAGTTTTGGGTTAAAACTTCAAGCTACCTAGGGTTTGAATATTTTGAGCAAATATCTGCATTTTGGGAGTTGATTTCTCTTGTCTAAAGAGACTCTTATTATCTACCCATAATGTGGTAGATTATTGGTATGATTTTTTATCATTTTGAGCAGCATACTTTTATGGGTATTTGAAGTTCTTTCTTCATTGATTATATGCAATTGAAAGTATACTTCATTGGAGCAGCACACTCTTCGTCCTTTAGCTGACATAGTGGGTCTTACCACACTTGTAAAATCACTTATAGCTTGGGATGAGAAGCAAAAGGTTTACCAATTTTTTATGGATCTTGGAGCTGCTTTTAAGCTTCCTCAAACCCAAATTTTGAACACTCTACCCCTTCCTCCACTAGGTGAAGTGTATGCAATGTGTGAGAAGTATGAGCGGCTCCTCAAGCTTACATCCTCATCTACGGTGATATCTGAGTCTCCTTCTGCAGCTGATCAGATGGCTCTTGTAGCCAATACAGGGAGTCGGTATTTGAGTTCTTCTTTTGCTTTGTCTTGGGGTACACATCCCGAAAAGAAGAAAATGGTTTGTGAGCATTGTGGTAGAAAGGGGCATGCAAAGCTCACCTGCTTCAAATTGTATCATGAGTTAAGAAATAAGAAGGGTAGAACTCGTGTAGTTATCGTTATTGAAGGTCCCACTGATTCTCATTTCTCTAATCCTGATGATTTGAATGCCATGATTGATCAATCCGTTAGTTCCAAGATAGATCGGATTCTTCATTTGTTGGATAATCGTCAAGAACCTGCTAGTAAGCCTACTGCTATGACTGCATCCTCCTCAGGTACTCGCGCATACCGTGCTCACACAGCTTACCCTCCTTCTACTTGGTTGATGGATTCTGGTGCTAGTGATCATATAACGGGCGAGAAGGATTTTTTTACTTCATCTACCCAACCCTTCCATAAACAGGTTCACCTTGCTGATGGGATTTCTACTCCCATTCTCAGCAAAGGCGATACATGTCTTTCTACCAATATTACTTTGCACCCAGTATTACTTGTATAATCTATTAATCATTTAGAAAGAAGTTTTAACTGTGTTGTTATTTTCTTGTCTGATTGGTGTTATCTTCAAGACTTGCATACGAGGAGGATTTTTGGTAGGGGATATGAGCGTGATGAACTCTAGTACTTTGGGGATCCTCCACCAATTCCACCAGTTCCACCTTTCGCTTCCGTTTTTCATGCTAGTGTGTTGCCTGATTCAAGCCGTTATGTGTTTTCATTTCAAACATTACAGTTGTGGCATGATCGTTTAGGACATGTCAATTTTCAATATCTCTGTATGTTGTTTCCCATATGTTGTTTCCCAACTTAATTAAAGCTTGCAATTCTTCGAAATTTCAATGTGTTATCTGCTCTTTATCTAAGCGCATACTAGAGGAAGTATCCATAACAAAAGCGCAATACGAACCTGACAAACCCTCGTAAGAAATAAACTTTTACCAAAAAGGGCTAAGACAATTGACTATAAGTGCGAAACCCTTGTAAAAAATAAACTTTCATACATTACAGTTGGGTTGAAGTTATGCAGTGTGAAATGGATGCTTTACAACGTAATCATACGTGGGACATAGTTCCTTTACCAAAAGGGGCTAAGACAATTGGCTATAAGTGGGTCTATACCCTCAAGTTCTAAACTGATGGATGGGTATAAGGCCCGCCTTGTTGCGAAGGGCTTTACCCAGATTCTGGGAAAAGATTTTGGTGCTACCTTTGCTCTAGTTGCGAAGCTCAACACTGTTCTTTTATTGATATCCTTGGCTGCCTCGTCCTCTTGCCCGCTCCACCAGCTTGATGCCACAAATGCTTTTCTTCATGGCGACCTTGATAAGGTCATCCACATGGATCCTCCACCTAGCTTTCATGGTGAAGGGAAGTATTCTTGAAAAGTGTGTCGTCTCCAAAAATTTCTATATGGGCTAAAACAGTCACCACGAGACTGATTCTATAGATTCAGTAAGGCTATCATTGGATTCGAATTTACTCCGTGCCATTCTGACCATACTTGTTTCATCAAACGAGATTCATATGGGAAGAGTGTAATCTTACTTGTGTATGTTGATAATATTATTATTACTGATGATGACTCTGTTGGAATTACACAAGTTAAGGCTGATTTAGGAAAGGTATTTGATGTGAAAGACCTCGGTCAACTTTGATATTTTCTGAGCATTGAAGTAGCCAGGTCTCGTTATGGGATTTCTCTCTCACAAGGAAAGTATGTTTTGGATCTTTTGGAGGATACAGGGATGATTTGGTGCAAACTTACTTCATCTCCTATGATTCCTAATTTAAAGCTTGTGGCTGACATTGGTGAGCTTTTGAAAGATCCATCTATGTATCAGCATTTGGTGGTCGTTTAATTTATTTAGATAATTCCTGACCGGATATATCATTTGCTGTCGGGAGAATCAGTTTATGCACAAACCCTATGAGACTCACTTGGATGTAGTATATCACCTTTTGCGGTTTCTTAAGTCTTCTCCTAGACTTGGATTATTTTATACAGCAGGCCCTCAGTATGGAGTCAGATTATGGAGGAGCTTGTGATGGTCGCTCTACTACTGGCTTTTGTAATTTCCGTGGTAGTTGTCTCATCTCCCGGAAAAGTAAAAAACACGTTGTTTCACGTTCTTCTGCAGAGGCTATGGCCTTGGGCACGTGTGAAATTATATGGCTTCGTTCTATTCTCGGAGAGTTTGGATTTCCTGAAAAAAATTCTTTTTTCTGCATTGTGACAATAAGTCGACTATCCAACTTCTGATTCCGTTCTTCATGAGAGGACAAAGCACATTGAGATAGATGTTCATTTTCACGGAGAGAAGGTTCGTCATATGATCATCACTCCATCATTTGTTTCTTCGAGCGAATAAGTTGCAAATGTTCTTATCAAACCTGTCAGTCCTTCTCTTGACTTCGCACTTCTATTGGCAAGCTTGGTTTGGTCAATATCTACTCGCTAGCTTGAGAGGGAGTGTTGGAATGTGCATGTTATTTATGTGACTGGCCACAATGGTAGTTTGGTTCCCCAATGTATTTCTTCATTAGTATAAATATAAGCCCCTAGACTTGTGAGGGCCATAATAGAATTCTAACATTCTAGTCATACCTACATAATATGCATTCAGCACTTAGACTATTCAAGGAAATGTAAAAAGGAGAAGAAAGACCTCCACTCGTTCTCTACTGGCGTTATAAAGTATATTTACGAGTAGATAATATAAGGCTTTGTTGGGCTTAGCCTAGAGTTCAAGCCTCATGTTTTTAAAACTACAAGAACACGAACAAGTGCAGCCATAATTGAAGCATTCCAAGATCTCTATAATATAGAATTTAAATGGAAGAAAAATGAACTTTCTCAATTCAATATGAAAAAAAAGGACATAAACCCTGTCAATGGCATCCAAAAAAGAATAATCATAAATCAAATCTCTCTAATATATCAAAATGTAGTGTTTACAATGGTTGGCCAAGGAAAAAGACTAGAGAGGACCCTTAATAATATTCCAAGGGAATATTACCCCCTAACAAAAATAGTAACCAAAATAAGGAAATAAAATAAAAGAGTACAATTAAAACATATTACAATCAAGCCCCTTTGCACTCTTAATTTGCATAAAAAAATCCTAATCTGCCATGTTCTCTACAAGCCATATTAAATACTACAGATTAGGAAATGTAATTTAAAACTTTCTTGTGGCAAACCAAAAAAATAATTTGAATGCAAGTAATTAAACAAGTTGACATGTTTTATATATATATATATATATATATATATATATAACAGGGTTGTGTTGGAATCCTTTAAAATGTCTAAGCACTAAAGCTGCCCCGATTTGTGCAGGGCAACGGAAGAATGAAGCTCCTAAAACATGATCCTGCTCAAATATAAGGGTATAATTGATGAGAATAGACGAGTACAGGATTTAATTGTAATTTTGTCAAATGTACTCTTTTTATTTTCATTTATCTTTTATTGTATTTATTTTAATTAGCTTAGTTAGTAGTTTAGTTAAGTGGGATTCCTTTGGAATATATTTAGGTTGCCCACTTCAGTCTTTTTACCGTTTGTGTTTCATGGCTAGCAAGACTCCTTAACCTATAAATAAGGCATTTGCCATTTATTGTAAGATAATTACATTTGATTGAGAGAAGAGAGTTTATTCCAATATTATGCTTATCTTGTGTGCTAATTTGTTGAGTTACGTCAATTGTGCCATTAGAAATGGCATCAGCTAGTGTGTATATATATGTTTGTGTGTTTGCACATATAACATATACATACAATTCATGTGTGTGCATATGATTGCATACATGTACGCAAGCCACCTACACTGAATATCACTGTCAAACCCTCCGGGATAAAACACAGTTCTCTTTATGTGAAATATTTGTAGGTCTCTTCGACAAACAAACCACTCAGAAATAAAATAAAACATATAATAAATAAACATCACATGATCTGTAAGCAGAGCTGTAGATACTGCTCAAATCTCTACAACATTAGAATCAGTGTTCTTTGAGCTGAATGTAGAGTTGTACTCTCGCGAAGGAAAAGTATTTAGATTGATGTGGATTAAAATGACACAAAACTACAATGAAGTTGGATTTATTCAAATTTCAGCACTATGACCATCTCAAAGGCAAGTAGCATTTTAGTCAAATGATATTTTTGCCTCCCCAATTTGTGATTTTGGCTCGAGCAATAGGCAAAAATGCAAAAGTTGTCAAAAATTGAAAAAATTGGTTGCAAAATGCAAAAGTTGTCAAAAATTGAAAAAATTGGTTGCAAAATGCAACCAATTTTGCAACTTTCGAGAGGTAGCAAAATATAATATAAAAATGCTCGCGCATTAGTTGGGTTACGGCGCGAGCGTTTTTATTTTGTCTTCTAGCGCCTTTTCGCATTTTTTTCGTAATTTTTATTTATTGTTTCAGTCTTTGCGCGGCAGTTGGATTGCCGCGAGAGCATTTTTGCCATTTTTTTGCTTATTGCTCTGGAGTTTGGTGATTTGGGGGGAGCTAAAATAGCATTGGAGCATTTGGGGGTAGCATTCCTGCAAAATGCCTTGGAAATGGTCTAATGTGTTTTGTCATAGCAATTCATCAGCAAAGAGAGCCAACTAAAGGAAAGGAAAATAACAAGGGACCAGCTTAAGAAAAAAGTTGACAAGTTGATCAAGCCCAACTACGAAGAACATTATCATGTTCTTGGAGAAAAGGTGTGAGCACAGGGAGTGGGAGTCCTTTATAATAAGTTCCTTGATTTACTGGATATTGTCTCACATTTTATTTATGTTTCCTTTTCCTTGGTAATTCAATCATTCAGAAGAACTTGGTCTTGATTTAATACAAATAACGCTTCAGCCCTCCCATTGTAAACAAGTCTTTTATGATTGAAATACGAATTAGAATTGCGAGAGAGAAATATCCTTGATACTATGTTTGTTAGTGTAACCCTAATTAGGGTTTGTGTTCATGAGTGAGCGTTTAATCTAAGGCCTTTTGCGGCTTCAATCATTATCAACTAAGAAGTCTCATGTCTAATGTTCGGCAAACCTCCAAGAGAGAAAAATCAGCATACTCTGTAAAGAAACAGGTGATGGAGGGTTAAAAGGGAACGAAAATAACATTTGCAATACGACACTGCAGTGTGTTAACAGTACACCTGATTATCTCCATCGTTTCCTAGTTTTGTGAAATCTCAATTTCACAATTCCAAAAAAAAGAAAAGCGATGCCCAAAGATATAGCCTACTCCGCACTCATGTTATATTAGACTGCCACAGGAAAGATCACGGGGTATTTGAAGTAGAAAGCAGATAAATTGATGCTGGCTATCTAACACATCATAGATCGTGGCTAAAATCAGCTAAATATTTATACGCAGATCGAAAGCAAAACTAGACTTATTATTATTATTCCTTTCAACATCATAAGAACATAAGATGAGTGTTAGCATGCTACTTCAGCTCCTCGAACAACCCCTCTAGAAATCGTAACAGGTGTTAGGAGTTCACGCTTCTTTGGTTTAAGTACTTGTGCTTCCCTGAATCCAAAAATGGTCAATTCATTCATAAAGTCTCATTATTCACGTCAAGAGTTTGAAAAAAAAAAGTGGAGTAACTTGTCAAAAACACTCAATATAATACACAATCAATAGAGAGAGCTTACATAGTGTCTCTCTGTAGCAAGAAAGGAGCCTTAGCCTCCATGTAAACGCTAAAGATGCTAAAGACTAAAAAGGACTAATAATATCTCTGGAGAGAATTTCCTCGTCTAATACTTCTCAAAGTGGGAAGTCACCTGTCTCCAAATGGACAATGCGGACGACTAAAACATCATACTTAACCTGCTGATCCTCGATTTCGGTCTCAAAGTCTCCCTCTGTGTCTGTGGATACGGGATGGCAACGGGCTGAGTTTGGTAAAACCTGAACCCAACCCATTAAGGAAAACACCAAGCCCACATCCTGAAATGATATTTATGGAACCCAAACCTGCCCGTTCCAGTCCACTTATTAAACTAATGTAATTTCATGAATTTATATTTTTACAATCTAAAATAATCCACTAGTACACAACCATAATTACCAACTTATATGAATAGTAATGGAGAAAATATGACTAAAATATATTCATCTAGGAAAATTTCTTGTAAAAGAAATATTTCTATATATTTTTTGCTACGATATTTATAAATGGGGCGGGACGGTTTTTTTTACACCTAGACCCAAACAAACCCGAACCCGAAAAATAATTCCAAAGCTCGGGGCAAGACAGGACGGAAAACCCAAGAGGTTGGGCAAAATCCCATCCCTATCACAAAGACCACCTTCTTTTCATTCTCGGCTCGATCTCAGGAGCTATCGTGCCACCAAACTATCGCTGGCCATCTTGTAGCCACAAGCCGCACGCATTATGATCCTATACTCAAAACACTTCGTAGTCAAGACAATCAACAAACGAGACAGGGTCCATGTAAACATTGAATGTGGGGCCATTCATCCTAATGTTACCATGGAAACTCTTCTCGACAGCTTCAAAAAGAGGACAACACCAAACTTGAGGTCCTCATTGCCAGAGGAGAGTTCATTGGGAGGCTCATATTCATCATACTAAGTCTTGAGAAATCCACGGAAAGTGATAGGAGACTGCAGCGGTGGTGGCGGATGTTGAATCTAGTCCTGCAAGCGCTGGCCACTTCCACAGTTGAGGAGTTGGGGCTAATGTAGTGGAGTTAATGTCTAGTTTCAAATGGGGTAACTTCATATAGGGTCAACCTATGACCAGTACCACGTCGAAAGGCTCGGTGTTGGGTTGCGGGAGTAATAAGGGACGTAGGTGGAGCATCAGGGAGGTCAACACCTGCGTGAGGTTCCTTCCAAGTTGGTGGACAAACGGTTGGGAAGGTGATGGGGTCGTACACCTCGATTGAGGTCGCAACTGTAAATAGAAGAGGTAGGCGGACAAAGGTTTGGAGGGGAGGGGGGGAAACTGATGTCGAGATGTCACAGGGTGGTGGAAACCCGAAGAGGTCACGACTAGCTTTGATGTAAAAACAGAAGACCTTGTCACTTTTGGGCAACTCCCATGGTGAGTGGTGTAGGCTGCCGCGGCGAAGGGGCTGGTGGTGCAGCGGTGGACACCAACATAAGCAGAGTTGTGGGGGCACCCATCTTTTCTAATATCATGATATTGTTCCGTATTAATGCTTTTACCAAATTAGAGTTCTATAGAGCTCAGAAGTTTGTGCGTGCATTTGTCCACATTTGTCACATAATTAGGTATGTTTAATTATTTTCCACATTTTTCACCTTGCTTCACTTGTATGAGTACCCAACATCTCAAGTAATAAACAATCTAATCAAAGGAAATTGTGTTGGCCTAGTATGCATTTCTCTAACCTTCACTGGAAATTTCTACAAAAAAACATATCTAAAAGTAGGACAGTCGGGGATATATGTCATGCTGATACCACATATGCCAAGTCTGACATTAAACATCAAATTCTTAAGTCCCCTTTTCATAAATTATGACTATGAATTGGGAAAGTTTTGAAGACAGAGTAAACTGTAGAAGATGAGACTTCCCAAGCAAAGGCTCACCAATGTGTAATGTGTGTATGCAATGAAGCCTTTTCGAATAACCAATGTTCAAAAATCGTTCGAGGGACTTACGCCTCAAAGCGAGGATATGAAATTTCGCATTGAGACTTAAGCCTCAAGGGCCAAAGAAGAGGCTTATGCTAGCCTTGACTCAAGGCGTTTGAGTTGCAGCAAAATAAATAAATAGATAAAAACTACTTCTCATATGTCTGTTCTCCTTCCACAGTAGTTGAGCTCTGAATTTTTTTTAAGAGCCTTGTTTGCTTTTCGGACAGCAACATCCAAAGGTCAAATAATCTTGAAGTGATTTTTGTATAAACTGAACATAAATTATTTGCGGTGAAGAGAGGCACAACAAAAGTAGCTTGTTTGGTATTTTCATTTTTATTTAAAGTGAGTCCTTCATCTACAGTTGTTTTTATTTGTTTTCTTTTAGGCAAACACACAAACGTGCGCAAATACACAAACACACGCACAGATATATTCTAATGATCTACGTAATGATTCTTTTACATAATTATACACACAAACACTTACCATTTTATGTTGGTGATGCTGTAACCTTTTGACGATGATGTGATGACAATACACTATTTATTATTTTAATTATATTGATATGTTACAATATTTTTTTGGTCTTATTACTATTTTTTTTATATTTTTTTGTTCACTTTCTTTTTTCAAGTAGAGGCCTACCTACGTCTCACCTTCACCTTACACCTTTTTAAACATCTCTTCAAGAATCTTTAGAAGATTTGAAGCTTATGTCACTCTCGTTAAAAAATATTATTATAACCTCTTTTGCTCCATCTACTTACACATTAAAAAATATGATCCACAAGCAAAATGATACTATGCAAACATCAACTCTTAAGAGTATCGCAAGAAGGATCGTGTTGTTGTCAAGATTTAAACTTCATCGATAATCATTAATTTCTAACAGTTTCAATGCGTAGCTATTGATAAGATCTTAAGATGTATACTATGAATCAAATTTCCGTTTTGTTTTAAATATATTAAACAAACAAAAATTAATAAAACTACAAAAATAAGGACATCTTATCACATAATAATTACATGAGAAAGAATATAGGATAGCATGATGTGATGTTCAACAACTACAATTAATGCGCGGCACATGAGAGGGAGAGAGAGAGAGAGAGAGAGAGAGAGAGGAGTCTTAGTTTGTCTTGGTTTTGTTAATTAGTTGGCTATTTATTAGTGGCTAAGTGTAGGATAACTAAGACTCCTTAAGAGTCAATTCAAAAGAGGTTTTGTACTCATTAGTTCTCTTACGTTGCTTTGTCAAATCGCTTCCGCTTAATTGCATCGGAGAGTGACATCGAGACTTGAGAAAGTAGTTGCTTTGTGTGTATTTCGAATGTGTGTCGAACACTAATTGAGGCTATGGAAAAAACGCAAGTGAAGTTTGAGACACAGAAAAATGTTGATCTCATAAATGAGATCAAATAATCATTGGAGACGGTCATGTTTGGTATCCGATAGTGAAGAAGTCAATGAATCAATAGAGACGGGCATGTTTGGTATCCAATAGTCCAGAAGTCAAAAAAGGTTATAATAATAATTTGCTTGCAAATTCGATATTGAATAAAACCTTAACTAGACTCATGCTTCTTGAAGTTGTAATAGTTTGGTTAAGAATTTATTTATCTAATAAAAATATTTTCCAATTTAATGAGAATCGAGTAGGGGAATATTGTTTGCATTATTTTAATATATTGTTGGTGTCTTTTATTCCACGTAGTAGGTTTGGCATGTAGATGTGTAGAATAAGACTTACATGCAAAAGATCAATTCTTGTGGAATATAAGTCTCGGTCTTATAAATTGGACACACCATTGGTAGGGCGTAGCATAATATTTTAGTAAGTTTATCTAGATTACGAGAAACAATATGATTTCAACTTATCGTCTCAGTACACTTTGTGTATTAAGCTAGACCACCTTAAGGTTCTCTTTATACTGATTTTAATAGACAATGTACACCTCATGATTATTAGGTTTACTTACTCTTCAACCTGATATAGTAGATAAACACATGCATTGTCTAGTCATTGCTTTGACCTATTCATTATTGAATTAATAAGCATGATATATTGGGTGGTAGAAATTAGTGTATGGTGAAAGTCAATTATGAATAGAATCGTCTCAGTTTAAAGATTGGTGATACCTTCTTGAGATGTTTATAAGTTTTAAATGTGCCAAACCCTGCACGTGGATTATCTTAATCCGACAAATAAATTAGGTTAAACCACTCATGTAATTAAAGAAGTTAATTAAAATAAATTGTCAGTTATTTAAAAATTAATCAGTATATGTAACCTTTACGTGGGGAGATATTATGTAATTAATAATAAGGAGCCCAAAATATAATTTTGAGTCAAGGAGCGGAGCTGCAATTATGATTATTCAGTAGAATTATTATAATTAATGGACTAAGATTAGGATCCGATTGGATCAGGTTATTCGGGCCCATATAGAGCCACGCATCTCCTTGAGGTCCCTGTCGTAGGTTATAAATATGCACCTAAAGCTCTCTAGTTCGTCGTCACTCTTGAAATCTTATAAATTTCAAAGCGACGACGGACGAGAATGGAAGAAGATCAAAATGGACGAGCCCACCCTCTCATGATTGGGCATAAAAGAAATACGTTAGAAGATCGTGAAGTGGGATTGAGCCCGTGTTATCGATTTATCTAAATTACCTCGTGATCATATGCAGAAACGATATCAAATTTGAGAGATCTCGAAGGTAAACCCTAATTCCACCTTGAAAAGATTTTACAAATTTTGTAATTTGATTTATACACATAATCAATTAATCGACTACCGCTCCAACAAGTCAAAAAATTAAATGGACGACCGTGAATATGCATCAACCATAATGGAGATCCTTTCCCTGCAAAATGTCATGCAATAAGGACTCCAAGTTACAATGGATCCCTACCCTAACGACGATTGCCACCATGGACAACCAACCCACAATCGGCACAAGCGGGTCCTCTGCTAGCCTCAGGTGACGGTGCCGAAGAAAACCATCGACAAGTTGCCAGTACACTCCAACCCTTCCACCCTAGTCGTCGATTCCATTCCCGTCCCAAAAGATATCACCTCCACTGTGAGCCGCAACACCCACATGGGCCACACGAAATTGTCCTGTAGCCACCTCAATGGTTTACTCGAATGCGTAAGCCCTCGCCTCAGGTCCGATGAGTCATAAAATGAAAATAACAAGACCTCTCTGCCAATGGAACACAATCCAATGACGTCTCTCGTCTTCTGCATATTCTAAAGAAAAGCTTGCATGATGACTTGCGAGTTAATGTCCCGACGATTGAAGGTAACTTGGATCGTTAACTTGATTTTATTGAGAAGATTTTCTATTAGGCAGGAGTTAAATATGTTTTACTCTTTGCTAAGAAGTTGGTAGGGAACTCAAAAGGACTAGTGCCATTTTTATACGCATAAGCCCAGTTGAATGAGTATGAAGAGCATGAGATTAGCCAATATATTAATAACAGTCAGTTAAGCATCAAGTCGGAACTCTATCTTCGGGAGATTAGGACACTAGAAAGACTGTGGAATACGCATGCACGGTGGAAGAGTATTTTCGTTTAGCCGTAAATAGTAAAGGGGCAAGTGCAACTATCACCACAACTCTGATAATAACTAAGATCATGATGGTGCCTATTACGAACATCAAGTGCTAGTGTGGGGATGGGAGAAGATTGTGAAGATGTAAAGAGGGGCAAGTTTTGATCACTTGTGTACATATACCACCAGAGACATATGTGTACATAACCAATTCTTTTCCAAAAGGGGGAGAGTGACTTGTTGCACATAAAAGAGAGGAGAGAGAGACCTGAATGCTTTGCATAAGGAATGAGATGCTTTGGTTAAGGGATGGTAATCTTAGTTTGATTTGGTTTTCTTCCTTAGTTAGCTATTTATCTCCACTTTTCACGCAAGTAATTATCTCTTTATTTTAGATATCTTTTAGTGGCTAAGTCTAGGTTAACTAGACTCCTTACGAGTCTACAAACAAAAGGCTTTATGCCTTTTTTTTTTTGTGTGTGTGTGTTGGGGGGGTGGGGAGGGGGAGGCACCTGACTAATCCCCAAGGCATGTTGAACCCTACAAGTGGCTCCAAGAGAGCAAGCTTTGTACTCATTAGTTATTTATTTACGGAGTATTTTGACTTGAGTAATTCTACGTTGTATTAGGATTCCAACTCACTTTGTGCGACTATCACGTTTGTCTATATTGGTTCTCGTTTGGGATCCACTGTCATTCAAAACACTAATGTACACACGCCACGTCAATGTGTCGCACAAATTTAGTCCGAATCCTAAACCTTTAGACGTTAATTCCTTGAGAGAGTCCTCTTGTTGTAGTACTTTCCCATCATGAACTGTTTAGAGTCGTGCAAATCTCCATCCAACTTAAATTTGATCCGTTTTTACTGTTGTTGCAAAAAAAAGATCCCTTCCCCTGGTTTTTAAAATGATCCCATACGAAAATAGTGTATACCTTTTCACTAATTGGGTCGAAGGTGAGAACCCTAATGAATCGACTATGAAGGTGCCTATTAGCTACATAAGCGCTCAAATTCCTTTATCGTTATTGCCCTGGCTTCGATGATCAACCCCTAGCACGTTGCATGATTCTACTATGTTTTTTGCACTTGATTAGGTGAACAGTTGACCAGAAGAGAACTGCGATTTGCAGCCTAGAATTCGTCGTAGAATTGCTCTTTGACTTTACCCACCATTTAGTTATCATAATTTGACTTTAGAAACTGTTTTGTTTTCTTTAGACTTTACTCACCATTTTGACAAAAACAATGGCTAAAGTCGAATAATAATAACTAAATGGGGGTAAAGTCAAACTACCCCTGCAAATTTTTATTATTATCCGTTTGGCTTTATGCATCTATTGCATTACTTCCTTAAATCACTTATATACATCAACAACAGAGTACTCATAAGTCCGCATTTATGCTTCATAAATGAAATTTTCTCCTTAAACAATCGACATCCACATGTTCGTTATAGTTCTCATGCAGGAAAGTTTCCATCTTTACCATAACTAACAAAACTTCCTCATTAAAGTTTTCCACTGATTCCATTTATCTTAGGTCATTACTAAAATGAATTTCAAAAGCTTGGGATAACTTTAAAAAGGGAAGTGCCTGGAAAAAAATATCTATAATGCAACTTCGAATACAACCGAATAGCATAAAACAAACATGACCAGGCTAGAAATTGGCAGTTAATTAATAAGGTAATGTGTTTTAAGTATAAACCTTTGCTAGCAAATTCTCATCATCAGGTTTAGCCTTCTTTTCATATCCTGGAGGTGGAAATGGAAAGCAGCGAGACATTGCACGCAAAGCAGGCAAAAATGGAACCCTTCAATGGAGCGTAGACCTTGACCTAATCTCTCCTGGCAATGCACCATGTCCCTGCACTCATTTCCTGCTTGTGATTTAGTCCAATACCTTCTCCAATCTAGTAATCACCCCTAAACGAAATTTATCAAAACCAACTACTAGATTCTTGTTAAACCCCAAATTCGATTCAAAAACCGTAAAGTTGAAGCTTGAAGCTCCTAAAAGGACACTTGTAATCAACCCACAGTGCTAAAATTATGAGCTGATTTCTCAGCCTCAAAATTTTGTAGCCAAATGTGATTCTCTGCCAAACCCACTAGACCAATAGAGTATATCTATATCAGCACCTGCCCATGATCAAAAACCAGTATCAGGGCCATTTCCTGAATTTGAATATCAACAACTTATACGACATAGGTAGCAAACACCATAACCTCAATTTGCAAAACTTGTTAATTCTCATGCCAACTCTATGAGTTATAAACCCCCTTGTGCAAATTCAGTGTGAAAAGACTCAAAACCAGAAGTATTGAACCCACAATATCTACTGCTAGAACTTTGAGAATACATGATTCGACTGACCAATGTTTACACTAGTAGGGAAGACTTCAATAACGTTGCTGCTTCATAATTTTATACCATCTGGGTTTGTTCTGATTACAACATAAAAATCCAAGCTTCGGGGTTCATTTCAGTAGATCACATCTTAATTTAATAAGATGTATCCATATATAAATCCATGAAATTTAGAATCAACCCACTAAATCAAGAAAACATTATTGAGTCATGATAAAACGGATATGAGAAAAAAATTTAAAATCAAAAAAGGAAACGAGAGAACAAGCGTTGCAGAGGATGAATTGCAAGCATTGATGGTTAATAAGTGATTGAAATAAGTAATCAACTAAAAAATTGAAATTTTTTAATATTTTTTTTTTGGGAGAAAATCTGATAAGTGGTGATTGATAGTAAGTAGACATTGCAGCAAGAGATAGAGGAGATGAAAGATAAGGAAGAGACGCGTTTCTCCTTCTACCTCTGCCTCTACCTCTCTTTGTTTGTGAAGGTATCATCGATATGGGTATAGGTTCTTAGATCCTCAAATGTTGTATATGGTCATTCTTGACAGGGGGCCGCTCATTCCCTCTCTCTCGCCTGGAAACCCCCCAAAAGGCAGAGAAAGAAACTATGAATAAGAGAAGCCCAAGGCATATTTATATACAGGATGAGGAGAGATGGGCGGACGTGGCGAAATTATGCATCCCCAAACATAGTGCTCTACTTAAAAACGACGACAAGGGTTTACGCTTTTTATTCCTAAACACGGTGAAAATCAATTACCAAGGAAACAAAAATAAATAAATAAAAAATCTTAACATTTGTCCCCAGATATTTTGAGATGTTAAATAATAAGTACGAAGTATTTGTATCATATTAATTATATATCAAAACTTTGTCAAGTATTTGTATCATATAACGAAAAATTATCTCAATTATTTTTTAGTTTTAAGTGTGCTCTTAGGAATTGAAATTGGAATTTTTTTTAGTTCAACATTTGAACTAAAAATTCTACAATTTCAATTTCAAGTCATGAAATTGGAGTTTTCAAATGTACCATAAATAAATACGTAAGTTCCCTCAGCTAAACTATGTAAGTACTTACATTTCATATCCTAAACTAAAAATTTAGTCAATTCAACTTCTAAACTATTCAATTTCAACCAGTTTCCTCATTCTGGCAAATAAACTGTTAAAATTAACAGCAGAAATAGTTTAGGGGCCATAGCGGTTAAAATACATACATGTTTTGAAAGAGCAAGTTTTATAATTGCTCAATTTCTTTTTTATTTTGATTTACACACCAGTGCACCTACATGACTACTTCCACATATTCGAAGATAAAAAGCTGATGACATTTGCGAGATTGAAGATCATTCGTCACAACAACATTCAGAAGAGTTATGAGGTAGTTTAGTAAAGTCTTTATTTATCCACTTGATTTTATAATTATAATTTGCATTAAAAGTTTTCAAAATGTTTAAAATAATTTTAAAAAGTTTTTAAAAATTTCGATTGCTCGTTAAAACGAGTTTGATAAGTCTTTCGAACGAGTTTACGTAGTGTCATTAGAACGAGACTTCATCGTTTGAACGAAATCTGAAACGTCTTCTTTTAGTCAGTTCTGGGATGTCATTCGAAGTTTCGTTGGATGTCATTCAAACGAGATTGGGTACATCGTTCGAATAAGATTTGAAGTGACGACTTTTGGTCAAGCACTGGAATGCCATTCGAAGTTTTGTTGGAAATCTCTTCAAGCGAAAAAGGGTACGTCGTTCGAACGAGGTACCTAGTCATTCGAACAAGCGCGCAAAATCTGGTCGAAATCTCTAATGCTTATCCTTTTACAACAAACTTCCTTATAAAGAGATATGCAGGATTAAAGTTTTAAACAACTAATTTTTACCTTTTTTCAAGCCATTTTAGAATTCCTTTTGTGATCAAACTCTATCGTTTTTTATCCAAACTCTTTGAAAATTTAGAAATCGCTTTAACAAATCAAGAAGAACACGTCCTTGTTCAAAGATTCTTGTAAAGTTTTCTCTACTGCTAATTTGTGGAGTTGAGGCTCTACTGTTGAAGAAGAAGTTTGATCGGTGGATATCGAGGGAAGATTGTTTTCTGTGGACGGGGCTGGACTTTGTCATATTTGTAGAAGACTTGAAGAACTGCGCGTTATACTTAAGGAGCTAAGTAGTCTATAAGTCGTATAGTGTCGGTCAATTTTGATACAGTGCTGAAATAAAGGTTTTGCTTGAATGAAATTTTTACGAACTTCTTCGCAGGCTTGTTTGATTTAGCTTATGTAATTCGGAATTTATCATAATAAGCACACGAAATTAAATCAAGATAAAATTTGTTAAAATTTAAATTTGTGTGTGTTTGGCCTAAGTTACAAATATATCCATAAAATTCGCGTTCTCATATTGGTATCAGAGCGGGTTACACTAAGGTTTTGTGTGATCCTTTAAAATTTGGATTTTATAGATAATTTGAATAATAGGATAACGGTTTTCGATGGGTCTAATTATGCGCACTGAAAAGCTAGGATGAGGTCTGTTTTAAAATCTATTGATGAAAGAGTTTGGCTTGTTTGTGAAAGAGGGTGGACACCACCCACTGTGACCAACGACAATGTCAAAAGTCTTAAACTTGTCTCTGCATGGATAGAAGATGATTTTAAATAGAGTAATCTTAACTCATGCGATTTAAGTGCCATTTCGGGAGTTGTCACCTCTGACGAGTTCCGCCGCATCATATGTGCACCACGTCTAAAGAAGCATGGGATATCCTCTAACTCATTCACGAGAGTACCAACGCTGTGAAAGATTATAAACTTCAAAACCTCACCATATAGTTTGAGAGTATTACAATGCTAGAGTCTGAATCTTTCGATGAATTTTATGCACGATTATTTGATATCATTAACTCTGGTTTTAATTTTGGTGAGAAAATTCCTAAACGCGTGTAGTTAAAAAGATTTTGAGATCCCTTCCAGTCCGTTTTATTCATAAGGATATTGAACTTATTTCATTAGGGCTATTAGAGACACTTAGGTTAGAAGAACTCGTAGGAGACCTTCAAACGTATGAGATCGACATGTTTTCCAAGACTATTAAACATAAGGAAAAGGAAATTGCATTAAAAAATCAATCTAAAAAGAAAGAGGAAGTGTCGTCTGACTCCGAGTATGATTTTATTCTGGATGATTTAGCCCTTTTTGCAAAAAAATTCAAAAAATTTCTCAAAATTAAAAAAGTAAATACTTCCAAAGAAAATAAGAGTTTTGAGAAAGACAAAAAATATAAATCGGGCAAGAAAAATTTTGAAAAAGAAAGAAAAGATTACCCTAAGAAAGATGAAGAGAGATGTTATGAGTGCGAGGGTAAGGGTCACAAAGCTCATGAGTGTGCTAGGAGATTAAAGAGACAAGGCAAAGGTAAAACCGCCTTCAATGCCAAGCTTAGTGAAAGCGATGTTGAGTCAGTGGATTCCAGGGACGAATCATCGCATGGACATAACTTCACCACATGCATGGCTAGTCATGTGAGTACATCTAGTGCACCTCATGCCGATGAGGAAACTACTAAATATAACGACCTCGATAGTGAGTCTAGTAATTTCGAAAAAAGTGTCGAACTTTAAGTTTAGTCCTTTAAAATGAAAAGGCAAAACAAAAGTTTAGCTCTTTGAGTTTTATCTTTAGAAAAGGAGTTGAGAGGGGCAAGAGAGAGCAAGTCATCGGTGAGAGTTTCTTTGGGAGAGAGGTTCAGTTTGGTAGAGAGGGAAAATGGTGACTTGACTAACAAAGTGATTAGACTTATGAGAGATATTCAAGCATCTGTGGAGACTCGTGAGAAACTTAAAGCCCTTGTATCTCAACTCGATAAAGATCTCGAATGTGCTCGAGAGGTCAAGTTGACTATAAAGGATACATTAAACAAGGTTGAAAAGATGCTCTTCAGTCCTACTTTAGGTTTTGGAGAGAGGTGAGGAATAGGTTACGACGATGCTTCCACTTCACATACAGCACCAGAACATCTTCCTAAATTTGTGGTAAATCCTTATGGGCCTCAACCTAAATCACAAAAGAGAGTTCAAACTAAGAAAGAGAACTAAGGTAGACCTAAACAAGTCTATGTTTTCGCCTATTGCAAAATGATAAGTCACATTAGAGAGTTTTGCTATAAGTTAGGAAGAAATCAACGTACACAAACTACCGTGCACCACTATAGAGACTTTGCTAGCCTTAAAGAGAAAGTTGAGTTCCTAGTCGCGACTTCACAAATCTTAATGGAATAATTTCAATGGATATCCATGTCGTTTGATAATTCCTATAATGATCCGATTAGAGCCAACAATAATAAGGGAAAACAAAAGGTTACCTCCACTTGGGTATCTAAGCACAAGACAAAGCCCTTATTATTCATGTTGCTCTCAAGGGCCAAAATACTTCACAATAGTATTTTGATAGTGGGTGTTCTAAGAACATGGTCGGTAACATATCATTTTTTACCAATCTTAAGGATCATAAGGAAGGCAAAGTCACATTTATAGATGGGAGTAGGTCTAGTATTTATGACATGGATGTGTTGAGATACCTATATTTCCTAAACTAGACAATGTGGTGTATGTAAAAGGGTTGAAAGCGAACTTAATTAATATAAACCAATTGTGTGACGTAAACTTTGTGTAAAGTTCGACCAGTCAGAATGCAACGTATATGATCAATCTGGTGAACTTTTACTACAAGGAGTGAGGACAAACAATAATTATTATGGGATCATTACTAACTTCTCATTTGTGTGCAATAGTGCAAAGGTCTTCTCTATGGACTTTTGGCATAAACGACTAGGTCATGTGAATTTTAGAAATCTTGAGAGATTAGTAAAAAGGGACCTAGTTCGTAGCTTATCGTCACTTGGAAAACTAACTTCCTCGATTTGTGGACCTTTCCAATAAGGAAAACAAATTCAAAGTCCCCATCGAAAGTTGAATACCATTACCACCACACATGTTATGAAGTTGATTCACATGGATCTTATGGGTCCTACTCACTCAGAGAGTTTAGGTGGTAAGAGATACATTCTCGTGATAGTCGATGACTTTTCTTAATACTCTATCATGGGATTTCTTAGAGAAAAGTCCAATGCGATTGAGTTCCTAACAACCAAGTGACATATCCTACAAGACCAATACGGTGTCACTATTGATAGGATGTATAGTGACAACGACACTGAATTTAAAGAAGTCGACGAGGATAGCTATTGTGATGGAGTTGGCATCAAACACGAGTTTTTGGTCGTTTGTACTCCTTAATAAAATGGGATAGTTGAGAGGACGAATTGGACGATACAAAAGATGGTTAGAACCATACTTCGTGGGATAAACATGCATAGACATTTTTGGGCAGAGGCGGTGAGTATCGCATGCCATGCGATGAATAGGGTATATCTTCGCCCACGTACGCTATACACGCCATATGAGTTATGGATAGGGAAGAAGCCCAACCTATTGTATTTTCATGTCTTTGGGAGTACTTAATACATCTTGAGAGATAGATAGCACTTAAGAAAGTTTGACTCTAGTAGCGACGAGTGGATATTATTAGGTTATTCATTGTCGAGTAGGTCTTATAGGGTGTTTAACCGTGCAAGTTCTAAGGTTATGGAGTCAATAAACATCACGATAAGAGACGATGAGTCGTCGGCGTCTATTGACCCTAACCCTAAGTGTGAGGACGATGCACCCCAGGTGACGATACCATCCTTCCTCATACTACCTCGGTGGATCCCACTCTTGATTTAGAAGATCCACCTTCTTAGGTTCGAAAGAGTCATAACCATTTTGCTATACTTGGTGATCCCACACTAAGTGTCAAGACTTGCACTCAACTTGAAAATGTGATTATCTACCTTTGCTACACCTCCTTAGTTGAGCCTAAAAAAGTGAAAGAAAAACTTAAGGACGAGCATTGGATATCCACTATGCAAGATGAGTTGCTTTTGTTTCTCTAGAACAATGTCTAGGAGTTAGTCCCCCGACCTAGTGAGACCAATGTGATAGGTACCGAGTGGATTTACAAGAATAAGATGGATGAGAATGGTAACATAGTTCGTAATAAGGCTAGTATGATCGCTCAAGGCTATACACAGATTGAGAGTATAAACTTTGATAAAAAAATTTATCTTTTTGCTAGGCTTGAGTCCATCCGCTTACTACTCGCCATAGCATATCATCTGCGCTTTAAGTTATATCAAATGGATGTCAAGAGTGCCTTCCTAAATGGCATTCTACATGAGGAAATTTACATGGAACAACCAAAGGGGTTTGAAGACCCAAAGCACCTGGGACACGTCTTTTATCTTAAGAAGGCCATGTATGATTTGAAGCAAGAACCCATGCTTGGTACAAGAGGCTCATTTCCTATCTCTTAGCTCGTGGATTCAAGAGAGGCAGAGTGGATAAAACGTTACTTATGAGGAAAGAGAGTGGTGCTATATTAGTTGCCCAAGTCTATGTGGACGACATGGTATTTGGATCCACGTGCTCATGACTTGATCACACTTTTGAGGAGGAAATAAAGAGAGAGTTTGAGATGAGCATGTGGGTGAGCTTACGTTCCTTTAGGTCTCTAGGTATATTAGCTAGAGGATAGGATATTCATATCTCAATCCAAATATTCTAGGGACCTAATAAAGAAGTTTTGTTTAAACTCCGCTAAGCACTCATGCTCCCCTATGAGTATATCGACTAAGTTTATCAAAGACACTTTATTCAAGTACATAGAGCAAACCCTTTAAAGTAGCATGATAGGTAGTCTTATTTACTTGACAATTAGTCATCTCGACATTTCCTTTAGCATTGGAGTTTGTGTGTGATACCAAGCATCCCCGAAAGAGTCTCACTTCAACGTATCATTAAATACGTGAGTGGCACTCTTTCTTATAGTATTTGGTATTAATTTTATACCGATGACCGTTTGTTCACCTATTCAGATGTCGATTGGACCAGGGATGGTGATGGTTATAGGAACACCTCGCGTGGATATTTTTTACTTTGGGAGTGCTCTTGTCTCTTGGTTGAGCAAAAAGAAAAACTTCGTATCTTTGTCCACGACAGAGGCTGAGTATATAGCCGACGAGAGTTGTTGCTCGCAACTCTTATGGATAAAGCAAATGTTGGAAGATTATGGGATTTCACAAGGCACTATGACTGTTTCTTGTGATAATACGACTGGAATATATATATATTTCATAATTCGGTCCAACATTCTTGCACAAAGCACATTAGGATACATGAGGATTTTATTCTTGATCTCGTTGAGGAGAAAGTCATGTCATTGATCTTTGTGAGCATTAAATGTCAATTACCCGATACATTTACGAAACCTTTAGATGCACTTAGATTCAAGGATCTTTAGAAGTCTTTGGATATTTGCTCTGTTGATTGAGGTCGGGTACTTTATCTAGTATAAAATATTTTTCATGATTATATTTTGCATTCCTATTGCTAGATTATATTATCATCGTATTCATATATTTTTTTATATGTTTTGAAAAAATCCAAACATATTTTTGGTTTTTAAGAAAAAGTTTGAAAAATTAAAAATGATTTTATTTTTAATAAAAAAATTTGAAAAAGACAAAAAGATCTTTCTATTTTTAATTTTTTACCGTATATGAATGAACATTTAAGATATTCGGATCACCCCTACATTCCATCCATACACGTGAATTTTTCATAATGCTTTGAAACATGTCTTTGTTTCGTTAGCGTGCTTAATAATGTGTGGATAATATTTCGTTGATTACTTTTTAATATTAGATTATTTGTCACATTTATTGCACACGTGCACGGACTTTTTGAATATTGTACTTGCTTATCATGTGTCAAATACAATGTTCTCATCTCAATCCTGCTTAATAACGAACCAAATGTAAAAAGAGATAAGTTGTGCTTATAAAAACCATTGCCCGAATTTCATTTCCCGAAAAATATTGACATATGTTAAGCAATAGAAAGGAGCTACGAAAGAGCAAAAGTTCTTTTCATTAAAAGCCACCATTTGTAAAAAGAGCCTAAAAAGATTAATGACACAAAAACAGAAGTGCTAAGGCCATTTAGTTTATATTCATTGATGCTTTGTTACATATAAGCATTATGGTTTCTTCAAATATTTGAGAGTGAATTCCTATATATGTGAAATTTTGAGGGAGTTCGAAAGTAGAATATCAATGGGTTTGCACAATAGACTCTCTTAAAAATCATTAAATAATTTGGCATTATTGATTTTGAGAATCATTTAAATTCATGGCATATTACATAAGTCATGTCAATTTCATTTAAGTTCAACATTTTACACCTAAGGTAAAATTGAGTTCTTTCTTTAGAAGTATCTCATGACTTTGTACCCTATGTTATGAATGTTTATGTTAATTTGCCTATGTAAATGTTCACACAATTACATTTCGTTTTCACAATTCGAATACTTTAGTATTATTCAATGGTGACTATGTGTTATTTTATTTATATGTACTTTGTATCTTATACTTGAAATTTTGAAATTTTTTAAAAATAGTTATTTGATAAAGGAAGAACATTATGCCTTTTGAATTATCATTACCCGTGCTTATTGATAATCTTTGTGATGATATATTTGCTTCTTCTTGTGATGCTTATTATTCATGTTTAGATTCTACTCGTCTATCTATTATGGACAAAAAGGGGGAGACCAAATTGAGAGAGACTTTATTTATTTTTTTAAAGCTCGTACGAGTCACGATATTTCTTTTATCTCATGTGTAGGTCATTCCGCATTGATGATGATTTCTTGGCCTGCATAAGATGAAGACTTTTCAGTTGAAGACTTACACATTTATGCATTTTCGTTTCTTGATTTGGGAGGGCATTAGTTGTGTTAGTCTTTGGGGTCAATTTGGTTTCGGTTTGTGTTTTGTACCATAATAGCAAAATGGGGAGATTTGTAAAAGCAAGTTTTATAAGTACTCAATTTATTTTTTATTTTGGTTTATCCTGTTACACACCACTGCACCTACATGACTACTTCCACATATTCGAAGACAAGAAGTTGATGACATTCACAAGATTGAAGCTCATTAGTCACGATAGCATTCAGAAGAGTTATGAGTTAGATTAGTAAATTCTTTATTTATATTTGCATTAAAAGTCTTCAAAATGTTTAAAATAACTTTTTAAAATTTTGAAGGCTCGTTAAAACGAGTTTGATAGGTCATTCGAATGAGTTTATGAAGTGTTGTTAGAATGAAACTCCATCGGTCGAACAAAATATGGAACGTCGCCCTTTGGTCAGTTCTGGAATGTTGTTCAAAGTTTTGTTGGAAACCTCTTCGAACGAAAAAGGGTACATCGTTCGAACAAAGTACTTGGTCATTCGAACAAGCGCACAAATTTTTATTTTTTAATCAAATCTGATCCAAATCTCTAATGCCTATCCTTTTGCAACAAACTTCCTTATAGATAGAGATGTGGGATTAAAGTTTTAAACAAATAATTTTAACCCTTTTTCAAGCCATTTTAGAGTTCCTTTTGTAATCAAACTCTACCGTTTTTCATCCAAACCCTTTGAAAATTTAGAGATCGCTTTACCAAATCAAGAAGAACATATCCTTGTTCAAAGACTCTTGTAGAGATTTTCTCTACTAGTGATTTTTAGATCTGAGGCTCTACTGCTGAAGAAGAAGACTAATCGATAGGTACCGAGTGAAGACCGCTTCCTATGGATGGTGCTGGACTGTGCCGTATCTGTAGAAGACTTGAAGAACTGTGCATTACACTTCGGGAGCTAAGTAGTATGTCAGTCGTATAGTGTCTATCAATTCTAATACAATGTTGAAATAGAGGTTTTGTTCGAAGGAGATTTTTTCTTACTTCTTCTCAGGCTTGTTTGGTTTGGCTTATTTAATTTGGACTTCATCATTACATGCATACTAAACTAAATTAAGATAAAATTTGTTAAAATTTGCATTTGTGTGTGTTTAGCCTAAGATACGAATAAATCCATAGAATTCGTATTCTCATATTTTAATATATTTATATACTAAAATATATATATATACACACACTAAAAATATATTTGTTAAAACATGAAATGACATAATTCAAAATTTTATTTTCTACCTAACACGAACCAAGTAAAACAATACACGACACTGAATCTCTTTTTAATTAACACGAATATGAGTTAATTAAACGCAACATGAAATGAAATCATATATTTTTTACACAACATGAATATGACTCAATTAAAGCATGACGCTACACGGAATCTTATTTTTTTTTATCTAGCATAACCCAAATAAAACACCACACTACATGAAATATTTTTTTTACTTAACACTAACACGACGTGACACTAACCCGGATGAATCTCGACATGACTTGAAATATTTAATTTTAACAACTAACATGAACATGATCCAAATAAGACGCGAGGTGACATGAAATCATATTTTTTTTTATAAAACATGAACACAATCCAATTAAAACACGATACATACCTAACACTCACATTATCCAACTAAAGTTATACATGGCATTATTATTTTTTTCCTCTAATGTGAATAATACCCAATTGCAACCCAATATAACACAAAATCTTTTTTTTTTACCTGGCACGGATCAAGTAAAATACGACACGACAACCCAACTCAACTCAACTCAACAAAGACTTTTTTTAATTATTTGGGGTCGGGTACAAAATTTTCTTTTATTAACACTAACCAAACAAAACTCGACATGACATGAAAACATTTTTTTACCTAACACGATTACGTCTCAATTAAAACATGACATAACATGAAATGTTTTTTCATCTAATATGAATACGAACTAAATAAAAACGACACGAGATCTTTGTTTAACCTAACATGAATATGAACCAATTAACATCTAAAACACTTGAAATTGTGTTTTTTACCTAACATGAACATGAGCCTATTAAACACGACACAAAACGATTTTTTTTATTTAATCTAAACACAACCCAATTGAAACACGACACGACACGATTTTTTTTACCTTATACGACAAGAAATCGTGTTATCCATGTCGTGCTTGTGTTAAGTATGAAAAAGATTTCGTGTCGTGACGTATTTTAATCGGTTTATATTCGTGTTAGGCATAAAAAAGATTTATTATCGTGTCATATTCGCGTTAGGTAAAAAAAGATTTCAAGTCGTGTCGAGATTCATTTGGGTTAGTGTCATGTCGTGTTAGTGTTATGTAAATATATATCTCGTGTTGTATTGTGTTTTATTTGGGTCTTATTCGTGTTAGGTTAAAATAAAATATGGTGTTGTGTTTTAATTTGGCCGTGTTCATGTTAAGTAAAAAATGATTTAATGTCATGTTACATTCAATTTGGATCGTATTCGTGTTAATTAAAAAGAGATTATGAGTCGTGTCGTGTCATTTTGTGTTTTACTCGGTTCATGTTAGGTAAAAAATAAAAGTTTATGTCGTATTTTAACACATATAGTTTTAGCGTATATATATTTAATATATGTGTATATATTTATATATCTTATAGACATATAGTTTGTAAAGATATTAAAATGAAATGTATTTTGACCTATATGTCTCCTAAACTATTTATGTCGCCAAGTTTAAGGGTTTATTTCAAGGTTCTAAAAAACGCGGGGCGTGATTGAGGCGTGGAGGCCAAGCCTTAAGCCTTAGAAGCCTAGGCGGGCCTAGGCGTAAAAAGGCGTGAAAAGGCGTTTAGGCCTTCTTTATATAATTTTATATTTTTTAACCATAACAAGGCTATTAAAATACAAAAATTGCACATATCATAAAAATATGTCTGAATATATGCAAATTAAAATACTATTTGATTATTTTGGATGAGATAATGGACCGGTTTGTAAACAAATTCTTTAAAAGGCGACATCGTTTCACTAAAGCATTGTTGTTTTTAGAAAAAAAGTGCGCCTTAAGGGTTTTACCAAGAATAAGGCGTGAAAAGCGTAAGGCGAGGCGTTTCTCCCAAGCCTTAAGCCTAGGCGTGCCTAGGCGGGTTTTTTAGAACAGTGGTTTATTTGATAGAAGGATTGAATTGATCGTAATTGAATAGTTTATGGGCTAAATTGGCTAAAATTTTAGTTTAGGTACAGAAATGAAACTACTTACGTAGTTTAAAGCCCATAAGGGCCAAAAACTCTACCATGCCCATACATGACATGTTTCGTGCCTCTCTTCCATGCACATAAATGGGCGTATTGATTCCTAATTAATTTTTGGGTTATTTTGAGACCCCCCTCTTTTTTTATGACCAATATTTCAATAGACCACCACTTAAAAAACCGCAATACACCCTCATTCTATTAACTGCACAAATTTTTTATTTTTATTGAAAAAAAATTAATCGACTTATATTAAAAAAATTAAGAAAAACATTAAAAAGGTCCAAAAGATAAGAAATTTCATAATAAAATTGGAGAGAAATCATAGTCCTAATCGACATCTGCCAAAAAATTGGGGGAGTATAATTTCAAATAAGAGAAGTAAATATTCGAATAAAATCGAGAAAAAAAGAAAATAGGAATATATTAAAAAAAATTAATTGGCATCTATTTAAAAAGTAGGAATAGAAATCTAAAAATATCTTCTGAATTTTGAAAATTTTAAGATAGTTTTGGAATTGGAATTGATTTAGAAATTTCTTGACATTTCTTGACCTTTTGTTTTAAAAAAACTATACTATTTCGATCTTTTTAAAATATGCCAATTTGGATTTTTCTAAAAATATTCCGATTATATTTTGACATATTTTTCTTATTTGTATTTATATTATTTTAATTTTTTAATAGATGTGACACCTTGTAAAATCTATAAATAGATTGATAAGTTCTAATATAATAAACACGAGATTCAAACAATTAATAACATTCTAAGCATGAACAAGATAAGCAATAAATAGTGGCAATGCTATATAACAATAGTGATAGATAAAAGTACAACTATAATACCATCTAGCCACAATAGATTAAAATTCCACCATTAGAATTTAATAAATCACAATAGTCCAATGTCCAACTCTGAATAATACTCGAACATATATAAATGAATCTCATACAAATCTTTGACTCGAGAAAACTGAATAAATACAATTGTCTGAATAACTGAATACAAAAGAGTATATGAATGTAAATGATCTACATTCTCGACACCTACACCCTAGGAAATGATAAATGGAATTGATGCTGGAGAAACTTCTCCAATGGGTAGCTCAAGTCTATAGCGGTTGCTGCAACATAAAACCTGTAAAAATAGTTACACAAGAGGATTAAACATAACAAGTCTACAGTGTATAAAAATATAATTATATTTGGGTCATAATAATAAAAATATATCTTCCTCTAATATTAAGTTAATTTAAGTTATCCTGACCCAAACAACCTGTACAAGAATATGATACTAATCCCAACCTCGAATGATATCCATATTACCTAATTCCATTTTTTACTTAAGTTCTCTTTACGTTAACAATATTCTCTTACTTTAATAATCTTGCGTCATATTTCTATATATGCCTCTCTAGTTTACCAGCCGTAGCTCCCTATATACATCTCTAATATATTTCAATTTAGCATTTTTGAGTCATGATTTCAAGTGTATACATCTCTATTATTATAATCATGATGTACAAGATAATAGAAAATCACATAATCCAGAATACTCATGAATATGCTAACTCACGTAAAATCATATGGATTACGCATTTCCCGAATCCAAAGTATGAAAGAATATCCCTATGCCTTCAGGAATCAATCGTGCCACTACTAGTTATAGTTATTGGATGTCCCAAGCCTATAACCTAAAACAACATCCAAGGAAAATCACTATGTCATCGCACCAAATGCACGACCCCATACCTAAGGCTATAGGAGAGGATCTAGTTTCATTGTCCCAACTTGGGTGGCGGGTGCCCCGACACCTAGGATAGGGATATTAAGACCTGGGTAAAACCTATGCAGCCATAGGGATACCATATGCGATCACATCGTATGTGCCCCATTAAATACATACTAGTAGGTTACTCACGAGCACGCACATACACCCTTTGTATTATTAAAATAATCCAAATAAAATCATCAACAATGTTAATCAATGGGTTAAAAATATAATCTCTTTTATTTCTTGCTATTATGCACGTTTAACACTAACTGATTATATAAATTTAGCCCAAACGGCAAGGTTCCTACAAAATTGGTATCGACCCGAAAACCTATTGTTTGTATAATTTTTTAATTTATCTTAAGGTACCTCATTCAAACCAATTTAAAATCTCAAGTTAAATGCCCCTAAACGGACCCACACTGGGCCAGCCTACAGTGTCGAATCGATCCAGGCTCTGGTCGGATCGATCCGACTGGTCTAGTTCTAGGTTCTTCCTCTTGATTTTATCCATAGCGGTCATAGCCAAAAGCCTTAACATCCTACAACCTCTATTCATCAATAATAGGCCATCCTCCCAAGTTTAATCAACAAATAAACATATAAGTGTATACAAATGTTTTTTATAAGGTTTAGAGTGATTATAACTCAATTAAAGGTTAAATTTTAGAAATCATTAAACTAATCCTAACTTCATCTTCTTTATAAGAATGTATTGAATTAACCTACGATTTCAGATTAAATGATGCAATTAGTTTAGGTTTGGATTCATATGCTAATTTATTCATTCAATAGCAAATTTCATGTGTTCATCAATATTTTGACTAGGGTTCTTAATTTAGTAAACTTAAATTATGAAATTAAGTTTAATAATTTAAAAATCAAATTATACGGTTATGTTTACAAATTCCAACCTATAATTACTACTATAATACAAATATAATCATATTTCTACACAAAGTAAACTTATCTCTAGGATGATTGTATGAAATCAATTCCCAAATCTCCAAATATAGGGTCCCTTTCTCTTTTTTCCTAGCAGTTAGGTTCCTTTAAATTGTGTTATGCGTTTTAAGTTAGGTTAGGTTAAGTAGTCTATTATAATAATCAAATTTGTAATTACGTTTAGGCTTAAAATTAGCCTCTGCTAAAAGGCCCAAAACAATCCGCAAGTGGCCTAACATTCAGCCTAGCCCATCTACTAACCCAATGGACCAATATTTTACTATTTAAAACCCACTTCGGACTTTCTAAACATCTCATGAAACAAGCCGGAAGTTAATATGTTCTGCAAGTCAATTATTTAATTAAGTTTATTAATTACCCGATACTTGTCGCTTATAATATTAAATCTTAATTATTAATTGTGACATGATATTTTAAAACCTACTTCATGATCAGTAGGACCCGATGTCGAGGTAATAATCCAAACAACAAAACCCACGACACTTAGCCTCGTGATCGTTCCTTAGCCACCCATAATACTAAGTCACTTAAACATTTTACTTAATAAATTAATTTGAGTTTGCCAATTGCTACAATAATATCTCACACATCAATATGTAACTAAACTAACACAACATACTCAACAAGTAAATCTCCCGAATGACATACCAAATGTCATGAGAAATATATCAAGCAACTAACAATTAATGACATACTGAATGTCATAAAAAACATCTCAAGTGACTATTAATTAAACAATAAATAAATGGCCCAAAACACGAGGTATTACACAATATATGTGATTACATTTGCATTTCCCCTGGGGGTTAGGTTTACATTTATAAGAGAAAGTGATAGAGTCCTTGGAGCCTCAATCACCGTTATCTCCACTTGATCGGTCGCATCCTTCCCTTGATTCATGTAGGCTAGTTATATTTAGTGATCTTTATTTAAATGATGGAAATATTTGACCGGGTCAGTGGGCCACATGCTTCCTTCCCACGTGTGGCGAATTATTTCCCCTCACAATTTCCCCCAAAGCTTTATTGCTGATCGAGGTCACAGTGGTTTGTTCAGATTTTTAAAAGTATTCGTGTTATGGTCGCGAATGATCTTAGTCACTTAATCATGTTATGGTTAGAGGGAACACAAGTAATTTATCTTGACAATGAAGAGTTGTTTTCCCCATTAAATTTTAATGGCACTTTAGTCTTTTACCCCACTTATCTAAGGGGTACGCGAGTCATTGGACCATCAGAGCTAAAAGGAAGCTTGATCTTTAAGCCGTTATCTGGGGGATACATGCCTAATGATGGTATTTGTATGGGACTCGATCCAAGCCACTAAACCTCTCCCTACTTTGGACTTCATTATTCAGAATTTCTTTGTGCCTATAAGAATACAAAGTTGTGTGTACCTTCTCATCATTTTATAGGTCATCTTCTCAACTTTGTTAAATATTTCATTTGTCAAAGCTCTTTATTTTCAGCAAATCTTCTTCTTCCTTTGCTCTAAAGTCAATATAAAACACCGTGTATGTCAAAAATGAAAATACCATTGAGCCCTTCAAGCAACATTATATTCCCAACTAAGTAATCGTTAAAATGGAGTCATGTACCATATATTATTATAACGTTTGATATTCCCCAAATGCACCACCTCGGCTCTGAGACATCAACCTCGGCCAAGGACATAGCCGACGTTGGAAGGGCCATGGGTCAATGACCAACAGCCTCGGTCATGTCAAGGTCGGCTATGGCCGAGGTTACTCCCAACCTCATTAAGAGAAGTCCTTACGACATCGAATAGTTATTCATCAAATCATTCAGGGACTGACAACCTCGGCTAGGAGTAGGCCAGGGTTACAAAAGCTTAACCTCCATCAAGGCCACCTACAGTAGGGAATCAACCGATGTTTCTCACATGTTCCAGCTTAACCTCGGCCCAGGCCGACCTTTTGCCTTCACTTACCTCACCTCGACTTCACATAAGCCGAGACCATTTTATCCCATCTCAAATTGAATAAACAACTAGACCTTACCAACCTCGGACTCTTCCAGGCCGAGGTTGTGACCAAGCTCAGATGACCGAGCTCTTATTGGCATATGTGTGGATAAGGACACGTGGACACAAATCAATTATAACAAATCATTCCCCCCACGTGGGGGGAATATTTCATCATCATTCTCTACATGTGACAGGGACAGTTGTCTTCATCGCATTGGCTAGATCAACACACACATGCTCATTGCTGCATGGGGGGTATACTACACATCCCAATTACTATATATACTTGTCTTCTCCTTCTTAAAGGGGATCCGAAATTAGAAACCCTAGCTGAAACTCTGTTCAAATATACAGTAGAGAGAGAAAGCTTGAGAGCTTGTATCTATGGCCATTAGAGCCCTCATACCGTGATATTAATCACACACTTGCACAGTGGACGTAGGCCTGATTGGCTGAACCATCTATATTCCGGTGTGAATCCTCTTTTCCTCACCTCCTTCTACTATATGTGTATGTACTCTTATGCTACCATTGTTAACATTGAATTGATCTCACGAACACCTTGAAGGGTGGTGCTGATTCCAGCATCATCATTTTAGCGCCGTCTGTGGGAAACGAGAAGCTGTCTCTTCCTCTTTTTCTGATTAACCTCATCGGAGACTCTAGTTATGAACCAGGCACCACCCCTTGTGGGGAGCTGCTTCACCATTGAAAGAGGTCCATTAAGGTATTAAGCTCATTTACTACACCAGCTCTTTTGCGTTAACACATAGCACCGGAATTACCACCACCTCTTCCGGCGCCTAGTGCTGGAGGACCTAGCTCCAGCCAAGCACCCCAATCCGAAATGGCGGAAGTGGACTCAGGCTTGAGGTCTTTCAATGCAACGCAACAAGCTATGCAAGAGCGGTTTGCACAACTCGGCCAAACTATGATGAGGCTACATGGAGTTTCACCAGAAATGATCACTCCGGCGGCTTTCCAGCCTCATCCTGACGCTAGGGGACCACCCCAGGCACCGAGGAAGGACCAACCTACACCCCAACGTAGGAGGCAAGGAAACCCTTGCCCAGAGGACAGGTATGATGATCTAGAGGCGGAAAAGGTCCCGAAAGATTGTTGGGAGCCGTATGAGGTTTCGAATAATATGGTTCGCCCTATCCAACAAAGCCAAGGTTGGGGAGGCAGAAGAGGCGGAGAAGCCCAACAACGTGGATCAGCTTTTGATCGACTGAGAAGAGGGTCATCCTTTGAAAGGCTCGGCCCCGTAAATGACCTAAGACAGAGGTTGTCAAGGTCGAGGAGTGCAGCCGGCTCACAAAGGGGAGAGGGGAAACGTCGGACTCATCAAGGCCGACCCCATATAGGACGAGGAAGAGACCAGGAAGAGGTCAACAGACGACGTTGTGCTGCGGCTGGGGAGCCCTCAGTCCACCCCTTAGAGGTGGCTGGGGACAACCTCGGTCAGGCCGATGGTGGGAGACCCTGGAATGACTTTATTCAACGTCTTGAGGAGAAGATAGGAGATCTCATTAAGAGCCGAGACCCATTGCAAAGAGGTTTCTCGGAATTCTCCCCCTTTATGGCCAGGATAGTGAGCTTTCCAACCCCAGTTAAGTTCAAACCACCCGCGGTGTCTCCCAAGTATGACGGTAGCACCAACCCTATACATCACATTGAGATGTATCAGTCAGCGGTGGACATCTACTCAATACCTGATGAGATGAAGTGTCGGGCCTTCTCCGGGACTTTGACAGGAGCAACACACAGTTGGTTTACTTCTCTTTTGAAGAATTTAATTGAGAACTTCAAGGGCTTAGCTGAACGATTCATTCATAACTTCTGTTTTGGGGTAAGACCTCAAAAGAAGACCACTCATCTGTTGTAGGTCAAGCAAGGCAAAGATGAGAGCCTGAGAGACTACATCGCCAGGTTCAACAAAGAAAAGCTTGAGGTTGAAGATTACGAAGAGAATATAGTTATGACCGCCCTCATAGGAGGTCTTCAGAAAGGGAAGTTGTTGTGGAAACTCGCGGAAGACCCTCCCAGGTCTATGGCAGAGCTATTGGCAACTGCGGGGAAAGTCATGAATGCCTAAGAGGCAATGGCCGCCAAGTATGAGGATGAGAACTACGATAGTAGCGGGAAGTCCCAAAGAAAGAAAGATGGAAAGAAGAGGTCATCCGACGACAAGTTCGCTCACTATACTCCTCTAACTGTGAGCTGTGAACATATCCTCAACGAGATCAAGAATGACAGGTCTCTAAGATGGTCAGAGAAACTGAAATCCCCTCCGCATAAGAGGAACAAGAGCCTGTGGTGCGAGTTCCACCAAGACTATGGCCATATTACAGACAGGTGCTTCGCCTTGAAAGATGAGATTAAAAAGATGTTAAAATCTGGAAAGTTAAGGAAGTATGTTGATGGCAAGGCTCCTAAAAGTGGAAGAGATGACCCTAAAAAGAGGAGAAATGACAAATGCCGTGACGATGCCCCAGCTGGAAGAGACATCAACTTGGAAGGTGATGATGAAGACGATCCCGCCAAAAGATGACAACGCCCCGATGAAGAGGGTTGGCATGATCTCCTTTGGCGTTGGCACCATATGCGGAGGAATTGCGGGAGGTGGCTCTGAAGTGGCTGACAGGAAAGCTCATGTGGCAGAGGCCAAGTCAGTGGCCAAACTTGAAGTTATAAATCTAACGTCTTTCTATACAGCGCAGAAGAGAAAGAAGGTGGACATGGACACCCTTGTAGTTGGGTTCTCCCGACTCGACTTCAAAGATATCTTAGCCCCACATGATGACCCTTTGGTAATAACAACAAGGGTTCATGGATGTGAGGTGAAGAGAATCCTCGTGGATGGGGGGAGTTCAGCAGACGTGATGTTTTGGCCCTGTTTCAAAAGCCTAGGTCTTAGCAGAGCTAGGCTGGTACCCTATCATCATCCTTTAATGGGCTTCAGCGGTGAAAAAGTCCACCCATTGGGTATGTACGAGATGGACGTACGGATGGGAGATGTGTGGCCTAAGAGGTTGACCCGGAAGATCAATTTTTTCGTTATGGACAAAAACGACTTCTTAGCCTATAACCTCATCATAGGAAGAGTAGCCCTCAAGGAGTTTGAGGCTGTGCCATCGACGGTTCACCAGATGCTAAAATTACCGACCCCCTATGGGGTAGGGGAAGTGCAGGGTGACCAGACCATAGCACGGGAATGCTACTTCAACTCGGCCGAAGAGAGAGAGGCCCACAAGAGGTCAACCACCACTTATAACATTAATACACTCGACCCAAGAGATGAAACAAAGTTGAAGAAGGGAGAGGCCGCGAAAAAGGTAGAATCCGTCGTCCTTAATGAGGATGAGCCAGAAAAAACCGTCCAGATCGACAAAGCCTTAAAAGCAGAAATCAAGGAAGAGTTGATAAAATTCCTAAGGAAGAGGCAGAGTGTCTTTGCTTGGAGTCACGCGGACATGCCTGGCATCGACCCTGGGGTTATGTGTCACAAGCTAAACCTGACTAAAGATATCGGGCCTATCAAACAAGGGCGAAGAGTTTACTCCAGGGAGAAGTACGACGTCATTCAGGAAGAGGTTAAAAAATTGGAAGAGGCTGAATTTATCAGAGAAGTCATATATCCGGAGTGGCTATCGAATGCAGTCATTGTGCCCAAGACCAATGGAAAATAGAGAATGTGCGTTGATTTTACTGACCTGAACAAGTCTTGCCCAAAAGACAGCTATCCCTCACCTCGGATAGATCAGATGGTAGATGCTACTACGGGGCATGAGCTCATGAGCTTCATGGACGTGTATTCAGGCTACAATCAGATCTTCATGGATACAGAAGACTCAGAGAAGACAACCTTCATCACCGACAAAGGGATATATTACTACAAAGTGATGCCCTTCGGTTTGAAAAATGCATGAGCAACATATCAACGTCTTGTAAATAAGATGTTCGAAGACCAGATAGGCAAGATTATGGAGGTGTATGTAGATGACACGTTGACGAAGAGATTAAAGGCCTACACCCACGTGGAATACCTGGAAAGGACTTTCGATACCATGGACCTATACAGAATGAAGCTCAATCCAACGAAGTGTGTCTTTGGGGTAGGAGCTGGGAAGTTCCTTGGGTTCATCGTCAATCAAAGAGGAATATAAGCAAACCCTGAGAAAATCAAGGCTTTGCTTGACATGAAGACGCCAAGGTGTATCAAGGACGTCCAAAGGCTCACGGGGAGAGTGGCCGCACTCAATAGGTTTGTTTCCAGAGCAACGGACAAGTGCCTTCCATTCTTTAAGGTGCTTAGTAAGGCCTTCCAGTGGGATGAAGAATGCGAAGAGGCTTTTAACCAACTCAAGTCTTACCTGGGATCTCCCTTATTATTATCTCGGCCCATAGTAGGAGAGAAATTGTATGTTTATCTAGCAGTCTCTGAATCGGCCATAAGTGCAGCCATAGTATGGGAAGACGTTGGGATCCAAAGGCCTGTATATTTCAACAGTAAAGCCCTTCAAGGGTCTGAGCAAAATTATCTGCGTATGGAAAAGTGAGCCTACGCCCTGATACATGCTTCAAGGAAAATGAAGCCCTACTTCCAAGCCCATTCGATGGTCGTCCTCACCGATTCCCCACTAAGACAGGTCCTCCATAAGCCTGAGAAGTCTGGAAGATTGATAACCTGGGCCATTGAGTTTGGAGAGTATGGCCTTACTTATCAACCTAGGGTAGCCCTCAAAGGGCAGGCCCTCACAGATTTCATTGCCGAGTTCACATGGGAAGAGGCCGAGGTAGAGAATGGCTTAGGGGATGCTGAAGGGTCAAACAACAGTGTTTTACGAGAACCAGAAAAGGTTGCACCAAACGTCTTCCGAGACCGAGAAGAGGTTGTATCTAAGAAGATTATGAGCGGAATAGCGGATAATGAGGAGGATCGGTACCTCTTCAAGCGAGGAATCATGTCGGAAGGGGCCTTCTCATCGGATGCAGACATCATGAATCTCTTCGTTGACGGTTCTTCCTGCGACAGTGGAAGCGGTGCAGGGCTGATACTTTCAGCTCCATATGGTGCCAACATTGAATACGCTTTGAGTTTCAGCTTCAAGGCATCTAACAACGAGTCAGAATATGAAGCCATGATAGCAGGTCTCTCATTGATAAAGACTCTAGGAATAAGACGACTCCTACTTCATAGTGACTCAAGGTTGGTTGTAAATCAATCATTGGGGGTCTATGAGGCCAAATATGAAAGGATGGCTAAGTATCTGAAGAGGGTGAGAATGATGTTAGAATACTTCGAAGAGACAAAACTGAAGAGAATATCGCGTCAAAATAACAGCCACACAGATGCATTAGCAAGGTTGGCTTCAGCGACAGGGACAGACTTCAGAAGGACAGTTCCAGTCGAGATCCTACCAAAAGCGACCATTGAGGAAAAAGAGGTTATCAACCCTTATCTCAATTTGAATCAAGTATATTCATGGATGGACCCCCCTCGTAAGATATATCAAAGAGGGAGAGGTGCCGAAATTAAAGCTGGAAAGGAGGAAACTAAGATACAGGGCTGCGAAATTCTCCATAGTAGGAGACATCCTATATAAGAAGGGGTTCCTATTGCATATCCTCAGATGTTTCCATCCCACAGAAGTTACTCGCGTTTTACAGGAGGTACATGAGGGTTCTTACTCCAGTCACATAGGAGTAAGACCCTTAGCCAAGAGAATTGTTACACAGGGGTACTGGTGGCCAACCTTGGCCAAAGATACTGCAGCTTACGTGAAGAGGTGCGATAAATGTTAGAGATTCTCTACTATTCCTCATCAACCTCATCAACCTAAGACATCAATCACTTCCCCTTGCCATTTACAGTATGGGGAATTGATTTAGTAGGACCACTTCCGAGTGCTGCCAATAATTATCGGTTTCTGATAGTTGCAATTGATTACTTTTTAAAGTGGGTGGAGGCAGAGCCGATGATAACGATTACAGAACAAAAGACCTTCCAATTTATTTGAAGGAATATCATATGCAGACAAGGCCTCCCGAACACTCTCATCTCATACAATGGAACCCAGTTCAAGAACTCTTTCTTGGAAAAATATTGTGAAAGAGTTGGGATAAAGCAATTGTTCTCTTCCCCTGGCCGACCTCAGGCAAACAGTCAAACCGAAGTCACAAACAGAACAATCCTCGATAGAATCAAGAAGAGGTTAGAAGAAGCTAAGGGGATATGGACCGAAGAGGTTTATGTTATGTTGTGGGCCTACAGGCAACGACAAGAACACCGACAGGAGAAACCCCGTTCATGATAGCGCATGGCTCAGAAGCCGTCATACCAACAGAAGTGGGACTCCCTACTCACAAGGTTCAAACCTATGACCCTGATAAAAATGGGGAAGAGAGAAGACTAGACCTGGATCTGATTAAAGAAAGAAGGGAAGACGCAGAAATCAGACAAGCAGCTTACCAGCAGAGAGCAGCAAAGTTCTAAAATTAGAGGGTGAAATCAAGACCAATTATCGTGGGAGACTTAGTACTGAAGAAGACACTACAAAAGGCAAACAAACTCCACCCAAAATGGCACGGTATCTACAAAGTGGTCGAAGAGGTTGTACCCGGGACCTTAAGGATAGAAAACCTAGAGGGGGAACCTTTTGCCAATCCCTGGAATGCTGATCATCTGAAGAAGTATTACATATGATGTTGTAAGAAATTTATGTAAATATATCATCTTGTGAAGAGATTATTAATAAGAGATCAGTTTCCATGTCAGTTCTTGGTTCATCGAGCTCTAATGATAGAATGTATGAGGATAACATCTTAGTGATGACCTCAGACCTTAAAACATCATAATGTGGCGACAAGGTCTGAGGTCAGACATCATACTCGGATGACCTCAGACCCTAAACATCATTAATTTGGTGAAATTATTTATGAGGATAACATCTTAGTGACGACCTCAGACCTTAAAACATTATAATGTGGTGACAAGGTCTGAGGTGAGACATCATACTCTGATGACCTCAGACCCTTAACATCATTAATTTGGTGAAGTTATTTATGAGGATAACATCTTAGTGATGACCTCAGACCTTAAAAAATCATAATGTGGTGACAAGGTCTGAGGTCAGACATCATACTCGGATGACCTCAGACCCTTAACATCATTAATTTGGTGAAGTTATTTATGAGGATAACATCTTAGTGATGACTTCAGACAATAAAACATCATAATGTGGTGACAAGGTCTGAGGTTAGACATCATACTCGGATGACCTCAGACCCTTAACATCATTAATTTGGTGAAATTATTTACGAGGATAACATCTTAGTGATGACCTCAAACCTTAAAACATTATAACGTGGTGACAATGTCTGAGGTCACACATCATACTCGAATGACCTCAGACCCTTAACATCATTAATTTGGTAAAATTATTTATGAGAATAACATCTTAGTGATGACCTTAAACCTTAAAACATCATAATGTGGTGACAATGTCTGAGGTCAGACATCATACTCAGATAACCTCAGACCCTTAAGATCATTAATTTGGTGAAATTATTTATGAGGATAACATCTTAGTGATGACCTTAGACCTTAAAACATCATAATGTGGTGATAATGTCTGAGATCAGACATCATACTCGGATGACCTCAGACCCTTAACATCATTAATTTTGTGAAATTAATTATGGGGATAACATCTCGGTGATGACCTCAGACCTTAAAACATCATAATGTGGTGATAAGGTCTGAGGTCAGACATCATACTCGGATGACCTCAGACCCTTAACATCATTAATTTGGTGAAATTATATACGAGGATAACATCTTAGTGATGACCTCAGACCTTAAAACATCATAATGTGGTGACAAGGTCTGAGGTCACACATTATACTCGGATGACCTCAGACCCTTAACATCGTTAATTTGGTGAAGTTATTTATGAGGATAACATCTTAGTGATGACCTCAGACCTTAAAACATCATAATGTGGTGATAATGTCTGAGGTCAGACATCATACTCGGATGACCTCAGATCCTTAACATCATTAATTTGGTGAAATTATTTATGAGGATACCATCTTAGTGATGACCTCAAACCTTAAAACATCATAATGTGGTGATAATGTCTGAGGTCAGACATCATACTCGGATGACCTCAGACCCTTAACATCATTAATTTGGTGAAATTATTTATGAGGATAACATCTTAGTGATCACCTGAGACCTTAAAACATCATAATGTGGTGACAATGTCTGAGGTTAGACATCATACTCAGATGACCTCAAACCCTTAACATCATTAATTTGGTGAAATTATTTATGAGGATAACATCTTAGTGATGACCTCAGACCTTAAAACATTATAATGTGGTGACAATGTCTGAGGTCAGACATCATACTCGGATGACCTCAGACCCTTAAGATCATTAATTTGGTGAAATTATTTATGAGGATAACATCTTAGTGATGACCTCAGACCTTAAAACATCATAATGTGGTGACAATGTCTGAGGTCAGACATCATACTCGGATGACCTCAGACCCTTAACATCATTAATTTGGTGAAATTATTTATGAGGATAACATCTTAGTGATGACCTCAGACCTTAAAACATTATAATGTGGTGACAATGTCTGAGGTCAGACATCATACTCAGATGACCTCAAACCCTTAACATCATTAATTTGGTGAAATTATTTATGAGGATAACATCTTAGTGATGACCTCAGACCTTAAAACTTTATAATGTGGTGACAATGTCTGAGGTCAGACATCATACTCGGATGACCTCAGACCCTTAACATCATTAATTTGGTGAAGTTATTTATGAGGATAACATCTTAGTGATGACCTCAGACCTTAAAAAATCATAATGTGGTGACAAGGTCTGAAGTTAGACATTATACTCGGATGACCTCAGACCCTTAACATCATTAATTTGGTGAAATTATTTATGAGGATAACATCTTCGTGATGACCTCAGACCTTAAAACATCATAATGTGGTGACAATGTCTGAGGTCAGACATCATACTCGGATGACCTCAGACCCTTAACATCATTAATTTGGTGAAATTATTTATGAGGATAACATCTTAGTGATGATCTCAGACCTTAAAACATCATAATGTGGTGACAATGTTTGAGGTCAGACATCATACTCGGATGACCTCAGACCCTTAACATCATTAATTTGGTGAAATTACTTGTGGGGATAACATGTTGGTGATGAGCTCAGACCTTAAAACATCAATATATGGTGACAAGGTTTGAGATAAGACTATTAATTTAGTTTAAACAGACATCACTATAATAAGACTTCAGAGCTGAACATCGCATGGCAAAGAAGCATTCAACAAATCAACAAATGAAGAAATAAAACCCCTCCTCAGAGGTTGTCATCCAATTGTAAAATGCAAAAATATAAGCTGACGATGTTCTTCTGACGTTACAACTAATCAGGGGCTATAAAAACATACAAGAGCTTCACGAAATAGCCTAAGGATTTGAAGGGAGGCTACTGGCATCCTCGGCCTGATTCCCCTGGCCGACGTTGGTCACCTCAGCCCCATCATCTCTGGGGTTAGCTCCTTCAGTCTCTGTAACATCCTGTGGCGCAGTCTCTGCTGGGGTACTATCTTCCTCTTCGACCTACTAAAGGGCTTAGGAAAACTAGGGGTTAGCAAAACCCAGACCTACGAAGTCAGAGGCTTTCAAGCTACCCGACTCCTTCTCCTTAACAGCCACCCATTTTCCAGTAGCCTTAATACCTCTCTCTAGGTACTCAAAGCCGAAGTTGATGAATTTATCGAAGACTTTGTATTCAGCCAGAATCCCCTCAGAGCCATCCTCAAGAGCTGCCTTCACTGCAGCGTCAACTTTCTGCTGGAGAACGTCATCCTTGGCCTTCAAGGTAATAGTGTGGTCATTTTTAAGCTTGGAGATCTCTTTCTCCAACTCCTTAACCTTTTTATCAGACTCCTTATAGGCAGACTTCAGACGGTCTACCTCTGCATTCAGAGAGCTTTTTACTTTCTCGGCCTCTTGGCCTTTCTGGATAAGGGGCAACTTCTTCAGAGTCCAGTTGGCAGGATGATGCATAGCAGCGAGGCCCTGCAAATCATGTGGTTGTGTATATAAGTTGAAATTCAAAACAGAGGTTACACTTGAGCTAAACTAAAATTTGAAGTCATACCTGAATAGACATGTGAAGGCCAAACTCGACCAGCAAAGGAGTGTCCATAGATTGATAAAAGCGTTTGTCAGCATCGATCATAGCAGAGCCGATGGCATCCAACGCCTGCAAACTGTGGCCTATGATGCTATCATTAATTTTCATTTGCTTTATACGAGCAACCAATGCATCCTCAGAGTAAATGGGGATGGCACGATCTCCCCCTATCATCTTCTGCCTCTGATCCTCAGGGGTAGGTCAGCAACCTTCCTCTTCTCAGTGGCCTCAGCCCCTGAGGTAGATGGAGGGAGAGGAGAAGCAGTCAGACCTGCCTTTTTGATGAGCCTCGTTAAACTTGGTGCTGCCATTTCCCACAGCTCGTCAGATATTCCCTTCGAATGCTCTGCAAAATAGAAAGGTCTGAGTTAGAGAATCAGATATACATATATTCATAGGTATAACTTATTGAAATAAGAAACTTACCAAGCTCTGTAAGAGGACTTCCCCCTAAACCAGTCTCAGAGAGGTAGTAGGGGGTCATCAGGTGTTCAAATCTTACGAGCAGACCATGCGCCCCCTGATCCTGATGGTTTTTGACCTTCTGAAGATTTTGCTGGCTTAGACCAGGGTCGGCCTTAGAAGCCATTGTGACCTTTCCCCATCTTATAGGCATCCTCAGCTCTAGTGATGAAGAGGGGGCACATGGGCCAAATTCCCATGGCCCAGAGGCAAATAAATAGCGTGGCTTCCAGTTATGGTTAGAGGTTTGAGTTATCTGAAGCATCTTCTTTTCAGGTTTCTGAGCTACAAAATGATAATAGCTCGGATGGTTTCTGGAAGATGAAGGGACATAGTATCCTGTAAAGACTTGGATAGGAAGGTTTGAGTGATGAACAACCCTCCATAAGACAATAGCTCCAATTATCACCCTCCAAGCATTGGGCGACAACTAGGAAGGGGCCAAGTTGATAAAGGCCAATATAGACCTGATGATGGGATAAATGGGCAGACCAAATCCGAACTTGAACATCTGCTCGTACAAGCAGATCTCACCATCTCGTCCGTGATAAGCCCTCTCTTCCCTCAGAGGTCTCCTGAGCTTTATGGAGGGGCCTATGGAATATAAGAATCTGAAGCAAAGAATGTCGACCTCACTGACTGTACTCTCAATCTAGGCCGCCTCAGAGACATCAACATCGCTCTCATCATCATCATTATCTAACTTAATGTCGGCCAGAGTAGACGATGGGGCACCACCTGGAAACCTCTGAGCGAACTCTGCCCCTGTGACAGCCGACAAGGGTATGGCTTCAAGGATAGGTTGAACCGCCACACTCGGCCTAACAATTTCAACCTCAGAGGAAGATGTTGATGTGCTTGAACTTTTATGGGACAAGGCTTGACTGGAAACCTCCGCTTGATCAGGGGCCTGATCTTGTCGGGTTGAGAAATCCATTGCCTCTTGAAAAGAGTCCACAGACATAGGGTCTGAGGAGGATGACTCAGACTCAGACATTGGAGAGGGTTCAACAGGGACCTCTGCTTGGTTAGCTGGTTTGGATGGGTAAGGATATACGACCTTCAGAGATGGTGGAAAGATAGGTCTGAGGGGGAATTCCTCTGACCTACGAGCTTCCTCTTGCGCTCTTTCTATTTGCCTAATTTTATCTAAATTCTTCTCTCTGAGAGAGGGGAACTCCTCTAAGAGTTGGTAAAGGGGTCTGAGAATAAGAGGCAGACCCTACACTTACAACTCTCCTAAACAACAAATAAAGACTGGCAAATGGAATGATGCAATTAAGGATCAAATTATCAAATTTTGAGCGATAACCACGAAGAACACACAAGAACAGTTCGCCAAAAAAATGAAGATCTCACTGAAAATATCTTAAAGATCTCACCAAAAAAAGCAAAAACAATACCAAGGCAGGAAAATAAAGAAGAAGGGATGGCAAGAGGTACCTGAAGGAGAGCGAAGAGAAGCAGGGGAAGGAGCACCAAAATGCACTTCGAAACCAAGAAGTTCTTCTAGAGAGAGAGTTGCAGAAGTTACTCGAGGCTGGAAAAGGAGAGAAACGAGGAAGAAAGAGAAGATTGGGGGTTTAAACCTTGAGTATGGGAACACACATCCTAAGGCCCATCATTGCCTTAGGATCCCAAAAGACAGCCATCATCAAACCTGTCAGGCACGCTACCTACTCCAATGGTTGACACTTGCCAACATGATTTGACACTTGAAGAAATACAACCTCGAACCCAAACACCCCGTAGATACCTGACCATACAGGTAACTAAGGGCTAGGGGTGATTGATATGCCCCAAATGCACCACCTCGGCTCTGAGACATCAACCTCGTCCAAGGACATGGCCGACGTTGGAAGGGCCATGGGTCAATGACCAACAGCCTCGGTCATGGCAAGGTCGGCCATGGCCGAGGTTACTCCCAACCTCATTAAGAGAAGTCCCCACGACACGGAATAGTTATTCATTAGATCATTCAGGGACTGGCAGCCTCGGCTAGAGTAGGCTGGGGTTACAGAAGCTTAACCTCCATTAAGGCGAACTGCAGCAGGGAATCAACCGATGTTTCTCACATATTCCAGCTTAACCTCGGCCCAGGCCGACCTTTTGCCTTCACTTGGCTCACCTCGGCTTCACATAAGTCGAAACCATTTTGTCCCATCTCGGATTGAATAAACATCTAGACCTTACCAACCTCGAACTCTTCCAGGCCGAGGTTGTGACCAAGATCAGATGGCCGAGCTCTTATTGGCATGTGTGTGGATAAAGACACGTGGACACAAATCAGTTATAACAAATCATTCCCCCCACGTGGGGGGAATATTTCATCATCATTCTCTACATGTGACAGGGATAGCTGTCTTCATCGCATTGGCTAGATCAACACACACATGCTTATTGCATGCATGGGGGGTATACTACACCTCCCAGCTACTATATATACTTGTCTTCTCCTTCTTAAAGGGGATCCGAAATTAGCAACCCTAGTTGAAACTCTGTTCAAATACACAGTAGAGAGAGAAAGCTTGAGAGCTTGTATCAATGGCCATTAGAGCCCTCATACCGTGATATTAATCACACACTTGCACAGTGGACGTAGGCCTGATTGGTTGAACCACTTATATTTCGGTGTGAATCCTCTTCTCCTCACCTCCTTCTACTATATGTGTATGTACTCTTATGCTGCCATTTTTAACATTGAATTGAGCTCACTAACACCTTAAAGGGTGGTGCTGATTCCAGTATCATCAACGTTGATGGGGGATACTTGATGTTCTCCTCATTTATGGTTGAGATTGGGATTAATTTCCCTTCAAACTGTCTTTTCTTGGAGTTACGTGATTACTTTAAGGTTGTTCATTCCTAATGGTATCCTGATAAGGCATAAATTCTTCATAATTTATCCCTTTAATTTAGTTACTTTTAGCACCTCGAACAACGTAATTGATTTGATTTTATCTCATAATCTTGCTAATGAATTATTCCAATGAGTTCCCCAAGTTTTTGGTATTTCGTACTAATTTTACAGGTATTTGATGTCACTAAAGAAAGAAAGAAACCGGAAGAATAGAGAACGAAAAGAAGGAAAGTCAAAAGGGCAAAGTTATAATTTTTACCCAGAATTCGGATGAGGCATCTAAAGAAAAGTTGAAGATATCAAGTTTACAAGTACATAGGAAGAAATGACACCTTAATCGGAGTTCCGGTGTGAAAGTTATGAGCAATCAAAGATAGAAGAAAAAGTTAAAGAAAAATCGAATTGATGTGGATCAGACCGATTCGAAATGCAAAGTTCTAGTGAACCCCAGACCGAAGACAGATCGAAGCTGATGAAAAATAAATGAACCGATCCGTACCAGATCGTTCCGGTCATAAAAGAAAAGAACTGAATCGAAGAAGGACCGGACCGGTTCGAATGTCGTAATTTTGTTTTTTCACTCTTCCTCCAATGGAGAGTCTTGGTTAAGCTAAAACTCTTGGAGTCTTGTAAGGTATTTAAACCCGATTTATTATCATTTTAGGGGCAGAAAAATCATCTAATTTTTCCCTTTATAGTAAAAATCCTAGTTTGAATATTTATTGCAATTTTAATTCCAAGATTGAAGTTTGTTCAGATTTCTGTGATTACAAGTAATTTTAGTTGATGCTTTTAGTGCTTTGGTAAGTTAGTTGATTACTTTCTTCTGTCTAATCTTCCTTCTACATCATTCTTCAATTCTACCTTAGTTTAATCATGATTTCCTACAATTCAACAGTCGTTTTAATTAATTTCATCATATTAGGCTAGGTTTTTAAAGGTCGGGATGCATGAACTCAACCTGATGTGGTAGTTGCATATGTATAAAATTATTCCTCTAAATTTAATGATTTGATTATGACCGTATTGCATAGAAATGCGATAATTGTAGATCTTTGGATCTCGTTTGCTTCAGGATAACCGGGATGCTTCAAAATGCAATTCGAATGTAACTATCGCAATACCGATTTACTCATCCTCTGATTAAGTATGGTGCGGGCTTGAACCTCATATACGTAATTCTTGGGAGTACTAAATTTTGGGTCTGATTAATCATTTAAATTTATGACTAGTTTTATACCATCAATACACTAGGGTTGAGGGATTGTATTTCCGTCCTGTTTTCTTCATTATATAGTTCGAGTTTTAAATCATTCATCGTTGGTATTTTAGGTAATTTAGAATAGCTGCATTTCTTTCATATTTTCAAAATTGCATTTAGTTGTAGTCAATTCTCAAAACAAATCATCTTTTCCTTTCTTTTTAGAGTCAGAGTTAGGATTCCTTCATCTGTCCAATTTCGTTACAATTTCATTGTTTTATTTCCCTGAGGATCGATACCCAACTTATCGGATTGTTACTTGAGCGGTAGGCTTGCACTTGAGCCTAAAGAGTACGCACTTCTGAGACACATTCTTAGTCGCGTCAAGTTTTTGGCTCCGTTGCCGTGGATTTAGGTAGACTTAGGATTAGATCGAGTCAATCTCCAAATTTGACCAAAAATTTCAAGAAAATCCAAAAAAGCATATAAAATATTGAAAAAGCACAAAAATATTCATCATCATCTCTCATAAGCCCGTTAATGCAAAATTCTGAACTCACTCCAACTCCCCATAATACTCCAACACACATTCACAAAAATTCAATAGTTGAGTACGACCCTGATAGCCCTCACACTCCTAACGCTCTACAATTCTGGATTCCACCTCCCACACCGTCACACTCAATAGCAAATAACACTCCGTTTTCCCTCTTAGGACACACTTCAGAGCGCGCTCCAAGTATACCAAGTGAGGACACAAAGTCTTTGAGTGAGAGAAATATGTCTCAACACGGTAGTGCAACCGCTGGTGAGGGAGAGGCCCCACATCACCCTTTGAGAGACACTTTATATCCCGAACGCACTGTCACTCCGGGATGCATTTTACTCCCTTATAATGCAGGGCAATTTTGTTTTAGGAATGGGATGATCCAGATACTTCCCACTTACCATGGAATGGATTAAGAAAAGCCATATGCCCACATCATGGAATTTAAGGAGGCGTGCGAGACTCTTATCTATCAAACTTGCACAAAAGATATGCTCCGCCTTAAACTTTTCCCATTCTCGCTAAAGGATAAGGCTAAGACCTGGCTATGGTCTTTACATTCGAATTCGATTTCATCATGAAATGAGTTACAATCGAAATTTCTCAAGAAATTCTTTCCTCCACATCGAACGAACTCCATCAAGGCTCAAATTCAAACTTTTTGATAATTAAAAAATGAGTCGTTCGATCGATGCTTCGAACATTTCAATGAGTTAATTACTTTGTGTCCCTATCATGGTTTTGATAAAACGCAAATCATTTCCTTCATCCATAATGGGCTGAACATTAATTCTAAGCAACTCGTTGAAACCATGTGCGATGGTGCATTTGTTGACTTAAACGCCAACGATGCTGAGCTTCACCTGAGGTATATCGCCGAGACTACCCAATCCTGGGATACATCTGACCCTAATGCTCAAAATCAAAATCACCAAGTGACCATCACTCCATCGGCATCCAACCTATTTCACGTAGAAAAGAATTTTATGATGAACTGTCGACTCGATGTAATTGAGAAAGGGATGCGAGACCTATTTGAAGTATATGGAAGAGGATTAACTGGATCCACCCCAAACCCCGTCGAGAAGGTGTGTGCAATTTATGAGGCGAGTCATTCAACTGAGGAATGCCCAACTATACCCGCCTACAAAGTTATACTTTAAGAACAAGTAAGTGGTATAGGAAGATTCAAAGGTAATTTTGGTGCACCGCACGGGAATTCTTACAACCCTTTATTGAAAAACCATCCTAGTTTTAGCTATAGGCAACAACATGCTGCGATGAATCCTAATTAACATGTTGCCCCTCCTCCACCACCGCACTTTCAACAAGTTCCACACATGCAAGGACATGTGCAATCACCACCACCTCAAGGAGCATATATCACTCCACCGTGGAGAAATCTCGAAGATACAATCAACCAATTTATTAATACCCAGAATGCAACTAATGCTAGGCATGAGCGCATGATTAACGACATGAATGTGAACATTTCAAAGTTTCAATTATCGTTGAGTATTTAAGAGAAAGGAAAGTTTCCTGCCCAGGGCCAAAAACCGCCTCAAGGTCAAACTAGTGTTAGATCCACCTCGACAGAACATCAGGAGCGATGTCAAGCTGTGACCACTCTTCGTAGTGGGAGAGTCATTGATTTATCACCTCTCCCACATGACGTAACCAAAGATAAGGATATTTCATCCAACACGAAAGAGGCCGAAGATGTCCCCTTGAATGAGAGTGACAAAGAAGACACTAGTGAGCCCGAGGTAGTAGTGAAAACACCCATCGCGACACTATTTCCTCAAAGGATGGTTCCTTCCGACAAAGAAAACCCCCGTGATGAAGTGTTAGACGTGCTTAAGCAAGTAAAGTTAAATTTACCTTTTCTGGATGCCATTAAGTAAATTCCAGCTTATGTGAAAGTCCTCAAAGGCTTGTTAACAGTGAAGAGAAAGATGAAGGTAAAGAAAAACAGCTTTCTAGCACCGAACGTGAGTTCCATCCTACTCAATGATCTCCTGCCCAAATTCAAAGATCCCGGTGCACCCACCATTTCCTGCATCATTGGAGAAAATAAAATTGAAAAAGCCTTACTTGATTTGGGAGCAAGTGTCAATATCCTCCCTTACGCCATCTATAGGAAACTTGATTTGGGCGACCTCAATCCCACAAAGATCACTCTCCAGTTAGTGGATCGAACCGTGAAGATCCCAAAAGACATAGTTGAGGATGTGATCATCCAAGTTGACACTTTCTACTTCCCAGTAGACTTTGTCATTTGGGACACGGAGCCCTCCTTCACCTCGAGCAATCAGGTTCCCATCATTCTTAGGTGCCCATCCTTAGCTACGGCTAATGCTATTATCAACACTCGGAATGGGAAGATGCAACTCACTTTTGGGAACATGACCTTAGAGACTAACATCTTCCATATAGCCCAACATGCGGGTGAGGAAGATGATCTTCACGCGATGAGCTTAATAGATGAGATCATACATGAGTATTTTGAGGAAAACTATTGTGGAGACGCCCTAGGGTCTTGTTTAGTATCGAGCCACGAGAGTGAGGGAACGTACATCAAATTCGATAAAAAAGTTGAGGAGCTGAGAGAGTTACTTGATGAGAGAGCATCGGATGAGGGCGCGAGAGATGTGTATTGGGTTTCTCGATTCGAGGAGTTACCACCGAGGGATACACGCATGGTTCCCTCCAGCGATAAATTTCTGACCCTTGAATTGAAGAAACTACCCTCCCATATTAAATATGAATACCTAGGAGAGGAGGAGACATTTCCTGTTGTTGTATCCTCTAGCCTAGACGAAGAGCAGGAGGGTAAATTGCTAAAGATTCTGAGGAAGCACCAAAGTGCTTTTGGTTGGTGCATTGCTGATTTGAAAGGGATAAGTCCTCTGATTTTCACTCATAAAATCCATCTCAAAGAGGATGTCAAGCCCTCAAGAGAAATGCAAATAATGCTAAGCCCTAATATGAAAGAAGTGGTGAGGACCAAAATCATTAATCTATTGGATGCCGAGATTGTCTACCCAATCTCGGATAGCAAATGGGTGAGCCCTATTCAAGTTATCCCGAAGAAGTCGAGCATGACAGTGATTGAGAATGCTTAGGGAGAGCTAGTTCCCCAACTTAGGTCAACTATTTTCCTGCTCTCCTACACTTCCTCGACCATGTCATTTGTTGCTCGATCGGTTGATAAGGAGCTTAAGATCCCAAATAGATTCGCCGACCACAACCCTTCTTATGGAAATGCTTTTAGTTCTAAGTTTTCTGAGCCCTTGGATTTTTCTACTATTCCTGTTGTAATCCTAACTTCTTCCAAAGATAACATGGCTTCAAAATGGAAGATCCCCAACCTCATGGGTGATTCCGTCTGCCCTACTTCCCCCACTATTCACCTGATGAAGAGAAAGGAGGTTAAGGGGGCCTCAAACATAATTGTTGTGGAGGATTATCCATATAAGATACAATCCCAATCTACGAAGAAAAATAAGCCGACTTGTGGCATTATTATCCATCCCTTATCTTTTAGTTCGAGCGATGTTGTTCTCAACAATGGGAAGGCTCATACCGATGGTTATATAGCCATGTAGCCAAAATTGGTTCTTGGGCTTTTGAGGGGGAGCTTGCCTCCCTAGCGATTAAATTCTAGTCACTCGACTGACCTCGAAGAAGTTGTCCATGCACGTCTCCCGAGTACTTTCCCTCTTAAGTTCTAAAACTCTCATTTTTTGTCTGTTATAAGTTTATTTTGTTGACTAATGGTGTCTTCATTGTGATTCTTCTTATTTTACAATTCATCGTTGGTTTCATTAATTTACTTGACCGGGGTGTCGATCATAAGAAGGAGGTCTCTGATTTAGTGATTGCTTTCTACAGAGCCCAAAAGGCCCTTAATGTGGCCAAGGGCAAGGCGGATACGGAGGAGGATAAAGTGAAGCCTAAGATGAGTAAACCCTTCAGTTTAATGTCAATGTGGAAACCTTGGAGAAGTAAAAGCAGAAGTCCGCTCAAAGCCTAATGGAAGAATTGGAGGAAATTAATGTTGCCTATGATAAAGGCTGGGGAAAAGCTTTTAATAAAGATAAAAAACAACTGAGCTTTATCCATAAAGCCTTTTTCAAGAAAGTTTAGGATGGGGCCACAGTGAAGGCTAGTGTCCTTGAAGGCTCAAAGTTATTTTGCAAGCACGATCCTGGTACTTCTCTAGATTTGGAGAAGGGAGAGAAAGAGAAATAATAGGTGACTAATTAATCCCAGGTCAAAGAAGACCTTCAAGACAAGACTACTCCAATTTAGTATCTTTTAGGGACTTTTTAAATTCCTTAAATGTTTTTTTTTCGTTTCTTACTCTACTTCATGTAAGGGACTTGCCCCAAAATAACATTTGAAATGAAAAAGAAATTTGTGCCTCATGTTCTTTTCTGTATGGATTGGCTACTTTGTACCTTTCTTGTGTTCAACTTGTGTCATATTGTTCTCTAAAATAGTGAACTGGTTTTTATCATTTTTGTACCCAGATGATTATTTGGCGCTTATGCTAATAGTCTAAGAAGATGGTGACTTAGAATTGTTAGTTGGGGCTAATGTTTCTGGTCGGGCTAAGATGACCATCTTGATTGTTCACCAAGTACTTCATATGATGATATCACTGTATAGTGATCAAAATGAGAAGTCCGAAAGTCTTAAAGTTGAGCTTGAATAAGTAAGGAGCATCTCCACTCTACTTTAGAATGGGAATGTTGGCTTAAAGCAGGAGCTGGTCAAAGTCGAAAAAGATTTTCGTGAAAATGAAACTATCATATTGGGCTTAAATCAAAGGGTCATGAGGCTGACATACTAGTTCAGGAAGAAACCTCCCTAAGTTTGGTTCAACAACTATGATGATGGTTTACTAAATGCCCTAATTCATCTGAATGAAGCCAATAATATCTCCCACAAGCATTGCTGGCTAAATGTCTTGGTTATTCGAAAGGTTCCACATGACTTTGAGTTATGGTAATGGTATAGCATGTACTCCCCTTTTTACAAGATTCCTCCCTTTAGTAATGAAGACTCGTGGGTACCAATTAACGCGGTGCCTAAACCTTTGATATAAGAGTAACTAGCCAACCACGGTAGTGATGGTAATATGCATCACCGTAGTCCAGAGACTTATCACTTGGTGTCTAGAGCTGGGCCATCTGTCCCTCTTTATAGCTAATGTACTTTTTATGCTTGTAAATAATGAATAATTTAATGAAATGAAAATGATATTTTCTCCATTTGTTTTTTCATTCCCCATTTCCCATCATTTTGTATGTTTTGTTGGTCTTACCTTTTAATAGGTGTCATCACACCCTTTCTTAGGCTTAATACTAACTTTTGACGAGAATGCACCTGTTCGTCGGGTAATCCACTTATTTCGGATTTCATTCGACTAGTGTGGTCAGTTAAATTACTAAATGCCTAGGGGTCCTCCATCGTTCTTTTGTTTTTCTGGCAAATATCTTATGTTTTTGTGTTATATTTCCAAAACTTGTGTCCTTAGAATAGCAGCAAGGAGCACGATAAATCCAATAAGTCATTATTCAAAATAAGTAAATAAGTGAAGTCTGGTTGGATGCATATAGAAAAAAACTTGTTTTATTATTGGCATGTCACTTGGAATAATCTTAGCTAATTGAATTAATAAACAAGTAGATGCTTAACTATTTAGTGAAAAGAATTAATAATTGGAAAGGAAAAATTAAAATTGAAGATAAAACAAATTCTTGAGGTTAGTTGCATTCTTGGCCCAGGGTATTTTCCTGCTCTCCGTTGTTTCCAGGTGATAGTCTCCTTGTAGGTCATCTCTGGTGACTTTTGAATGGACTTTGCCAATTTGTTCCTAATTTCACGTCTAACTGTTTCCTTACATTGCCAAAAATCATTTTAAGACTTAATCCCCGACATAAAATTTACTCAGATGAATGTCCTTATTGTATTGCCTTGCCAACTATTGTTAGTATCCTGCCAACCTAATTAGAGATTGTTCCCTCCTTTATTTTTCCAGGTCAAGTTCGACATCTTATTGTTCAAGCATTAGTTGGCCATGTATGTTTTCATACTCGACAATCCTAACTCCAGGGGCATACCATCCTCCATACCATATGCTAAGGTGAATGGCATTTCCCCAGTTAACCCATTAGGAGTTATTCGATATGCCCAGAGGGCGTGGGGAGGATCTTCCACCCAAGCACCTTTTGCTTTTTTTTTATAATTTTTGCATTTCGTCAAGGACTATTTTATTGGAAGCCTCCATTTATCCATTGCACTGAGGGTAAGCTACGGAGCTGTAGTATTGCCTTATCATGTGATAGCTACAAAAATATCGGAATGGATTCTTCTCAAACTATGTCCCGTTTTTGGTTATGAGGGTTATTAGCACACCAAAATGAGTTATGAAGTTTCTCCAAATGAACTCGAACATGTAAGCACCACTAATGTTCACCAGCGGCTTTACTTCAATCCATTTAATGAAATAGTCTATGCCGACCATAGGTATTTCCTATTTCCAGGTGCAATAGGCAATGGTCCCATGATATTTATTCCCTATTGAGAAAAATTTCATGGCTAGAGGTCTTGAGGTTTTTGGTTAGTTGGTTGATTAGCGGGAATAATAGTTGTCACTTCTTGCATATTTTGCATAGTAGACAACGTATTTATACATATAAGTACCCTTATTTAATCGCTCAAAACTTCAAAGATCTTCCACCAGTGTGACTCTTGTAATTTCCTTAGTATAGCTCTAATAAAACCTGATCTACGCCGCCCTATTCTATCACCCTTACACTCCTCCAAAGTCCCTTTAAACCCAGACCCCCGACCCTCCTCCAAATCGTAACTGAAGAATAACAATGCTCTCCTCGAGATCATTTGACTCTGGTCAACTCTCGAACCCGGGAATACCCTATTATAAAAATCATATATCTCTGAATACTCTTTCCAACGGTCCCGACCATGCACAAGTCAGACTTACGGTTCATAAGATATGGCAAAAAATATCATTTTTGCCTGCCTATAAGCAGGGCACCTCGCCTGACTATAGGTAGACTGGGCTTACTTCATCAAGAGATTAGGTTAACCTATCGGCATGCAAGTCTGGGGCCCTATTGACTAGTAGGTCCCTGGAGGGTATAAGGGTACTTTTTTCTTTTAGGATTTTCCTATAGAAGGAAACCTTTACCCCATTTGAACATGACCACGATTCAGCATGACAGCCATTCCGAATTGAGTACACATCACTTTCATTATATTCTCTCATACATTCCCTTATATCACTTTCCTCCACCACTCAACCACCATCATCCATACATCAAAATTCAACTCACAAAGTGCTCAAAACAGAATCAAAGCGATTGAAGTTCCAAAAACCATTATGTTTTACTAGTCTAATAAATGTTATTTTCATATTTTAAAAAGTTATTATTCCATTGTAGTTTGTTTATTTTAAAACTATCACTAATCCTACTCTTTTTTTTATTATATATACATTTACATCTATTTTCATAAACCAATAAACCCAAAAAAGGTTCAGGCCATAATTCCTAATTTAGAATATTCTCACATTTTTCTACATTTTCACCATATTCACCTAATTTCCATAAATCAAAACGATACGCCCTTGATTTAGATAATAGATTAGGCCCTAACCTTGTTCATATTGTGAACTACGTGGATTTTGATGACATTTTTGGCTACGTATGCATCCCGAAGATATTTTGGGATTCAAGTTCGTTTTTACCTATTTCATTCAATATACATTCATTTATTGGAATATTATTCATGTAGCTAACAATATTTACTCATATATCTAGTTTTCTTGCACTTATTATCTTTTTAGCTATTCCATATATGCGTATTCACTTTTCCAGAGTGAATTCGCAATTTTGGGACGTCGCTCATATTTTAGCCATTTTTATATATCTCTCTTAGCATTTTACTGAGATTTAGTTAGTTTATCTCCTTTGGAATGTTCATTCTCACCTCTTCCATAACGTGGATATAATGACTCCACTGCCCACATACATGCACACACTTGCACATTCATATATTGTAAGGACATAATTTTATAAATGTCCAGGGTAGAATCTAGTAATTTTTTGTCTTCCCTAGATCACAGTTTGTATGTCTGATACCGCTACATTCGGCACGTCACTTCGGGATATCACATGACAGCTTCTATTCCAATTCTATGAATCAATCATTTAACATCTCCATCAAGTGTCCCACATCTACCTCAATGACTTCACGTTCCATGATTTTATGGATTTTATGCAAGTGGTACGCTAGAGAAGTCAAAATAATAAAAGAAAGACAAGATAGGAAAGTTCAAGGGAATTTTGGTAATTTTACAGCCATAGTCTGGAGGTCTGGTCAACTAGAAATTTGAATAGCTCGACGCCGTGAATATTCTGGAAGAAACGGCACCTCAATCCGAGTCACGGTGAAGGAGTTATGACCTTTTGAAGATGGAGAAAATCCCATAGAAGAATGCTGGTTTCTTTTAACCCCAAACCAGCGAGGTACCGTGAACCACATAGTGAACCAGTTCGGGGTACATGGCGAACCGGTTCGGGGTACACGTACAACAAAAGTCCCACCGACTCAAAACTCCTTTGGTTTTCCTTTAAAAGTCAACTTCGGGGGAGTTATTTTTTTAAGACTTGGAGAGAGGTTTTTGAGAGTTCTATTAGCTCAAGTCTTCATATTTTTGAGTCCCAAAAACTCATATTTTGATTCTCACATCATTCCCATATTTTTATGAATCTTTAAACCTTCAAGACGATTATTTTTACTCATATAGAGTAACTTGTGGATAAGCCGTCTCTTCTTCATTGCTGCCCATCTGGAGTTCTTGCGGGAGATTCCAGCCGAGACATCGAAACCGATGCTTGAGGGTATTTCATATGTCGCTCTTATTTTCATTGTAATCCGTGTAACCGATTTTACAAATTATAGTGAAAATAAAAAGGTTTTGCCCCTTTGGGGTTTTTTCCTCATTTGTGTGGTTTGTGTGTGATTAAATATTCTTTCATGATGATACTATTTCCAATCAAACCTATATGCATGTTTTAGGATTTAATTGAAAAACTGAGATTTAATTAAATAATTTCCTTATTTGAACGCACGCGCACTCTTCAAATTAGTATCAAAGCCAATTACACAATTATACCATGTAATTTTCCACAAAATTTTTCTAAGATATCAATTTTCTGAAAAAATTGATTTTTGAAAAAAGGGCGTGTTCAATGGAGAAATTATATAATAAAATGTCAGTTTTTGACGGGACTAATTAGGCTTACTGGAAAGCCCGCATGGAATCTTCTTTAAAGGCCATTGATGAAAGAGTTTGGATTTTGGTTGAAAGAGGGTGGACACCTCCTTCCATCACTGTTGAGAACGTGACTAGTTTAAAATCTGTCACTGCATGGACTGAAGAAGAATTTAAATGGTCATCTTTTAATTCAAAGGGTTTAAGTACTATTTTCGGATCCGTCACACCTGACTAGTTTTGACGCATAATGACGTGCACTATGTCAAAAGTGGCATGGGATGTTTTGCAACCTACCCATGAAGGAACTAATGCTGAGAAATAGTCTAAATTGCAAAATTTAACAACTCAATTTGAAACCATCACCATGCTTGAGACTGAATGTTTTGATGAATTTTATGCTACGTTGTCTGATATTGTAAACACTAGCTTTAATCTTGGTGAACACATTCCTAATGCTAGAGTTGTTAAAAAGATTCTAAGATCATTGTCTAAGCGCTTTATCCCTAAAGTCACTGTGCTAAATTCTATGGGTAATTGGAGGAACTTGTAGGAGACTTACAAACGTATGAAATTGATATGTTTCCTAAATCTGTTAAGCCTAAAGATAAGGGAATTGCTCTTAATGCCCAGGAGAGAAAGAGTGAGGAGTCGAAAAGAAAGAGAGTTGAGTCATCTAGAAAAATGGAGATAGAAACGTCTGATTTCGAGTGTGACATTGATTTAGATGATTTGGCTCTATTTGCTAAAAATTTCTAGAAAATTCTCAAATTCAAGAAAAATGAAAATTTCAAAGATAAAAAGAGTTTTGAGAAAAATAAATTTGAAAAGAAAAATGAAAAAGATTTTAAAGACCCTCCTAAGAAAAACAGTGAGAGATGTTATGAGTGCGACGGTAAGGGTCATAGAGCTTTTGAGTGTGCTACTAAGTTGAATAGACTTGCAAAAGAAAAGGGCCAAGCTATTCTTAATGCTACCCTTAGTGACGACAGTGAGGTCGAGTCGCCGCATGAGTGTGACTTCACCGGATTCATGGCTAGTCATGTGAGTACTTCTAGTGCTCCTCACAACGATGAGGATGCTGCTTCATAGGTACACCTCGACAGTGAGAGCGATGTGAGTGAGGGGGAGGATGCTGCAAGTGAGAGCGAGAGTAATCTTCAATGCGCCTACGCTGAGTTATATAATGAGCCATTTAAAATCAAAAAACGTAACAAAGCGTTAGTTCTTAGGATCACCGCGTTAGAGGAAGATTTAGAAGAAGCGCGAGAGAGAGAGAGATAGTGGTTTTGAGAAAGAGAAAGGGGACTTGACTAAATAAGTGGCTAGTCTTACAAGTGAACTCCATTCCTCCCTGGAAATTCGGAAGAAACTTGAAGCCCTTGTCGCCCAGATTACTCATGATCTTGAGAGAGCACAGTAAGTCAAGGTTCAAATCGAGGACAGATCTGGAAAGATGGGAAAGATGCTCCTCGGCCCCGCTTTAGGTTTTGGTGATAGGCAGGGAATAGGTTATGATGGTGCCTCCATGTCCCAAATTTCACCTAGACCAGTTCCTGAGTTTACTACGACTCCATATGGCCATCGTAAAAAACCACGAAGGAGAGTTCGACCAAGAAAAGTAAGCCCATGTCTGCCTAAGACTGCGTTGTTCTGTACGTACTGCAAAAGAAAAGGCCGCCTCGGGGAGTTTTGCTATAGTTTGGGTCGAACACGACGTACTACTGCTCCACCACATCGTACTGATGATTTTGCCAGTCTGAGAGAGTGTGTTGAGTTTTTAGCTGCCACATCACAGAGTTTGATGGAGGAATTCCGACAGATGTTTTTGCCGTCAGTGAATGCTTCCCGCATTTCGATTAAAACCAACAACAACAAGGGTAAACAAATGGTTACCACTTCTTGGGTACCTAATAAAGATGAAAAGGCCCTTATTGTTCATGTTGCTCTCAAAGCACATAATACCTCACAGTGGTATTTTGATAGTGGGTGCTCCAGACATATGGCAGTGATGTCTCATTTTTTACCTACCTAGAGGAGTATAAGGAAGGTAGAGTCACCTTTGGAGACGGGAGAAAATCTAGAATCGTAGGACGAGGTACAGTAGAGTTACCAGGATTTCCTAAGCTAGAGAATGTTTTGTACGTCAATGGTTTGAAAGCAAACCTTCTCAGTATTAGCCAGCTATGCGACACTGCTTTTACTGTAAAGTTTGATTGGGACGCGTGTAATGTCTATAATCAAGTCGATAAACTTTTAGTACAAGGGGTGAGGACAGAGGATAATTGCTATGGGACTTTGTCCACATCCTCACTTGTCTGCAACAACGCCACGATCACTCCTATGGATCCGTGGCACCAACGTCTAGGTCATGTGAGCGTTAGAGATTTGACACGCTTAGCTAAAAAGGACCTAGTGCGTGGCTTACCATCACTTAGAAAGCCAACTTCCACGGTTTGTGGACCCTGTCAGTTGGGAAAGAAAATCCGTAGCCCCCATAGGAATTTGCATTCCATTACCACCTCCCGTGTACTTGGGTTGATTCACATGGATCTTATGGGTCCTACTCATACTCAGAGTCTGGGTAGTAAGAGGTATATCCTCGTGATGGTGGATGATTTCTCCAGATATTCAATTATAGATTTTTTGAGAGAGAAATCTGAGGCTGTAGAGTTTTTAATGACCAAGTGATGTGTCCTGTAAAATCAACACGGAGTCACTATTAACAGGATACGTAGTGACAACGACACAGAATTTAAGGAAGCAAAGGTAGATCTTTACTATGACAGCCTTGGAATCAAACATGAGTTTTCTGCTGTGAAGACTCCTCTAGTAAAATGGGATTGTTGATAAAAAGAATAGGACGATTCAGGAAATTGATAGATCTATGCTTCTAGGTCGTAAGGTTGCTAGGAGATTTTGGGAAGAGTTAGTGTCTACTGCATGCCACACGGTGAATAGGGTTTACCTGCGTCCACACACCCTTAAGATGCCTTATGAATTATGGACTGGCAAGAAACCCAACCTTGCATATTTCCGTGTCTTTGGGAGTAAATGCTACATCCTACGAGATAGAGAGCAATTGGGAAAGTTTGACTCCCGGAGCGACGAGGGAATATTGCTAGGATATTCATCAAATAGTAGAGCATACCGGGTTTTTAATCTGAAGAGCTCTAAGGTTATGGAGTCAATAAACGTCACCGTGAAAGATGACGAACCTTCGACGTTTATTGATCCTAGCCTTTAGTGTGAGGATGAGGACTTTTATGGCAGCGATTTACTTGTCCCTCACCCACATCCGGTGGACCCTACTCCTGTGTTAAGGGACACACCTATTTGGGTTAGCAAGAGTCATGATCCCTCTGCCATTATTGGCGATCTCACTTTAGGGGTCAAGACTCGTGCTCAGCTAGAGAACGTTATTAGCCGTTTTTGCTACACTTCCACAGTCGAGCCCAAGAATTATAAAGAAGCACTCAAGGATGAACACTGGATATCTGCCATATAGGATGAGTTGCTTCAGTTTAAAAAGAACAATGTCTGGGAACTTGTCCCCGACCTAGTGAGACTAATGTGATAGGTACTAGGGGGATTTTCAAGAATAAAATGGATGAAAATAGTACCATAATCAGAAATAAGGCTAGGTTGGTCGCTCAAGGCTACACACGGATTGAGGGTGTAGACTTTGGGGAGACATTTTCTCCTATTGTAAGGCTTGATTTCGTTCGCTTACAACTCGCCATCGCATGTCATCTGCGCTTTAAGTTATATGGATGACAAGAGTGCCTTTCTAAATGGCATTCTACAGGAGGAGGTTTACGTGGAACAACCAAATGTTTGAAGACCTTAAGCACCCGGAGCACATCTACTATCTGAGGAAAGCCTTGTATGGTTTGAATCAAGCACTACGTGCTTGGTACGAGAGGCTTACTTCATATCTCTTAGACCGTGGCTTTAAGAGAGGGGGAGTTGATATGGCGTTGTTCATCAGGAGAGATGACGGTGTTATTTTGGTTGCCCAGGTCTATGTGTACGACATAGTCTTTGGATCCACGTGCTCCCAGCATGCTCACCACTTTGAGGAGGAGATGAAAAGTGAGTTTGATATGAGCATGGTTGGTGAGCTTACTTTCTTCCTTAGTCTCCATGTTCGTTAGCTAGAGGATGGGATGTTCGTCTCCCAATCCAAGTATGCTAGAGACCTAGTGAAGAAATTTGGTTTAGACTCCGCTAAGTATGCACGTACACCAATGAGTACTTATATCAAGCTTAGTAAGGACACTTCAAGCAAGGACGTAGAGCAAACCTTGTATCGGAGTATGATAGGTAGTCATCTCTACTTGACTGCCATTCATCCCGACATAGCCTTTAGTGTTGGAGTCTCTGTGCGATATTAGGCGTCCTCTAAAGAGTTACACTTACTCGCTCTAAAAAGTATTATCAAATACATGAGTGGGACTATCTCATACGATATTTGGTATTCCTTTGATACCGATGACCGTTTATCCGCCTATTCAGATATCGATTGGGTCGGGGATGTAAATAATTACAGGAGCACTTCTGGTAGGTGTTTCTATTTTGGTTCTACTCTTGTCTCCTGGATAAGCAAGAAGCAAAACTCCATCTCTTTGTCCACTGTGGAGGCTAAGTACATCGCCGGGAGTTGTTGAACACAACTCTTGTGGATGAAACAAATATTGGAGGATTATGAAATTTCACAGGACATCATGACTATCTCATGTGATAACACGAGGGCGATACACATATCCCGCAATCTAGTCCAGCATTTGCACACAAAGCATATCAGGATACGGGAGCACTTTATACCACAGTTAGTTAAGGAGAAAGTCGTATCCCTGAGTTTCGTACCTACCGACCTTAAGTTAGCCGATATATTCACGAAGCCTTTAGACGCCCTTAGATTTGAGAGTCTTAGGAAGTCTTTGGGGATTTGCACAGTTGGCTGAGGGGTTGGTTAATGTCTAGGATAGGATGCATTGTCATTTTCATATCATATGATTCCTATTGCTAGGTTGTATCATTTGTATTGTTTTTTTTGGCTTTTCTATTTAAAAAAAAAATCCAAAAAGATTATCGTTTTATAAAAATTTTAGAAAAGCACGAAAAGATTTTATATTTTTATTTACACCGTTTATGGATGTGCCTTTAAGATAGCCGAGTCACAAATTTCATTCCATTTATCCATGTGATTGTTTGATAGTGATTTGAGACGCTACATCATTGCATCCATGTGCTTTACATTATTTGGAGTCTTTGAGATGTGATTAGTGATATCTTTCTACATGTTTGGCTCCTTATCTCCTTTATTGCACACATGCACAGTTTTATTTGATTATTGTACTTGTCTATCATATATTGGCTTGAGTGTTTCCATCTCAATTCTGTCTATACAACGAACCGTATGCGATAAAACTTGACAAGATTGGAATGCATATAAAAAACTGTTTGGTGAGATTGTGTTTTTTAAAAAATGGCGAAGGGCTACAAAAGGTAATTATCTATCCTTTAAGATTAAGCCACCATTAAATCGGACCTAAAAAATTGAGGAATTTTATTATCCGGGGTCCAAGAGGTTAAAAGGGCCCGAAAAAATTTAAAGGCAATAAAAAGAAATCCATGCCAAATATGGGCCATTAGGTTTCACTATCAATTCTCCAAAGTTTGAGAATTTAGATCACCTCTATTCAAAATATAAATTTGAGGGAGCTTGGTTGGAGAATTTAAACGGGTGTGCACTTCCTTGAAAGTCCTGAAAAAGCATTAAATCGTTTTGGACGTTATTGGTGTGAAAATCATTTTGAGCTTTGATTTGTTCATTTGATTGAGTCAATGTCTCATATTTCCATCTTTTTACACCAAAGGAAGATGTTGAGTTCATTCGTTAGGAGTATCCGATATTTATCGTGCACATATGTCATGTTTGTATGCATTGATTTTACGATCGAATTTGATCCCACCCCTACATTTGCGCTTTCATCGACTTGGTTGTTTTTTGTTCTTTCATGGTGTGATTCTTTGTTGTATATTTTGTGTGAATTTTTTTTTTAAATTCAAAAATAGAAAGTTTATTACCTTATGACATTTTTCATATTTATGCTTCTCATATCTGTCTATTTGAGGACATCATAAAAATGGGGAAAATGAATTATGGGGGATAATTTTGGTGTTTGGTTGATTTATCAATGATTTGCTTAAGCTTAATTGATATTTGATTTTTTGCATATCATTATATTTCAAACTGTTGCTTGTCACGTGTATCTTCTTTATCTCATGTGCGTAGGTACAAAGTTCATTTATTGGATTACACACCCTGATGAGAAAAGCTTTGGGAGTTTCTGAAGAGCTGAAGATTTGAAGATGCTGAAGTTTGATTGAAGACATGTCATTTAGTATTCTCTGTTTGAGGGTTTAATGGGGATATTATCTTATATGTCATTTGTTTTAAGGAGATTGCATAATTCAGATTTTTATGTATGTACCGGCATAGAAATAGGGGGAGATTTGTAAGGACATAATTTTATAAATGTCCGGGGTAGAATCTAGGAATTTTTTATCTTCCCTAGATCACAGTTTGTATGTCGATACCACTACATTCGGCACGTCATTTCACAATATCACATGACGACTTCTATCTGAATTCTAGGAATCAAGCATTCAACATCTTCATCAAGTGTCCCACATCTGCCTCAACGACTTCACGTTCCATGATTTTATGGATTTTATGCAATTGGTACGCTAGAGAAGTCAAAACAATGAAAGAAAGACAAGATAGGAAAGTTCAAAGGCATTTTGGTAATTTTATAGCCATAGTCAGGAGGTCTGGTCAATTGGAAATTTAACGAGCTCGATGCCACGAAGATTCAAGAAGAAACGACACCTCAATTCGAGCCACGGTGAAGGAGTTATGACCTTTTGAAGATGGAGAAAATCTCATAGAAGAATGCTGATTTCTTTTAACCCCAAACCAGCGAGGTACCACGAACCACATAGGGAACCGGTTCGGGGTACATAGCAAACCGGTTCGGGGTACACGCACAGCAAAAGTCCCTCCGACTCAAAACTATTTTGGTTTTCCTATAAAAGCTAACTTCGGGGGAGTTATTTTTTAAGACTTGGAGAGACGTTTTTGAGAGTTCTATTAGCTCAAGTCTTCATATTTTTGAGTCCCAAAAACTCATGTTTTGATTCACACATCATTCCCATATTTTTATGAATCTTTAGACCTTCAAGACGATTGTTTTTACTCATCTGGAGTAACTTGTGAAGAAGCCGTCTCTTCTTCATTACTGCCCATCTGGAGTTCTTGTGGGAGATTCCATCCGAGACATCAAAACCGATGCCTGAGGGTATTTCGTATGTCGCTCTTATTTTCATTATAATCCGTGTAACCGTTTTTACAAATTTTAGTGAAAATAAAAAGGTTTTTCCCCTTTGGGGGATTTTTCCTCATTTGTGTGGTTTGTGTGTGATTAAATATTCTTGCATGACGATACTATTTACAATCACACCTAGATGCACGTTTTAGGATTTAATTGAAAAACTGAGATTTAATTAAATAAGTTTCTTATTTGAACGCACGCACACTCTTCATATATATACTCCATTTTGTCCACTTTGCACACACAACACATTTTTCACATATACACATATTCATGAATTTAGATGAAGGAGAACATTTTGTATAAACTATGAGAGACCAAAATGGCGGAGTGGGTGCCAAATGCCTTCCTACTTCGTAACATAGTCTCTGAGCCCACATCTTATTTAGTTTCTCATGAACTAGTAGTCTTTTACCTAACTCTTTGTATATGGATAATTTTTCCCGTGTAGACACCTTATTCTGGTACCCTTCAAACACCTCCTTAGGCACCTAACACCATCCCTTTCACCCTTAGACCCTAAGTCCTACTTCAAACTCTGACCCTGAGGCCACTAGTCATTTTTTAGATCTGTTTGACTTTGGTTAACTCTTGAAATTGAGAGTAGCTCAATGATCTTTCCTAGGGATCTGAATACCCTTGTCAACGGTCCATACCGTGTGCAAATCGTCCTTACGATTCGTACATACTTATCTTGCTACTCCAAACCCGGACCTAGAGGCCACCAGGTGATTTTGAGCTCCATTTGACTTTAATAAACTCTTGTAATTGAGAGTCTACTAAAGCACTTTTATAGGGCTTTAAATACCCATTCCAACGGTCCAAACTGTGCGTGAATTGGCCTTATGACTCGTGCATACTTGCCTTTCTATTCCAAAACCTGACCATAAACCATCGTGTACATTCGAGCTTTGTTTGACTTTTTCTAACTCTTAGAATCAAAAGTATCTCAATAAACTTTAATAGGTCTCTAAATAAACTTTCCAACGGTCCATACACTTATTAAATTGTCCTTACGGTTCACACATGCCTGCCTTTTTACTCCAAACTGTGGCCGAGAGGCCATCGAGATCTTATAAGATCCTTTTGACCTTGGTCAACTCTGGAAGTCAGGTATTTCTCAATGCTCTTTCATAGGTCTCTGAATACCCTTTCCAACGGTCCTAGTCGTGCTCGATTCAGACTTATGGTTTGCATTTTATGCCTATTTTTTGAAAAAGTCCATTTTAGATTGCCGATCGGCAACCCTTTGCCTATTTACATAGTCGTACTTTACTTAGCCCACAAGCCAGGGGTATGCCGATAGGTAACCCTAGGCGTATGCTGATCATCCAACCCCCTAACCCTAAAACTTTCCTATTTATGAAGGCCATGACCTCATTCTTAAGGACCCTTTCTCTAAATCTGGAGAGCTCTGGCCTCGAAATCAGTGAGCTGCCTTCCAAAAACATCATTTTCCAAATATTGTCTCCACATTTTCTTACATCACTTTGACAACACTTTTTCCATCCATTTCACTAGATCTTCAACACCACTTCATCACTATTAAAAAAAAACCTACATCACTTCAAAAATCAGGAGCAAAGCTTCATAGAAGATCTAATTCTATCATTTTCTAGCTCATTTAACTAGTGTCGTTTATTGCACTTTATTACTCTAAGTATATATTTTGCTTTAATTTTATTTTTCCACCCTTAATAATCCCTTTTTATTACTTATATAAACAAAATATAGTTTCATTTATCCCTAAAAAATAAAAAAAAAGAGGGTTTAATCTATAAAGCTCAAATTGGAATTTTCCTCCTCTTTTTCCTACACTTTCTCCACTTGTGCACATTTTTCAACAAACTAAAAATAAGAAAATTCTCGTTTCGGGTTCATAGGTTAAATACCACCCGTGTGTGTTACCGAACTACGTGGACTTTGATGCCAATTTTGGCCCGGTAGGAATCACGAGTTCACCTCGGGACTCGAGTCCTCTTTTCCTATCTTTTCACACACACACACACACACACACACACACACATATATATATATATATATATATATATATATATATATATATATATATATATATATTAGTTTATCTATTTTTGCTCATTTAGCGATCCAATTGACATGAGTTCTCAATTGTTCATAATGAGTTTGATATGGAGTATCACTCACATTTTTAGCCATATTTTTATATTATTCATGCACACTCCTTCGATTGATTCGTTCTCATCCTCCCCATGATGCGAACATGATGATATCACTACTTATGCACACACACACACACACACACACTCTTTTCACACTAGCCACTTTATACCCCATTTAGGAGAGAAAGGAGAATATTCTTATAGCCTATTAGAGACCAAAATGGCGGAATGGGTGACTAACACCTTCCCATTTCGTAACTTAGTCCCCAAACCCGTGATCTACTTAGTTTCGTATGCATCCGTTTATCTTGCAATCCCATTTCTTCGGGGACGACTATATCTTTTGCCTATTTTTAGAAAAATTGGCGACTCTATTCTTTATATTCTTACCCCTTGACGACAATCGATTTATGTCCGTGGGAGCCCGTGAATACCTCGCGAGTGGTGGAAAGGGAATTTCACATTCTTAACCCCATTCTCCACGAGCTACTGACTTTTCCTTCGGGGTGAACGCAAATCGTATTTTCTCTCATTTTTAATCCTGGGATGGCCACAGTGGTGACTCTGCTGGTGAAGTTTATTTTTTCTTAGAGGACTAGACTCTATTTACATGGATTTTATTTTCCTCTCTCATTATTCTCCATTTTTCTATATATGTGTATATATTTTCACTTTTATGTTCTTCCTACTCTCATGCTCACATGTTGTATATTATTCTCTCCATCGTGCTCATTCTCTTATCACATGTATATATCATCTTTTCTATCCCATGGTTCATGCTTCACTCACTTTTATGTACATACAATGTTTCACTCCACTTACTCACATTTTCACTTGTTCTATATCACTTGTAGATATCCATGATGATTCTCACTTGTATATAGCCACATGATTATTCACATTCTTCACGGACCACTTGTAGATATCCATGCTTAGTATCACTAGCACACTTCCACATTAGTGCACACGCTTCCACATTACTCTCACTTGCGCACACTTCCACATTACTCTCACTTACACACACTTTCACATTAATTTCACTTGTATATATCTGCATGTTTTCCTCACTTAGATGTATTCCCATGTCACTCTCACTCTGTACGTACCTTTATCCCACTTATGTATACTCATATGTCTCACACTTTTTATATACCATCATGCTTTGTATACGCTTCATATACATACTTGTTATCTTTACTCTCCTTGCTTAGCTCCCTTATCACATGCCGCTCGTGTATATTCCCATGCTCTACCTCATGCTTAGTCGTAGTATTTCCATGTGAGCACTACATTTTGACCAAAATTTGTCCCATACTGGGGGATCACTTCGTGATGGGTGATGGTATTGTAAGACGTGGTTAACCTAAGCGATATGATTCCCACCTTCCATTAGCCTAGTACGTTCGACATATATCGAACGATTCCCCCTCATCATACCACTTAACCGAACTCACGACGGGAGGTATATAGTAGGGAAATCGTTCATATACGTCGAGTATATCGAATTCCCTCTCACACGTACTTCTTCATCCGGTATATCATGAGGTAATTCACATACACCTAGGTATATCAAATGGATTATCCACATGTACCGATGGATGATTGCCCTTATAGGAAATAGGTGTATCGTGGAAGTTATGCCAAAGGGGAGAACCTTTACACTAACCTCCCAATGCACTAACCTTTTATAGGCATTTGTCCATGGACACTCATACCTAGTTTTTCGATTTCAATATGAAACTCTATCAAAATTTTGGGTCCTCTTGTCACCCGAATTTTGTGTTATATTTCCCATTTTTACAATATGACCCTATCCATGAGTCTAAAAGCATGTTAAATCGTGTATTACATCACGTAACCTATCTTTTTCCAGAATCGGGTCCTATTCAGCATTTCACTTACACCCTAGGTGGAACATAATACAAGTGAAACATGATAATAAAAATTACACCGGGGAATTCCCCCTTTCCTTTTTTTTTCTTTTAAAAATACTAAAAATATCCTTCGTCAATAAAAAATTCTTCCCCTCTCAAATGCAATCGCATACCCTAGTTTTGGCCTGGTTCCCTATTGGTTCAGATCCGCTATTAAGACATCTCATAGCTTTATCACCTCCTTTGCTACCTCCACGAAAGTTGAACAGTCCCTCTGAAGACTCTTCATAGAGAACCTTGATCAGAGTGCCAATGTTCAGCCAGACTTGATGACAGTCCTCGCTCCGCTTGGTGCTAAAATTAGTAATCTCCAGGTAGATGTCCAGGAGATGCAATGAAACAGGTTCAGACACCCGAGGTTCCTGATCCTGACATCGTCTTACCCCATGCCATGGGTTCACAAGATTCGAAATATATATGAATTCTATAAGAGTATCAATAAGTCCTTCATATTCCGCGTGTCCCACCTGCTAATGGGACACCGCCAGCTCAGTTGGCAATGTCTAACCTCGCCCAACCAGGGGCCAATTTGCTAATACCCATAGAGGAACAATTGAACAAGGTATATTAAGACCTAAGATTGCAGCCCAATTAGTTTTACCAAGTTAAGATCTTAGGGAACTACGTGGATTACACCCACATGTCTCCCTACCCGAAAGCTCGGTTGTTAGAAAAGTTAAAGATGCCAGAGATTAAAAAATTTGGAGGTAGTGGACCTCCTATTGTACACCTTCGTAGCTATCATGCCATGACTCTACTTAGAGTTTTTGAAAAAATAATGATGTAGATGTTCTAGAAGACCCTTGAAGAGAGTGCTTTCTAATGGTTATTATAGCTAGAAGAATCCCAAATCCATAATTAGGAGGATGTAGCTCTAGAATTCATGACCTAATACAAATCAAATGAGGCGTTAGAAGTCACTCGTCGACACCTTGAGATACTCAACTAGAATCCCAGGAAATCAGTCAAATTTTTTATTAATAGGTGGAGAGAAAAGGTCGCTACCATGACAAACCGACCTTCCAAGGAAGAATAAGCGAGCAATATGAAGAATAATTTCTTGCTACATATCCAAACCTCTTTAGGAAACCAATATGACCTTAATTTCAGATCCCTCCAGGAGGAATGGGTCGATATCGAATAATGTGTTATTAATCAGAAAGCCGAGTTTGAGCCGAATAGGCCAATAGGGCAAGTCATTCTTCATAAGTATGACGAGCTAGCTGACATTACTGTCTCAACCATTAATAATATTTCTTAGCCTGCTATGCCATGGGCACCATAATATCATCTTGCAATAGTGAAAAGGGAACACACCGGGATCCATGATCCTATCTCAAATTTTTACCAAGCTTTCTTGTCTTGAAACCTCATCAAACCTTTGGACCCTCACCCATTACCAAACCCACTTCCAAGGAACTTTAAGAATGATGCTCAATTTGATTTCTTCTAAATAGCTTAACACACCATTGTCCAATGTTTTCACCTGAATAACATCATTCAAGGCCTCATTGGTAAGGGGGTTATTGCTCCTCCAACTAATCCTAAACCTAATACTACTAAAAAACCTCCGCTAGCACATCAGGCCGGTATGAATGCCATTCTTCTAGATAAGAATCCATATATTGATCCTTCCACCCGAATTTGACTCACCAATATACCTGCTCTATCTGTCAGTTTCCCTAAATCCCTCAAAACCTGTCCCTATTTCCCACTTCACCCAAAAAATGCAATAGACCGATCCTTATCTCTCATGACAAGTGCTTGCATTGCCATATGAACCCGCTAATAAATAAGGATCATGGAGCTATCGGTTGTTTTGAATCAACTCAAAGACTTTGGATTGGAACTACCATTTAGGATGGTATTTCAAGAGGACAGTTATGAAAGAATCAGTGATGTATACATGGAATTCGGGGAATTGGCCTCGACAATCAGACGATTGGTTTGTGTCACCAGGGGAATTCAGCTTAGACAATATTATATAAGTAATGTCCGATGAGTTTGTTAAGGAAAAATAAATATGTACAACTTCCAAATTGCTCACTATCTTAAGGCTCATGAAATACCTGGTTCCCTCTTTCCGACACTTCTCCGTTGAGCGAGAAGATTTGTACGATGAAGCATTTGAAGTCATGAAATTCATAAATTTCTCACGGAGAGATAATATTGTTGCCATCAGTTGGGGTGATGACTTAGACCCTTCAGATAACTCAAATAATGAACCAGATAGTAGGGATATCGGCACGGTTGCCTTCTTATATAGGATGATTTCTTTCGAAGAGATACTATTGGGAATTAATGAAGTATCCTCCATACCAGAAGTGGACGAGGACATAAGTTTTCTATTCTTCCCAACATCCATAAATCAGATGACCCGATCAGGGTGATACTACAAGGACCCTATTCTTCCATTATCAATATGAGTATAGATAAAGAGAAAAGAGTTCCTGAAGAAGTCACGATGCTAGAGATATCGGTCGAATAAAGTAAAATCCTTGAAAAACTCAAGAAGAACCAAGCCAACATCACTTTATGTTTTTTTTCATGTCCTCCTAGTTACATAAAAATGCTTTGATCAAGCTTCTCACAAGACCCACAGTTCCTCCTACTATTTCACCTGAAAAAGATGTACACATAGTTGGATCTCTGACTGCGACGTGGATCATCTCCTTTGCCAATGAAAAAATTCCTAAGATCGGCCCTGACCATAATTATACTCTCAACATCTCAGTGAAAGTCATGGGAAAGATGGTTCCATTAGCACATGTCGATAACGGGTTCACTTTAAATGTCTATCCATGAAGAACTCTCAATTGTCTAGGGATAAATGTCAGTGATCTCACCCCCTACTTCTGTCGTTGTGTGCGCCTATGATAACACCCACCAAGAAGGTATGGGTTCAATAAATCTCACACTAGAGGTTGGCCCTATATTCCCCGAAATCGAGTTTCGAGTCATTGATATACCAGTCTATTTCATCTTGCTCATTATTCTTCCATGGCTTTATAACATCAGAGGTGTGTCCTCCTTCCTTCATCATACGTAGAAATTCTTTGCCAACAATAATGTCATCATTATCATCGGGGATAACGACAACCCTGATGGCATCGGCAGATTAATCATGCGTGAGAAATTCAACATGGGGATAATGACACGCTCCTATAAGGTTTCATTATTGATCCACTTCCTGTCCAAACAGGGGATAACTTCAAAGACAGAGTATGCCCAAAGCACAGCCTGAATGGCAACGCCAATGTGATCTAGATGTTCAAAAATATGTATTTCATGCCCAGAATGGGGCTAGGTCGCCGTAAAAGGGGATTGTTGTCTAAAAGAAGATTTTCCCCCATGGTTTGGGTTAGCAACCATCACTAGCAAAACTCATGGCCTTCCGCCAGCCGTATTGAAAGTCGGTGTTCAAAAGAAAAGAGGCCATCTCAAGAGACTCCTTAAATGGGTGGTTTACCAAGGAATGAGAGGATTTTGAAACACCCAACGATGCGCATATAGACTATGTGCGGAAGTAAACTATTATTGATTAAACGCAATTTACCTACGAGTTTTACCGGTTATTCTAAGAGGGACCAATTCAAACTTTTCTTGAATTGTTAACTTTACAAAAACATATTAAAGTTCCAAAGTTAATTAAAAGTCCAAATTATTATCTTTATTAAATCTAGGTGATTTATAAAATAATAACCAATTCAGTTTTTAGGCGAGTTTCTAATTTATTTAAACCTACTTTTTCGTGTGAGGTGATATGCGAAAAATGTAAAGCACGCGATATTTATTTAACGTCGCAAAAACCCTTCCATGGGAAAAACGATGGACTCTCCTAAGAGTAAACCTAATCTACTTCCACTAAAACCAAACGATATAGGAATGATTATACAAACATACAACAAGACACAAAGCAATATAAATCAGAACAAGCTATTACCTATCTCGACCAAGCTTCTCTCAGCTCTGGTTGCTCTTTCGTAATTATCCTCACAATGCAGCTCTTGTTCACTTTGTTATCTTCACGTCTCAGCCTTCCCTCTAGCTTCCTTAGTGCAGGTTGGCTCAGTGCCTATTGTGTTATAGTTCTTAGTGAAGTATTTGTGTGAGGTGTTATATCCTAGATGACACCCACACTTAATGGTACAACCGAATGCAATGCAACAATTTATCTTTCTCCTAGATATCAACAACAACTCTTATGTTCTATTCTCTTGTTTAAATCAACCTTTCTTGATTTAACACAATGTTCGCAAACTTTACTTTTCTTTTTTCTGAAAAAATAGAACAACCAGAGTTGATCTAATATATATACACATCAAAAAGTGTCTAAGTGAATGTGTTATGTAGTGAGTTATTTTTAAGTGATATGCACATGAAAAATCCTGTAATCACTTCAAAGACCAAGCAATCACATTCACAGAAATAATATGACTTCAAATATATTCAATAAAAGTTTAAAGTCAAGTATACACAACTTATTTTTTAGAAAACTAATATTAGATTAAATCAGGGTTTAAACTGATAACCTAGTCAAGACTATTTTTACTAATATTTCCAATTAGTCCAAAACAGTCTTAAACAGTCCATAAAAATAATATTCAGTCCAGATATTAAATCTTCTCAAATTAGTTCTCAATAAGTCTTAGGTTTAACTTTTTAAACCACAAATAAGATATATCTGAATATTAACAAAATTTTCTGAAAAATATGTTTTAAAACAAAATGTTTAAAAACATAAAAGATCTTACAATCAAGACAAAAACAAAATATTCACACAAAAATTAATTTCGTGAATCAAGTGTGTGTTGTGTACAAATATTAGATCTAAAGTCTGATCTAAATAAAACACACAAAAATGAGAGAAATCACTTACAAATAATATTTTCCCTTAAAATATTGTAACTGTAGATTTAGAATGAAAGATGCCCAATCTTCATTTGAGTTTTGAACAGAAATCAACACTTGAAGATGACAAAAATTATTCTTGCTTATTCTCTCTCTCTCTCACTTAAAAAATTGATAGAGTTTGGTCACAAAATTAATTTTCCCGGACTCTTAAAAATGAGCCCTAAAGGGTTCTATTTATAGAGTGTACATGTGTGTGCTGATTGGTGTTTAAAAGATTCACATGGATTGAAAAAAATACACACACAACCATTGATAAAATAATCTGACGGCTGTAAAAGAAACATAAAAGACTCCATTCAGAATCAGACACACGTCTCTAACAGTTGTAATAAACAAATAACAAAACGTGACTGCTGGTTTTATAAAACGAACTCGTTTTAAAATAGAGTAATTCTACTGTGATCGAAATTTAGACAAACTTTTTTCCAGACACACTGACGTGACAGCATGTTATTGATTGATTTGTAAGTCCCACTGGTATAGACCCCAAAAACTAACCAATAACAAGTGATCACATCAATATATTTAAGAAAAATTTATCTAAAATTCGATCATAATAGAATTTTTCTTTAAAATATATATGGGCAAGCTCTAAACCATATTTAATATTACCGTTTGAACAGAATGGTTTAAAACCATTTTAAAGCTGTCAAATCGGCCATACCAAAACAACAAGCCATTTGTTTAGGCAATAGCTAAAAGTATGTAGGGCCACTGTGACGGCGTAAAAAAAACATATTTGATTTAAAAAAAACGTGGGCTAAGAGATAATAAGGCTATTTCGATTTAAGGGGCCACGACGACGTTTTATTATATAAAAACACTAGTGCTGAATTTTAAGGAAAACTATGTATAGTAAAGACTAAAACCGTGTATGTTTTAGTATAAAAAAATGGTCAGTTCGACAAGCTAAGAGCAACCCTTATGGGTAGGGTAAAAAGTCATTTATGCGGTATATATGTATGTTACGGGTAGGGTAAAAAGTCAAATATAACAGTTGCTAGGGTAAAAAATAACAAAGATGCAATTGGCTTAGTTAGTTTTTTGTGGGGTCCACCCTAAAACGGAACATCATGTTCCGCGCAAAGGAGGAGAAAAAAAAAAAAAAAAAAAAAAAAAAGCTTAAGCGGAACATCATGTTCCGCCCAAGCTTTCACCAAAGTTTCCTTATTTGCATTTTGTACCCCATATGTTTGCAACGGCTTGATTAATGTATGGCCACGACTTTTTATTTTTTTATTTTTTATGGCAACGGCTACTTTTTTTTTTAAATGGCAAAGGATATTTTTTTCTTATAAAAAATAGATGATTTCGGGGTACCACATAATGACATAGGACCTTTGGGGAGGAAAATAGAATTTTGAAGAGCCCTTAAGCGGAACATGATGTTCCGCCCAAGGGGTAACATCTTTTCTTCTTACGGCGTCGTTTTAGTCTTGATACCCCATATTTACACTTGCCCGTAGCAATTTTGTTAGTTTTGATAGGTTATTTTTGGACTAGTTAATTGCAATGTTGGACTGCCCATAAGGGTTACTCTAAGGCATGGGGTCTATAGTGAAAGGTTAAATCAGATATAGAGTAAAAGGAGGACAACTCACTAGCGACAGGTGGCGAGATCCTATGTCAGGTCTGCCTAAGGTAATAGGACGAAATAACCAAAGATAACAGGTAGAATAATCTTATGTGTACCCATGTTTGGTATCCTCATTAGTACTCTCTAATAAGATAAGACAGTAAGAATTTATACTTATTGTTGTGAGTTCCGCCAGAACAATAAGTACAAGTTTTTATTATCTTATTTTATTAAAGAGTACCAAATGAAAGTACCAAACAAGAGTACATGTAGTATTACCCTAACGCAAATGGGTATAGTCTAAAAAGACAACTGACAAGAGGACAAAAAAAATAATAAAAATAATAAATCTAAATCATCATATACAATTCATGCGGTCAAATTGCTGTACAATAGAGGTCAACGACCTGCTAAGGAATTAAAATAGCCTACGGCTATGACCTGCTATTACCACACGCATACATACATATGATAATAAAGATATATATATAAAAGACTTCTATATATAACACATATTAATATACTATTAGAACTTTTAAAATAGAATTCCGAAAATTTATTTTTTAAAAGAAAAATGTTAAATGATAAATTTCAAAATAAATTTTCAACCAGTTTCAAGAAAATATTTTTAACTTAAAAAATTTATTAAAAAAATATATATATTTTTACTAAAATATTTAATTAATAAATTTCAAATTACATATTAGACTCTTCAAAAATTATTTTGACTAAAGCCACGACTATCATAAGATATGATAAACGAAATGCAAATGCAATCTGGTGTCGTGTCCTACGTGACAAAATAAATCCTATGAGCCCATAGGGAGTGGAAATTACCTTTTTCTCAGATGACGGACCGAGTCGAGAGCTCATTTGATGTAGGCGACCATAGAGAGCTTGGTGTCGATAGGCGAGACACAATCCTAATAACAAAAATATTTTTCAAAATTCAAGTTCAACTAGATGAAAGTCTATATAGCTAAAGTACGGAAAGCAAACCATATGTGTGCTCTATATAGGTACCTTCAAACTCCCCCATTGAACTAATTTTGACAAAACCCTTGAGTACATCAAATGATATACTAAGATAAAATAATTCCTAAAATGTCCTATACAAAAGAGTATCTAACTACCCACCCATCCTAGAAATGAAAAGGACTCGACTCATGACGACCGACGAGAATACCTGCAAAATATAAATACACTTTCTGCCGAGAAATCAAGTTAGTAGCACTTGCTCTATCGAAATATTAAAATGACAGAATTAAATGTGCAGAAAATAATAAAACAGAATATGTATGAAGAACATTAACAACACAAGACAAGAATATGTACTCAACTCTCCCCCATTTCGGCTAAATTAGACAATGGTAATAATAATAAGAAAATAGCAAGTGTTTATAAACTGCAAAATAAACGTCTCCTACATTAAACATGGCTTTAAGAGATACCAGTTATTAGTAGATATCTTTATCCTAAAACCTCGGAGATCTAGTAATCAAGATGTAGAATAAACACAAGCTAAGATTCAAGTACAATCTCTCCAATCAAATGTTGAAGCTATTTCTAAACAAGAGTTATCATAACGCATATAAATCATATCAGCAAGCTGAAAATCACAAGCAATAGAAGGAAATACCAGAATTTGTTAAGGAGTTTTTGGAGCATTAAACGAGTAAGAATATCCATTACCGTCACAATACTTGGTAACCCCGTTTTGATTAAACTCACCTCCCCCTTCATTGAATAAATCTAAGGGTTTGACGGTGTTTAAGTTCTTAACCTTCTCGTGAGGAGACTTAATGATTTTCTCACTCTCGCAAGCGTCACATACATTAGTTAGGCATTTCTTCAACTTTAAAAAATCCAGTTGAGGTCTCAAGTCACAAGTCCTAATCCAAATAGGCAAAGTTTTCAAAAGTTTTTGTACCTTTTGGAATTTAGGATAAAATTTATCTTTCGAAAATATTTTCTTGTTGACGTGAGGCCTAGACTTATTGACAAAATTATTCCAATTATTATTAGTGTGCTGCCTACGAAAATTTGTAAATCACTTCACGTTTCGATTATGACTTTTAAAATGAGTACCTTTATCGCGATTACTAAGGCATTCCCAATTTTGGTGTCCAAAAACATCACACCTAGTACAAAATTTACTAACAGTAGGCAAGTCTGAATGGTAGTGTTTTCCCTCAACAGGCTTAAAAGATTCATTACGAATAAATGGCTTTGGAGGTCTATAGAGTCTCTTGGCAGGGGGAAATATTTTGACATAGATGATCCTACAAAGTTCTCTATGAAATTTTAAATGTCACTTTCAATTAAAACTTGTTTTCTATTAGCCTTTTCAAACAACTTACTATCCAACGGAAGATCCATTTCTTATTGGGATTTTACAAAGAAGATTGGTGTATTTGGATCAACTTTTCCAAGAGGAGTCTCATATCCATATCCACTAGTATCACCAATATATCGTCGTTCAGCAAGCAGTTTGTCAAGGTCAAAACATTTTATATCATGACTACGACACATTTTGAAAGCTGTTTCACAAAGTTATTGGGATTTTTCAACTTGTAAAAGCGCTTTATTATATTTTTCTTCAAAAGAAGATAAATTTTCATTTAAAGCCGTAATCTGATATTTAAAATCAAGTGACTGTTTTTCAAAATCATTTTTGACATTGTTAATTTCAATGGAATTTTGTTGAACGGTCTTATATTGATTCTCTAAGGTCTCACTAAGCCTTTTAGCTAAATTCGATAATTCTTGTTTATTTTGCAAAGCCCTAACATACAATTTTGAGTAATCATCATAACCAACAAAATTTTCATGATCATTTGTGTTCGTGTGAGTAGTATAGCGATCATCAGATTTAGAATCATATAAAGCACGTTTAGCATAAAATGGAGCAGTAATTTCAAGCATAGAAAGTTGTCTAGCTAATAAAGATTTAACAACATCAACCAAATCAAGTTCATCATAATCAGAATCATCTTCGGAATTAGTCATTCCTGTTAAGTACACGTTTCTGTAACAATCATAAACTTCTCCTAAAAATGCAAGGCAATTTGATTCAGAATTTCATTGGTTATCTTCTGATTCAGAATCAGAAGAGCCATCCCAAGTTTTAGTTATGTGCGCCTTGTCTTGTTTAGAATGCTTGAACTGTGGCTTAGATCTCCACTCCGCAATAAAGTGACCGAGTTTCCCACAATCGTGACTAGCCAATTCAGATTTATCAACCTTACTACTTTTACTATCATAATCAGAAGTTCGCTTTATCGTTATATTATGGTGCCGGGTGAACTGACTAGATTGATTATTCACTTGCGCAAATCTCTTAGCAATAGCATTTCTTTGCTCCAAAAGTTTCTTAAATTGAGAGGACATAACAACAAGTTGATTATCAATTTCATCCGATTCCACATTAGAGTCATTGTCCGATTCAGATTGTTGTTTAACTAACTTATGTTTATTTTTCTTAGGATAGGCAGTTTTGAAAGAAACTTTAGAAGTATTAGTCAACTCATTCTTAGCATAAGATGTGAGAGTCTTCCTAAAGGTTGATTCAAGTTCCATAGTTCTTAATTTAGATCTTAGCAATTCAGGTGTGAGAGATGGATCATTAATAATATAACGTTTATGATCAAATCTAGGTGCAAGGGACCTCAGAACTTTAGAACGCACATCTTTATTAGAATATTCAATACCATTCGCATGCAATTGAGTAATGATATCAGTCAAACGCATATAAAAATCATCAAATGGTTCATTATCGTTCATAACAAGCATATTGTATTGTTGAACCAATATTTGCTTTTTACATTGATTTACTCTATCGTCACCCTCATGTTCAATTACTAAAGTATCCCAAGCATCCTTATTAGTAGTGCAATGCCATATACGTTTCAATTCATTTTCACTCGCATTTTTTCCCTTATTATTGAAATTGCTTATCTTTTTCTGATCAACACTTAATTCAGATGTTCTAAGTTTTCTCAAAATAGTGTTACCTTCTTCTATAGGAGTAGTGGGGTGCCTATAACCATTTTTAATTAAGTCCCAAACATCATCTCCTAATGTGCCTTGAATGAAAGCTACCATTCTAATTTTCTAATAGGGAAAATTCATGCCATCGAAAATAGGAGGTCTACTGAAATTTCCTAACCTAAGCAATTGACTAGAATCTTCCATTAAACAAGGTAAAAAGAGTTTGGCAAAATTTTTGAAAACGGATATTTTTATAGTCTTGCTCTGATACCACTTGAAAGCACCCAACGATGTGCAAATAGACTATGTGCGGAAGTAAATTATTGTCAATTAAATACAATTTACCTACGAGTTTTACTAATTATTCTAGGAGGGACCAATTCAAACTTTTCTTGTACCTACAAGTTTTACCGGTTATACTAGGAGGGACCAATTCAAACTTTTCTTGAATTGTTAACTTTACAAAAACATATTTAAGTTCCAAAGTTAATCTAGGTGATTTATAAAATAATAACCAATTCAGTTTTTAGGCGAGTTTCTAATTTATTTAAACCTACTTTTTCGTGTGAAGTGATATGCGAAAAATGTAAAGTATGCGTTATTTATTTAACGTCGCAAAAACCCTTTCTCGAGAAAAACGACGATCTCTCTTAAGAGTCAACTAATTTACTTCCTCTAAAACCAAACGAAATAGGAACGATTATACAAAAATGCAACAAGACTCAAAGCAAGATAAATCAGAACAAGCTATTACCTATCTCGACCAAGCTTCTCTCCGCTCTGGTTGCTCTTCTGTAATTATCCCCACAATGCATCTCTTGTTCACTTTGCTATCTTCACGTATCGGCCTCCCCTCTAGCTTCCTTAGTGCAGGTTAGCTCAGTGTCTATTGTGTTCTAGTTCTTAGTGAAGTATTTGTGTGCGGTGTTCTATCCTAGATGACACACCCACACTTAATGGTACAACCGAATGAAATGCAACAATTTATCTTTCTCCAAGATATCAGCAACAACTCTTATGTTCTGTTCTCTTGTTTAAATCAACCTTTCTTGATTTAACACAATGTTCGCAAACTTTACTTTTCTCTTTTCTCAAAAAATAGAACAATCAGAGTTGATCTAATATATATACACATAAAAAAGTGTCTAAGTGAATTGTTATGTAGTGAGTGATTTCTAAGTGATATGCATATGAAAAATCCTGAAATCACTTCAAAGACCAAGCAATCATATTCACTGAAATAATATGACTTCAAATATACTCCATAAAAATATAAAGTCAAGTATACACAACTTATTTTTCAGAAAACTAATATTAGATTAAATCAGGGTTTAAACTAATAACCTAGTTAAGTCTATTTTTACTAATATTTCAAATTAGTCCAAAACAGTCTTAAACAGTCCACAAAAATAAGATTCAGTCCAGATATTAAATCTTCTCAAATTAGTTCTCAATAAATCTTAGGTTTAACTTTTTAAACCACAAATAAGATATATGTGAATATTAACAAATTTTTCTGAAAAATATGTTTTAAAACAAAATGTTTAAAAACATAAAAGATCTTACAATCAAGACACAAACAGAATATTCACACAAAAAAAATAAATCATGTGAATCAAGTGTGTGTTCTGTACAAATATTAGATCTAAGGTTTGATCTAAATAAAATACATAAAAATGAGAGAGATCACTTACAAATAATATTTTTCCTTAAAAAATCATAAGTGCAGATTTAGAATAAAAGATGTCCAATCTTCATTTGAGTTTTGAACAGAAATCAACAATTGAAGATGACAAAAAATATTCTAGTTTATTCTCTCTCTCTCTCACTAATTTTTTTTATAGAGTTTGGCCACAAAATTAATTTTCTGAGACTCTTAAAAATGAGACCTAACAGGTTCCATTTATAGAGAGCACAGGTGTGTGCTGATTGGTGTTTAAAAGATTCACATGGATTGAAAAAAATACACACACAACCATTAATAAAATAATTTGACGGCTGTAAAAGAAACACAAAAGTCTCTATTCAGAATCAGACACACGTCTCTAACAGTTGTAACAAAAAAATAACAAAACGTGACTGATCGTTTTATAAAACGAAGTCGTTTTAGTGTATATATATATATATATATATATATATAGGTCAGCTGTAATCCATATTTGATATTACCGTTTGAACATAATGGTTTAAAACCATTTGGATTTATAAAAATATAGACTTATGTTTGAAACCTATCAAATCGGCAATACCAAAACAACACGCCATCTGTTTAGGCAACAGTTAAAAGTATATAGGGCCACTGCGACGGTGTATGAAAAACATTTTTGATTTGAAAAAAATTGTGGGCTAAGAAATAATAAGGCTATTTCGATTTAAGGGGCCACGACGACGTTTTATTATAAAAAAACTAATACTGAATTTTAAGAAAAACTATGTATAGTAAAGACTAAAACCGTGTATGTTTTAGTATAAAAAAATGGTTAGTTCGGCATGCTAAGACATGGGGTCTACAATGAAAGGTTAAATTAGATATAGAGTAAAAGGAGGACAAATCACTAGCGACAGGTGGCGAGATCCTATGTCCGGTGTTCCTAAGGTAATAGGATGAAATAACCAAAGATAACAGGTAAGGCAAATGGGTATGAACAAAAAAGACAACTGATAAGAGGACGACAAAAAATAATAAATCTAAATCATCATATACAATTCATGCGGTCAAATCGATGTACAATAGAGGTCAACAAGTAATGGCAACAACTATTAGACCTGCTAAGGAATTAAAATAGCCTAAGGCTATGACCTGCTATTACTACACGCATAGATACATATGATAGTAAAACTATATATATAAATGACTTCTATATATAACACATATTAATATACTATTAGAACTTTTAAAATAGAATTTCGAAAATTTATTTTTTAAAAAAATGTTAAATGATAAATAAATTTTCAACCAGTTTCAATAAAATATTTTTAGCTTCAAAAATTTATTAAAAAAAAAATTATTTTTACGAAAATATTTAATTAATAAATTTCAAATTTACATATTAGACTCTTAAAAATTTATGTTGACTAAGGCCAACACTATCATAAGATATGATAAACGAAATGCAAATGCAACGTGGTGTCGTGTCCTACGTGATAGAATAAATTCTATGAGCCAATAGGGAGTGGAAATGACCTTTTTCTCAGATGATGGACTGAGTCGAGTGCTCATTTAATGTAGGCGACCATAGAGAGCTTGGTGTCGATAGACGAGACACAATCCTAATTACAAAAATATTTTGTCTAAATTCAAGTCCAACTAGATGAAGGTCTATATAGCTAAAGCAAGGAAAGCAAACCCTAGGTGTGCTCTATATAAGTACCTTCAGATTTCCCCTTTAGAGGTTTCCCTGAACTATGGTACGACCCCATTGAGAAGAAATTGAAACACGAATTGAAAATACTCTTTGAAGATATGATCACTTGGACCGAAAACCCGAAGCATAATATGAAAGCTCTGACCAAAAAATATGTGCATTCAAGCACTTCAAGCACTAAAAGTAATGAAAGTTCGGAGTGTAGTGACAATAATTAGTCATTTGTTTGCCACACATTGGCGATGGATCTCTACATTATTCAAACCAAGGTAGAGTTTTCTGACCCAGCTGGAAAGATTGTCCCTACTTAAAAGCAGATCCTCAACTGGCACAATGTTATTATCAACCCAGCTCTAGCCAGCTTGAATCTTGCTATTTACCCTTTACAAATTGAACATAAATTTGTCCCTTATTTTTATGTTATTGATATCAATGTAAACGAGACCTATTTTGATGAGGTTCTCAATGTTATATTTCTAGAAAATGTTCCAATGAAATCAATGAAGATTTTGAGTATCTTGTTGCGCCTTGTATTAATTTCACCGATTCTAATCAAACAATTGATGAAAATGATCTAATAAATGAATAATTCTTAACTGATATCAATAAGGAAAAAAAATAAATAGCATAATCGCATTCAAACTAATGATGATGAGACTATTGTTATTGATTCAGTTCTAGTATCAATCCATGCGAGATTATGATAGGGTCCACTATCAATGAGCATGAGTAATCACAATTCGAAGAACTCTTAAAAGAATTCATGGATGTCTTCGCATGGCCATACAACGACATGCTTTGCATCGACCCAAACATCGTGTAGCATGATATTCCTACTCATCCAGAAAGTAAGCCTATCTAGAAGAAATTGAGAAAGCTTCGGACTGAGTGGTCCCTCAAAGTCAAAGATGAAGTGGTCAAACAGTTGAACGTAGGCTTCATCCGTGTGCTTATATATCCTATATGGATCACGAACATCGTCCTTGTGCCGAAAAGAGGAGGAAAAGTCTGTGTGTATGTCGACCATCGGGATCTGAACAAAGAATCTCCAAAGGACGATTACCCTTTACCTAACATTGACATGATTATTGATAACACTGCCAATCATGCCCTCAAGTCATTTATCGACGGTTTTTCCGATTATAACTTGATCAAGATGCATGCCAACCACCATGAAAAGACTGTCATTATCACCATATGGGGAACGTTTTGCTACAATGTCACGACTTCCGATCTCAAAAATGCTAAAGCTACCTACCAAAGGGAATCTACAACCATTTTGTACGGTCTTATCCACAAAGAGGTTGAAGTCTATATTAACAATATGATCATCAAGTCCAAAACTTGAGAAGGTCACATCCCTGCCTCGAGGAAATTCTTTGAGTATTTATGAATATATCAAATGCATCCCAATCCGCAAAAATGCGTATCCGTTGTCACGAAAGTCAAATACCTCAATTTTATGGCTAGTGAGAGATGGATCGAAGTAGAACCTTCCAAGCTTAATGCAATTCTCAAAATGTCATCACCTAAAGTGGAAAAAGAAGTTAGTGGCTTCTTGGACAAACTCTAGTACATCAGTTGATTCATCAGCTAACTGACCTCCTTCTACAAACCTATCTTTAAATTTTTCTCATCTACTATGCTAGTAAAAAGCTACTAAGGTATGAAGTGAACTACACTGCATTGGAAAATGCATATGTCACCTTAGTTTGGGTCACCTAAAAGCTTCGGCATTACATGCTTGCGTTCCCTATCAAGTTGGTGTCTCGAATTGATCATATGAAATACCTGTTGGAAAAACATGTCTTATCCGATTGTATGGATCGTTGGTTGATGTTACTAGCCGAATTCGACATTGTACATGTCACTTAGAAAGCTATAAAAGGAAAAGCCATCTCTGAGTATTTTGTCGACAATCCCATACGAGAAGACGATGTATGGATTTTCGTATTCCCGGATAAATTTATTCTTTATAATTCTCGTGAAGAGTTTCGATAGTAGATGTTCTTCGAAGGAGATACTAATAAGAAAATATATGGCATTGAGATACTCCTAATCACTCCCGATGATTCTTACACTCCCATTCCTATCAAGTTAGACTTCCCTCGCACCAACAACATGATAGAGTATAAATCTTGCACCTAAGGTATTGAAATTGCCCTTGAGAAAGGAATTAGATGTATCGATGTCTATGGAGACTCAACTCTCATCATAGGAAAAGTTCTTCGAAAGTGGAAAGTTAAAGACGAGAAACTCCTATCCTTTCATGCTCACCTTGAAGAGATTGCCTCCCAGTTTGAGGGTATCACTTTCCACTACTTTCTCCGCTCAAGAAATAGCTTTGCCGACACATTTACAACCTTGGCCTCCATGGTTGACATGCCTGAAGGAATAACAATGGCTCCCTTTCTAGTAAAAAAACAGTCACCACCCACTTACTACTACCACATCGAGCTCATAATAGAAGAAGACCCAGACATAGTTGGACTGTGTTATTATTATATTTGGTGCCTCCTCAAGCATGGTAAATATTCCTAAGAGGTTAATAAGATAGATCGCGCAACTCTTCGCAGGCTTGCTGCTCAGTACATCATTTGAGGTGAAACACTTTTCAAGAAAAATTTTGACGAAACCCATTTGTAATGCATAACAGGGGCTGATGTCGAATACATGATGAAAAAATCCACAACAAGGAATGAGGGCCCCACTTGAACAGTCATATAATTTCAAAAAAATATCATTCATCAAGGATATTACTGGACCACCATGGTCTAAGACTATGTTTTTTATGTCATAAAGTGCCACAAATGCCAATAGTTTGCCAATATTCAACACTTGCCTCGAGAGCTGTACAACATGACTTCACCTTAGCCCTTCTCAACTTAGGGCATTAACATCATTGGGAAAGTCATTCCTAAAGCATAAAATGGACACGAATTCATCCTGGTCTCCATTAATCATTTCACCAAATGGGTTTAAGCCGAATCATATGCAGTGTTGCATGTGAAGAAAGTAGCCAAGTTCATCAGAAATATCATCTACTGTTAAGGAGTTCCTCACGAGTTGGTATCAGATAATGGAATCTATTTTGAAGCTGAAGTCATAGAAGTTGTTGAAGAGTATGCAATTCAGAGGCAAAAATCCCCTCTTTATCGACCGTAAATAATTAGGTTGTCGAATATTCTAAGAAAAGGCTCAAATCCATTATCAGTAAAAGGAATGAAAGTTGAAGAGATTGGGTAGATCGGATCCTATATGCACCCTGGGGCGACCACACCCCTATCAGAACACCCACTGGAGCTACCCCCTACTCCTTGGTATACGACATGGAAGAAGTCCTATCCATCAAACTCGAAATAACCTCGCTACGGGTCATGCTAGAAAGTCAAGTCGAAGAAATAAATTGGTAGCAAAGTTGCTACGGCGAACTCACACTTTTGGATGAAAGAATGCTAAGGGATCTATCCCGTATACAAGGGTACCACCGCCTCATTACGCAATCATTCAATAAGAAAGTCAGAGACTGTGGTGTGCGAGAAGGATATCTCACTCTCAAAGAACCCATATGGGACCCGAGAGGAAAATTCAAACCTAACTGGAGCAAGCCATACCTCATGAAGAAGATTCTGTTAGGTGGCATCGCTATTCCCACATACCTTGATAGAGAAGAGATGGCGCGTCTTGTCAATTTAGACCGTCTTAAGAAATTCTACCCATAGTCCAACTCTCACCGAGCTACGACTCTTATCACCTCCATTCTATTCTGAAAAACTCCTATCCCCTATTTTTTAGAATTACGTAGGATCTGATCCTCTCAAAATCTCCTTTTCAAAAAATAAAAACTTACGAAATAATTTCATACCCCGCAGAGGTACTGTAATACCCCGTATTTTTATGACTTTTAAATTTGGGGAATTATTAATTGAAATTGAGATATTAATTTAATATTAATCCGAAAATTTATTTTAAATGTTTACTAACGTGACAAGAGTTAGTAATTATTAAAATTATTGAATATTACTAGATGATTAAAGTAACATATAAAATTGATGTTGAAAAAAAAATTGTCACGAGTGAATAAAATGACAATTATGAAAATTTAAATCGGGACGCGCCTGTGCCGTGTCGGACTAAATTATTATTATATCAAGTGAATAAATTATAAGTCACCCGTATGGTCATTTTGAGTACATTAATGTGTCCGGAAGGGCCGAGATAGTCAAAATAATGTATCCGAGGGTTTAGTTTGGATCTCGGGACGTTTCTAGGTTTAATTAACACCCCGTGAGGGCGTTTGAGACATTTTACATTTTTGGGCATGAAAACCCACGAAATTTCTAAGAGTATATCAGATAATAGTAGTTGTCTCCTAGGGTTAGTACAACCAAAAACCTAAGACGGCCATTGGAAGGGAAGAGGAGAAGCTTTCCAAGGAGTTCTAGGCCAAGAACTCCATCGTTTGCATCGCTGTCGCCGCCAAACTTTAGATCGCGCAATGAGGATCGCAACCACACCAATCTTGTCCACTAATCTGAACCAAGAATTCCCAGGCAAGTATCTATGTTGCTCTATTCTTAGTTAATGCCTAAATTATGTTAGTCTAAGGTTGTTTAGAACTTGTTTCATGGAAGAAAGTGTAGTTTGGAGACTAGAATTCACATGTCATTGAAGAAGTAATCATATTCTGGACATCTCATTTGCATGTAAAGGATAAACCACGAATTAGTATGGATTTAGAAGTAAGTAATATGGAAAATAATGGAAAGAATTGAAAGACAAAGTGAAATTAGGGTTCTTGAAGTCTAGACAAATTTTACCCCATTATATAGTTATAATTGATGAATTGAAACATATTTTACGTGGAGATTCATGTATTTAGGTGTATGGTACTGGTAATAACTTTTGTTGAGAGTTTGGGAATCAAATATGAAGTTTTGGTTGAGGTTGGAGAGGAAAACTCGTAACTGGATAAATGCAGTTTTCCCCATAACTGCTTGATCGATCGATCGACCTAAGAGTATCGATCGATCAACTGATCGATTGATCGATCGACCCCACCTGGAAAACTGCACATCCCTCTTTAATGGCTTATTCCGATTGAAATGCGTAGTAACCCTTGAGTATTATTGTTAGAACATTTTGGGATATAAGTAGGACCAGTAGGGTTTTAGTAAACCCCAATAAGTGGGAATTTAATATAAAATGAAATAAAGGGGTTAACGGGGAGTGATTTATCCATCTGGGATTATGTGAACGTTTAAATAAAAGATTGAGACCCGTAAGAGAAGTGAGTATGAAATGCATTATAAATGAAAATAAAAATGACGAGTTGTTATGCATAATAATCGAGTAAAATGTGTTAATAACGAATAATTATGATTATGGGTCGTGAACACACCTAATTTAAAAATGTAGATATTTATATATATACGACTGTGTGATTGTGCATATACTATATATATCTGTGTAAAAATCATACCCGAGCTACTTACTATCACGAGGGTTTCCGCGCCAAACAGTCTTATCTCGTTTGGACCTCGTCGCGCGATCTACGTTTTGGTGGTGGTAGCGGTGCAAACGGGTAAGTCCTTGGCCTTGAGTTGCTTGGAAAGCTCTCCAACTCCTTCTCTAATGGTCGTTCTTTGATTTTGTGTTTGCTAACCCTAAGAGATAACTCCAAATGGCTAATATAACCTAATTAAATTCGTGGGTTTAATTATCCAAAAATACAAGATGTCTATAATACCCTCTCGGGATGTCAATTAAGCCTAAAAACGCCCCGAGATCCAAACTAAACCCCGGGTACACTTTTCTGACTATCTCGATCCTTTCGGACACATTGGCACACTCAAAATGATCATACGGGCAACTTATAATTTATTCACTTTATATAATAATAATTTAGTCCTGACACGACACAGGCGCGTCCCGACTTAAATTTTCATAATTGCTATTTTATTCACTCGTGACAATTTTTAACAAAAATCAATTCTACATATTACTTTACTCAATAAGTAATATCTAACGAATCAACATACTTTCAATAATTACTAACTCTCGTCACGCTAGTAAATATTTAAAACAACTTTCAGGATTAAAATTAAATTAATTTATCTCAATTAAATTTAATAAATTTCTAAATTTAAAAGTCATAAAAATACGTGTTATTACAATTTCCTTACGTCATTTTCACTCCACATTTTCTATCAACTTCAACACTACTTCATCACCACAAAAAACCATCATATATTATCTAAAAAAATCAGGAGCAAAGCTTCATAGAAGGTCTAATTCTATCATTTTTAGCTCATTTAAATAGTGTCACGCATCGCAATTTATTATTAGTAGCATATCTTTTTCTTTAATTTTACTTTCCCACCCTTAATAATCCTTTTTAATTACTTATATACACAAATATAGTTTCATAAATCCAAAAAAAAGAGGGTTTAATCCTTAAACCCCAAATTGGAATTTTCCTCACTTTTTTTCCTACACTTTCTTCACTTGTGCACATTTTTCAACAAACTAAAAATAAGGAAATTACCGTTGAGTTCATGGGTTAAATCCTACCCTTGTGTCTTACCAAACTATGTGGAATTTAATGCTAATTTTGGCTATATAGGCATCCAGATTTCACCTCGAGGATCGAGTCCTCTTTTCCATATTTCAATATTTTCCTATATTTTTACGCACACACACACACACACACACACATATATATATATATATAGAGAGAGAGAGAGGGTATGGCTAAATGCATTCCATATAATCTTCTAGCACTACAAAATGTTATGAACTGCCAAAAATACCCTTACCCATCTTTTTGCATGGATTTTGTCTTATTATAGTAATTGAGGACAATTTAGACATTTCATATACATTTTGGAGTGCTAAAAGACTACAATGGAGTGCATTTAGCCCTACCCATATATATATAGTAGTTTATCTATTTTTGCTCGTTTAGCAATCCTATTGACATGTGTGCTCATTTGTCATATTGAGTTCAATCTGGCGCATCGCTCACATTTTTAGCCATATTTTTATGTCATTTGTGCACACTCCTTCGATTGACTGATTCCCTTCCTCCCCATGATGCAGACACAATGATATCACTCCTTATGTACACATACACACACACACACATATATATACTCACAGTACCCACTTTATACCCCATTTAGGAGAGAAAGCAGAATATTTTTATGGCCTATGAGAAATAGAAAGGGCAGAATGGGTGACTAACACCTTCCCATTCCATAACTTAGTCCTCCTACCCATGATATACTTGGTTTCATATGCATCAGTTTGTCTTGTGATGGCGTTTCTTCTGCGATGGCTATATTGTTTGCCTATTTTGAGCAAAATAGGTTGGCAACTCTATTCTTTATATTCTTACCCCTCGACGAAGGTCGATTTATGTCCATTGGATTCTGTGAATACCATATGAGTGGTTGAAATGGAAGTTCTCTTCTTTGACCCCATTTCGGTGAACTAGCAAATATTCCTTCGGGGTGAATCTAGATCGGATTTCCACCTTTTTTAATCCCGGGATTGCCACACCCTATATTAAGTAAAATAGACTGGCAATTTTGATCTCTACACATTCACACACCTCACATCGCCGATGATGTCCAGTTATATACTTTTATCATATACCATATCACACGCATGGGAGCATTGCCATTCTAAGAGAGAGAGTGCACGTCACCGATGAGAGGTTGGGATGGCTATGGTAAGTATGGTCTAGTGAATGATCCCATGTAGAGATTTCCTTCAAGAGATAAATAAAATTAGGTAGCTTTTATCCTAATTTGGCGTCACTATTTTTTATGAGGTGGCAATAAATCTTCCTGTAGATTTACTATTGAGTCCATCTAACTAAGGGCTTTTTCCACGACCATTACTTAGTCAGCTTCTTATTTTCTTTGGATGCTTGGTTGTGCTAGGTATTTGACTTTATCACACTTTTAAGATCAGACTTAACGGAGGAAGCCAATGTGGCAAAAACGTCTATATGGTTATTGTTTCCCCTTAGAAACTACTTGCTAGAATTGAGTGACCATCTCCTGTGCCTTTTCAAGGTAGATCGATATGCGTTCAGCTCTTGAATTATAGTCTCCTAATATGTTATTGGATACCTATATTGAGTCACAAAACATGTTAAAGTGTCTAGCGCTAAGGGTAAGGCCTTATTTAATCCACATAGGATAAACTCATATTCTGCCTCATTATTTGATGCTTCAAAGTCAAGTCGTATATCTTTCTCAAGGATGGTGTGATCTGGGGTGATTAACACTAAGTCTACTTCGGTTCCCTTTGTGTTGGATGCTTCACCCATATAAAGAGTCCATTCTCTATCGAGTTTGGAACCTTCTTCAGTTGCTTGGTTTTCAGGCTTATGTTTTTTCTCATGCTATTATTCCTCAACAAACTCCACGATGAAGCCTACCAAAATATGTCCTTTGAATGCCATTTTGGGTTGATAATGGATATCAAACCTCCCTAGTTCCGCTGACCATTTGGACATTCACCCAGAGAGGTCGGCTTTTCTGAGGACTGCTTTAAATGGAGAAGAGGTTATGGTTATGATAAAATGCTCTTCGATGTAGTATTTTAGTTTGCGAGATGCTATCACAAGTGAATAAGCCAACTTTTCCACTGGGAGATATCACAGTTTGGCATCCAGTAGTGTTTTACTGACCTCGTAAATTGGGGCTTGCCGTTTTTCCATCTTGTAAACTAAAGTCGAGTTAACTACATGATCAAAAATTACAAGTTGATTAGATCCCCTAGATTAGGAATCATGAGCAAGGGTGGTTGACTAGGGTAATTATTTACCTCATCCATTGCATACTCCATTTTCTCCCTTCTTAGTAATTGAAAGATAGGTCGACATCACTCGAAAGATTTTAAAATGAATTGATTGAGGGTGGCAAGCATTACAACTAACCTTTGAGCTTCCCTAACACTTTTAGGAGGCTTAATTGTCCTTATTACTTCAATTTTGATTAATATACATTTCGATTCCTCTTTGGCTGACTAAGTAGTCGAGGAATTTATCGAACTGTACTCTAAAGGAGAATTCCAATACATTAAGCCTCGTCTTATAGTGTTTTGAAGTAATTCAAACATTTTTTCAAGATCTGAGAGGTGATCTCCTTTTTCCTTCATATTTACAATCATTTCGTCAATTTATACCTCCATGGCATCTCCCAATTGTTGCTTGAACATTTTGGTCATGAACCATTGGTAGGTTGCTCCTACGGTCTTGAGTCTAAATGGTATGACTGTATAATAGTTAGACAAAGTGGGTGATGAAAGAACACTTTTCCCCATCAAAACTGAATGTAGGGATATAGGGGTAGACATAATAAGCGTTAAGATAACTCATTCTCTCGTGGGTATTTGTGGCATCAACCAACTGATCAATATTTGGTATCGGGAAGCTATCTTTAGGATATACCTTATTTTGGTCGGTGAAGTCAATGAAAACTCTCCACTTCCCATTATTTTTCTTAACTATGATCGAATTCAAAATCCATTCAAGGAATTAAACTTCTTTAATGGACTGTGCCCCTAAAATATTCCCCACCTCCTCTTCTGCCACCCTTGCCTTCTCAGGAGTTACTCGGTGAGATTTATACATCACCGACATGAATGAAGGATTATCGTGAAGCTTATAACACATTAATTATGGGTTTACGTTAGGCATATAATATGGATGCCAAGCAAACATTTCTTGATTCTCATTAAGGAAGGATACCATTTTTTTTCTCCATCGATGAAGACTCTCCTGTGCGAGAAATCATCATCGAATAGAACATCTTGGAGTGGTTCCATGACCCTATTGGAGAGGCTACTATTGTGTCTTCTACCCTCAATCCCCCATGCTTTAGCTGCTATTTGGTGGGGATGGCCCCCTCCGCATTCACTACCTTTTTTTCTCATGCTTTAGTCAGATGTATGTAAAAAAGCATTTTCGAGTAAAATCTTGATTTCCACGTATCTCCATTAGCCTTAGGGTGGTATTGGATTTGAGTTTTTGGTGGTATGTAGATGGGACTACCTTAATTACATGCATTCATCCCCTTTCAAGGATTGCATTAAATGGGGGTTTGATGTCAACAAGGATAAATTCAATCAACTTTAAAACACTCCCCATTTATACTAGAAACACCAATTTTTTCCGAAGACCTGGTTGATTTTTCCCTACAAATATCACTAGGGGGATGGTTGCCTACTTTAGGTCTTCTATTCGTAAGTTGAGTTGGCTGAAAAACTTGAGGTACACGACCTTTGAGAATCTTCTCTAGTCCATAAGTAGCACTTACACACCGCAATTAAATTTTTTGAGTGTGATTACTTGTGCATTGTGGTGTGGTCCCCTAACTCTAATAAGGTCCTCCTCAGTGAAGACAATATGCTTAGCGTAGTCTATCTCTTTTGGTCAACGAAGTTTACCGATAGTCGGCTTGGTAAAAACAATATTGAAAGCCTCAACTACTACATTGATCTTCTTCATCTCTATTCTTACAACATTATTTTTAATCTAGTTTGATCTAAGGCTTCCTTGATCACCGTAAATTCATGCCCTAACTCATCGTTTTTAAGGACGTTGTCTTATTTTTCTCGCGTTCTGCCTGACCTTTACCATTTTTCTTTTCGACGAAATCATCCAAATGATCTATCTGGTCTAGTTCCACCAGGTACGATTTCAACGCTTTATAATTCTCCATCTTGCGTACATGTTCTTTACGGTGGGAACACTTCAGTATGGTGATTCATTTAAAAGGATCTCCTTCCATCTTTCTTGATCATTTAAAGTATTTTTATCCTTTATCTTGGTGAGGATTATGAATATTAGTTCCTTGAAGACCGTGTTGATGGGGCGATGAGATTTACTGGGATCTAACTTCTTGTCTCCTTTTGACCCACCATTCTGCTTCTTGCACCCTTTTTGGGAGCAACATTTTTGTCTTCATTCTTACTCGCCTTTGGTATACCATTATCATGATTTTTTTCCTATGATCACATCTTCAACTTTAGCATATTTTTCAATCTTTTACATTAAATCATCGATAGCGGTTGCTTCCTTTTTAGTGAGGGAGTTATATAACATGGAGTTGTTTGTCAAACTAATTTTTAATAAGACCACTAAAAATTGTTCAGTGTAGTCTTCCAACTTATTATAGATCTCCCAATACCTCATACCTTACTCAGGTAGGGTCTCTTGTGTCGTTTCTACAACAGGAGTTAATCCATACACTTTAGGTGGATACTTCTTGTTATGAACCTCGTGGTAAAGGCCTTCGCATGTTATTTGAAACATGAGATGGATATATGAGGTAGCTAATAGAAATCTTTTTGTATGTGTCATTGTTGCAAAACCTCTCTAATAAAAAAATCCTTCATTTACCTACAAAAATATATCACACGAACTCGTATAGAGGTAAGTAGGGATATCAATCCAACTCTAAGGAGTGGAACATAAGAAACGTCATGTAATTCATTTTTCTAGTTATTTTCTTTCTAGATTTTTTAATCTTTTTCTTTGTTTTCTATTTTTTATGGATTTTTTTATATTAAAACAATTTTCAAGGGGTGGTGAAATAAGTAAACTAAGTGACTAAAAATGATGAACAAAATCAAACACTAAAATTAAAGATAAAGTGAGGTAATTAAATGCCAGAACAATCAAGGAATGAGAGTACACCAAATATTTTAGTTATTCTAATTAATTAATTCACTCAGTTGAAATCTCCCAAGTTAGTATTGAAATTACAAGTCAACTCTCGTCACAAATACAATTTTAATACTAACCTTTTAGAAAATTAAATTTAAACCCCCACAACACTAGAAAATAGATTTACATTCCGTTTAATAAATTACTCGCTAGGATCAATTCATCAAAATTTATATAAATCATAGAAAATAAAATTTTGAGTAGAAATTTAAGGAATAATACCACACTTGAGAAACCCCTATCTCTAGTTCGATTCTAAAATAGGTATTATATCTCGAATTTTGATTTTCTCTCGAAAATTATTTACCCTCTCTCGAGGCGTAAATTGAAAGGTGAAGGATCAAAATTAACATTTAAAGTGAACTTCAAATATTCAAACTAATTAATTAAAATAACATAAAATAAGGTTTTATCACACCCCTTGAAAGGGATACCTAGCCTAAAATTAGGATCTTATTACACATAAAATGGAACAATTTCATAACAAGAGGCATAAGAATAATAAAAGAGATAAGAGAACAATTTGAACGAAGTCTCCTTGAACTAAATAGTTCTCAACAATGGAAATGAAGAACAAACCCAATAAATCTGAGTTTTTTAAAACTAATAATATTCTTAAATGAAGCTTCAAACTCACAATTTATCTCTCAAATTTAATTCCCTCACATAATCTCTATAAAAAATTAAAAGGAAACGAAAAATAAAAATAAAAATAAAAATAAAAACAAATCCCACTCAAAGAACTACACTAAAATGGTGTTTTTCTCTCTAATGTCTCTTTTAGGTCTGTAGTTTCCTTTTATAATGTGGTAAATGGAGCAAGGGGCATAATTGGAAAGGGAGATTTTAGTGTGCATGAAAGGTGTGAGGTAATGAAGGGCAAGGGTAATGCACATGAGTGCTTGTGGATAATGGGGTTAATAAGGGTAGTTTAGAAAAAAAGGGTATAGAGTGGCATTTAACACATGGGGATGTTTTCTATTTTGGTTTGGGATTTATGTGAGTAGAATCGGGTATAATGAAGTATTGGGTTTTAAGACGGGAAATGAGTCTTGGGTAAATGGGTCAACTGGGTTCTAACTGGAGGTAGGCAGGTCCGAAGATGGTGAAACTCGGGTAAAGCCAGAGTGTAGAACCGAGTTTGGACGAAATGGTTGATGGGATGGTCTCAGGTGCCGAGTTATAAGGTTGGTGGGTTGCAGGCTTGGCCGGAGTGTTGGTTTTTTTGGCAGGTTTTGGGCTGGGTCACATCCGGGTATATAGAGGTTATGACCGGAGCTGGTAGTTGTCGGGTTTTCGGGTATGAGGAATGGGTCTAGGAGAAGAAGTGGGTTGGAGAGGTAAGGGGGTTAAAGGTGGGTTAAATGGGTTTTGGAGGTTTGGAGAGAGAAAAAAACTGTTGGGTGGGGAAGATAATGGGAGGTAATAGGGTGTGGTGAGGTGTAGAGTATGTAAAATGTGTGTGTGTAGTTTGTAAACAAAATAAAATATTTACATCCTAAAAATAAAATCTAAGACTAAAAGAAATAAAACCTACTGAACTATAAAATGAAACTCCTAAAAATGTTTACAAATTAAAAAAAATTAATTCCCTAATTTAAAAATAAAAAGAGTCAAATAAAAATAAAAATAAAATAATAATAAATCTAAGAAACTAAAAACAAATAAAATAACTAAAAATCTAATTAAACGCACACCTATTATATTTACATAAAATAATAAAACACTAAATAAAATAAAATGAACTGATAAAAATTGACTATAAAAATACATAAAATAAAAAAAATAATACCACACACACACAAATGAAGCGTTTGAAACTACAAATGACATTTGACCTACAAAATAAACATATATGCGCATAAGACCTATTTTACCGAGAATTGACAATCAAAAATCGTCTATTCGGGGATTTTATTTAAACACTTTTGGGAGATTATTACACCACCCCCAAACAGAACATTGTTAGTCCTCAAGCAAAAATAGAGAGAAATAAGGATAAGAAACAAAAAGTGTGCCACTTTTGGGGGAACTTGTGATTGCACTTAGCATGCGTAACAAGCCTTTAAACCTATAAGTTGTCCTACATGACGAGTTATGTCTTGTGAGGATTTTTAAGGAATATGCCCAAAAAATTCTTTATTTGCAAATAGCAGTCAATCTCTTATGAGACTTAGACCAATCACACAATCCATCACGAGATAAATATTGTGAAGAATACAAGTTAGAAGTGTATAAAACATTTAACTATGTGAATAGTCAAGGCACATCCTTTTTAAGACTCAACGTGTGGGGTGTGAATCAGTCAACACTTTTGGGTGCTTATCAGTAGCTTCTTGAACCAGTTTTGTGCTATATTCCTCAAGCTCGAGGGAAATATCTGGCACATCAAAGGTTCATTGTTATTCCAGAGTACCATGGTTTGATGGTATTAGAGAACATGGTCGGTGGGATATGTTTGAACATTAGTGTGGTGAATTTCTTTGGTGGTTTAAAATCTTCAATCGACCTAGTATATGACGACTTTATATGGTTGTCAAGGGCTCTCCTGGATGGATCCTTGGTAGTACTGTTTCCTCGATGAGCTGGGTGATCATCCATTTCTATATGTATGAGATTACAATAGTTTTTTTTGTCGTGGCAGTTGCTAGGTTGATATCTCCATTCTTTAGATCTCCTATGATGTGGTGTGAGAGGTCTGGATCGCACCTCGAACTCATTCCTTAGCTAGGAGTTTTACTCACTTAAGGAATATGAGTGTTAGCGATCTCCTAGTGTTTGCGCTTATCACTCTAGACCTCTTGCTCCATCTGTCCAAACTGTGCTAGAGACAAGCATTCTCTTCTTGTCGGTGGTGTATAACTATCGCTTGCTCGCGAAGGCATTGATCGTAAGTGTATTTGAGCCATGACATTTTACTAGATTTTGGTGGTTCATTGCTCTCCTTCATTTTCTCCTCTTGAGAATGGTAATAAGAACTTGGGTTACTAGTCTTGGTGCAGCCTGACCACAGAATTGACCTTAAGAGGGGCCTGTTTAATACGATTGCATTAATGATCATAACAAGATTGCAAGTGCTCATCATGTGAATGAGACATGATTTGATTATTATTAGATGGTAAGATTGATGAAAGAAATATTTCTCCACGGGCGGCTCTCATTGTAGGTGGTAAAATCCTATTATTCAAGATTTAATACAAACCAAGCAAGAAAATAAAAAAATCACACACAAACCCAAAATATCAAAATCTATGTGGTTCAACAATATGCCTATGTCCATTAGGGTTCTTCTTATCTTATTGATAGAGTCTCAATATGTGTGATGACATTCCTCTTTTCCCCGGGGATAAGTTTATATTTATAAGAGTAAGTGATAGAATCCATGGGAACTCAATCATTTTGGTAGTTATTTCCAACTGACCGATCGTATTTTTCAATTGATTCACACAGGTTAAGTATCTCCAGTGATCTTTATCCACATGATGGAAATAGTTGACTGAGTCAGTGGGCCACATGTGGCGAATTATTTCCCCTCACAATGGCATTTTGCAAAATTTTAAACAAATGGGGTTTACTATAAAACCGGTCACAAAGTGGGGGAAAACACAAAATGTCAACAATAATTATTGCCGCCTAACAGTTTGAATGGAAAATTGACAAAATTAGGGATGTATTGAATATTTTTTTGAAAATAGGAGCATATTACAAAACTGGTCATAAAAGTGGAGAGAAAGGTCAAAATAACCCTTATTTTTTGGATCATATTTTCAAAGCCCAAGTTTGATAATACCATATTAAACATACGCACAATTTTTTTAATAATTTGGTTGTGAGCAAAAATCATTACTTTCTTTTTTCTTTTTCCAAAATATCCTTTATTTTTAACACTTTATTTATTTCTCTTTTCTCTTTTCAATCTCTCTCTCTCTCTCTCTCTCTCATGCTCCCATAAAATTTCAAAAAATAATTTTATAATTTGAAAATTATAGAAAACATATCTAAAATATTAATATTAATCCATCACTTAAACCCGTGTTAGCTTTCAAAAATGACAATCCATCAATCAATAACGTAAAATAAATAAAGACAATCCAACAGTAAAAAATGACAAATTACCATTGACATTTGAATCTAATTATTCAAGAATATTATTGTCAAACGTTTTTTCGTTAGGAAAAATTGAAAATTTTAATATCAATAATCATTACAAACATTCTAGTCTTAATCCTAGAATAACATAAACTAGATTTTTATAAACCATTTTAAAACAATTTAATAAAAGTTTTTTATAACATAAACTAGATTTTAATTGATTTGCTTTATTTGCCATTCATTTTTCCTCAATTTCTCTTGTAAGGCCACCTTGGTAGGGTTGTTCTACCAATTATTCTAATAATCTGGTGATATCTTAGTTAAAAAAAAAATAATAAAAGTTTTTTATAAAACATATTTTTTGTTAAATAGTTTTATTATATATATATTTTATAAATAAAAGATTATCATTTGAATAAAAAAGGACTTAAAAATAATTTTTATCACTTTTTTTATTAAAACGTTTTCTTTACAAATTATAAACTGACCTTTTTTCAAACATATTTTATAACTTATTGTGTCTTTTTTTATAAAATAGTTTTTGTAACGTTTTTATGGTCATTTTATAAAAAAAATAGTTTTTATAAATAAAAACTATTTTTTAGTCAATACGAAATTGTTTTTAATAAGAAAAAAACTTAAAAACAGTTTAAAATAAAAATAAACTTTTTTTTCTCGAATTAAATAAATATTAACACGAATTAAATAAAAAGTTATATATTAACACAAATTAAAAATGTTTATATATATATATATATATATAAATTTTTTTCAATTATTAAGGTTTGCACCAAAATCATTACTTTCTTTTTTCTTTTTTTTCAAAGTGCCCTCCATCTTCTAACACCCTCTCTATTATCAAACTGGGATTTTGTTGAAATGACCTTATTTTTTTTGGATTTTTACTAAAACCTCCAAGACGAATTACTCTTGGCATTTACTAAAAACTCCCTACGAATTTTTTTTGGACATTTAGACAGGAGATCAAAATTTTTAAACATTTGGATTCTTCAATTTAACTCTACTCAACTTAACAAAGTATTTTCTCAATTATTCGGGGGTCACTACATGAATTTTATTTTAGCAATCTACTTTGTCTAGCGCAATATTTTTGGTTAAACCACATGGTATCATATCACTGTTAACAATAATACATCAAATCAATTTAAGCATACCTCCACCCTTATTGTACCATTAATACTAATTAAATCACTCTTCTTTACAGAGACATTGATTGGTTTATGTTTGACGTGTCCCAACTATCTAATCCAATTTTCTCTCAATATATGTTCATTTTTTGCAAAAAAAAAGATTTTTAATTTTCCAACACTCCATCCCATACAACATGGAAGGTCTAATGATTGTCTTATAGGATTTCACATTTGACTTCAAAGATATACATCGATGACACAATAAACCATTAACATTTTTCCACTTGACCCAACTTGTGTTAATTTTATGAATAACATCATCACCAATATCTCCATATCCATGGATAATCGAGCCTAAATATAAAAAAATGTCACTTCTAGGCATCTATTGACCGTTAAGTTTGCCCGCATCCCCATTTGTCCTCATATTATTACTAAAATTGCACTCCCCATATTTTATTTTAGTTCTACTTATTTTAAACCAAGGTTCTAAAAGCCGCGGGGTGTGATTGAGGCCAAGCCTTAAGCGTTAGAAACCTAAGCGGGCGTTAGGCGTGAAAAGGCATTTAGGATTTTTTTAATATTTTTTAATTATAACAAGGTTATTAAAAATACTAAAATGGTACATACCTTAAAAATATTTTGAAATTGGGGTTCCTTTTCCATATGCATGCTCCATAAGTCCTCATCATATTATCACCCAATTACATGCAATCAAAATTCAAAATAGTCAGTAAAATAAATAATATTAATCAATATAAATGAAATCAAAATAAAAACATATAAAATACAAAATAAATAATTACAACTATCTACTGTTTTTATTAAAAAAATAAAAACAGCAGTACTAATATTCATTTGTTGCACTTGCCTTTAATAACATCCAAATCCTTTCCCCAAGTAGAGATCAGTCATCAATGTATCTTAAGAAGCACCACAGAGTTTGTCTATCCACACCATTCTGCAGCAATCATTAAATTACAAAATAGCTTCTCTCCAACTTAGATTAATAAGAATCTGGGGACAATTTCTAAAGGGTTTAAGCTGTGAAACCCAATCAAAGTCACATGTATTATTCTTTCCGAAAGCTACTGCTAACAATTCTCCTCACCTTAAAAAAACTGTTGTTTCTCTCAATTAATAAAGTCCAAAAGACAGCCAGAGTGACGCACCTTCGTAAAAAATGTACTTACCCCAATCCTTCAAGTTCCCAAAAATGCAAAACCACGACCTTATTTGGAATAATACCCATAAATTTCAACTAAAAAAAACTTCACCTTACATAGCTAAAATCCAATCAAGAACATCATCTTTTGAATGAACCCCAATTGTCCAAATCACTTTAAGAAAAGCAAATAAAGGAAAGGAATAGTTGTCAATCAAAAAGAGAAAATAAGATTTGCATCATTCTCCACCTCCTATCATCCACCCAATAAAAAGATGTACGAACAGACGAATAGAAGAACAAATGATGGTTCAGAAAATTTACCTCTTCTTTGGATTGTTGAAGAAGATTTTTGCTGATAGGATGAATAGATAATGCTTCGGTCGAGACGAGAGAGAGAAACTAGGGCTTTTTTTCCGTACAAAAGAACGTCGTTTTATACCCCAATACAGATAAAAAAAATACATTTTAAGGTGTGTTTTAGCTCCAAAAAATGCATGCATTTTTTATGCCTTGGAACAAAAAAACATTGACCGACATTGACCACACTTTAATTTACGCTTGGGACCAAAATTTAGTGCCTAAAAAGCCTCGCACCTAGGCGTATTTTTCATAACAATGTTTTAAACCCTCTTGTATCTAAAGTTTCTCTCCACAATTCTAATCATGCATTAATATTTGTCTTAATTTCATTCATTAAACCAATATCATCTACACATACCATATACCATAACACTTCATCTTGTATTTGTCCAGTCAACCCATCCATAAAAAAGAAAAGAGATAAAGACTTTAGTGATGAAACTTGGTGCAGACATAGAGTAACTCAGAATTCACTTATTTCCCCAAGCTGGTGTCCTTGCTATAGTCATGGGCCCATCATACATATTTATTAATCACTCCTTATTCACGTCAATATATACGAGTCACTCTTTTTTAATTTTAAAATCACTATAATATATCTCCAGGTATTATATCATATACCTTTATCCAAATATATAAAAACCATAGGAAGATGCTTCTCTTTCCCCCTATCCTCTCCATTATTCTCCTCATTGAATATATAGCGTCCATTATTGACCTCCCAAATTGTTTCTTAAATATTGTTATTTTCAATCTCAATCCATGTTCAATCATTATTGCCCAAAGTTTCATTATATGACTCATTAATTCATTACCATGATATTTTTAACAACATTATATGTCTATTTTTTTTTATAAATAGGTATTACCTTTTCTCCATTTGTTAGGCATCCTGTCAATTATTATAATTTTATTAAATGATTTTGTTAGTCAAGACAATCCTTCCTCCCCTAAACATTTTCACACCTCAATAGGGATACCATTTGGTCCTAAATCCCTCCATGTTTTAATTTTTAGAGCAATCCTAATATTTGTTATCTTAATTCGATGAAAAAAATATATTTTTTAGAGTCTCCCTAAGTTCCTCTATATGTAATATACGTCTATTATTTTTATTTTTTTTAAGAAAGAGGGACAAAACTCTGACACCCCACCTATTTTAATAATGGATGTCCATTCCTCTACTAAAATAAAATAGAAATCTCAGTATGGTTCGTTCTTCGCATCACTGTCAAAAATCAATTAATTACTAATAACCTATTAAACCTGGTGTCAATTTTTATTTTATTAAGATGCCTTGTTAAACCGTTTAACCATATGAAATAAACATTCACCACAATAGAACATAGTGAGTAGTGACAACATAATTAAATAAATAACCAAATAAACTCTCGATAAATCCCAAGTACAATAATCCAACCGATAAATGAAATAATATAAACAAAGTTTAATGATGATAAAAACTGTCCGATTATGGGTGACATGCCTAAAATAAATACTGAAATAATCATCCTAGCTGGATAGAATGGTAAGAGGCATCTACACAAATCCCACATGCATGCACAGCTGCTGCAGCATTATCTGACTAGAATGACAAGCTAACCCTGGCATCCCTTTATCTGAGCACTTAAAAGGTTTTGAAAATATTTTTGATATGGGTCAGCGCCCAAATAACTTTAGAAACAGTTGCACGTGTTTAAATGAATTAATAAATATCCAGCAAGAATTATTCATGTCCATCTGGTGTCGCAGTCACATGAGATTATCCTCACCCCTCATTTATAGTGCACACCTAACAAATGTATTTTAATTACCTGTTATGCTACCCCGCCTAACTAGTCTAGTCATTCTTAACATAGTCCAACGGGCTAAACATATAGCCTAATTGTGCAACACGTATTTACCTTTACTTTATTTATCACGTCGCTAACACATAGGTTTTAACGTATTATTTCTCAATTATATTCATATAATTACATAGTCAACGAAACTACGCACTAGTTATAATTTAATGTTTACATAATCATTTGAGTACATATATACACATAAGACTCTTTTATACGTATATACATAACATCCCCGAGTTATACTCCCGAATGAATTCCCTAGTATGCTATCATGCACCAGGTACGTCCCATACCATCCCTAGACCACCAATTCAGAATCTCACCACCGATTTCAAAATCACAAACAAAAAATGGAGGCGATCATAAACATACATCCGTGGATCATAACCATACCACATTACCCCGGTCAGACTTAAAACTCAACTATCCTCACACACGGATAGTGGTCGTGCAACAATACTATGATCTGGGGAAAAAATCCAACACCTGCTGGTGAACACTAGGGTTGACCACCCACTACACGCAACCTCATACGATAGAATATCAGAGTAGGTATGTTCACCTAAATTCAATCACACACACACACACACACACACACACACACACACACACACACACACACACACACATATATATATATATATATATATATATATATATATATATATATATATATATACACACACACTAGTCACACTCGATACAGGTATATATATTAAGTTGGCTATCATGCGTAATGTCTCATATAGAAATAGCCTTTTCAATCCCAAAGTTTAACCCGACTTCTCAATCTTAGCAAAGTATTCACTTTTTATTATTGAACTCAATGATTGTATGCTTTTGGAGAACATGCAAATTTAACCAACTAGCCTAGCCATCTTGAGATCCTAATCCGATTTCTTAATTTCTACCCGGGATCATTTACTCCCTTAGTCATGTATTTTCTTACACGAAATCCATCATTGGTTAACCTACGACACTTCCTAAGTCTCTTGGAAATAAGTTAATATGAGTTTTAAAAAGTTCTCCCACGACTTCCCTTAAAATAGGTAAAAATATAAGAGTCCTTATCCTATTAAAACTCTTAACAATCACAAATTCACACAAATATAATATTCTAACAGATTAAATACCTTTTACAACTTCCTCCACAGAAGTCTAAATGAAATGATTCAAAGCCCATTGGAAATCAAAGATCCATAGCTTTATTTACATATATGGCTCATATTCTGATTAAAATTAAAAATAAAATGGCATGCGTTTGAAATGACATCAAAATTTCAGATAGATTCATTAATTAAATAAATAAATCATTCAATACTAAACCCTAGTTTCAAGATTCACCCTTTTCTCTTTTAAATTAATCAGAAACCTATCTTTTTTCATTCTAGTCACATCATATTTACCATACTATCATCATTAGATTCATCTTCAGTAGTTACTTTACTTAAAACTCAATTTTGCATGGTTCTCCCAACCGAAAAATTGTGTTTTTTCCTACACCAATTTTGCATGAACATTTGAAACTACGATTAACATTAAAGCAATTTAAATACTTGCCTTGAGAGCTATGAATTTCTGAGATTTACTTCTCGAGTTCCTCTCTTGACAATGATCTTGAACCCAAATAAACTTAATCTCCAACTTGGATCCCCTTTTCTCCACTTTTCTCCCTTTTATTCTTTTCTTTTCTCTCCCCTCTTAAAACCCTAACCTCTTTAATGGTTGGATAGCTTCCCCTTCTGTCCACCTTACTTAAATATAAACTTAAACACTCGAAATCCAGAAATTAAATCAACCCTTATATGTAAAATGACTTGAATATCCTTTTACGGATGTCGTTTAGCCTAAAAAGCCCCTGGACCCTAATTATAACCTATGGGTTCCTATTTATGACTATTTAAACCCATTTTAGACCATTGGCTCACTTGAAATCACCATCCGAGTTATCTAACACTAATTTCCATCTCATGTCCGACACGATTCTATTCGCATTTCTCGATTGAGATACCGTTAACCCCCTCGCTTTAACTCTCTTACGATGTAATATAATTTAACACGTTTTCATTTACTTATCACACAATTAAATATATTTACACATAAATATTAATCATTTTATTATCTAATTAATAATTATTTAAGTTATTTCATTTATCAATTTTAATTAAATTATGTGCACACGTGTAATTTTAATTTTTTTCAAAAATATAGGTTGTTACAGACTTCCCCCTAATAACTAAATTTCATCCTCAAAATTCGGACATACCTGGTACAAAGAGCTCGGTATACTTTTCTCGCGTGTCATCCTCACACTCCCCTAATTGACTCACGATAAAATTGTGTTATCCCCATTGTACACGCATTAAGAGTAACATCTTGACCGAAGTCCTACTCCCTACGACCTAAAAGGAGATAAGTCTCTCCTCGTATAAATGTTCGACTGAAGCCAATCTCCTTCAACGTCAAGCGATGATATACAGATTCATCCTTGAGATACCTCCTTGATAATGGCACACGATACAAAACTTACTGTAATTCCCCAGTAAGACGAGCCTATACACAATCGGCCCTACCCTCTGATGATGGGGTAAGGTCCCATATACCCAGGTGCCAACTTCCCCTTTCATAAACTGCATCACTCCCTTCATGGGAGATATCTATAATAACACCTGACTACTCACGTCAAACTTTAAAAATCTTCAGTTACTAACTTACAGTCCATAATATACATCTTCAACATATCCTCTAACATCTTAGTCCCCTTACCATTTGCCTATCAGTCTACAGGTGATGCACCTTATTCAAACTCAATTATATCCCCATAGCTTCCTGGAAACTTTGCTAAAAGTGGGACATAAATATCTTATCTTGATCCAAAATAATATTGGGCAGTGATTCGTGTCGGCTCACTTTTTCTCTACCATAAAATTCTGGGCACTCTGCCCGATCATGTAATTCGCCCAAATTAGTAAGAACTGCTTCAACTCTGTCAAATGATCCCAATAATCCAGAGGAAATCTTGATCCCTCTGTGACGTTGGTAACCCAAAATAAAATCTATCGGTATTCACTCCTATTCCCTCACTAGAATCTCCAATCGTTGCTGTAAGAGGGTAGTCCCCTAGAAGCCTAGGAGTATAATAATACAAGTAGAGGAGAAACCCCTATAGGTATGGTGATAAACGATAATCCAAGTACTCTTAATAAAGATAAATGAACACACAATATTGTATATAATCAACACTCAGATTGAACTCATAAATCTCTCGTGTATAACTCAAATAATAATCAAGGAAACTCAGAAGCAACTCATTCAAAGGGAGAAAGAAGTAATTAAAATATAAAATTTGGTCGCTTGCAAATATCATTTAACCTCACACTCAATATTACAATCGTTAAAACATTATAATCAATGTAATTAAAAGATACAATTTCACTAAGTACGAATGGAAGATAAAGAAGAGCTCTCTCGACAAGTTTCCTCGCTGAGATGCATCATTGAGCTGCCTTGTTGTGTTCATACTGCTTCCTTCTGTTGAGTCTCTTTTGTTAATTGGGGAATCTCTCACTAATTCAGAGGTTACCTTCAAGCTCCATACATTTGCCCCTTAGTGTAGAGATTTGTTGTGACCGCAAGAAATGTCTGCACGAAAACTTCTCAATTCGATTGGACCATCCCTGGGAACTTCTTTTCGTCACATCTAGCTACCTGCCATTTTTGTTAGGAGCCTAGAAACAAAAATTCTCATTGTCTCTTCTGAGAGAAAATTCCTGGCGTTGGGACTTGTAAAATTCCTCGATATATATGAGTTTTATCCATCCCTAGGCCTGTCAATGGATCGAATTTTATCCAAATCCAAATTCGAATTCGATCCGTTTAAGAGGATATGGATCATGCCAAAAATATGATTATCCAATTACCTGATTACCCGATTACCCGTTTATTAAATAGAGTTGATTTGGATTTATATACTTCGATCCGTTAATAATCCGATCCAATTAATATTTTCAATATATATATATATAACTTATATAATGTATTTTTAATTAATATATATCGTATTTAATAATATTTTAAATATATATTATAATAGTTCTTTATTTCATTATTTATTTTTTTGGACATTTGCAAAATAAGTTTATGAAATAAGAGTTGAAAATTAAAATGTTGCAAATCAAGTGACCAAAAGTATATTAGATTGGATAATCGGATAATCGGATCGGATCGGATTCGAATTCGTTTAACATAAACTGATATGGATTTCGATATGCCTGATCCGATCCATTGGATAATCGGATCGGATCTGAATCCGCTTAACATAAACGGATATGGATTTAGATTTGTCTGATCCGGTCCGAATTCGATCCGTTTATAAGCCTATTTGTCAAAGATATACCCATATATACACACGACCAGGCCGAGGACACCCTGTACCTGGATGGGGTTAGGGTGACCTCATCATCAGGCTCTAGACGACCCCTCAGGGGCCGACCCTTCATCAGTCCCGGACGACCCTCCAAGGGGCCGACCCTTCATCAGGCTCCATACGACCCTCTGAGGGGCCGACAGTACGAGGCCTAAATTGGGCTTGACTCACTATTAGAAGGAACTTTACCCTCGGCCTCGTGCTACAGGCCGAGGGTGACGTCATCACGACGCGTGGTTTGGGAGACGCATGGAACAGTGCGCGTGAGGCTCACAGGACACGTGGAAGACCGTTACAACCGAATCACCCCCTCACGTGAGGGAATATTATGTCATCATTTGGCATCTACAGGTGTCAGCAGGAGATTGGCTAAATCATCATTCACATTCACCATGCATACTTGGGGGGTATACTACACCCCCCAAGACCTATATATACTTGTCACCTACAACCCTACAAGGGGATCGATAATCGTAACCCTAGCAAAAACTCTGCTTATACACACAGTAGAGAGAGAAAGTGAGCTTAGGGGCATTGTATCCAAGGCCATTAGTGCCCATACTTAGTGGATCACACACTCACAGTGGATGTAGGCTTAATTGGCTAAACCACTATACATCATTATCTTATTACTCTTATACTCATCTCCTTCTACACACTTACACACTTATACATATACACTTGCATCTCTATGGCTGCCATGGTTACTATTGTTTGAGCTCATCATCACTTATCTGGTGGTGCTGAATCTCAGCATCATCAGTTTGGCGCCATCTGTGGGAATGAGAAGAAGCCTCTTCCTTGAATACAGCTTGACCTCACTGGGCACTCTGGTGGTGAGCCAGTCCTCCCCATGTGTGGAGATGTTTCACCATTAAAAGAGACCCATTAAGGTTCTCAATCTTACAACCTTCTTCAGTGCAACTCTCCATAGCTCAAACACATGGCACCAGAGATTCCACCACCACCACTTCCCCCACCGGATGATGGAGGAGGACCCAGTTCCAGTCAGCCACCACCTCAGTCTGAGATGGCTGATGTGGCGGCAGCCTTGAAGTCTCTGGCAGCGAGCCAGTGGATCATGCAGGAGCAGTTCATAGCTCTGAGCCAGAACATACTAAGACCACCAGGGGTCTCGCCTAAGATGATTGCTCCGGCAGCAGCCCCAGGACAGCATGAGGCCAGGGGACCACCCCAGGCACCACGCAAAGACCTGCCACCCCCTCAGCGGCGTAGGGATTTTGCTGACCCCCGGCGTCTACGCCTAGGGAGGTAAGGAAACCCTTGCCCTGAAGACAGGTATGATGATCTGGAGGGGGAGGAAGCCCCCATAGAATGCTGGGAGCCGTATGAGGTTTCCAACAATACCGTACGACCTATCCAGGAGAGCAGAGGGAAGTGTGGAAGGCAAAATCCTGACGATCACCCGAGAGGCTCTGCTTTCGATTGCCTGAGCAGGGGATCGACCTTTGAGAGGCAGGGCCCAGTGAATGACCTGAGGGAAAAATTGTCTAGATCAAGGAGTGCTGCGAGGTCCAGAAGGGAGGCAGCTGATGGCCGACCCCATGGGGGCTGACCCCAAGGACGGGACGACGGTCAGGGGGAGGTAAACAGCTGACATAGGCCAGCCGCGGCAGAGCCCTCAGTCCATCTCAAAGAAGCGGCAGGGGATAATATTGGCCAAGCCGACCCTACGAGGCCTTAGAATGACTCGATCCAGCGACTGGAGGATAAGATCGGCGATATACTGAAAAGCCGCGACCCTCTTCAGATGGGATACACCATAGGCTCACCCTTTGTGGCGAAGATAGTCAACTTCCCTACGCCATCAAAGTTCAAGCCACCTGTGGTCACCCCAAGATATGAAGGGAGCACCAACCCTGTCCACCATGTTGAGATGTATCAATCAACAGCAGATATATACTCTATCTCAGATAAGATGAGGTGTCGTGCCTTCTCTGGTACCCTGACTGGGGCTGCACATGTCTAGTACACGTCTCTTCCAAAAAATTCCATTGAAAACTTTAAGCAGTTGGCAGACCGGTTCATCCACAAATTTTGCTTTGGGATGAGGCCACAAAAGAAGACCACACACCTGCTCTATGTTAAACAGGGGAAGAATGAGAGTCTGAGGGACCACATAGCCAGATTCAATAAAGAGAAGCTGGAGGTGGAAGACTATGAGGAGAGCATAGCTATGACAACCCTGATTGGAGGACTCCAAAAGGGGAAGCTGTTATGGAAGCTTGCTGAAGACCCCCCCTAGGACGATGGCTGAATTACTGTCAACAGCAGGAAAGGTGATGAATGCGGAAGAGGCGATGGCCGCAAAATACGAAGATGAAAAAGGAGGCGCTAGTGAGGGTAAATACCCTAAGAAGAACAAAGAGGGGAAGAAGAGGTCTACGGACGAAAAGTTCGCTGGTTACACCCCACTAACGGTCAGCTGTGAATATATTTTCAATGAAATAAAGAGTGACCGATCCCTGAAGTGGCCTGAGAAGTTGAGGGCAGCCCCCAACAAGAGGAACAAGAACCTGTGGTGCGAATTTCACCAAGACCACGGCCACATAATAGACAAATGCTTTGCTCTGAAAGATTGAGAAGATGCTGAAAGAAGGGAAGCTCAGAAAGTACGTCGACAAAGGTACCTTCAAGAGGGGCCGAGGGGACGACCCCAGAAAGAAGCGAGGCGATGCATGTAGAGAAGGTCCTCAAAAAAAAGGGGACGACCCTTCTGATGATGAGGACGAACCTGACCTCCCGCCAAGAGACGACCAAGGCCCTGTCAAGAGGCTTAATATAATATTGCTCGGAGTGGGAATGTTCTCCGGGGGTCTAGCAGGAGGAGGGTCTGAGGTCGCTGACAGGAAGGCCCATGTGGCTGAGGCCAAGGCAGTGACGAAGACGGTACACTCAACCTCTATGGAGGTCAAGTCAGAAAAAGAGGAAGAAGGTCGATATGGACACTCTGATAGTGGGGTTCTCGAGAATGGACTTTAAAGGCCTCCTAGCCCCACACGATGACCCACTCGTCATCACAACTAGGGTGCACGGGTGTGAGGTGCCGAGGATATTGGTCGACGGGGGCAGTTCTGCAGGTATAATGTTTTGGCCGTGCTTCAAAGCCTTAGGTCTCAGCCGTGCTAGATTCATCCCATACCATCATCCATTGATTAGGTTCAGCGGGAAAAAGGTTCATCCCCTTGGAGTGTATGAGGCCGATGTCAGGATGGGGGACGAGTGGTCGAGATGGCTTACCAAGAAGGTCAGTTTCTTTGTGATGGATGAGCATGTGTTTTCGGCCTACAACATCATACTGGGGAGTGTGGCCCTCAAGGGGTTTGAAGCTGTGTCGTCTACGGTCCATCAGATGATTAAATTTCCTATCCCTTACGGGGTGGGGGAAGTTCAGGGAGACCAGACGACAGCGCGAGAATGTTACTACAACTCCCCCGAAGAAAGAGAGGCACACAAAAGGGATACAACCACTTACAATATTGATACCCTAGACCCCAGGGATGAGACGAAGCTAAAGAAAGGAGAGACCGCATAAGAGGTAGAATCTATCATCCTCGATGAGGATGACCCGGAAAAAACCGTCCAAGTCGGCAAGTCTCTGAAACCCAATATCAAGGAAGACCTTATTAAATTGTTGAGGAGAAGACAAAGCGTCTTTGCGTGGAGTCATGTAGATATGCCGGGGATCGACCCTGAAATTATGTGACACAAGCTCGATGTGGTAGAGGGAGCAAAGCCGATAAAGCAGAAGAGGAGAATTTATTCTCGAGAAAAATATGAGGTCATTAGGGATCAGGTCAAGAAGCTGGAAGATGCTGAGTTTATCAGAGAGATTATCTACCCTGAATGGTTGTCCAATGCAGTCATTGTCCCAAAGGCCAACGGGAAGTGGAGAATGTGTGTGGACTTTACCGACCTCAACAAGCATTGTCCCAAAGATAGCTTCCCTCTCCCCCGCATTGACCAGATGGTAGACGCTACCGCAGGCCATGAGCTCATGAGCTTTATGGATGCTTATTCAGGGTACAACCAGATCTTCATGAACCCTGAGGACTCGGAGAAGACAACCTTCATTACTGATAAGGGGACATACTGTTATAGGGTCATGCCCTTTGGTCTAAAAAATGCGAGGGCAACGTACCAGCGCCTCGTAAATAAAATGTTTGAAGACCAAATTGGGAAGTCCATGGAGGTCTATGTAGATGACATGCTGACTAAGAGTTTGAAGGCAGAGGATCATGTGGCAGACCTAAAGATGACCTTTAATACGATGGACAAATACCAAATGAAGCTTAACCCGACCAAGTGTGTCTTCGGGGTCAGAGCAGGGAAGTTCTCGGGGTTCATTGTCAACCAAAGAGGCATCGAGGCCAATCCTGAAAAGATAAAGGCCCTTGTTGAGATGAAGACCCCCAAGTCCATTAATGACGTTCATAGACTCACAGGGAGAGTTGTTGCCTTGAATAGGTTCGTGTCTAGGGCCATAGACAGGTGTCTACCATTCTTTAAAATTCTCAAAAAAGCCTTTGAATGGAGTGAAGAGTGTGATAAGGCCTTCAAGGAGTTAAAATCATACCTGGGGTCTCCCTTGCTGTTTTCACGGCCCGTGCAGGGTGAACGACTTTATGTATACCTCGCCGTCTCAGAGTCAGCCATCAGTGCAGCCATTGTGAGAGACAAAGACGGAGTACAGAAGCCTGTGTATTTTAATAGCAAGGCACTCCAGGGGGCAGAGCAAAGATATCCAAGGATGGAAAAGTTGGCCTATGCCTTGATCCATGCATCGAGAAAGATGAAGCCATACTTTCAGTCCCATACAATGGTCAACCTCACTGACTCTCCCCATAGGTAGGTTTTGCACAAGCCTGAAAAATCAGGGAGGTTAATGGCCTGGGCTATAGAGCTGGGGGAGTTTGACATAGTGTATCAGCCTAGGACGGCCATTAAGGGGCAAGCATTGGCAAACTTCGTGGCCAAGTTTACTTGGGAAGATGATGAAGCCGAGGGTGAGAGCCTCGGGAAGATAGATACTCAACAAGGTAAGCTCACCGACACACCTGCAGATAAGGCTGAGACAAGCACCGCTAGAAGGAAAGTGGCTGAAAACGAAGAGGGAAGATATCTCTTTAGACAGGGGTCACTCACCGAGGGAAGTTTCTCAGAAGAACATACCGTGTGGAGTCTCTTCGTCGACGGGTCCTCTTGCGAAAGCGGGAGTGGAGCTGGATTAATAGTATCAGCACCCGACGGCACAGACAGTGAGTACGCCCTGAGGTTCAACTTTAAGGCCTCCAACAACGAGGCTGAATATGAGGCCTTGATAGCCGGCCTCTCCTTGGCCAGATCTCTTGGTGTCAGCCAGATTTTGGTTCATAGTGATTCGAGGCTAGTAGTGAATCAGATACTAGGAGCCTACGAGGCCAAGGACAAGAGGATGGCTAGGTACCTTGAGAAGGTGAGGTCGTTACTGAAGGGCTTCAGAGAAGTAAGGTTAAAGAGGATACCTAGGCTCCATAATGGTTGAGCTGACGCCCTTACTAGGTTGTTCTCGGCAACTAGGACAGACATCAGGAGGACGGTCCCAGTGGAGATTTTGCTTCGGCCAACTATTGAAGACGCTGAGGGAACACTTAGAAATTGCCTAAATTTTTCTCAGGAAGCTTCGTGGATGGACCCTCTGATCAGATACATTAAAGAGGGGGAGATGCCAGAATCAAGGCAAGAAAGGAAGAAGTTGAGATACAGGGCTGCAAAGTTCACTGTCATTGGGGACACCTTGTACAAAAAGATATTTTTACTCCCCTTAGTTAGGTGTGTGCACCCATCTGAAGTCGCATCCATTTTGCAAGATGTGCACGAAGGATCAAGCTCAAGCCACATTGGGGGCAGATCCTTAGCGAAGAGGGTGATCACCCAAGGGTACTGGTGGCCGACCTTGGGGAAAGACGCCGCGACATATGTAAAAAAGTGCGATAAATGCCAGAGATTTGCCACCATCCCTCACCAACCCCATTAGCCTCTTACCTCCATTACATCCCCATGGCCATTTGCAGTGTGGGGGATCGATCTCGTAGGACCCTTACCAAGAGCAGTCAATAAGTATCGGTTCCTCATCGTAGCGATTGACTATTTCTCAAAATGGGTGGAGGCCGAACCGATGGTCACGATTACAGAGCAGGAGACCTTCCAATTCATCTGGAAAAATGTTATATGCAGATATGGTCTCCCCAACACCCTCATCTCGGATAACGGGACTCAGTTCAAGAATACCTCTCTACAGAGTACTGTGAAAGGGTGAGTATCAAACAATTCTTCTCTACCCCGGGCCGACCTCAGGCCAATGGGCAAACAGAAGTTACAAACAGGACAATCCTAGATGGAATCAAGAAGAGGCTTGAGGAGGCAAAAGGAAGATGGGTCGAGGAGTTATATGACATGCTGTGGGCATACAGGATGACAGTAAGGACCTCTACCGGAGAGACCCCATTCATGCTAGCTTATGGCTCAGAAGCCATCATCCCCACTGAGATTGGGTTTCCTACTCATAGGGTCCAAATGTATGACCCTCGGAGAAATACAAAAGAGAGGATACTCGACTTAGACCTGATTGAGGAAAGGAGGGAAGATGCCGAGATAAGGCAGGCCGCCTACCAGCAGAGGACTGCAAGGTTTTATAATCAGAGGGTGAAACAGAGACCAATTGCGGTGGGGGACTTGGTCCTAAAAAAGACTTGGCAAAAGACCAACAAGCTCCATCCTAATTGGCATGGCCCATATAGGGTCATCGATGAAGTCGTCCCTAGGACCTATAGACTAGAAAACCTAGAGGGGGAACCCTTTTCCAACCCCTGGAATGCAGATCATTTGAAGAAATACTATCAGTAGTTTTGTAAAGTCCTATCGGACGAAAGTTGTAAGAGGTGTTGCTCCGATAGAACACTTGAAAAATTAATGAGAAATATCAGTGTTTCTTCTCATCTTGTTTGTCAGTTCTAGTACGCATGGAAACATCTTCAGAGGATGACCCTCGCCCTATAATGAGGGTCAATGGAGGGAATGACCCCACCATTGTCCTCAAGAAAGACGAGGGAAAACTTTGTTTAAAACCATTAAATTGGTAATTATAGCCCTCGGCCTATAATGAGGGTCAATGGAGGGGACGACCCCACCATTGTCCTCAAGAAAGACGAGGTAAGACTTTGTTTAAAACCATTAAATTGGTAATTACAACCCTTGGCTATAATGAGGGTCAATGGAGGGGACGACCCCACCATTGTCCTCAAGAAAGACGAGGGAAGACTTTAAAACCATTAAATTGGTAATTACAACCCTCGGCCTATAATGAGGGTCAATGGTGGGGACGACCCCACCATTGTCCTCAAGAAAGACGAGGTAAGACTTTAAAATCATTGAATTGGTAATTACAACCCTCGGCCTATAATGAGGGTCAATGGTGGGGACGACCCCACCATTGTCCTCAAGAAAGACGAGGGAAGACTTTGTTTAAAACCATTAAATTGGTAATTACAACCCTCAGCTATAACGAGGGTCAATGGAGGGGACGACCCAACCATTGTCCTCAAGAAAGACGAGGGAAGATTCAAAACCATTAAATTGGTAATTACAACCCTCGGCCTATAATGAGGGTCAATGGTGGGGACGACCCCACCATTGTCCTCAAGAAAGACGAGGGAAGACTTTGTTTAAAACCATTAAATTGGTAATTACAACCCTAGGCTATAATGAGGGTCAATGGAGGGGACGACCCCACCATTGTCCTCAAGAAAGACGAGGGAAGACTTTAAAACCATTAAATTGGTAATTACAACCCTCGGCCTATAATGAGAGTCAATGGTGGGGACAACACCACCATTGTTCTCAAGAAAGACGAGGGAAGACTTTAAAACCATTAAATTGGTAATTACAATCCTCGGCCTATAATGAGGGTCAATGGTGAGGACGACCCCACCATTGTCCTCAAGAAAGACGAGGGAAGACTTTGTTTAAAACCATTAAATTGGTAATTACAACCCTCGGCTATAATGAGGGTCAATGGAGGGGACGACCCAACCATTGTCCTCAAGAAAGATGAGGGAAGATTCAAAACCATTAAATTGGTAATTACAACCCTCGGCCTATAATGAGGGTCAATGGTGGGGACGACCCCACCATTGTCCTCAAGAAAGACGAGGGAAGACTTTGTTTAAAACATTAAATTGGTAATTACAACCCTCGGCTATAATGAGGGTCAATGGAGGGGACGACCCCACCATTGTCTTCAAGAAAGACGAGGGAAGAATTTAAAACCATTAAATTGGTAATTACAACCCTCGGCCTATAATGAGGGTCAATGGTGGGGACGACCCCACCATTGTCCTCAAGAAAGACGAGGAAAAACTATAAAACCATTAAATTGGTAATTACAACCCTCGGCTATAATGAGGATCAATGGAGGGGACGACCCCACCATTGTCCTCAAGAAAGACGAGGGAAGACTTTGTTTAAAACCATTAAATTGGTAATTACAACCCTCGGCTATAATGAGGGTCAATGGAGGGGACGACCCCACCATTGTCCTCAAGAAAGACGAGGAAGGATTCAAAACTATTAAATTGGTAATTACAACCCTCGGCCTATAATGAGGGTCAATGGTGGGGACGACCCCACCATTGTCCTCAAGAAAGACGAGGGAAGACTTTGCTTAAAACCATTAAATTGGTAATTACAACCCTCGGCTATAATGAGGGTCAATGGAGGGGACGACCCCACCATTGTCCTCAAGAAAGACGAGGGAAGACTTTAAAACCATTAAATTGGTAATTACAACCCTCGGCCTATAATGAGGGTCAATGGTGGGGACGACCCCACCATTGTCCTCAAGAAAGACGAGGGAAGACTATAAAACTATTAAATTGGTAATTACAACCCTCGGCTATAATGAGGATCAATTGAGGGGACGACCCCACCATTGTCCTCAAGAAAGATGAGGGAAGACTTTAAAACCATTAATTTGGTAATTACAACCCTCGGCTATAATGAGGGTCAATGGAGGGGACGACCCCACCATTGCCCTCAAGAAAGACGAGGGAAGACTTTAAAACCATTAATTTGGTAATTATAACCCTCGGCTATAATGAGGGTCAATGGAGGGGACGACCCCACCATTGTCCTCAAGAAATACGAGGGAAGACTTGAGCATCAATTAAAATTGGTTGAAAACCCTCGTCTATAATGAGGGCCAACGCAGGGGACGACCCCTCGTTCACCCTCAAGAAAGACGAGGGAGGGGTTAGTGATATTAACATAAAGATTCACAATACAAATCACACAAGAGACAAATACAGAAGACGAAGAGAGGCATTATATTACATTACAAAATGAAAATGTTCGCCTGATAAAAGAGTACAAAAATATTAATTACACGAAGAGGGTATGGGCTACAGTCAGCCACCCTATTGAGCAATGTTAGAGGGCAGGGCCTCAACGTCGATAAGAGAGGTATCCTCAACGACCACGACTGGCTGATCCTCAGACGTGCCGACACCCTCGGCGTGCACCTGGGACTCCACCTGGGTTAAAGCCTCAGCAATCAATGGGTCGTCCAGTTGAACTGCCTCCAAAGAAGGACGGACTGAAGAGACGACATCGCCGAACTTGAGGATGACCCACCGACAGGCCGTCCTGATCCCTCTCTCCAAGTATTCAAGACCTAAGCCTTGAAACTCATCTAAGAGTTGTAGGCCTCCACAGATTCTACCTCTGCCTTCTTCACGGCCTCAGACAATTCAATCTTAAATTGGGCCCCCTGATGGGTCATGGCTTCATCCTTCTCCTTAAGAAGTAAGTCCTTGGCCGCCATGTCTGCGTCATGCTGCCTTGTCAGCTTGTCCAGGATCCTCGCATGCTTAGTCCTGGCGCTCTCCAATTCAGCCCTAGAAGTTTCGAGCTCTAACTGTAAATCAGCCTCGTGTTGAATGGCCCTCTCGGCCTCATAAAACTTTTCTTAATTCTCCGCCATCCATTTGGTGGCCGAGGTAAAGGCGCATACAAACTGCACATAAATAATAAACAGATATCAAGAGGCCGAGAAAACTGATATCAAGAGGCAAAAGAATACAACTAAGGGAAGGAGGTGAGAATAAATACCTGATCTAGGGCGTGCAGACCATAGTCATACACTTTTACTGGAGGCATCTTGGATAAAAAATCATAGTTATCAGCCGAGGGGGCAGAAAACATGGACGCCTTGGCCGCTCTCAAGTTCGCGATAAGGGAGGATGGCTCGGCCTTCAGAAGCGCCAAATTTTGCGACCAACCATGCTGGAAGACGAGGCGGTCCCCTCAGACGCCTCGACCCTTGCCCTCGTCCGTGAACCTGGCCGAGGGTCGACGGGAACCTCAGGCTCCTTTCTCTTTTGTTTGTCGAGGGTCGGCTCGAAGGGTGTCGGCCCCGTGGGCTGCGTCTTCCTCGGAGCTTGCTGAGGCTCCTTGCCTTTCTTCTTGGCCAAGCCTCATAACAAACTGGGGGCAGTCATTTCCCAAAGGTGGTCAGGTACACCAGCAGGACGACCTGAAAGGAGGACGACACGTTAGAAAAATGCAGAGGCAGATGAAACACTTCAAAAAAGTAAAGAACAGGTAATAAAGAATGGACAAAAAATAATATAACTCACATAGTTCTGTCAGGGGGCCGACCCTCAGACCAGCTTCCTTGAGGAACCGAGGGGTCATCAGATCTTCAAATTTTGGAAGTTCACCCCCTCTCCCTCGTCTTCTCAGATATTCAACTATGTCTTTCTCTTCCAGACTAATTTCGGGGTCTCACCTGGCCTTCATTGAAGGGTTGGACCATCTTCTGGGAACCCTCGGACCATCGGCTATAGGTTGTGCCTCGACAGAGAACTCCCACTCTCCAGAGACAAAGAAGAATCTCTACTTCCAATTGTGGTTGGAGGTTTGTGCCACGTGGAGAAGTTTTTTGTCAGACTTCCTCACACCCAGATGGTAGTACCCAGGTTATTTGGACGAGGAAGTGATGTTATAGCAAGCCAAGAACACATCGGAGGAAGGCTCATCGGTAAAGGCATTTTTCCATAGGGAAATGAAGCCGAGGATCGTCCTCCATGAATTAGGAGGGAGCTGAGAGGGGGCTATAAAGAGGGATGAAAAAATATCTACGACAGCAGGATGTAAAGGGAGTCTGACACCTACCTTGAACATTTGTTCGTATATCGCTATCTCTCCCTCTTCACCCTCAAAGACCCTCTCGTCCTCAGAGGGAACCCTCATAGATATGGTGGGAGGAACACCATATGCATGCCTCTACAGAAGAAGGTCATGATCTCTGACCGAGGAAATATAAGACGAGGCGTGAGATGTGTCAACTGGGTCATCTGAGTCCTCAGTCCCCTCACCCTCGGCCTCGGCCTCATCACTTGTCAGAGGCCCTTGGAGGAAAGCCATCTGGAAAGCGTGTGGGGATAAGGTTGTCACAGGGACAGCCTCGGAAGAAACTATACCCTCGGCCTGTCGGCCTTGGCTCAGATCAGACGTCATTACTCTCCCAGAAGGTCCAACTCCTGTTAGTGACGACGCCCTCTCATCCATCTCACTCGAATAGCTCTCGGTTGGACGACAGGACGACCCGCAAGACTCATAGGGTTTTATTATGGCAAGAGGAATGGGGAATATGGTTCGTACCCAATTAGGGTCGGCCCCTCGTCTTCTCTCCTCCTCTTCCTCTATTCGTCTGATCTCAATAAATAACTTCTCTCTCAGGGAAGGGAATTCTTCAGCTAAGCTGTAAAGCCTCCTAAGCATTAAGGGGGAGACCCTACACTTGGAAGAATTTGGGTAACCTAACTACAAATAAATCTCACAATTGACCAGGGTGGACTTTTCGATCAAAACCAAGGAATTGAAGGGTTTTCTATCAAGAACAATTCTAGAACAGCTTACTAGAGTTCACACCGGAAAAGCTATGGAACAACTTAAGAAAATCTAACCCTACGAACTTAAAACAAGAAAACAAATAGAAATGAAGATAAGTATGGCACTAGGGTCGAGGTGTTACCTGAGGAGAAATAGTGAAGCTGCCAAGCTTGAAGGTTCGAAACTGCAAAAATGGCAAGAAGGCTGGAAGCTAGAGAGAGAGAGAGTTCAGGCGCGAAGAAGAAGAAGAAGAAGAAAGAGAAACTTCAAAAAATTCTTTAAGTACCTTGCCAATGAGTGGGCCCACTCACCAATACAGAGCACAACCCATGAGGAGGGCATCATTAGGGCACAAAGCCCTAAGCGGTGTGCAGCCGCGACGCCTTGGAAACTGGAATGACAATGAGTACCTGCCTAGGTGTCATATCAGCTTAACATGTGTCACTCACCTAACTGATTACACACCTATCTCAATTACAACACTATCCCTCAGCCATATCAACAACATCTATGGCTAAGGGCTGGGGGGTGATTGATATACACATATATACACACGGCCAGGCCGAGGACACCCTGTACCTGGATGGGGTTAGGGTGACCTCATCATCAGGCTCCAGATGACCCCTCGGGGGCCGACCCTTCATCAGGCCCGAATGACCCTCCAAGGGGCTGACCCTTCATCAGGCTCCAGACGACCCTCCGAGGGGCTGACCCTTCATCAGGCTCCAGACGACCCTCCGAGGGGCTGATGGTACGAGGCCTAAATTGGGCCTGACTCACTATCAGAAGGAACTTTGCCCTCGGCCTCGTGCTACAGGTCGAGGGTGACGTCATTACGGCGCGTGGTTTAGGAGACGCATGGAACAGTGCGCGTGAGGCTCACAGGACACGTGGAAGATCGTTACAACCGAATCACCCCCTCACGTGAGGGAATATTATGTCATCATTTAGCATCTACAGGTGTCAGCAAGAGATTGGCTAAATCATCATTCACATGCACTATGCATACTTGGGGGGTATACTACACCCCCTAAGACCTATATATACTTGTCACCTACAACCCTACAAGGGGATCGATAATCATAAACCTAGCAAAAAATCTGCTTATACACACAGTAGAGAGAGAAAGTGAGCTTAGGTGCATTGTATCCAAGGCCATTAGTGCCCATACTTAGTGGATCACACACTCACAGTGTATGTAGGCCTAATTGGCTGAACCACTATACATCATTATCTTATTCCTCTTATACTCATCTCCTTCTACACACTTACACACTTATACATATACACTTGTATCTCTATGGCTGCCATGGTTTCTATTATTTGAGCTCATCATCACTTATTTGGTGGTGCTAAATCTCAGCATCATCAGTCCCCATTTTATTTTGTTCAAAAGAAAAATTCTCCCTGATGTACCTGAGTCAAAGTGATCTTCTTTTAGACTTATAGCGAGGCGACATCGTGAACTTTTTGAACTGTTCTGCGAGCAACCTCCATTTTTTTGGAATTGAAGTTAAAATTCTCCCCGATGCATGTGAGTTGTAGTTGTTCCCATTTTAACTTGTTCAAAAATAAAAAAAATTCTCCGCGATGTACTTGAGTCAAAGTTAACTCCAATTAGACTTATGGCGAGGGGACATCATGAAATTTTTAAACTGAACTACGAGAAACCTCCCTTTCTTGTGTTTGAAGTTACAATCTCCCCGATGCATCTTCAACCCCTTGTACCATCGTTGGGGCTTGCAGCGTGAGGATTCTCTTTAATTGGACTTTTAGGTTTCAAATATATTTAAAAAAATTTAGCGCCAAAAATCATCACTTCTTTTGAAAGCAATGCTCTCTCTCCCAAGCGTCACCTCATTAATGATATGAGATTGTCTTTTTAACTATCAAAGCACTCCCTGATGCGCCACTTGTTAATTTATAATCATTACGGGCAACTAGGCACATTCCTTGGTGGGAAAATACAACCGTATATTTTCATTCCAAACGTTGAATATCTCAAACACTTAGCCTTTTCATTTTCACACTTTCATTTGTTATCATCATCTCCAGAGCATTAGAGAGAGAATTTTTTTTATGCCATTGTCGCTCAAGACTTCACCTTATTCTTCTTCTCTTTTCCATATTCACCTACCGTTCCTCCATTATTTCTAATCTACTCTCTCTTCTTACCACCATTACCTTACCTCAAGCCCTAATGGATTCTTCATCTTCTGCTTTAGGTGCCCCAGCCACCATTGTTTCTTTTGCCGCCGCTGCTACTCCTGTCGCCACTTTACATGCCACCTCCCTTGTGGCATCTCACCGAGAGAAACTCCGCTTTTAATGCCATTCTCTTATTTTTTCCAAGGATGATGAATACTCAACCGTGTGTAAAACCGTCATTTTAAACGCCAAGTGTGAGCCCTTGACACTTGGTATGAAGATAATGGCGCTGCTATTTGGGGTCTCTTCTGCCCAGATGCATTTTTGCCTTGACTGAGGTGACTTCCCCTACTACCAGATAGACTTAAAAAATCCAAGAGGGTCCTCATACCACTTTACTTCCTATAATACTTATATGTAGACAACTTATGCTGATGCCCTCACAAAGGTTGGGCTCCATCAACCTACGTGGTTTGGTGAATTTACTCTGTCCAAACACAACGCTTCCAAGTACTTGTATCTCATTGGAACATTACGACCCATACATTTATGGATACATGGGGGAGTTTACTGTGATATTAGAAGATGTCTGTAAGATGGTTGGGCTTGAGCCCACAAGTACCTTGCTATAATTTGATGAGGCTTTAGATGCTGAAGAAACTGTGGCCCGAGCAAAGTTGGATTAGATATGCTGACGCTGCATGGGGCCTTCCAAAAAGCTACCTTATCCCCCCTTATTAGTTATTTATCTTAAGCTCCTTCTGAAAAGGGTGGTTCTTTTAGTTTTGGTAAAGGCAAAGGTACACTCTTAGAGTTACCAACTTACATACTTATTGTCCTTTCTTATTTTGTGATGATTGGAAAACCCAACGATTAGTCCTGTATAGATCTCATCAACATATTTGTTTGTTTGGATAGGGGGTTCAAACTCCCTCTTGCAACAATGGATTTGGGGTCCCTTTATACCTGGTTGTACATGACCCACTTGGACATAGAACAATCTCTTGGCCGCTATAACTTGGCCAATTTTTCCAACACCATAAACTTGACAGGTTTTCTTTGCAACCATTTTCCCGAGATTGCGCCTAACGTAAAACCCTTTCCAGTTCGCGAAGAACTCAAGCCCCATTGGTTATTTTGGTTTCATAAGAAGTAAAGCCGAAAGGGCATTCTTCACGCTATTGACAGGCACAGTTGCTTCATTATGCGGCCCTACGGGGAGGACTCTTTTGCCCAAACTTGCTCTTTCTTTACTCACGTAACTAGAACGACTGGTGCCACCTCAGAGGAGCTCGTCAATGAAGATCCCTCATTTTCCGTTGTGCTTCTATTTACCCCAGGCTATTTGACTTCCTACACCGAGTGGGGATATACCTCAGAGAACTACAACCCTAATAATTATTCTCGCTAATTTGGTTATGACCAAGGGGTGCCTCATCCTATTTTTCAGGGGTCTCATTGTAAGTCCACTTTTCGTGAGGCCTTCTCTTTCTATACCTCATCTGCTTCTTCCTCCATTTGCTTGACGATTGATGGATGAATCACAATTCCCAGCATCACAAGGAAGGGCGATGTGACTTCTCTTTTTGCCAAAAAATACTGACCGATGAAGCTAGATAGGATTATAATTTATTTAAAGTCCCCCAGTCTATCCACCTATTCTCATTTTCCCAGCCTTAGAGTTGGGTCTCAAAGGATGTTACATCCTTAGGGGTTGAGTTACCTTTGAGCAATATATTCAATGGCCCCCCAGTGGGCTACCTCCTTACTACCCTTTGGTTGTTATAACTTCCCCAAGCCCAAAAAATCTCCACCACTGAAAATAACTTCCCCCGCCGAAGGGGCCTCTGGAGAAGGTATCGTTATTGCAGATTCTTCTGGTGAGGGCCCTTTTCAACCCCTACCAAAAAATAAAATACAACAAAAAGTGGGAATTCCTCAAAATTTAAATCTAACTCCAAGTCCCAAGTCCCCATTGATGCCTTTTCCATGCCTCTGTTCCCCCTCTAATATCTGCAAATCTAAGTTAGGAGATACGAGCACAATGTCAGGCAAAGCTTGAACGGATTACACGTGAGTTTCAATGACACACTCCTCCCATTCCCCCCTGCCTCCTTTCCCATAATACAAGTATATCCAACTGAGGGGGACACATCAAGAAGAAGGAGTTCTAAAGTTCCTTCTGCTGTTGGTGTTTCTGGTATAAGGAACAAGACTTTGGGTACAAAGACTCAGAGACTACCACCTACTTCCCATGTTCCCAGGACCTCTCCTCCTCCATCTTCCCTTGAGACTATTACTCTTGATTATAGTACTAAAGTTGGTAATGGTCCCACTAAAGTTTCTTCTTCAGTACCTTCATCACGTTTTCGCCCATGATTATTTTGCCCACTATTCTCTAGAGCAACGGGTATGTTCCCCAACACTGAGTAAATTATAACTTTCCTTAGTGAGGTATATTATCTAACACTTGTGCACATTTATTTTGTATGTATAGGAGTTTGAATAAGATAGACTTTCTTCGCATGTGAGTCCTTTCATGGGAGGACTTTTAGGTATTCCTAGTACTCTTGCATCTCTTCCCCGTTCTCCCATGATTGAGCTGACCTATTCTCTCCGTTCTGTGTCACGATGTGCAAAGGAGGCTGCCAGAAGGGCTGCTATATCTATGGAAATTGTTAGAGCATCACATTGGCCAAAGGAGACTCCTTTGTATTCTTTTGAGGCATCTCCCTTGCTTGTGGTTCCTCTGGACATTATTCTAGCCTCTTCAAGCCCTCCATAGGTAATAACTTTTCACTTTTAGCTATCTTTTCAATTTCGTTGTCTTGTATTCTAAGTATTTTATTGCATTTCAGGTTGCAGCTGCTTCTAACCTGGCCACATCTCTCGATGGGTCACTTATTCACTTCCCTCTGGTGAGGTCTGTCGGTGGGTTTGCCCCCTTTTCTACCATCACTAAGTAACCTCACTTTTTGTGCATTTGCCCTCTTTTATGTGGTGTTTCTTGTGTCTGTCACTTTGATATTATTTGCAGATTTCTCTAGGTTTGACTCCTCCCTTTTATTGTGCGACTCCACAGGTTCCTCAGGCTACAGTTGGTTCATCTTTTAGCCCAAGGGTTCCTTCGCCCCCCGCGGTAGTTGATACATATGGAGTTCAAATGACTTCAATGGATCTTCCCCAATCTTGACACTTATGCCTTTTCACGAGGAAGGTGCATTGCCAAGGGTTGAGGTTCCTCTTTATAAAGGTTAAACTAAAACCTAGAGAGATGTTGAAGTTACTCCTACAGTTTCTACTGAGGTAAATATTGCCTTATCCCTCTTTTTGCATAATTCCTATCATTATTCCTGTTAAAATGATTAATAAAAGAGCAAAATATAGCTTCCTTAACAATGAAAACCACTTGTTAAGTTTCTTCTCAAATTTGCACCTTCGAGGTGACTTAACAATGGAAACACACTTGTTAAGGTTTTTTCCTAAACTCCACCTATAACGGTGACTTAACAACGAAAATATATTTGTTAAGATTTTTCGCAAACTCCACCTATAACGGTGACTTATCAATGAAAACCACTTGTTAAGATTTTTCGCAAACTCCACCTATAATGGTGACTTAACAATGAAAGACACTTGTTAAGATTTTTTGCAAACTCCACCTATAATGGTGACTTAACAATGAAATAATGAAATCTACTTGTTAAGATTTTTTTCAAACTCCACCTATAATGGTGACTTAACAATGAAACACACTTGTTAATATTTTTCTCAAACTCCACCTATAACGGTGACATTAAGATTTTTAGCAAACTCCACCTATAATGGTGACTTAACAATGAAACACACTTGTTAAGATTTTTTGCAAACTCATCTTTCTTTATCACATTTTAGGTTATGAGGGAACCCACTACTACCAAAGAGCTAACTCAGCGTGATCCCTCACCTGTTGCCTTTACTCATCAAGGAACAGTCTCTTAAGAGGAAACAAGTCACAATGATCGTGGTTTAACTACAGATTTGCTAGCTTATAGTGAGTTCAATTGTGAGATTCCTCTACCCGCCATGGTTCCTCATGAATTCTGCCTCATGGTCCATCACCAGTCTCCCCAAGTCTCTGCATGTAATCATTTTATTATCAAAAAAATTGCCACTCATCAGCCTTAAACCTTTACTGTTGACTGCTTTCGTTCAAACATGGTGGTGATGAGCTATAAGCTCCAGGGTATGGCAACCGTTATTGATGAGGTTATCAATACCCAAACTTTAAATCTTACTAGACCCCTCATCAATCGACATCTGGGAAATTTTAGGGAGTTGGGCAAGGATGGATTCTAACTGAACTGGTTGATTATCCACTTAAAGTTTTTAAAGAGCAATAAGTTGAAGGGCTAAAGGGAGATCTATCGAAAATATATAGAGGCCTAATGGGATGAGGAGGCTAGGTTGGTGGAGTTGGCCCCTCTATTGGAAGCAACTGATCAAGAGGTTAAGGCTGCCGAAGAGGCTCTACTGAATGCTAAGCAAAAATGTGAAGCCTTAGTCATTGAACGGGCCCAAGTCCAGACTATACTTGAAGTCTCAATTACTGCTCAGAAAATGTGCTTAGAAGCCTCTTCGACCTTGCATCTTGACTTGTGGTTTCTTCTGAGTTGAAGTCCCTTATTTTATTGTGTTATAATTTTTATTCATTTCCTCATATGTAATTCTTGGGCAATAGTTCCCAATTTTGTAATCATTTTTTAGTATATGAATGAAAAAGAAATTCCTTGTTACCATGCCATGCTTTGTCATTCATTACAAATATCTTATATTTATTACAAATATTAAACTCTTACAGTTTATAGGTAAACTCTTTCTTCTTAACTTATGATAAGAATCATAACAAAAGAAATAACTCATAATGAGCCGTAACATAACTTCAATAGTTTAGAACAAAATAAATATCTAACTGAGGTTACTCGCTGAAACATGATAGACCTTTAACCACTTGTTATTAATTTTGAAAGGTTTATCCTCTTCCATCTTTGAGATTAAGCAGTAATTGGAATCGTGAGCCTCCTTGACAATGAAAGGTCCCTCCCAATTCGCAAAAATATTTATCCAATGGGAGCCCTCTAATGTGCTTCACAACTACCTTGAGGACTAGATCTCCTTCCATGAACTTCCTTGGCCTCACCAAGTTGTCATTTGCTCTAGAGAGCTACTTTGTGTATATTTGGAAGTTTTACATCACGTTGTCCCTGTGTTCATCCGGTGCTTCCAACTGTACGTGTCTACTCTGGGGAAGCATGATACTTTGCATGGCATGTCAGTCCGGGAGAACTTCTAACTCTACTGGAAGAATTACTTCATCTCCAAACATAAGAGAAAAGGGCGTATACCTCGTGGGTTTCCTCTTTGTTATTCGATAGGCCCACAGAACTACTAGAATCTTATTATCCCATGAACCTGAGAAGTCTTCCATTTTCTTAGCCAAGATATTGACCATGGTCTTATTAGTTGCTTCGACTTGACCGTTGCCTTTGGGATACGCCACCGTTGAGGTATGATGAATGATGGAGTACTTGTTTGTGAGCATCCTTACTTTTTTGTTAATAAATGGGGTTATATTGTCCGATAAAATGGACTTTGGAATCCCAAATATACCAATTATCTACTCTTTAATGAAGTTGACCACCACACCTACTGTTGTTCTTTTTAATGGTATTATTTCAGCCCACTTTGTAAAGAACTCCATTGCTACTAATATCTAGATCCTTTATCTCAAAGATGGATGTATTATCGCTACCAAGTCAAATTCCCAAGTGTGGAATGGGTAAGGAGTGGCCAAAGAGTGTAAGTCCACCGAGGGAGCATGGATCATGTTTCCATGAGCTGGCACGTCTTGTACTTTCGAACAAACTTAACAGTCTTTCTTCATGGTTGACCAATAATAACCCAAGGTCATTAATTGGTCATATAACTTTGCCCCTCTAATATGAACAGGTTTGTGATCTTGCTTTGAGACTTCTATTGCTTCCTTTGTGATGCATCTTAACGTCCTGTTGAAGTATCCTCTACGATAGAGATGCTCCTCTTGGACATAGAGCCATGGGGCTCTTCGCTTGAGTCCCATTATGCTAATTTTCTCTATAGGAACAACTCTATCTTTGATAAAATTAATGTAAGGCTTCCTCCAATCTGGCTGAGTTTTAATGAAATGACATTCCACTGGCTAAAAAATATTGACATTTATCGCACCTTCATTGTAACTCTACTATATCCTGCTTTATCTTTGGCGTAAAGAATCCCTCTATCTGGATTCTTCTATATAGATGGATCTCAATTATTTCACAGTATTCATCATGTGTCTTCTTCAACTTTCACTCTGTTTTGTCTGGCCCGATGCACCTTGATAACCATCCTCCCATGTTCCTAAAGTAAAGACTTCTTTGGTAAGTTCCATCTTTATTTCCGCAGACTCTAATTATTTCCTGTTCTCACCTCGCCTTTCCAATCCGAATGGTCTTCCATAGGCAAGATCATCTCTACCACCGAGGGATATGTTCTTTATTGTATCACAACCATTATTGTGTTTCTCTTCATGGACACTTTCTAAGTAATAGTGAAGTAAGCATCAATATGCTTGTTAATCGTTTTAGGATGCTTCCTTATCTTGACCTGGTGGAACTGGTTAATCATAGGTTTAATGATTATTCTATAGGGTGCCAGGCTGAGGTGATATAACTCATATTCCCTATTTTACTTGCTAGACCACTAAGTTTGAATCACCTTTGATGAACAGTGAACGAATGCCCCTTCAAAGTGCCCCTAACAATCCAAACACTAACGCCTTATACTCTACCTTATTATTAGAGCAAGGGAAATCTAAGTTGCACGAAGGGAAAATCTCCTCATTTCCTTTTTGAAAGAATAACCCATGCTCCCCCCTTCTTTTTTGCCAAAGAACCATCAAACTGCATAGTCCACTCTTCAAAGTTTGCATCCAAAAAGTTGGCCTGTAAATTATCTCCAGGAATGCTCTCAGAGGTTGGCTTAAATATTCCAAATGGAAAGATTGCCAATAATCTCCATAGACTCTTGATCGCACGAGGGACCCCACAATTCAAGTCATATTCTGAAAGGATGAGAAACCTCCTAGTTGCTCTTCTAATCAAAATAGTTCTTTCCAATAAAAAGTTAATGGGATCACATCTTATCACAATATGAATTATGAAAAATAACATATAATGTCCAAGTTTTTGTGCTACAAACACTAAGGCTAAATAATGTCTCTATATACTAATATACCTTTCCTCTGGTTCATGTATGATCCTGCTCAAAAAGTAGACTGATCGTTTCTACCCATTAACTTCTTGCACCAAGAGAGCTCCAACAAACCTGGTGGTAGACATGAGGTAGAGCTACAACGATATCCCTACCTTGGAGGAATCATCATTTGTGGAGAAGTGAGGAACATCTTCAGCTTGGTGAGAGATTCTGGTGATATTCCCCCCATTTTAACTTTGTGCCTTTTCAAAGCAACTCCATCAGTGGATAAGTTATCTCGGCCAATCCTGGCATAAATCTCCTGAGGTAGAAGACTTTATCGAGGAAAATCTTAAGCTCCTTCATTCTTGGACATGGCATCTCTAGGATCTCTCATTGTTTGTCCTCGTTCATGTGCACCCCTAGACGATCCACCATGAAGCTTAAAAACTGTCCGCTTATAAATCCAAAGGCACACTTAAGTGGATTCATCTTCAACTTGTATTTCCTACACCGAATGAACACCTTCCTGAAATTATTCAGATTAGAATCTTCCTTCTTTATTTTGATGACCAGATCATCCACATAAAATTCCAAAAATTTATGAAAGAAGTCATGGAAAAGGGCCATCATCATTCTCTAATATGTTGCTACATCATCCTTTAACCCAAAAGGCATTAATTTGTAAATGAAATTACCTAACAAAGTTCTGCATGCTATTTTCGCTACATTTGTTGGATCCATCTTGATTTGGTTGTATCCCAAATACCCATCCATGAAGCTATACATTTCATGCCCAACAGTTTCATTAATCAAGTTGTCAATAGAGGGCAGGGGGAAATCATCCTTTGGTCAAGCTATGTTCAACTCCCTGAAGTCCAAGCAAATCCATATTTGTTTCTTAACCTTCTTTCCCACTGGGATAATGTTAGACAACCAAAGTGCATGCTATTTCGGTTGGATAAACCTTACTGCTAGCAAACATTGAACATTCTCCTTATTTTTAGATCAATCTCAGGCTTGTAAGTTCTTGTATTTTGCTTCAGCAATATGGCTGAAGGCATAACGTTCAGCTTATGGCAACTTACTTTTTCATCTAACTCCTCCATCTTTGTGTACTTCCTCACGAAGACGTCTCTATATTCCCAAATTAGCCCAATCAAGGCTCTTATTTTATCTACGCTCAGATGCTTTAAAATGATGATGGGCCTTTAATCTTCTCCTTCTTATCTAGATCAAGCTTCTTCAGTTCTTCCACTTGCTACTTTGAGCTATCCATCATGTACTCTGGTTCTTCTTCTACTTCCTTCACAAATCCTTGTATGTTTGAGTTATTTATGACCACGCACTTCCTCTATTGGTCCATAAGAAAACATTCATACACTGGGTCAGCCTCTTCATCAGCCTCTGGAACAACTCCTTCGATCACCCGTTCATGCTTTCAAAGGTGATATATCACCTTTCCATCCTCCATTATCACTTTCTTTCACTTTCTATTGGCCGTCATAGATTCTTTTCATTTCCTATTTCTTGAAGCTTCTTCCAACCCGTGTCTTAAAAACATGCTCAGTACGCTTTATCATTAGACCTCATGCTCCATCGGGTCAATCCTAGGCCTTATTCTATCTCTCAGTTATTTTGAGATATTCAGAGGTTTGGGATCTATGTTTTTGACCTCTTCAGTTCCTTCTTTATAAGTTGCTCCTTGTTGTTCTGACCATTCACATGCCCCATCCTTTCTCTGATCGAGGGAACTCTTGTTCCCTCCATTCACCTCATTAAGACTCTTGCGTCCTCTTCTATCTTTGTATAAAGTGCCACATCTTCTCAATGAGATTTTTCAATTACAAAGGGATTCTTTATCGCTCGTATAATGATCTCAGTTCCCTTCATATTTTCCTTAGCGCATTGGTGATATGTCAAAGGAACTAAGCCATGGTTGTGCATCCACACCCTTCCTATCAAGAGATGGTAGGAAGTGGCACTCTCAATCACATGAGACTTAATGTGTGAACTGAGATTCCCCATTACAATCCCCACGTTCACATACCCAATCTATTTAGAGGACTGGTTGTCATAACCAAAGATCACAGCATTGATACCAGTCTTGATTTAGAGATGTTGGTTGCGTGGAAGTAGTTGATAGGCATGATGTTTATGGATGCTTCCCCATCCATTAGAGCTCTCATAAAACTTACCGCATTAATACTTGCCATCACGTATAAGGGTCTGTTGTGTGGGAACCTTACAGGACTATCGGCATCCCTAAAAGTCACTTCGGATAGGAATTTCCTTACCAATCTAGCCATGGCCCCCTCCATCTCAGTAATGGAACTGCATTCTTTCGTGAAATGTCCAAAATTTCTTGAGTTATCTCCAGTCTGCTTTCCTTCGACATTCCCACCTGATCGAAGAACCATGATAATTTGGGCGACTATGATACAACATGGTATTCTAGTCCTTAGTTTACTTCCTCACTATCAAGGTTATAGATATCCTACACATCTTTTACGTTTGCTTAATTATAGGCTATCGCAACGTTGGACAATCCTCTCATGCAATTTTATAACGCCTCCTCAAAATCTCTTTGCTCCACCACCAACTCCCTCGCCTCCCTCTCAACTTCTTCGTCATAAGAAACTACCAAGTTACATGGATTTGGCGATCGTGGGTTGTTGTTGACTTTCTCTTGAGGGATCCGCAAAGTCCCTACCTTCATATGTTTGCTTATAATCTTCCTTAGAGTAAAACAGGTCGCCAATAGATGACCAATCTTTAGATGGATATGGCAGTCTTTAGGATTAGCTCTTACTTCTGGATCTAGCTCCGTTACTGGAGTAACCTTGAACACATAGACTGCCCCCTTGCACTATGGCATTATAGCAACTGATGGCCTCTTCAACGGTATAAGGCAATGTTGGTGGATCTTCTATATCTCTACCAAAATTTATTTTATTATCCTTCTTCGGCTGCTTGCCCCCCGCTCCATCGGCATATCCCACTCGTGGGGGCTGGCCATATCCCACAATGGCTTTTAAGAATGCCTAAATATTATAGGCACTACGACCGAGTTTCGGTATACGACTAACGAGATGTTTCATGCTTCTTTCAAAAGCACTGCAAAAGTTCCTTTGCACATTTCATTTATGAGGTGACAGATATACTCTAGGTGCAAACCTTCAGCATAAATCTGAAGCAGTTTGGACTCCTTAGCCTCCTCTGTCACGTCGAGGGACCTTTATTTGAATCTTAGGATGTATGCCACCACCTCCTCTCCTGGATGTTGTTTCTCCCTACCCAACTGTGTCAATATAAATTTTGGACAATATGAACGTGCATCTCCTCCCACGTTGAGACGCTCTTCGGTGGTAAGTGGGAGTATGATTTATCGGGGAGGGATTTAGAAAACTCTCTAAACCTTAACTTCTTATTATTACAATGGGCCCCCAAATTCTCAATGAACTGCTTGATATGCTCCTTCGGGTTTCCTCTATTTCTTATGTTTTTCTCAAAGATAGGAGGAATGTAGTCCTTCGGGTAAGATTCCTCATTGTACGCCTCAGGATAGGAAGTACGAAAATTATCATATACTGATGTTACCTCACTGGCTGACTGTAAGGAATCCATTATCATCTTTAGGATTTCTTTCTGCATCTCCATCCTCATTTTTTTTAAGGCATATGTAGGGGTTTTCTCAACCATTGGAGCAATGGGCAGAGGACCACAACTAGAATACTTTCCATAACTGGGGTACCCACTGTTGGGACAGGGGTAGGGACAGTGCTCGTGGTGTCAGGTCCCATTGGAGGTGCGCTTGATTGGGCTATCGGAGCTGCCATTGGTGTTACGAAAGAGCCGAGGCGTATTCCCCCTCAAAGAGCCATTGCAACTACAGGAGTCTACAAGAACTCAAAGAATTTTCCAATGAGAAGGACCATCTGTGCCTGTCCTATCATGACGTTAGTAGAAGCCTGTGTGATCGCTGGGATTCTTATTACAGTTTGAACTTAGGGAACCTTTACCCAACGAACCCCATCCCTGAAAACCTCTAGCTCCCTCGCCACTTGTTCTTCATTTATCTGAATAACATCAAAGTCAAGGGTACAGTTAAAATTATCTTGCACCATACTTCTAGAAGAATGCCTCCCCAACAGAGTCAATAAATGTAAGAGGGTATTCCCCTTTAAGCCTGGGAGTATAGTAATACCAGTAGAGGCGTAACCCCTATAGGTATGGTGATAAATGATAATCCAAGTACTCATAATAAAGACAAATGAACACACAATATTGTATATAATCAACACTCAGATTGAATTCGCAAATCTCTCGTATAACTCAAATTATAATAAAGGAAACTCAGAAGCAACTCATTCAAAGGGAGAGAGAAATAAGCACCCTAGATACATCTTGGCAGGCAACCAACACACCAATACCCTCTGATATATCTCTGGTTATCTATTAAAATCTTCACAATAAATAATAATAGTGGATGAGTAAACTCTCTCTAATTTGTAAAAACTTCCACTACATCAAATCCTGTGAATGGTCACGCCCAGTTGGTCACGGCCCAAGTCCGCGACCAGCTGGTCGCGGACTTGGGTCATGACTATCTCATTTTTTGGCGTGACCATATTAATTACCACACTAAATAATGGATGCTCTGAAAGTGGTCATGGACTAAATCTCTGACCACCGTGGGTCACGGACTTGGGCCGTGACCATCTTGGAGCCAAATTCGCGCCAAAATTCCCTCCAAGCTTGGTCGCAGATGGGTCACGGACTTGAACTATGACCATAGGCGTGATAAAGGAGAAAACATACATATAGGGGGTCACAAATGGGGGTCATGACCATTTCTTGATGTAGGTCACGGTTATGGGCCATGACCATACGCAATTAATAGGGTGATAAGGTTTGTTTAAAGGTTTCCCTCGTGGGTCACGACTGAGAGCCGTGACCATGTTCAATATGACCCCACTACTTCATTTCTCTCATACCCACTCTGCCTTAATTCATTTCCCCCCAACGAAACCCTCACAATGAAACCCCTAACGAAACTGGAGCCTATCACAAACGGGGTTTATCACAATGAAATCAGAGCCTATCACAACACAACCGTCGGTCACTCGCTTCTCTCTTCCTCCGCACATAGCAGGTGCTTGGAGCTTGCTTGCTGATGTTGTCGTTATGGTATTTAGGGTTTTGCTAACGTTATAAAGGGAATCATGGTCATAATGAGGTCGTTCAAAAATCCTTTCCTAACAAAACATCTCCATACGCAGCAGGTGCTCGGAGTAGCAAGAAGCAGGTACATTTTTTTTCAGTTTGTTTTCTTATTTAATGTTGTTGAGTTGTTGATGAAATTTTAAGTTGTTGATTTGTTCAATTTGAGTTGTTCCTGAAATTGGATAATTTATTAGTTAAGTTTATTGATATGTTCAGTTTGATTTGTTGCTAAAATTTTTTCCTACTTTTTAGGCAAACAAAGATGCATAAAATTCAAAATAACCCTAAAAATTTGATTTTATATTGCTCTGTTTGATTTGTTGCTTGTTAACTTTCGTGTGCCTCTCTATTAAGGATACGTTGTTGTTTTTCTTATTCATCAATTAAGGATTTAAGGGAAGTCAAGTGGAAATAAAGAGCAAACGTTAAAAAATATAAAAATTAGATAGGATTCGATATAGTGCTATGAATATATGTTATGATTCTTAGGTATTTTTAGTGTATTGACCCTTAGTTTCATTATGTAGATATGAATTTCTTAGTTTATTGACCATTGGTATGATTCTTATGTAGATCTAATTTCATATTTAAGTTTTTGTTTGATTATTTTACAGTTGCTACTTTGGGTTTAGATGGGATTTGATATGAGAATATGACGATTATGCTCAATCGAAGAATCGTGAGAACAAATGACAAACCCTTGGTATTTGCTTAGTTCTTAGACAAATCTTTTACAATATTTTTATAATTTGACAACCATTTTGTTTAGCTATTGTTTGGCTTATGCAAAATTATCCTATTGTATAGGGAATATTTCATTGAGGAATTAACAAGATTGTTGGCATGGACAATTATACTTTCTTTCACACGTATTATATTCCTATGTTCTTTCCCAGGTATTTGTTTATTTCATTATTACTCTATTGTTTTTTTCTAATGTTGTCTCTATTACACAGTGATTAGGATAAAAACCTAAGATCTTGGACTTTATCCTTGCAAAGGTATGTTTTAATTCTATTTTATAATTTTTATGTGGACTTCATTATTCCTCTTTTGTATGACTTTTGATAGAGAACTTCTATGTCTCACTTTATTCATCATCTAGGTTTTATTGTTTGTTTTATATAACCTTTTACATCTGTGTGTTGTGAGAACAAGCCATGACATGTGTGGGTCTTTTACATGACATTTCATTTGGCATAAGATAAGTCTTATTTCAATGGCTTCATTTTGTTATTTGAATAAATTTTTTCTTAGAACTTGTTGTTGAATACTTGGTACGGGTTATGAGGACTTCACAACATATTGATTCGAATTATTTATTTTCAGATTTTTGCAGCTATTTCGTACAAGATGTTGTTGAATACTTGGTATGGGTTATGATGATCAAGTATCTCCACTACAGGGTTATGATGATTTTAAAATACTTGGTATGGGTTGTTTTACCTATATGGTTTTCTGATTCTGTGTGGTTACTCTAATCAAATTATATAGGTGCTCTAAATCATGATTTTCTAATTTGATTTTCTTTTGTAAGGTTTGGATATTATATGATCTTTGTTTATTTGTAGATATGGAGAATAAAGTTCATGTATCACGGTTTTTTATAGTGAGTAACATTGCGAATTGGTGTCATGTATCACGAGTTTTTCCACTGTAAGTAGTTTTCAGATCTATTATAAATTAGATATAATTCTAAGTTGTGAATCAATTTATATTTCTAAGTCCTCCCACCATTGCCTCATAATTTGTCTCATTGTTTGGTGTTGTGAATTATGTTTGCTCTTAGTATATCCAATGCATATATGCTCCACTACCTGCGTTGTTTAAAGTATTATATACATGGATCCATTCTCAAAAAGTGGGGTTCACATTAATAGAGTGGAAACTTAGGATCTTTAAGAATAACAATTGGAGGTGTATGAGGGCTATTGAGTTCCTCTATACCGAATCTTTTGTTTTGTTGAACTCGGTTGTAATATTGTTTATGTTAGGGGGCATTATTTATTATGTGTCTCATATATGTTGTTTTTTGCATCTCTGCATTATTTGATAAGTTCCCTTCATATACACTTGACACAAAAAACTAATATGTTAGAGTTACGTGTTTCTTGCAGATTATATTTGAAAATTTGGATTTACCGAATTTGGAACTGTTCTTTATTTAAATAAAATTCAGTCGTGCCTTATGTTATGTTATGTCCTGTGATAGACACCGTGACCTATGGATTTAGTATTGTCACCGATTGTTTCTTAGATGACGTGTTATGTATTTAATAGTATAATATGTCTTTTAGCCAATGGGTTAGGGTAGGTGATTTTAAAAGTATAATATGAAATTTTGACAAACATGTTACTATTATTCTTTCTAAATGTGTGCATTTTTTTTGTCTGAACCATTCTCTAAACAGTATTTGTAAATTTCTTTTATATCCATTGTGTAAAGGATATGGAGTGAATCAACGACAAGAATAGTGTTCGTGGCAGCATGCGCCCTTGCTTGCAAGGTATTAAACCCCATTTCAACATTCTTTTATGCATATATTAAATTGTTATGATTATACCAACGTTAAATGATGAGTTCCGTTTGAGAATATAACGATAATTTGTAAATATGTAGATTTGGCTTAAAAATAAGGCATTAAAGGGCAAAATCCCGAAACTGCCCCCGAACGGCCCTGTGAGAGGCACCAACACCTCACGTGGGACCAATGTAACTCGTAGGGACCAATGTAACACATAGGAAAAGACCGCGCGATCACGGGGCTCCCAATTTGAGAATATGACGAAAATTTAAAAATATCTAAACTTAGGCTTAAAAACATGGCGTTAGATGGTAAAAACTCGAAACAGCCCCCGTACGATCCCGTGAGATGCACTAACACCTCTCATGGGACCAATGTAACTCGTCGGACCTGACCGTGCGATCACGGGACTCATAGTTTGAGAATAAGATGACAATTTGGGAATATCTAGACTTAGGCTTAAAAACATGGCGTTAGAGGGTGAAAATCCAAAACAACCCCTGTACGGCCCCGTGGACGCACCAACATCTGGCACGGGGCCAACGTAACTCATAGAAACTAATCTCCTGATCATGGGACTCTCGATTTGAAACAATGACGAGAATTTCAAAATACCTAGACTTAGGCTTAAAAACATGGCGTTAAATGGTGAAAACTCGAAACAAACCCCGTACGGTCCCGTGAGAGGCACTAACACCTCGCACGGGACCAATGTAACTCGTAGGAACTGATCTTGCGATCAAAGGGCTCCCAATTTGATAATACGAAGAAAATTTAAAAATAAGATGACTTAACCTTAAAAACATGACATTCGATGGAAAAAACTCGAAAAAACCACCAAACTGCCCTGTGAGAGCCACCAACACCTCGAACGGGACCAATGTAACTCCTTGAAACTGACCGTGTGATCATGGGAATCCTGATTTGAGAATACGATGATAATTTGGGAATATCTAGACTTAGGCTTAAAAATATGGCGTTAGAGGGTGAAAACTAGAAACAGCCCCCATACGGCACCGTGAAAGGCACCAACACCTCGCACGGGGACAATGTAACTCGTAGGAACTGATTACGCGATCACGGGACTCCTAGTTTGATAATACGATGATAATTTGAAAATATGAGGACTTAGGCTTAAAAACATAGCGTTTGACGATAAAAACTCAAAACAGCCCCCAAATCGCCCCGCGAGAGGCACCAATACCTCGTACGGGACCAATGTAACTCGTCGAAACTGACTGCGCAATCACGGGACTCATGATTTGAGAATACGATGATAATTTGAGAATATCTAGACTTAGGCTTGAAAACATGGCGTTAGAGGGTGAAAACTCAAAATAGCCCGTATGGCCCCATGAGAGGCACCAACACCTCGCACGAGACCAATGTAACTCGTAGAAGCTGACAGCGCGATCACGGGACTCTAGGTTTGAAAATACGATGAAAATTTGAAAATATATAGACTTAAGCTTAAAAACATGGCGTTAGATGGTGAAAACCTGAAAGATCCCCGTACGGCCCCCCGAGAGGCATCAACACCTCGTACGGGACCAATGTAACTCGTAGGAACTGATCGCGTGATCACGAGACTCCCGATTTGAGAATACGATGATAATTTGGGAATATCTCGACTTAGGCTTAAAAACATTACATTAGAGGGTGAAAATCCTAAACAGCCCCCGTACGGCCCCGTGAGAGGCACCAACACCTCGCACGGGGACAATATATCTCGTACGAACTAATCACGCGATCACGGGACTCTCAATATGAGAAAGTTTGAAAATATATAGACTTAGGCTTGAAAACATGGAGCTAGATGGTGAAAACCCGAAACAGCCCCCGTACGGCCCTATGAGAGGCACTAACACCTCACACAGGACCAACGTAATTCGTAGGAACTGATCGTGCGATCACGGGGCTCCCAGTTTGATAATACGATGATAATTTGAAAATATGAGGACTTATGCTTAAAAATATGGCGTTTGACAGCAAAAACTTGAAATAGCCCCTAAATCGCCCCGTGAGAGGCACCAATACCTCGCACGGGACCAATGTAACTCGTCGGAATTGACCGCGCGATCACGGGAATCCCAGTTTGAGAATATAACGATAATTTGGGAATATCTAGACGTAGGCTTAAAAACACGACATTAGAGGGTGAAAATCCAAAACAGTCCCCGTACACCCCCGCAAGAGGCACCAACACCTCGTACGGCGCTAATGTAACTCGTAGGAACTAACCATGTGATCACGGAACTCCCGATTTGATAATGCGATGATAATTTGAAAATATGAGGACTTAGGATTAAAAACATGGCATTAGACGGTAAAAACTCAAAACAGCCCCTGAACCACCCCGTGAGAGGCACCAACACCTCGCACGGGACCAATGTAACTGGTCAGAACTGACCACGCGATCACGAGACTCTCGGTTTGATAATACGATGATAATTTGAGAATATCTAGACTTAGGCTTAAAAACATGGCGTTAGAGGGTGAAAATACGAAACAACCCCCATACGATCCCAGAGAGGCAACAACACCTCGTACAGGACCAATGTAACTCGTAGGAACTAACCACGTGATCATGGGACTCCCGGTTTGAGAATATGACAAAAATTTGAAACTATCTAGACTTAGGCTTAAAGACATGGCATTAAATGGTGAAAACCCAAAACAACCCTCGTACGGACCTGTGAGAGGCACAAACACCTCGAATGGGACAAATGTAACTCGTCGGAACTGATCGCGCGATTACGAGACGCCCGATTTGAGAATCCGATAATAATTTGGGAATATTTAGACTTAGGTTTAAAAACTTGGTGTTAGAGGGCAGAAACCTGAAACAGCCCCGTACTACCCCGTGAGAGGCACCAACACCTCCCACGGGGCCATTGTAACTCGTATGAACTGACCGCGTGATCACAGGACTCTCGATTTGAGAAAATAACAAAAATTTGAAAATACCTAGACTTAGGCTTAAAAACATGGCATTAGATGGTGAAAACTCGAAACAAACCCCGCACGGCCCCGTGAGAGGCACTAACACCTCGCACTGGACAAATATAACTCATAGGAACTGATCTTGCGATCACGGGGTTCCCAGTTTGATAATACGATGAAAATTTAAAAATAAGAGGACTTAGCCTTAAAAATAAGACGTTCGACGATAAAAACTCGAAAAAACCACCAAACCGCCCTGTGAGAGTAACCAACACCTCACACGGGACCAATGTAACTTGTCAGAACTGATCGCGCGATCATGGGAATATCGGTTTGATAATATGATGATAATTTGAGAATATCTAGACTCGGGCTTAAAAACATGGCGTTAGAGGGTGAAAACCCAAAACAGCCCCCGTACGACCCCGTGAAAGGCACCAACACCTCATACGGGGACAATGTAACTCGTCGGAACTGACTGCGCGATCACGGGACTCCCAGTTTGATAATACAATGATAATTTGAAAATATGAGGACTTAGGCTTAAAAACATGGCGTTCGACGGTAAAAACTCGAAATAACCCCCAAACCACACCGCGAGAGGCATTAACACCTCGTACGGGACCAATGTAACTCATCGAAACTGACCGCGCGATCACGGGACTCCCGATTTGAGAATACGATGATAATTTGAGAATATCTATACTTAGACTTAAAAACATGGCGTTAGATGGTGAAAACTCGAAACAGCCCTCGTGAGAGGCACCAACACCTCGCACGAGATCAATGTAACTCATTGGAACTGACAACGCGATCACGGGACTCTCGTTTTGAGAATACGATGAAAATTTGAAAATATCTAGACTTAAGCTTAAAAACATGGCGTTAGATGATGAAAACCCGAAAGAGCCCCCGCACGACCCCCAGAGAGGCATCAAAACCTCGTACGGGACCAATGTAACTCATCGAAACTGATTGCGTGATCACGGGACTCCCGATTTGAGAATATGATGATAATTTGGGAATATCTCGACTTAGGCTTAAAAACATGGCGTTAGAGGGTGAAAACCAGAAATAGCCGCCGTACGACCCCGTGAGAGGCACCAACACCTCGCACGGGACACTCTAACTCGTACAAACTGACCGCGCAATCACGGGACTCTCAATTTGAGAAAATGATGAAAATTTGAAAATATCTAGACTTAGGCTTAAAAACATGGCGTTAGATGGTGAAAACCAGAAATAGCCCCCGTACGGCCCTGTGAGAGGCACCAACACCTCGCACTGAATCAACGTTATTCGTAGGAACTGATCGTGTGATCACGGGGCTCCTAGTTTGATAATACGACGATAATTTGAAAATATGAGGACTTATGCTTAAAAATATGGCGTTCGACGGCAAAAGCTCGAAATAGCCCCCAAATCGCCCCGTGAGAGGCACCAATACCTCGCACGGGACCAATGTAACTCGTCGGAATTGACCGCACGATCACGAGAATACCAGTTTGAGAATACAATGATAATTTAGGAATATATAGACTTAGACTTAAAAACACGACGTTAGAGGGTGAAAACCCAAAACAGTCCCCACACACCCCTGCAAGAGGCACCAACACCTCGTACGGGGCCAATGTAACTCTTAGGAACTGACCGCGTGATCACGGGACTCTCAATTTGATAATACGACGATAATTTGAAAATATGAGGACTTAGGCTTAAAAACATGGCGTTAGAAGGCAAAAACTCAAAACAGCCCCTGAAACGCCCCGTGAGAGGCACCAACACCTCGTATGGGACCAATGTAACTGGTCGGAACTGACCTTGCGATCACGGGACTCTCAGTTTGATAATACGATGACAATTTGAGAATATCTAGACTTAGGCTAAAAAACATGGCGTTAGAAGGTGAAAACACGAAACATCCCCCGTACTGTCCCGTGAGAGGCACCAACACCTCGCGCGGGACCAATGTCACTCGTCAGATCTAACTGTGTGATCACGAGACTACTGATTTGAGAATATAATGAAAATTTGAAACTATCTAGACTTAGACTTAAAGACATGGCGTTAAATGGTGAAAATCCGAAATAACCCCCGTACGGACCCATGAGAGGCACCAACACCTCGTACAGGACAAATATAACTCGTCGGAACTGATCGCGCGATCACGGGACTCCAGATTTGAGAATCTGATGATAATTTGGGAATATCTAGACTTAGGTTTAAAAACTTGGCGTTAGAGGGCAAAAACCTAAAACAGACCGGTACTGCCCTGTGAGAGGCACCAACACCTCGCACGGGGCTAATGTAACTCATACGAACTGACCGCGTGATCACAGGACTCTCGATTTGAGAAAATGACAAAAATTAGAAAATATCTAGACTTAAGCTTAAAAACATGGCGTTAGATGGTGAAAACCCGAAACAGCCCCCGTACAACCCGTGAGAGGCACCAACACCTCACACAGGACCATTATAACTCGTAGGAATTGATCGTGAGATCACGGGACTCCCAATTTTATTATACGAAAATAATTTGAAAATATGAGGACTTAGGCTTAAAAACATGGTGTTCGACGGTAAAAACTCGAAATAACCCCCAAATCACCCCATGAGAGGCACCAACACCTCACACGGGACCAATGTAACTCTTCGGAACTGATTGCGCAATCACGGGAATCTCAGTTTGAGAATACAATGATAATTTGGGAATATCTAGACGTAGACTTAAAAACACGACGTTAGAGGGTGAAAACCCGAAACAGTCCCCATACACCCCCGCAAGAGGCACCAACACCTCCTACGGGGCCCATATAACTCGTAGGAACTGACCGCGTGATCACGGGACTCCCGATTTGATAATACGATGATAATTTGAAAATATGAGGACTTAGTCTTAAAAACATGGCTTTTGATGACAAAAACTCGAAACAACCCCCAAACCGCCTCGTGAGAGGCACCAACACCTCGCACGAACAAATTTAACTCGTAGGAACTGACCGTGCAATCACGGGACTCCTGGTTTGAGAATATAATAAAAAATTGAAAATATCAAGACTTAGTCTCAAACACATGGCGTTAGATGGTGAAAACCCAAAATATCCCCCGTACGACCCCGTGAGAGGCACCGCCATCTCGCACGGGACCAATGTAACTCGTCGGAACTGACTGCATGATCACGGGACTCCCGATTAGAGAAGACTACGATAATTTAGGAATATCTAAACTTAGGCTTGAAAATAAGTCCTTAGAGGGTGAAAACTCGAAACAGCCCCCCTACGACCTCGTTAGAGGCATCAACACCTCGTACGGGCCAATGTAACTCATAGGAAGTGACCGCGCGATCACGGTACTCTCAGTTTGAGAATATGATGATAATTTGAAAATATGAGGAGTTAGGCTTAAAAACATGGTGTTAGACGAAAAAACTCGAAACAACCCCCGAACCGCCCCGTGAGAGGCACCAACACCTCGCACGTGACCAATCTGACTCCTAGGAACTGACGGTGCGATCATAGGACTCTTGGTTTGAGAATATAACGATAATGTTTTAATATATGGACTTGGGCTTAAAAACAAGGCGTTAGAGGGCGAAACCCCGAAATAGCCCCTGAACGGCCCCGTGAGCGGCACCAACACCTCACATGGGACAAATGTAACTTGTAGGGAATAACCACGCGATCATGGGACCCCTAGTTTGAGAATATGATGATAATTTGATAATATCTTAACTTAGACTTAAAAACATGGCGTTAGAGGGAGAAACCCCAAAATAACCCCTGTACGACCTCGTGAGAGGCACACACACCTTGCACGGGACCAATGTAATTCGTAGGAACTGACCAAGTGATCGCGGGACTCCCAGTTTGAGAATACGATGATAATTTGAAAATATAAGGATTTAGGCTTAAAAACTTGGCGTTAGACGGAAAAACTCGAAACAACCCCCGAACCGCCCCGTGAGAGGCATCAACACCTCGTACGGGACCAATCTGACTCCTAGGAACTGACCGTACGATCATGGGACTCCCGATTTGAGAATACGATGATAATTTATTAATATCTAGACTTGGGCTTAAAAACAAGGTGTTAGAGGGCGAAACCTGGAAATAGCCCCCGAACGGCCCCATGAGAGGCACCAACACCTCACGTGGGATCAATGTAACTCTTAGGGAATGACCACGCGATCATGGGACCCCCGATTTGAGGATACGATGATAATTTGAGAATATCTTAACTTAGGCTTAAAAACATGGCGTTAGAGGGAGAAACTCCAAAATAACCTCTGTATGGCCCTGTAAGAGGCACCAACACCTTGCACGGTACTAATGTAATTCGTAGGAACTGACCGCGTGATCACGTGACTCCCAGTTTGAGAATACAACGATAATTTGAAAATATGAGGACCTAGGCTTAAAAACTTGGCGTTAGATGGCAAAAACTAGAAATAACCCCCGAACCGCCCCGTGAGAGGCACCACGACCTCGTACGGGACCATTGTAACTCGTAGGAACTGATCGTACGATAACGAGAGTCCCAGTTTGATACTACAATGATAACTTGAAAATATGAGGACTTAGGTTTGAAAACATGACGTTTGACTACAAAAACTCAAAACAACCCCCAAATCACCACGTGAGAGGCACCAACACCTCGCACTAGACCAAGGTAATTGGTTGGAACTAACCGCACGATCATAGGAGTCCTGGTTTAAGAATACGACGATAATTTGAGAATACCTAGACTTAGGCTTAAAAACATGGCGTTAGATGGTGAAAATTCGAAACAAACCCCGTACGGCCCCGTGAGAGGCACTAACACCTCACACGGGACCAATGTAACCCTTACGAACTGATCTTGCGATCACGAAGCTCCCGGTTTGATAATAGGACGAAAATTTAAAAAAAGAGGACTTAGCCTTAAAAACATGACATTTGACGGGAAAAACTCGAAAAAACCACCAAACTGTCCTGTGAGAGGCACCAACACCTCGAACGGGACCAATGTAACTCGTCGGAACTGACCGCGTGATCATGGGAATCCTGATTTGAGAATACGACGATAATTTAGGAATATCTAGACTTAGGCTTAAAAACATGTGAAGGACCCCCAATTTTAAAAACATTCACATTAATTTCCTTTTAAGATGCGGAATAAAGATGGTTCCAAAAATAATTTAATTTTTCTAATTGATTTGATTTTATTTTCTTAAAGAGATGAAAAATTAAATTAAACACAAATTTTAATTTCGAAAAACGAAAATTAAAATTACATTTAAATAAGTGAATTATGGTGAACACACACAGACACTATAAATTCACTCAAACCAAATTAATTTAATTATCAAGTTTAAACAAATTAGGCAAGAATATTATCCAATTAATTTAGTGTCAACTTGAATTAAATTAACGTAAACTAAATTTACCCAAATAATTAAACATGCACCATTTTAATCAAGAACGCGAATTAAAACCAATTTTATCTTTTTACCCTAAGCATGCATTGTAGGTGATTTTGCAAAAGGCAAAATAAATTCACAATTCCACAACACGGCGATGTACGAGGAAAAACCCAAATCGGGAAAAAAACTCAAACGGTCCTGGCCTAACAAATTCACTAAGTATGGTATGAATTTTAGAAAGACTCGACAAGAGGACTTACATAATCGACTCGACTCCCTTGAAGCCTTAACGTGCTCCTTTGATCTTCAACCTCCACCTAGAGAATAATTCTGGAGTCCACCGGAACTTTGGAGTCCACCAACTGAGACCAAGCAACCATCAACCACACATGGTGCCTTTCACCATGTGAGAATGCCGCAGCAAAATGAAACTTATTCTTTTATGGGAAATAGAAGCAAAATCCAAACTTCTCCTTCTTGTGGTAGAGATGAACCAATGGTGCCAAACAACTCCAAGCAAGATATATATATGTGTTACTTGGAATAAACTAATATGGGTGTAAACAAAAGTGTTTAAGAATGATTTTCTTGAAAAGCAAACACTCAAAACTTGAACTTTTTCATGGAGGAATTAGGCTCTCAAAACTCTCTCTTAGAGATAGTAGAAGATGCAAAAGTTAATATGAAAAAGTTGGTTCCCGCACATATTAAAACTGAGAAAAGATAGTGGGAACAAAAGTAGTTGGAAGATGGAGAAAACTTCCAAAAACTGTTAAGGAATTTTCCCGCCGAAAATCTCGTTCTAACGAGATTTGCGTTCGACATTTTAGTTCGAACGACATTCTCGTTTGAACGGACATCTAATGACGTTCCAGTGGCCAAAAGGGAAAATTCATTGGCAAACTCGTTCGAACGAAATTCTCGTTCGAACGACAATTTCGAATGAAATGTCAGAATAGGAATTTTGCGATTTAAGCCCAAATTTTTTTTATTCAAAGTTCTAAAGAAGCCTTCTGAAAATAAAATCCATTTGAAACTAAAATTACACCCATTATAAAATTATTCGAAGTCTCCCTATATATATAAAAATCCATTCATACCTTTTGAAGACTATGGAATATGATGTTGATGACGTGAAACGTGGCACTGAAACTCGACAATGATGTTCTCTTGAAAAGTAGGCCGCAATGCCTTCAAATTTAACGTGTCATAGGCTTGATGGATGGTCAAGAACTTTATCCTATGACTTAAGTGTTTTTGTCCGAAATTGGGCCAAAACTACAAAGGACTCAATTAGAAATTTGTGTCCTTACAAATCTTCCTCTTTGGCTATTCCGGGACAAAAACCAAAACAAAATCCTAAAGGGCCGTCAAGCTGTACTAGACTCAAAAACATCCCACCCAAAATAAAAAATACATCGCTTGACTCACGGACCACTTCGGATAAATAGCTTTGCCGATGAAAGTTGCCATTAAAAAAATTCTTGAACACTTAAGCAAATATTAAACGCATAGGGAATATCAAAGAATTAAATACAACAATTAAATTCAATGGAATTAATACTCCCCCTAAATTAATTCTCACACTTTAGCAACTATGATCAACCTAAGAAGATAGCGCTCTCCCCCTAAGTTAAATCTCCAAGAACTAAGATACGATACGATTATAATAGGATTATATACCATTTCTCCCCTATCATTCTCCCCCTTTTTGTAGAGGAATAGGAAAAAGTGATAGAATTAATAAAATACTCATTTCTCCCCCTAGATAATTAAGTACATGAATCTCCCTAAAAACTACACAAGGGATATATATATGGGAAAACAAGTAGATCGAGGGTGCATAAAGTGTTAAAGACATGAAAGCATATGGGCAACAATAGACAATAACCAATCCAAGCAAGGATAATGGATGCTAACTATGATGCGAACAAAACTGATATCAATTTGAAATATAAGAGACTAAGCAAGTGATATCAAACAAAATATGCATCAAGATAGATACCAATTATGAATTAGAAGAATAGATGGACTAGTAAGCAAGGCAAAGAAAAAAAATCACCATATATATGTAGACATAATGAATATCACTAACGCACACACACACACACACACACACACACACACACACACACACACACATATATATATATATATATATATATATATATATATATATATATATATATAGGTATAAACACCACAAATGTCAAAAACTACATTAAGCTTTTCACACTCGTATGGAAAAAATGTGTCCAAATACATGTGGTAAACGTAAGTGTAGGGGTGTGAACTAGTGACGCGACTCAAAATGTATCTCAGAAGTGCGTGCTCTATAAGCTCAAGTGAAAGCCTGTCGCTCAAGTAATAATCCGATAAGTCGGGTATCGTATCCACAGGGAAAAAGGACAACGTAGTTGTGACGACGAAAAAAGATGGAGGAATCCTAACTCTGACTCTAAAAAGAAAAGAGAAAATGATAGGTTTTGAGAATTGATTATACTAAATGCAATTATGGAATTATAAAGAAATGCAACTATACTAAATAACCTAAAATATGCTTAAAAAATGATTTGAAACTTTTTAATTAAATGATGAGAAAAACAGGACGGGAATACAATCCCCCAACCCTAGTGAATTGCAGTTATAAAATTAATCGTAAATTTAACTGATTAAATTGACCCGAAATTTAGTACTCCCAAGCATTACGTATACGAGGTTCAAGCCCGCATCATACTTAATCTGAAGACGAGTAAATCGGTATCGCGATAGTAACACTCGAATTGCATTCTAAATCATCACGGTTACCCAGAGGCCAACGAGATATAAAGACCTACAATTGTTATGTTCCTACGCAATACGGTCGTATTCAATCACTAAATTCAGAGAATTAATGTTATACGCTTACAATTAACACATCAGGCTGGGTTCATGTACCCCGGCCTTAGAAAATCTTGCCTAACATGATGAAAGTGATGAAAACAATATTGGATTTGCAGAAAAACATGATTAAACTATGGAAAATTAGTGGAATGATGTAGAATAGAATTTAGAAGAAGAAATAACTCACTAATTTCACCCAAGCAGTAATTGCAGCAATAACTAAAACTTGTAATCAACTAATCTCTGAATAAAACTTCAATCTCTGAATTCAAATTGGAATTTGTAGCTAAACTAGGGTTTCTGGAAATTAGGAAAACTAAGTATTATTCTCTCTAAAAATCCGTGTCAAATAACAATAATAAATCGGGTTTTTATACCCTCCAAAAAATTGAGGAATTTCAGCTGCACTAGGATTCTTTGGGAGAGGATTAGATTTGCAAATCTCGATACCCGGACCGGTCCGAACCTTAGGCGGACCGATCTGCCTGTTGAAGCGGATCGGTTCATTTTCTTTTGGGTCGGACCGGTTCTTTTAATTTTTGCCTTCTTCGATTTGCTTGTGATCCGGGGTCTTCTGGAGTTTGGCAAAGAAGACCGGTCCGGGGTAGGGGCGGACCGGTCTGCCTGTTGACTTTTTGCTCAATCTTTGACTGCTCATAAATTTTGTTCCGGGACTCCGATTGAGATGTCGTTTCTTCCTAGGTGCTCATGAATGTGATATCTTCAACTTCTCTTTAGGTACCACATCCGAATTCCGAGTGAAAATTATGCTTTTGCCCTTTTGACTTTCCTTCTTTCTTTCTTGATTCTTCCGGTTTCCTTCTTCCGTTTCTTGACATCAAATACCTGTAAAAACACTACGAAATACCAGAAACTCGGTGTACTCATTAAGATCAGTCGGTAGCAAGATTATGAGATAAAGTCAACTCAATTACGTTGTTCGAGGTGTTAAAAGTAACTAAATCAAGGGATAAATTAGGAAGAATTTATGCCTAATCAAAACCCCCTAACTAAAATACATACAAAACAAAATCTTTTTGAGTTTTTGAAATTTTTAACAAAACAAACAAAAATATTTACTCAAAAGAGAATAAAAAATCCTTTGTATTTTTCATCAAGTCTAAATTACTAAAAAGGTTAAACAAAATGATAAACAAAAATCTTTTTGTATTTTTCATTTAATGCAAACAAAAAATTATAATACAGAAGATAAATAAGTCATAATTTCTTGCATGAGATATATGATAAAGCAATGACTAGAAAAAGACTAAACATGCATACAACTAGCAAGGATATATGATATTGAGAACAAAAAGCTAGAGTATGCAAATAACTAACACATTCGACCTTTAAATTTAGCAAGGGAGGTTTCATGTGAAAGCAAATGAGAATCAACGAATCTAATATCTAGCGCATCTAAAAATAATTTCCTAACCCATATGGATGTATATTTAAAATGATGGGATGTGGGAACTAATGAAATGCTAGACATAAACTTCCTAGGACTTCTTTTAATACGATGATAATTTGAAAATGTGAGGACTTAGGCTTAAAAACGTGGCGTTCGACGGCAAAAACTCGAAACAACCCCCAAACCTCCCTGTAAGAGGCCCCAACACTTCGTACGGTAGCAATGTAACTCATAGGAACTAATCGTGCGATCTTGGGAATCCCGATTTGATAATAGCAAGATTATGAGATAAAGTCAACTCAATTACGTTATTCGAGGTGTTAAAAGTAACTAAATCAAGGGATAAATTAGGAAGAATTTATGCCTAATCAAGCCCCCCTAACTTAGAACTTTGCGTGTCCCGAGCAATGTAAAAGAATCCTAGCAAGGCTCAATTCTTGAAAAATCATTTTATTGGGATAAAATACCTTTTTCGCGGGCAAGCGGTTGCATTTAGCGTATGCAACAAGCCTTTAAACCCCTAGGTCACCCTAGTAGGACGAGTTATGTCTCGTGAGGGTTTGCAGAGAATGTACCCATAAAATTCCACTCAAAGAAAATTCAAAATATGCAAAAATTGTGCAATTCAAACTTTTCTAGAAAATAGTCATTATCAAGCCATATGTACAAGTCTCAAACCGTAGTGTGTGTGTGTGTGTGCGAAGCCGAAAATATAACCGCCAATTTCCACCGATTGATCATTACGTTACTTATCCGAAAATTCGCTTTGATTTCAAATTCTCACGGAATGCTCTCACAAACGAATCTCTCGGATTATGGCTATTCTCTCGGTATGCGTGATATAAAGAGTAAATGTAATGGATGAAAAGTCACGCATACAAGTAGAAAGACGAAAATTTGACGGTGAAAGGATCTTATCAACGGATTACGGTTTTAAAAACGGGAACATTGCCTCTTTTTCACGCATTATATCTTTTATTATCTTTTGGTGTATTAGCTCTCCACGCGGTAACAAATTTTCGCAATTTGGACTCGGTTAGGACTTTTTCGGGTTTTAAGGTATATTGGGTAAAATGAAAGAAGTAGTGAAGTTTGGAATTGGAAAAGTCATTAATGATGTCCATTTGTACTTTTTCCGGGCTATTGCTCATTTTTTCTTCTTTTTCTATTTTTTTTTTTTTTTCACTTCTTTTCTTTTCTTGCTATTTTTGTTGAGCATATCTATTTTTTCTTGCCCCTTTATATGCACTTTTTGGACTTAAATTCTGAATTTTTCCATTTTTTCATTTTTTACAATTCCGGGCTATTTGGGTTTTTCGGGTTATCAAACGAAAGGAAAAATTTATTCGACTCAATTTGGGTTGCAAAAGGGGTGATTTTTTGCTACTTTTTGTGGCCAATATTTTTGGGTGACAAACGATGACCTACTTCATTGTCCAAAATACCAATTACGTTACCATATGCGTTTCGAGATGAATTTAAGTTTAGAGATCAATTTGGCACGTTTTTCAAAGCAACATTACACGCATTTTTTTAAAACCGATCAAAATGAAAGAATTGAGATCCTCCACAACTTTTTAGGCGCTAAAAAGAACTTTGAGTTAATAATTAACTCGGATTGATTTAAAAACTCGCAAAAAGTGATAGGCTCGAATCTCACCGAGTTTGTTAATCTCCACATTTATTTGTTAAGTCGTCAATTTTCGCTCAATTTCCATCTTTAGTCAATTTCGGCTTTGTGCATGTTGGATTTTTACAACTTGAGACTTCAATTCGACTTTTAATGATATTTTTGAAAAATTTGAACTCCAATTTTTATTTATTTTGAACAACAATATTTTTGGATTTTTCAAAATTTTATGATTTTTTTTTTGGAAATTTCTGGGTATTTTTGAAAATTTGTGAAGTTTTAGAAATACGCACTTGTGACCCCCCCTAACTTAGACTTTTGCATTGTCCTCAAGCAAAAAGGACTAAAATCTAAATAAGGCAAAATAATAAGTGCGAGAAATAAAACAAACAAATGGAGAAAAATGCAGTTTTTTTTATTTATTTATTTTTTATTACAAACAGGACTGTGTTACAAGTACAAGGAAAAGCATATAACTGTGAACAGGAAAAAACAAGTAAAAAGCTGCCAACACTATATAAAGCTTCATCGGGGTGGGGGATGGGAGGAACCGGGCGCGTTGAGGTCATAGGGGTTATGGTAGTAGGAAGGCAGTGGCTCATTAGGATCCCCTTGGCGGCAATAGATGTCCATTTGGAAGCGGAGAACTAAGTTCATGTCGCCCTCGTAGTTGGTCTTAAAGGTGTTGAAGTTCGTTTCAAGAGCCGACATTCGATCGGATAGGTCGCTTCTCGCCCACTCAAAATATGGGTCGTCCTCCTCGTCCGGACCGATATCCCCCATCTCAACATCCTCACCGCCTGCCCCTTCTTCTTCTTCCTTGCTCTCGCTCGAGGCAACCTCCTCTTCACTATCACCACCCCGCCTAGCCCGTAGGACTGCTCGCTGTTCGACGCTCTTGGTGCGGATTCCTTATCCAAAAGGACTGAGAATGCGAGTATGATCGATCGGCGCCGCTATGCCAGCATCCTTAAGGATGGAAGTGATCAAACGGGAATAGGGAAGTGAGGTGGTGCCCTTCTCATCCAAGGACGCATTAATGATATCCGCATATAAAGTGCGGCCCAAATGGATAGAAGTGTGGGGGTCGAAGAGATGATAGGTCAAAGTGGCTTGCCGGGGCCGCATGGTGGAGTCGTTGGACGTTTGCAAAATGTTGGCGCACACAATCTCAAATGTGAGGCGCGCCTTCTCGTTTAGGCATCCAACGGCGACGGTTTTGCCCCATCTAAGCCACATTCGGCGCAATTCGGGCCATGATGATATCCTTGTCGACCGGGGGGACGTTTCGGGGATAGGTAAATTCGGGAGCGTTCGGGACGTCATACTCGGCCAACTTGGCCATGAGACGGGCCAAGGAAAATGGGATGACATTCCCATCCACGTAAGCTTCGGCCTCGAATTGGGCCGTCCGAAATAGAGTGCCATAGTATGAGCGGACTTCGGTTGCCCAAACCGCTTTGTAGGGTTGGTTGAGGAATCAGTACAGCCCCGAGCCATGAATAGGGCGGTGACGGAGTTGGGCCGCCCTTTCCATTGGACAATGCGCTCCATATGGAGTTTGCGGCCCAAACTGAAAAATTGATTACACCATCGCTCCTCTTGGCGGTAGCGAAACTCGCCGTGACCGGAGGGTTGGATCTCGGTGGAGTCATATTTGGTGGGGGCAACATGGGGAGCCATTAAAATAGAAGGGATTTTTGCTAGGAAAGCTAGAGAGGGAGAAGAGAGGGTTTGTGTTGGAGGTGTGAAGAGAAAGGGAGGGATTGGGGTGTATTTATAGTGGAAGGGGTGAGGGGAGGGGTGGGAATTGGAGGGAAAGGGTTTGGAGGGAAAAGGGAGTGAATTTGGGAGGGAAAGGTTAGGTTTGGGAGTTGGAAAACGGATTGGAGGGAAGGAATGGGATTGGGGAGAAGGGGGTGACTCTTGGGAAGGGAAAAATTTAGAACTGCAGAAGGCGGACCGATTCGAGCTTTTGACTTTTTAAAAATCTGCCTAGCGGACCGGTCCTTTTTAAAATTAAAGGAACCGGTCCGACCATTAAAGGAACCGGTCCGACCCCAGGGATTTTGGGCTGGATTTTTCCCCAACTTGGTTTTGATCTCTCTTTTCCGAAAATTTTCACTTTCACAACATACTCTCTATCAATCTGGACTAAAACTCTCTCGATTTCGCTGGTCAACGCCCTTTGACTCAAAATTCCCGAAACACACGAATGCTTGTCCCGAATGAAACCTAGTCCTATCGACTCTCACAACACACACGACTCTCTACACACACGACTCTCAACACACACGACTCACACCCCATACGCGTCGGGGGTGTGACGACCTCGCTGCAACAACTCACTCTACCCCGTAAATGGGGTCCGACAACCAGACGGTGACGACTTTTTCCGCACACGCCTCTAGATATGGCTTTAGGCATTGTCCATTCACTTTGAATGTATGTCCCCCTTTTAAATCATTTAATTCAACAGCTCCATGGGAGAAAACATTCTTCACGACGAACGGGCCGGACCATCGTGACCGTAACTTGCCCGGAAAGAGGTGAAGCCGAGAATTGTAGAGAAGAACTTTTTGCCCGGGAAGAAACTCCTTTCGTCGAATGATGCTATCATGAGCGAGTTTCATCCTTTCTTTTGAAATTTTGGCACTCTCATACGCATCAATGCGTAGTTCTTCTAACTCATTTAATTGAAGCTTGCGGGCTTCACCGACCTTGTCCATGGCATAATTCAATTGCTTAATCGCCCAATATGCCTTGCGTTCGAGCTCAACGGGAAGATGGAAAGGTTTTCCATACACAAAGAAGAAAGGGGACATGCCGAGTTGATTCTTATATGCGGTACGATAGGCTCATAGCGAATCGTTCAATCTAAGGGACCAATATTTTCGAGTAGGATTGACGGTCTTTTCAAGAATGTTCTTGATTTCTGGATTCGTTAGTTCGGCCTGCCCATTCATTTGCGGGTGATAAGTCGTTCCAACCTTGTGAACGACACCGTACTTTCTCATGAGCTTCGCGAATGGCCTATTACAAAAGTGCGTGCTATTATCACTAATTATCGCTTTTGATGCACCGAAGCGGGAAAGTATGTGTTCCTGTAGGAACTTTATCACCACTTTGATGTCATTTATCTTGGTAGCTGTAGCTTCCACCCATTTAGAAACGTAGTCTACCGCGATAAGGATGTATAGGAAACTAAAGGACGGTGGAAAAGGGCCCATGAAGTCAATACCCCAACAGTCGAAGATCGCAATGATGAGTATGGGGGTAAGAGGCATCATGTCTCGTCGAGTAATGGCTCCCATCCGTTGGCACCTATTGCACGATTTGCAAGCATCGTTTGCATCCCGGAATATTGTGGGCCAATAGAGGCCGCATTGCAGGATTTTTGTGGCCATCTTTTTCATCAAAAAGTGGCTTCCACAAGCTTCCGAATGACAAAACTGAATGACTTTCGGGATTTCATCATCCACTACACATCGTCGGATGATTTGGTCGGTGCAATATTTAAAAAGGAATGGATCGTCATAGAAGAACATGCGCGACCAAGTAATAAACCTCTTCTTTTCTTGCGGTGTCCAGTCGAGAGGGACGACTCCCGTGACAAGATAGTTTACTATATCCGCAAACTAGGGATACGAAGAGGTAGCAAAAAGTTGCTCATTCGAAAAGTATTCATCTATGGGTACGGGATCACTAGGTACATCGGACGAAAGCCGAGATAAATGGTCGGCAACGACGTTTTCTACTCCTTTCTTATTTTTTATGGAGAGATTGAACTCTTGTAGGAGTAGGATCCACCTTATGAGGCGCGACTTGGCATCTTTCTATGCAAGTAGGTATTTCAAAGCCGCGTGGTCGGTGAAGCAAGTAATGGGGGAACCAATGAGATATGACCGGAATTTATCAAGGGTAAATACTACCGCTAGCAACTCCTTCTCTATGGTAGAGTAGTTGAGTTGAGGTCCGGTAAGGGTCCGGCTAGCGTAGTAGATGACATGATCTTGTTTATCTTTTCGTTGGCCCAAAACAGCCCCAATCGCATAATCGCTTGCATCACATATAAGTTCGAATGGTAAGGACCAATCCGGAACTTGCATGATGGGAGCGAACACAAGCATGTTTTTCAATTTTTCAAAAGATCTTTGGCATGCTTCCGTCCACTCAAATGGGGTGTCCTTCATGAGTAGGTTGCTTAAGGGTCTAGCGATGGCGCTAAAGTCCTTAATGAACCTTCCATAAAACCTCGCGTGACCCAAGAATGAGCGCACGTCTTTAAGTGATTTAGGTGGGGGAGGATCAGCTATGCCATCTATCTTTGCCCTATCAACCTCTATTCCCTTGGATGATACTATGTGGCCAAGAACTATTCCCTCGGTGACCATAAAATGGCATTTCTCCTAATTCAGCACTAAGTTCTTTTCCACACACCGGGCAAGTACTTTTTCCAATTTTTCTAAACAATGATCGAAAGAGGTGCCAAAAACGCTGAAATCGTCCATGAACACTTCGATTCCTCTTTCGGCCATGTCGCTAAATAAGCTCAACATGCACCTTTGAAAAGTCGCGAGTGCATTACAAAAGCCAAATGGCATACGTTTGTAGGCAAACGTACCAAAAGGGCAAGTGAAGGTAGTCTTCTCCTGGTCAAGTACGTCCACCTCAATTTGGTTATATTCGTAATAACCATCAAGGAAGCAATAGTAAGGGTGGACCACTACTCTCTCAAGCATTTGATCAATAAATGGCAAGGGGAAATGGTCTTTCCTAGTTCCCGCATTGAGTTTCCGATAATCAATGCAAACGCGCCACCCGGTGGTGGTACGTTGGGGAACCAACTCTCCCTTAGCATTCTCAATCACAGTCATACCCGACTTCTTTGGGATGACTTGAATAGGGCTCACCCACTTGCTATACGAGATTAGGTAGATGATCCCGGCATCTAATAATTTGATAATCTCGGTTCTCACAACTTCTTTCATGTTGGGATTTAGTCTTCTTTGCATTTCTCTAGAGGGATTGACATCCTCTTCGAGATGGATCTTGTGAGTGCAAATCAAAGGACTTATTCCCTTCAAATCAGTAATGCACCAACCAAAAGCACTTTGGTGCTTCCTCAGAATTTTCAGTAATTTACCCTCCTACTCTTCGTCTAGGCTAGAGGAGACAACAACAGGAAATGTCTCATCCTCTCCTAGGTATGCATATTTAATATGGGAGGGGAGTTTCTTCAACTAGAGGGTTGGAAATTTGTCACTGGAGGGAACCATGCATGTATCCCTCGGAGGTAACTCCTCGAATCTAAAAACTCAATTAACATCTCTAGCGTCCTCGTCCGACGCACTTTCATCGAGTAACTCACTCAACTCCCTAACCTCCCTCTCGAAGTCGGTGTACGTCCCCTCACTCTCGTGTCTCACCGCTAAACAGGACTCTAAGGCGTCGCCACAGTAATTCTCCTCAAAATACTCCTCTACTATCTCATCTATGAGGCTCACCGCGTGAAGCTCATCTTCCTCCCCCGTATGTTAGGCTATGTGGAAGCTGTTGGTTTCCAAGGTCATGTTCCCAAAGGTGAGTTGCATTCGCCCATTCTGAGTATTGATAATTGCGTTAGCCGTAACTAAGAATGGACGCCCAAGGATGACGGGCACATGATTGCTCGAGTTGAAGGAGGGCTCCGTGTCCCAAATGACAAAATCTATCAGGAAGTAGAAAGTGTAAACTTGGACGATCACGTCCTCGACTATGCCTCATGGGATATTCACTGTTCGATCCGCTAATTGGAGAGTGACCTTTGTGGGCTTGAGGTCACCCAAGTCAAGTTGCCTATAGATGGAGTAAGGGAGGATATTTACGCTTGCTCCCAAGTCAAGTAAGGCTTTTTCGATTTTATTCTCTCCAATGATGCAGGATATGGTGGGTGCACCGGGATCTTTGAATTTAGGCGGGAGATCATTTAGTAGAATGGAGCTCACGTTTTGTGCTAGAAAGACATTCTTCTTTACCTTCATCTTTCTTTTTACCGTCAACAAGTCTTTGATGACTTTAGCATAAGCCGGAATTTGCTTTATAGCATCAAGAAAAGGCAAATTCAGCTTTACTTGCTTAAGCACTTCTAGCAGATCTTCACGTTGGTGGGAGGAAATCAACCTTTGAGGAAATGGTGTCGCGGAGGGTGGTTTCACTACTACCTCTGGCTCACTAGTGTATTCTTTGTCACTCTCATTCAAGGGGACATCTTCGGCCTCTTTCATGCGGGGCGAAATCTCCTTGTCTTTTATCGTGTCGTGTGGGGGAGGTGATAAATCAACGACTCTCCCACTACGAAGAGTGGTCACAGCTTGACATTGCTTCTGATGTTCAATGGAGGTGGAGCTAACACTAGTTTGACCTTGGGGAGGTCTTTGGCCTTGGGCAGGAAACTTGCCCTTCTCTTGGACACTCAACGAGGATTGCATTTTTGACAGACTTACATTTATGTCGCCAATCAGACGATCAAATTTGGCATTGGTTGCGGTCTGGCTTGCGATGAATTGATTCATGGTATCCTCGAGAGATCTCCGCAGTGGCAGAATATACGCTCCTGGAGGTGGTGGTGCTTGCACATGTCCTTGCATGTGTGGAGCTTGTTGGAAGTGTTGTGGTGGAGGAGGGGTAACATGTGAAGGAGGGTTCATTGCGGCATGTTGTTACCCATAGCTAAAACCAAGATGGTTTTTCTATGAAGGGTTATATTAATTCCCGTGCGGGGCACCGAAATTTCCCTTAAATCCTCCTATACCACTAACTTGCTCCTGAAGCATAACTTTGTAGGCGAGTATCGTCGGGCATTCCTCAGTTGAATGTCCCGCCTCACAAATCGCACACACCTTCTCGACGGGGTTTGGTATGGATCCAGCTGATCCTTTTCCATATATCACGCATAGGTCTCGAAATCCTTTCTCAAGCGTCTCCAATCGACTATCCGTCATAAAATTCTTATCTATGTGGAATAGGCCGGACGCCGACGGAGTGGTGGTCACTTGTCAATTTCGATTTTGAGCGTTAGGATCAGAAGTATCCCAGGATTGGGTAGTCTCGGTGACATACCTCAGGTGAAGCTCAGCATCATGGGCATCTAAATCGACAAACATACCACTTCCCATAGTTTCAACGAGTTGTTTGGTGTTAAGATTCAGCCCATTATAGATAAAAGAGATTATTTGCACTGAATCAAATCCATGATGGGGGCATGAAGTAACTAACTCATTGAAACGCTCATAACATCGATGAAATGGCTCATTTTCAGCTTGTCTGAACGCTTGAATTTGAGCCTTTATGGAGATTGTTCGATGTGTTGGGAAGAATTTCTTGAGAAATATTGACTGCAACTCATTCCATGATGGAATCGAGCTCGGAGGTAAAGACCATAGCCATGTCTTAGCTTTATCTTTAAGCAAGAAAGGGAAGAGTTTGAGGCGGATCACCTCTTGTGTGCAGGTTTGATCGTTGAGAGTATCGCACACGTCCTCAAATTCCCTAATATGGAGGTATGGCTTTTCAGAATCCATACCGTGATAATGCGGTAGCATCTGGATCATCCCATTTTTGAAACAGAATTACCCGGCATTATATGGGAGTATAATGCATCCCGGAGTGACAGTGCGCTCGGGATATAAGAATTCTCTCAGCGGGCGGTATAGGGGCTCTTCCTCACCGGCGGGTGCACTATCGTGTTGCGACATCTCTTACACACTTACTGACTCGGTGCTCTCACTGAGTGTGCTCGGAGTGTGTCCTATGAAAGAAAACGGAGTGTTATGGGAGATTGAGTGCGACGGTGTGGGAGATGGAATCCAGAACTGTGGGGCGTTAGGAGTGTGGGGACTATCGGGATTATACTCAACAATTGGATTTTCGTGAATGCTGGTTGGAGTATTATGGGGTGGGGGAGTGAGTTTAGAATTTTGCATTAAATCTTGTGAGAGATGATTGTGAAACTTTTTTGTGCTTTTTGAATTTTTTATATGTTTTTGGATTTTTGGAGATTTTTGGTCAAAGCTTTGGATTGACTCGATCTAATCCTAAGTCTACCTAATTCCCCGGCAACGTCGCCAAAAACTTGACGCGACTCAGAATGTGTCTCAGAAGTGCGTGCTCTCTAGGCTCAAGTGCAAGTCTGTCGCTCAAGTAATAATCCGATAAGTCGGGTATCGTATCCATAGGGAAAAAGGACAACGTAGTTGTGACGACGGGAAAAGACGGAGGAATCCTAACTCTTAGTCTAAAAAGAAAAGAGAAAATGATTGGTTTTGAGAATTGATTATACTAAATGCAATTATGGAATTATGAAGAAATGCAACTATACTAAATAACCTAAAATATGCTTAAAATATGATTTGAAACTTTTTAATTAAATGATGAGAAAAACAGGACAGGAATACAATCCCCAACCCTAGTGAATTGCAGTTATAATATTAATCGTAAATTTAACTGATTAAATTGACCCGGAATTTAGTACTCCCAAGCATTACGCATACGAGGTTCAAGCTCGCGTCATACTTAATCTGAGGATGAGTAAATCGGTATCGCGATAGTAACACTCGAATTGCATTCTAAATCATCACGGTTACCCAGAGGCGAACGAGATATAAAGACCTATAATTGTTATGTTCCTAAGCAATACGGTCGTATTCAATCACTAAATTCAGAGAATTAATGTTATACGCTTACAATTAACACATCAGGCTGGGTTCATGTACCCCGGCCTTAGAAAATCTTGCCTAACATGATGAAAGTGATGAAAACAATATTGGATTTGCAGAAAAACATGATTAAACTATGGAAAATTAGTGGAATGATGTAGAATAGAATTTAGAAGAAGAAATAACTCACTAATTTCACCCAAGCAGTAATTGCAGCAATAACTAAAACTGGTAATCAACTAATCTCTGAATAAAACTTCAATCTCTGAATTCAAATTGGAATTTGTAGCTAAACTAGGGTTTCTGGAAATTAGGAAAACTAACTATTATTCTCTCTAAAAATCCGTGTCAAATAACAATAATAAATCGGGTTTTTATACCCTCCAAAAAATTGAGGAATTTCAGCTGCACTAGGATTCTTTGGGAGAGGATTAGATTTGCAAATCTCGATACCCGGACCGGTCCGAACCTTAGGCGGACCGGTCTGCCTGTTGAAGCGGATCGGTTCATTTTATTTTGGGTCGGACCGGTTCTTTTAATTTTTGCCTTCTTCGATTTTCTTGTGATCCGGGGTCTTTTGGAGTTTGGCAAAGAGGACCGGTCCGGGGTAGGGGTGGACCGGTCTGCCTGTTGACTTTTTGCTCAATCTTTGACTTTTCATAACTTTTGTTCCGGGACTCCGATTGAGATGTCGTTTCTTCCTAGGTGCTCATGAATGTGATATCTTCAACTTCTCTTTAGGTACCTCATTCGAATTTCGAGTGAAAATTATGCTTTTGCCTTTTTGACTTTCCTTCTTTCTTTCTTGATTCTTCTGGTTTCCTTCTTCCGTTTCTTGACATCAAATACCTGTAAAAACATTAAGAAATACCAAAAACTCTGTGTACTCATTAAGATCAGTCAGTAGCAAGATTATGAGATAAAGTCAACTCAATTACGTTGTTTGAGGTGTTAAAAGTAACTAAATCAAGGGATAAATTAGGAAGAATTTATGCCTAATCAACTAGAAACAATTAAATTTAGACCCATTCTCTTAAAACATGTTCACGGAGTTCTCATTTAATTGCAAAACTTTATCACATTTAGATATAGCCTCATGTGATAATATAAATTGAACTTAACGAACAAACATACACAATGCATACAAGCCTAGCATATTGATGATTATACAAACCAATAGAGGCATGACAATAAAAACATGACTAGGATAAACGGACATTGCGCAAAACCGTCGATGTACCATCCAAATTCCCTCAAAATATGCATATAGTAATGGAATGACTATATCAACTAAACAAAATAGGCCTTGGAAAAATATTATTCTTTTAATGCCATATTTTTTTTAGGCCTTTGGACCACGTATTTCTTTTAGGTCCATTCCAAATGGTGGCTTACTCGCAAAGGAAAATATTTCCTTTCGGAGCCCTTCCCTGTGCACATTTATATATATCATTTTTTATCTCACACAAATCTCACTTTCAACTGATTTTAACATGCACTAGTCCTCCTAGGTCATAGTATGTAGACGACTAGATTGGTAGGAGAACATCTCACAAAGGCTCAAATATAACATGTGAAGTTAAGGTTCAAAAATTTTGTGCATGTGTGAATTGAGGCATATAAAAATAGAATTCAATAAGCAACACAAAATCCAACTACTCCATGTAAGCATGGTAAAGAACATTTTAAGGATTGATAATCTTAACCAAAAGTTCTAGCCCCATGGAAGCAAAAAATAAAGGATTCAAACACAAGTATATGCCATATAAAGTGTGTCAAAATAAAATACATACAAAACAAAATCTTTTTGAGTTTTTGAAATTTTTAACAAAACAAACAAAAATATTTACTCAAAAGATAATAAAAAATCCTTTGTATTTTTCATCAAGTCTAAATTACTAAAAAGGTTAAACAAAAATGATAAACAAAAATCTTTTTGTATTTTTCATTTAATGCAAACAAAAAATTATAATACAGAAGATAAACAAGTCATAATTTCTTGCATGAGATATATGATAAAGCAATGACTAGAAAAAGACTAAACTTGCATACAACTAGAAAGGATATATGATATTGAGCACAAAAAGCTAGAGTATGAAAATAACTAACACATTCAACCTTTAAATTTAGCAAGGGAGGTTTCCTGTGAAAGCAAATGAGAATCAACAAATCTAATATCTAGCGCATCTAAAAATGATTTCCTAACCCATATGGATGTATATTTAAAATGATGGGATGTGTGAACTAATGAAATGCTAGACATAAACTTCCTAGGACTTCTTTTATTACGATGATAATTTGAAAATATGAGGACTTAGGCTTAAAAACATGGCGTTCGACGGCAAAAACTCGAAACAACCCCCAAACCGCCCTGTAAGAGGCACCAACATCTCGCACGGTAGCAATGTAACTCATAGGAACTAATCGTACGATCTTGGGAATCCCGATTTGATAATACGACGATAATTTGAAAATATGAGGACTAAGGCTTAAAAACATGGCGTGCGATGACAAAAACTCAAAACAACTCCCAAACCGCCTAATGTAACTCGCACGGGACCAATGTAACTCGTAGGAATTGATCGTGCGATCACGGGGTTCCCTGATATGATGATAATTATAACTCTTATATGCAATTTTTCAGCTTGAATACGATTTTTTTAAAACTACCTTGTTACTGATATCATTTCTTTTTTGTATCCTATTTTTTGCAGGATAACATTTTATCGTTTGCTTTTATGCACGTGGAACACATGAATAAGACAATGGTTTACATCATGAAGATTGTTTACATAATGTTGTTGACATTCAGGAATATGTTTTTTAAGTGTTACGACTGTGCGGGCTTTTATAGTTTTATTGTTTAGTTTTATGGCTGTGCGGGCTTTTATAATTTCATTATTAAATTTTATGGCTGTGAGGACTTTATAATAAGCAAGTTTTATATTAACAAGGTTTGGAATGTCCAGAAAACAGAGGAAACTCTGGCCAATTTTTTTTGGTATGTGAATTATTAAGACGTATGTTTTTAAATTTGTATGTATATTAATTTATTAACAACGTTCTCGATTCGTAACTTGTGCTTTTTTGTATTTTTTTGTCAATATTAAATATTCGTAACACTTGGTGCAAGTCCAACGTAACACGTAGTAACCGGTCGCGCAGTCATGGGACCCTCCATTTTAGGATTGGACCCAAAAAACTATTTTTTTATTATATTTAAATATGGTCATGGACATTGTCCATGACCATTTTTATTTTTTCTGTCGCACATAAAAATGATCGCGCCCAAAGTCCATGACCCCCAAAGCGACGAAAGTTTTTTAAAAAAATGGTTGCGACTGGGTCACAGACTTTGTCGCAACCATTTTTCGTCACAGTTAGGGGGCACGGACTTTGTCCGCGACCATTTTTTTTCATTTTTTTCGTGACGGTGTGGGTCACGGACTTTGGCCTCAACCTTTTTTTTCCCGTACGATGTGGGTCAAGACCCAAGTCCGCAACCATCTACCGTGAATCTCTCGAGGCCGTGACCCCAGATTGGTCACAGATTAGGGCCGCGACCCATGAAATTGGTCACACCTGAAATGGTCACGACCCACAGTCTTGGTCAGGGATATTGGCCGTGATCATTCGCCAGTTTTGGTGTAGTGTTCTCTTAAAATCTCTTTCTCTCTCTAGCAATCAACTCTCTAAAAAAGAACCCCCTTTTCTTAAAAGTGGTTGAGGCCAATAAATAGACCCACACCTTTCCCGAGATGTCTTAATCCTCTATCTTGTAAAACAGATCTCCCTCACACTTTAAGTAACAAGCATTAAATGTCTGATGGGTCAGCACACCCTATGTCATGATCATTAAATGCCACTATATGCTTTTGCCTAACCATTGTGCAGCAAAGGACTATCACTATAGAGGTGGCTCACGAACTGTATGAAAGCACCAATACTACCTTGATTTACTAAAGTTTGGATGGGACAATGTATAGCTGGGTAATGACATCACTTAAAGCAGATGTGACATTTGGTAAAGGGCTGTTTGGCTCAAATCTCAATATACGATGGAACTCAAGGTTACTCTGCACAAGCTTCCATGGCGAAAGATCTCTCGGTGTTTTACCAGGTGTATCTAAGATGATCAAGACAAACCTTAATACTGCCTCAATTCTTAATCCTCCAAACCAAGTCGCTCTGAAGTTCTCACAACGAGGTCATTCGAAAGAGCATGTAAGCTCTCCCAAGCCCTGTCAATCCTGGTCCCTCGCGAATATCATTTGACCTCACACTCAATGTTACAATCGTTACAACATTACAATCAATGTAGTTAATAGATATAATTTAAATAAGTAATAACGAAAGATAAAGTTGAGCTCTCTTGACAAGTTTTCTCACTGAGCTGCTTCGCCGTCTTCATGCTGATTCCTTCTCTTGAGTTTCTTCTAGTAATTGGGGAAGCTTCCTCCAATTCATAGATTATCTTCATGCCCCCCCCCCCCCCCCCACAGTTGCAAAACTCTTTTTGATCACCTAGGATCAACCTTCTCCATATAACAAGTGGTGCACTTAGAGACAAACTTTGCTATGTCCCTCTTCACACCAACCCATACATACTGTATCCAACATTATATGGTACATCTTTATCCCCATCTTGGAGTACACCCAAAATTGTGACCCATGTGTCTGCTCTAAAATTGCGCACTTCATAAGCCCTCGCCTGTTATAATTAACTTCCTATTAATGCACAAGCCACGCTCAGAACTGACCGAGTGTGACCGTTGGACCCTCCCTTGGTAAGAATGATCTTTTCCCTTTGTCTCCATCCTTAACCCATCTCAAGTGTGATGGTTCTCCTTGCTATAAATGCTCGGACTATTTTTCTTCCATTAACAAAGTTTAGTCCGGCTAACCATTTCACATCTATTGCTAACTACCCTATAGGCATACGGCTCCACTCATTTACCTCCATATTACCTTATCTCAGATGAAACTGAATATCGAAGTGATCATGGCGCCCATATACCCTATACCACGTGCATACTTGTGCTAATACCACAAACGCAATCTACATACATCAAAATTGGTTCCTTATCCCCTGAATGATCATACGGTAGAGGTATACTTGACTACCCTACTAATCACGACTCGATTTTTTATAAATTACCCCACTTATAAACTAGTGGTAGAAATATTCCATAGTGTTCTTTTCACAACACTACTTGTCCCTACTTAGCCCAATTATATGATTGCTCTTTTCTTAAATCATTATATCTATAAACGCGTGATGACTAATGTATTAAGCCAATGTCCTAGAGACCAAACGTCTCCCAACTCCTGACACTTGCTAAGTTTAATGCGTGGGACGTCTCGCAAGTGAAATCCAAACAAAGAACCCCCCGATACATTATTACCTAGATTTCACTACACCAAAACACTCTTTTACTAACAGACTATTTTTTAGATTACTAATAGTATTTTACCATTACTATTTATCACAATAAAATACCGTTAGTAATTTAATATAAGTGTTACTAATATTGATTGAATATTTTAAGATATTTTTTTTAGAAAAAATTCACCCCCAAAACTCGAAATCCCGCTCAAACACACACACGCCCAAAATCTCTATCTCTCTCTCTCTCTCACACACACACACACACACACACACACACACACACACACACACGCCATGGGTATGAAGAACCCTTGGTATGTAAGTGTAGAACCCTTGATGTCGTGAAGTGGGTATAAAGAAAAATCAATTGAGAAATCCATATCGTTGATAACACATCTCGTTGTTCCTCCAAACATCTGTCTATCTATCTAAAGTGTAGAGATTTCGGTATTTTCCATCATCTGTCTGTTCTAAAGTGTAGAGAATATACACACACAAACAAGTCGATAACACATCTCGTTGTTCAGAAGTGTAGAGAACACTCCAAACAATTCGATAACACAAATTTGTCTGTTCGAAGGTATCTCTCTCTCACAGATTTATTGCTTTTTATAGTGGTATTGCCGGTAACCCTCAAAATGGAAGAATGTACCCACACAAAACCCCCTAATTTTTGAATTTATTTTGTTGATATTGTGCCCTAAATTTCATTTTGTGGATTTTCTGCGTTTTACTCTTATCTACACAATCATTTTGAGGGTTCTTACAATTATTCTTACATATTTTTCCCTAATTTTCATTTTGTAGATTTTCTGTGTTATAACTTTGCTGTTTATTTTGAGGGTTCTCATTTTGTAGATTTTTGTAGATGAGTTGTGCAACTCATAAATATTTTTCTAACTGTGATTTTTCTTATGTATTATCATATAACTTGTGTGTAAACCATATTGTCATATAACTTGCCAAAGATAATTCTATTTTTTATATATTGTCATATAACTTGTGTGTAAACCATATTTTTTTGGTAGTGCAAAATGTCACAAACATTGAACAAAGAGTGGATAAATGGGAGGAATAGAATAAGCGAGGTGTACACAAATGGAGTTGCGTATTTTCTTAATTTTGCAATTGCAAACAATGGACATCAATTCTCAACCTTTCCTTATCCATGTTTTAAGTGCCTAAATAAGAAGCGTTTCACTACGGTAGATATCAAGGGTGATTTGATAATGCATGGTATAAACAGGACATATACTAAATGGGTTTTACATGGTGAAACACTATCATGGAACTTAACATGTCCCGCAGTAGAACCTATTGATTGTGAAGGACATGATGAAGCTGATAACAATGAGAATGAAAGGTTGCGAAACTTAGTTGACGCATGTTACAGAGTGCACGGACAACATTGTGTAGAACCCGATCAGGAAGGATTCTCTGAAAAATCGTATGTGGACAATGAGAAGTATAATCAATATAATAAATTAGCGATCGACAAATTGTACCCTTCATGTGAGGGTCCTGAGACTACTCTCTCTGCAATTGTGGAATTGCATAATTTAAAAAAGCAGTTTGGTTGGTCGAGAAATAGCGTGACCTATCTCTTGTTGGTCTTAAAGAGGTGGCTTCCAAAAGGAAACACATTACCAGAAAAATATCCGCACATGAAAGGAATGATGAAAGACCTAGGGACGAAAGCAAATTACATTCATGCTTACATTAACAACTGTATTTTATACTGGAAAGAGAATGAAGATTTGGAGGAATGTCCTCAGTGTGGAGAACCGAGATATGCAGTGACCTCAAAGAAAGGGAAAATTTTATGTAAAGAACCGATGAAAGTGTTGAGACATTTCCCTATAATTCCAAGTCTAGTGAGATTGTATACAATACCTTGGATAGAGCATGAAATGACATGACACCATTGGGCAACAAGTTCATGGGATTATCAACGACATCCTTGTGATTCATCCCAATGGAGAATGCTAAAAAGTAGATGGATCGATTTCGCCGAGGAAAGGCGCAATGTTTGGCTCTCAATAGCAATAAATAGGTTCAATCCCTATGGTATTAAGTCTAGTAGTTATAGTTGCTGGCCTGTCATCACCGCGCCTTATAACGTGGGCCTTCTTTGGGCTTGAAGCGTGAGTTCCAAATTTTATCTTTATTGATTCCTGGCCAAAGGCACCGGGTCAAGATATTGATGTTTTTCTTTAACCATTAGTAGATGAATTGAAGAAACTATGGGAAGGAGTTCAAACTATTAACATGCACAAAATGCAATCGTTTACGTTGAGAGCTATGTTGATGTGGGGGATTCATGATTTTCCCGCATATGGAGACTTATCTGGGTGTGTAACACATGGTTACAAAGCATGTCTTATTATGGCGATGACACTCCATCCATTCGGCTAGAACACAACATGAAGATAGTTTACACAAACTATCGTAAGTTTCTTAAAAGCGATCATCCTTTTAGGAGTGGTAACTTAGGACACAAGAAGTTGGACATCCCCTGGTTCGACTAAACGGAGATGCACTCGTGGAGAAGTTAAGAAATATAAAGTATGTACCTAGAAAAGTTCCCACTAAGAAGATAAAGTCTAATAACGCTAATGGGAGTGATAATGTTTAAGTTAAAGAAGCTTGGTATAAAAAATCTATTTTCTTTGATTTGGAATACTGGCCATATCATCAAGTTTGACATGTCCTTGATGTGATGAACATAAAAAAAATGTTGCAGAGTATTTAATAAACACAATTCTTGATGATAATAAAACAAAGGATACTGAAAAGGGGCGATTGGATATGAAGGGTATGGGCATACACAACGGTCAATGGCTTCAATATGATGGATGCACTGGAAAAACGATAAAACCAACAGCACCATTTATCTTGGATAAAGAAGAAAAAAGACAATTCTGCCAAATTTTGAAGGACTTAAAGCTTCCTACTAGTTTTTCCTCTAACCTAAGCAATATAGTAAGTCTTAGTCCCCCATATTTGCACTCTTTAAAGTCGCATGATTATCATGTCATAATTGAACATCTTCTACCTGTGTTGCTCCAACATGCCTTTTCGAAACATCGAGATTTGAGAAGAGAAATCCAACAATTAAGTTTGTTCTTTAACATGTTGTGCTCTAAGGTCCTAATTCGGCAAGATATCCAAAGAGCCAAATACATGGTTGTTGAATCATTGTGCGTGTTGGAAAAATATTCCCCACCTACGTTTTTTGATATTAATTCACCTCACTGTGCATCTAGCAGATGAAGGCCTGGTTTGTGCATCTACGTTTTTTTTACGTTTTAATATAATAAAACATGCCCCACTTAAGTTAATAATGCTTGTTACTAATTTTTACCACCTTATACAAATAGGATGATGAAAGATTTCAAAGATATACCCAACAATAAGCGGTATGTTGAAGGTTCCATTGCAGAATCTTATGTTGTTGCTGAATCTGTTAGATATTGTATGGAGTACATGCCAAATCCATTTGATTGAAATCATAAACGCTCACGTGAAGAATTTTTTGAGGAAGGTGGAGAGTTCTCTGATGAAGGGCCTTTTCTTGATAATAAGACATGAAGCACCTTATACTCTTGACTCACTTGAGTTTATATTGTATAAGTGTTCATCTAGTTTGGAAATTGTGACAAAATTATGTCTAACCTAGAATCCAAAGAACCCCAGAGCTTGCACTACTATTTCTCCCTCTTGATTGATTGATCTAGACCATATTACCAACTCTCACCCAAATTAGAATGGATCATATACATGTCATATTGCATATAATTGTGTGTACATATGTTGAGTGTGTTTAAATCCCTAATATTGTTTTTAAAATATTTTTTGGGATTTTATAAACATTTAAAATAAGTTTTTAATTAATTAAAACTAATTTTTAAAAGGTTTTTGGGGTCAATCTGCAATTTAACATTGATGGTTATATTGACTTAAAGTTGCCTTGGGTAGAATCCGAAAGTGGCAGAGACTTCAGGGTGTGATTTTAATTATTTTAGACGCGCGTTTTATCTCTTATATTTGTCCAACACTTGTTGCCTTCTGATTGGTGGTTAGTGTGTTTATTTATAGAGAGTAAACGAGCGTCTGTTTTTCAACCCTTGGATCATTTTTATCAACGATCTGCATACGCCCTTTCATGATCCCTGTGAACCCCTTAAGAACCAATCAAATGAGTTTTAACCACCGCGTATCGTGAACCCTTGGATCTAAGTCGATTAACCTTGACTAAATCTGAACCCTTGATTTTGAACGATACTCTCAAACCTTCTCAGCATCCTATAAAAGGACCCCTTCACTCAGCTTCCTGAGATTTTTGCCATTTTATCCTTTTGAGAGAAAAAAGAGAGTAGAGAGATAAGAGAGAGAAAATAGAGAGAAGAGAGAAACCAGAAGAGAGAGAAAGAGTTAGAAACCCTAACCTTAGCCCAAAATCGTCAAATCCATTTCAAACCAAAAACCCCTTTCAAAAGTCATGTACATTCCAAACACCACCTTGTGTGTTTGAGTGTTTGAGAGCTGTTGTTGGTAGCTGATTTGATGCTGTAACCTCTTTGTTCTTTAGATCTTTTATCCACTTTAAACAATGTGTCTTAGATCTACTTTCTGCTTTATAGATATTTCAGATCTAAGTACTGCATGTTACATTACACAAGGTTTACATATTTCGTTTCTCAGCTTGAGAAATATATTGTTGATTTGCTTTTTGTAAATGTTTTTAACTTTAATATCAACAATAATGTTTTCTATTTCTAGTTCTCTTGAAACAAGACCTTTGACCTAGTTTGGAATCGCACTTGGTGATTTTCAATCTAAAAAATCTTTTCAAAACCCGATATTGATTAAGATCTTGATACGTCTTCTGAGCAAGATAGCCGTGGATTCTGGGATTGTTATAAAGGTCAAATAAGGTTAAGTTTTATGAGAAGAGAGAAAAAGAAAAATCACAGCATATAGACTTATATGTAGTTTGTTAGGACTGTTTGTACTTAATAAGTGTGTGTGTGTGCATGCATGTGTTAGAGAGCACCTCCACAAACACTTTCACTCTACCAAACTAAAAGTGTTGGTAATAAGATCTTGAGAAAAAGAGTCGACGTAAAGAGCTTGAACAAATTGGAAGTTAGCAAACTGGGAGAACAACATCAACAATCAGAACTGCAGAGAAGTTATAAGGACACCAGAGGGTACATTCATAGACTTATATAGGTCTGAGTTGTATGCATGTTTGTTATATAGTTTATAACTGTTAAAATTTGTTTATAGTGGATTTTTTTGTTTGTTTTACTCTGTAGAGGGAGTCGTGGATGTTTTCTCAGTTGGGTGAGGTCTTACCACGTAAACAATCTTGTTCTTAATATTTCTACATCTCCTCATCTCATTCTTGGTTGTGCTGGGTTTAAAGTTTGTTTAAACTATTTTATTAACCTTTTGATCAAATCTTGAATAGATCTCGTACATACTTTTATTAAACACATCTTGTGTTCAAATAGTTTTGATTTTTAAGAAAAGAGTTTCTTCAAAAAACTGTTCGGAGTTACTTAAATAGTTTAATTTTATTAAACGGCTTTAGTAACAGATTTTCAATTGGTATCAGAGCTTTGTAAACTTCTTTTAAAGAGATCCCGTGTTTCTGAAATTGTTTCCTGAAAATCAAATATGGACGAGAAAAATGAAAGATTTGGTAACTTGACCAGACCTCCTATCTTTGATGGAACCAATTTTGCTTACTGGAAAGTAAGGATGATTGATTTCATTCAAGGAACCCTGGAAGATGATGTCTGGGACATTGTTAAAAATGGTTACATTTTTCCCACAAAACTAGCCACTGAAGGAAGTAATGAGAGAGTTAATAAAGTGTTAAGTGAGTTCACACAAGAAGAGAAACAAGTTTCTCGCAACAATAACAAAGGAAAGAATGCCATATTTATGTCCATAAATGAACATGAGGTCAAAAGAATCTCATCCTGTACCACTTCTAAGGAAGCTTGGGACACTTTGGTTACTGCTCATGAAGGTGACACTAGAGTTAAGGCTGCTAAAACTCAAATGCTCATTCAACAATATAACTCTTTAATTATGTTTGAGACTGAGTCATTTGATGACTTCTATATGAACCTGACTGATATTGTTACAAAACTGCAAATTAATGGGATAACATATGACAGACAAGAAATTGTATCTAAGATTCTGAGATCATTACCACAGAAATTTAATAACAAAAGATATGCTATTGAGGAAATGTGTGATATCAATCTCACTCTTGAATTACTCAGTAGTAAATTAAGAACTGTGGAAATGGAACTGGAATTTAAGAAACAATTGACCCAGTCCCATAGGAAACAGACTAGTTCCAATCTAAGCTTCTCTTCTAAATTGATTAAGCCTGAGTTTAACACTTCTAATGATGACTCTGATGAGGAATGCGATATAGAGAGTTTGGACAATCAGATTGCCTTAATGTCAAAACAGTTTAAGAAAATCATTAAATTTAAAAACAACATGGAAAATAAACAAGGCAAGTCCAATTATCCAACTCCCTTTAATCACGGACCTCATGAGAAAAGTCATATCAAACATCACAAGGACTCTCACACTAGACCTAGCAGAGACCTTAAGAAGACTGAATGCTTTAGATATGGTAAACTAGGACACATTGCACAAGACTGTAGAGTTAACTTGAACACTCAAAACAAACACACTAGAGCCAACATTTGTAAGACTTGGGATGGCTCAAGCGAATGTGATAATGAGGAACTTGAGTCATCTGAAGTTTTTGACCCTTGCATATCTTTCTTTGCCAAGATTATCTATAATGATGATATGCCTGTTTGTTAGTGAGGATGAATCTAGTAATTCTACTTCTGATGTTTCGAATCATGCTGTTACTGGTTTAGATGCTTTGATTACTGAGAATATATCTATCTCTTCCTCGGGGTGCGTGAGTCAAAGGGAAAGCGATAATAACGATGTCAATGGGTGTGTGAGTCGAAAGAATGAAACCCTCGGGGTCACTTCACACACTACACTTAGTGACTCGGACAATGAAGACCTCCCAGATATTCACACACTCTATGCTAAAACTCTCAAGAAAAGCACTAGACTAGAAAAGATTGTGAAAAATCTCACTAAAAAACTAGAAGATCTAAGCCTGATGGTCAAACTGATTGCTGAAGAGTATACTACCCAATGTTTAACTCATGAAAGTGAAATTAAAATGTTTAATAAAAAACTCAGAGATTTGACTGAAACAAATGAAAATCTGGAGAAAAAATACAAAGGTACATTGTTAGAATTGGAACAAACTAAAGAAAAGACAGCAACTGTTTTCAAAAAATTTACAAAATTTGAAAATAACTCAAACCATTTTGATGAATTTATTGCTGAATCAAAAACCAATTCTGATGATCGAACTGGAATAGGATTTTAGCCCAATTTGAAGACATAAACAAAATCTTTTGAATCTATCAAGTTTGTGTCTGGAGGTAAAAGACCTATTGAAACTTGCCCAGATTTTCATTCTTTAAAAACTGAGTTTGAATCAAAACATCAAAACTTTAACATTGGGGAATCAAGTTTCTCTAAACATGAAAGTTCACCTAAGGCTAAATACATTTGCCCCTCTATTAGGAAGAGTGAGTCTACATTCAAGACTGTCCTACCTAGGAATAGAGTTTAACCTCAAAATTACTCAAAACCTTTGTTTAGAAACTTTCCTAAGGAGACCCCAACCTTGAGCAATCTTTATTGCTCTTACTGTGATATATACGGTCACTCTTTTGATAGTTGCTATGCTAGGAGACTAGTTAAACCTGTCTGTAATCCTCCTATCTATCAAAACTTTAACTATTCTAGGAGGAGCCGTAACAATTATGTACTTCCTAGTCAACCAGACAAAAACTCTAATTATAGGAATAGAAAGACCAAACCTAAAAGAACATTTCCTAGAAGGATTCCTAAGCACTTTCCTAAACCAAATGCTCATATATTTCATAAATCTCAAAATCATGCGCAAAATATTTTTCAATAAAAATCGAATGCTCGCAGATTTTATCAGTTGAGAGCTAATAAGCGCAAAATGAAAACTAGAGCAATATGGGTTAGAAAAGATGATCTATTGCCTCTGATGAAATGTAATATAGTTATTACTGCTTTAATAGCTGAACACACATCATCTGGTTAGTATTTAGACTCTGGATGTTCTAAGCACATGACTGGGGATGATACAAAACTTTTGAACAAAACCAGCTTTGCTGGTGGAAAAGTTATTTTTGGTGATGGAGTATCATCTGAAATCATAGGCAAAGGAACTCTCCAAGAAGATGGACTTCCAGTTCTCGAAAATGTTCTCCTAGTTAAAGGTCTTAAGGACAATCTACTTAGTATCTCGTAATTTTGTGACTCAGATCATACTGTTACCTTTTCAAAGAACAATTGTAAAATTTTAAATGAAAAAGGTGAATGCATAATTACAGGATTCAGGACTCCTGACAATTGTTATACTGTCATGAGCAATTCTGAAATCCGTAATGTTGCCAGAATGGATTACAACGAGATATGGCATAATAGAAATGGTCACATAAATTACGATAATCTTAGTAGACTGACCTCTCAAGAAATAGTTAGAGGAGTTCCAAAAATCAAACCTAATTCTAACATTGTCTGTGGTTCCTGTCCGGAAGGAAAAATTGTTTAAGCTCCTCACAAGAAAGTTAAAGATATTCTTACGTCTAATCCTTTGGAGCTCATCCATATGTACCTAATGGGTCCCTCCCAAACTGTTAGTCTCTGTGGACACAGTTATATTCTAGTTATGGTTGATGACTTCACCAGATTTACATGGGTGGCCTTCTTAAAACAAAAGTCTGACACTTTTCAAACTTTCTTAAAAATACTTCTTCGGATTAAAAATGAGAAGGACACTCAAGTAAATAGAATCCGTAGTGATAGAGGTGGAGAATTCAAAGACACTGGTATAATAGATTATTGTGACTATAATGGGTACAAACACGAGTTTAGTGCTCCTAAGACTCCTTAACAAAATGGAATCGCCGATAGAAAGAATCGTACCCTTTAAGAGATGACATGAGTCATGTTACATGCCAAGAATTTGTCTAAATATTTTTGGGTAGAATCTATTCGTACTGCGTGTCACATTATAAATAGGGTCTATCTTAGAAAGAATTCCAAACAAACCCCTTACTAACTTTGGTATAAGAAAAAGCCCAATCTTAAGTACCTTAGAACCTTTGGTAGTACTTGTTATATATGCAAAGATAGGGAACACTTGTCCAAATTTGAGAGACGGGGAGATAAAGCTATATTTTTAGGATACTCGCCTAACAGTAGAGCCAATCGAGTGTATAATCTTCGCACTAAAACCTTGATGGAATCCATAAATGTAATGGTGAGTGACACTACTGTAAAGAGTAAGACTGGTGAATCAATTATTGAGGAAGAGCCTAAAAATGTTTTAGAAAGTGACTCTCCTGAAATAGATGATTCATTACCAATTGAGATACCCGAAGTGCCTAACTGGGTTTCTAAAGATCATCCCATAAATAACATAGTTGGTAACCCTAGTGAGCCAGTGCGTACAAGATCTCAATTAAGAAATTATGCACATTATGCATGTTTTGTTTTCCTAGTGGAACCAAATAATGTAAATGAGGCATTGAATGACTCTCACTGGATTTCTGCTATGCAGGAAGAACTTATTCAATTTGTCATTCATGATGTTTGGTATCTTGTACCTAGGCCGGATCACAAAAAGGTTATTGGTACACGTTGGATTTTTAAAAATAAGTCTGATGAAAGTGGGATAATCATTAGAAACAAAGCTAGATTAGTTGCTCAAGGATACTCTCAAATTAAAGGAATATATTTTAACGAGGCCTTTGCTCCTGTTACTCGTTTAGAATCTGTTCGTCTTCTCTTTGCTATAGCTTGCCACTTGCATTTTACACTCTACCAAATGGATGTCAAATCTGCATTCCTTAATGGAATATTGACTGAAGAGGCCTATGTAGAACAACCTAAAGGGTTCATTGACCCTCAATATCCAAATCATGTATTTCGTCTTTAAAAGGCTTTATATGGCCTTAAACAAGCGCTTAGAGCCTGGTATGAGCGTCTTTCCAGCTTCCTCTTAGATAAAGGTTTTAAAAGAGGTGGAAATGATCAAACCCTTTTTGTCAAATATTTTGGCAAACATATCATTATTGCTCAAGTTTATGTTGACGATATTATCTTTGGATCAACTTCTCCCTCAAAAGTAAAATCCCTCTCTGAAATTATGCATAAGGAGTTTCAAATGTCTCTTATGGGGGAGTTGTAATTTTTCTTAGGTCTTCAAGTCAAACAAAATTCAGAAGGATTATTTGTCTCGCAATCTAAGTATGCTTTAGAGATAGTAAAGAAATTTGGCCTTGAGAGTGCTAAAGATGCTAAAACACCCATGAGTACTACGGTAAAACTATCTAAAGATGAAACTGGAAAATCCATAGATCCAACTCTATATCTTAGTATGATTGGAACCTTACTATACCTTACTGCCTCACGTCCTGATATTATGTATGATGTGTGTGTATGTGCTCGTTATCAAAATAACCCTAAAGAGAGCCATTTGAATTCTGTTAAACGAATCATTAAATATGTAAAAAGCACTCTGAATCTAGGACTTTGGTACACTAATGACACACTAAGCACTATAATTGGATACACTGATGCTGACTGGGCTGGGTGTACTGATGATAGTAAAAGCACATCAGGAGCATGTTACTATATAGGTAATAACTTGGTAGGATGGAGTAGTAAGAAATAAAACTGCACATCACTCTCAACAGCTGAATCAGAATACATAGCCGCTGGCAGCTGTTGTGCTCAATTACCGTGGCTTAAACAAATGCTAAGTGATTATGGTATTCAAGAAAACCAATTGCATCTCTATTGTGATAATCAAAGTGCGATCAATATTTCTAAAAACCCTGTTCAACACTCGCGAACAAAACATATAAAAATAAGACATCACTTTATACGCGAATTAGTTGAATCTAAGGAATTAGAAATCAATTATCTTCCTACTGATTTGCAACTCGCAGATATGTTTACAAAACCTTGAGATTACAATCGATTTATCTCTTTGTGTAAATCTATTGGTATGGTGTGTGCTGATTAATCTCTTTGATCTCTTTATTTTTCCCTTTGTCCATTTGAGACAAAATGGGGGAGAAATTTGAGTTTATAAATTTGATTTTATGCTAAACATCTTGATCTTAGTGATTCATTGCAGGTTTCTGTACAGTTAGTATTCTCAACAGTTGTAGTAGGGTATTCAATTGTAAATAGTTGAGTTATGTACTTTTGCTTTCTAGGATTTGGGTAGATAGATCTTTTGGTAGGAATATGCTTCCTTTCTTTTGTTGCCCTGCGAGTTCTAGATAACTCAAAGGAGATTTTGTCTCATATTTCCAAAGGGGGAGATTGAATCACCTTATACTCTTGACTCACTTGAGTCTATATTGTATAAGTGTTCATCTAGTTTGGAAATTGTGACAAAATTATGTCTAACCTAGAATCCAAAGAACCCCAGAGCTTGCACTACTATTTCTCCCTCTTGATTGATTGATCTAGACCATATTACCAACTCTCACACACATTAGAATGGATCATATACATGTCATATTGCATATAATTGTGTGTACATATGTTGAGTGTGTTTAAATCCCTAATATTATTTTTAAAATATTTTTTGGGATTTTATAAACATTTTAAAATAATTTTTTAATTAATTAAAACTTGTTTTTAAAAGGTTTTTGGGGTCAATCTGCAATTTAACATTGATGGTTATATTGACTTAAAGTTGCCTGGGGTAGAATCCGAAAGCGGCAGAGACTTCAGGGTGTGATTTTAATTATTTTAGACGCGCGTTTTATCTCTTCTATTTGTCCAAAACTTGTTGCCTTCTGATTGGTGGTTAGTGTGTTTGTTTATGGAGAGTAAACCAGCGTCTGTTTTTCAACCCTTGGATCATTTTTATCAACGACCTGCGTGCTCCCTTTCATGATCCCTGTGAACCCCTTAAGAACCAATCAGATGAGTTTTAACAACCGCGTATCGCTAACCCTTGGATCTAAGTCAATCAACCTTGACTAAATCTGAACCCTTGATTTTGAACGATACTCTCAAACCTTCTCAGCATCCTATTAAAGGACCCCTTCACTCAGCCTCCTGAGACTTTTGCCATTTCGTCCTTTCGAGAGAAAAAAGAGAGTAGAGAGAGAAGAGAGAGAAAAGAGAGAGAAGAGAGAAACCAGAAGAGAGAGAAAGAGTTAGAAACACTAACCCAAACCCAAAATCGTCAAATCCATTTCAAACCAAAAACCCCTTTCAAAAGTCGTGTACATTCCAAACACCACCTTGTGTGTTTGAGTGTTTGAGAGCTGTTGTTGGTAGCTGATTTGATGCTGTAACCTCTTTGTTCTTTAGATCTTGTATCCACCTTAAACATTGTGTCTTAGATCTACTTTCTGCTTTATAGATATTTCAGATCTAAGTATTGCATGTTACATTACACTAGGTTTACATATTTCGTTTCTCAGCTTGAGAAATATATTGTTGATTTGCTTGATGTAAATGTTTTTAACTTTAATATCAACAATAATGTTTTCTGTTTCTAGTTCTCTTGAAACAAGACCTTTGACCTAGTTTGGAATCGCACTTGGTGATTTTCAATCTCAAAAATCTTTTCAAAACCCGAGATTGATTAAGATCTTGATACGTCTTCTGAGCAAGATAGCCATGGATTCTAGGATTGTTATAAAGGTCAAATAAGGTTAAGTTTTATGAGAAGAGAGAAAAAGAAAAATCACAGCATATAGACTTATATGTAATTTGTTAGGACTGTTTGTACTTAATAAGTGTGTGTGTGTGCATGCATGTGTTAGAGAGCACCTCCACAAACACTTTCACTCAACCAAACTAAAAGTGTTGGTAATAAGATCTTGAGAAAAAGAGTCAACGTAAAGAGCTTGAACAAATTGGAAGTTAGCAAACTGGGAGAACAGCATCAACAATCAGAACTGCAGAGAAGTTATAAGGACACCAGAGGGTACATTCCTAGACTTATATAGGTCTGAGTTGTATGCATGTTTTTTATATAGTTTGTAACTATTAAAATTTGTTTATAGTGGATTTTTTTTTTGTTTTACTCCGTAGAGGGAGTCGTGGATGTTTTCTTAGTTGGGTGAGGTGTTACCACGTAAAAAATCTTGTTCTTAATCTTTCTACATTTCCTCATCTCATTCTTGGTTGTGCTGGGTTTAAAGTTTGTTTGAACTATTTTATAAACCTGTTGATCAAATATTGAATATATCTCGTACATACTTTTATTAAACACATCTTGTGTTCAAAAAGTTTTGATTTTTAAGAAAAGAGTTTCTTCAAAAAACTGTTCGGAGTTACTTAAATAGTTTAATTTTATTAAACGGCTTTAGTAACAGATTTTCAATTGGTATCAGAGCTTTGTAAACTTCTTTTAAAGAGATCCCGTGTTTCTAAAATTGTTTTCTGAAAATCAAATATGGACGAGAAAAATGAAAGATTTGGTAAATTGACCAGACCTCCTATCTTTGATGGAACCAATTTTGCTTACTGGAAAGTAAGGATGATTGCTTTCATTCAAGGAACCCTGGGAGATGATGTCTGGGACATTGTTGAAAATGGTTACATTTTTCCCACAAAACCAGCCACTGAAGGAAGTAATGAGAGAGTTAAGAAAGTGTTAAGTGAGTTCACACAAGAAGAGAAACAAGTTTCTCGCAACAATAACAAAGGAAAGAATGCCATATTTATGTCCATAAATGAACATGAGTTCAAAAGAATCTCATCCTGTACCACTTCTAAGGAAGCTTGGGACACTTTGGTTACTGCTCATGAAGGTGACACTAGAGTTAAGGCTGCTAAAACTCAATTGCTCATTCAACAGTATAACTCTTTAATTATGTCTAAGACTGAGTCATTTGATGACTTCTATATGAACTTGACTGATATTATGACAAAACTGCATGCTAATGGGATAACATATGACAGACAAGAAATTGTATCTAAGATTCTGAGATCATTACCACAGAAATTTGATAACAAAAGATATGTTATTGAGGAAATATGTGATATCAATCTCACTCCTCAATTACTCAGTAGTAAATTAAGAACCGTGGAACCAAGTAATCAATGGAAATGAAGGTACAACAATCACAAATCCTGAAGTGTAAGTTCAAATAAGTGTTATGGATGAAATAACATCTTGTTCAGAAGATATTCAACATGTGAAGTGTGAATCAATTCGTGAACATACTGAAAAATATTGTAGTGGGCCCACTTATTTGGGATCACCATATGAACAAGTTCATGTTACCGAAAGAGGGGAAGTTGATCGTGTGAGCGTTGGGGTGGTACTGGATTGTAAATAATCGCATGGTTATAATCGCATAACCATTTTTTATTTTATTTTTCTTCTATGAAAGATGCATCATTCACGTTTTGTTTTGGGACTTTACCTTTTCGCATTTGCACTGCTATTTTGAATTAACCCCCGGAACTATAGATTTTGTTTCAAATACTCCCCGTATGTGTTGCTAAAACATCTTGACCGACCTCGAATTCTTGAGCTGAAGTGAGGCTTGATTATTTCAGTTATATTTTTACAGAATCGTTCAGTAAAGAAATTGGGAGTCATTATGGTATTGTGTCGGGGTTTAGGGACAATTCTCTTTACAATGCTCTCTGGGTCGTACAAGCTCTTCTGTGTAAAGGGTAGCTTTTATACTTCTCTCTCTCTCTCTCTCACACACACACACACGACACACACACACACACACAATATATATATATATATTTCCTTGTGCATATATAGGTGTATATAGCTTCTAGTAACAATGGTGGAGAAACTATTTCAGATCTGTAAAAATAGCTGATAAACGAATTCTCTTGTTTACAAATGAAGATGATCCTTTTGGGAGTATTAAGGGAGTGACAAAAATAGATATGATGATAATAACATTGGAGCGAGCTAAAGTAAATATTGGATTTGTTTTATTTATAATAATACTATCCCAAGGATTAAAGAAAACTACAGTATCAGATACTTTGTTTGACTTTATTCAGGATGCTCAAGATCTTGGCATATCAATTGAACTTCTCCCTTTAGGAAGGTCAAATGACCGCATGAAAACACATCATTCTTTCGGCAAATAATCGCATGGTTATAATCAAGGATTAAAGAAAACTACAGTATCACATACTTTATTTTATTTATAATCGCATGATTATTCCGAGGGGAAGCCTGTTGATCTACATACGGGGGAAGAAAAATTAGCTCAAGAACATACTCCTGAGATTGATGGTGATGATGTGAATGGTTTAGTTTCCAGCAATGAGGTATTCAATGAAGATACAGGTGTCCAAAATAATGAAAATTTGAGAGTGGGTGGAATCACGGGAGAGGGACGTGTTGAACAGGTAATTGCTGAGTCATTTGAAAATCTAGTGGAATGTTTAGTGGGTGGATGTCAGGATACTATTAAAGCTCTCGCGTGTGATGCTCTCAATGATGATATTTCCCTTTCAACGAAAGAAGAGATCGTGAAGGTTGATACTGTGGGTGACAGCACCGTAGAAGGTTTTATAGACAAATATCCTTCTCTAGGGGATGAAGTTCATGAAACTTTAAATATGGGAATAAATTCAGGTACTCTTAAAGAGGAGAAAGATGAGGAACATGAGGTGCCTGTTCAAGAAAATGAAAATTCAGTAGGATCCACCAGTGCTAGTGTAAATGCATAACTGAAAAGGGACGTTGAAGAACAGTATGCCGAGGGAAAGAAGGTTGATCTACATACAGAGGAAGAAACATAAGCTCATGAACAGACTATTGAGATTTCCTGTGAAGCTCTCAAGAGGCCTAAATCTTTTGCTGTAAGTCATTAATTTCTTATGGACCAATGATTTGATGATTTAATTAAGCTTTGGTATTCAATTTTTTTAATGGAACTATATAGATATAAAGCAGAAACTAGGAATTATTTGAATAAAGCTTTAGCGGCCATGTTCGAAAATGCCTAGCCCAAGCATTTCTACATATTTTTATAGAATTTGTCCGCACTTTGCAATTGATTTCTACATGATGAAGAATAATACCAGTTCTAGGAAAGGCCCAAGTTTTCCATCTCTCTTTCAAAAGGAGAGATTGAGGAAGATTTCTTGGACATGGCGGGCAAGAATCTTCCTCGGAAGCCCAAGAAGCGGCCAAAGACTCTGCAGAACCAAATAAATGTATGTAAATTACCAATTGTAACGTGTATTATAAAATTCTTTTAAACTTGCTATTAATTCTCATGTAGAAATACACTGTTTTATTGATCTTTGCAGAGTCTTTTTCCATCGCGATTGATGGAAGGTGGTTACTCTCTTTTATCTCATTTGATCAATTTTTGTAGTAATATGTATTTTACCGTATATACTCAACTTCAATTTTTCGATTTTATGTGCAGAGGTAATTACGAGAGCTTTTTCTGACAAAGGTAGGAGTTTGATCAAAGGTTTTCATTTCACGGAGGCTTGACTTACTTTCATATCCAGTTTTGTTAGTTTTAGTAATAAATTATTTGTTTATATTTCTTCAAACATTAATGTAGTGAAGAGGTGAATACGTTGAATAAAACGAGGTTAGTTGTGCGTCTTGAAGCTTCAGAAAGCATAAGAACATTGTGAAATTCATTCTCGACTAGATTGTAATCTATATTTGACATTTTTAAATTACAGAAATATATTCATTCTTATTTCTCTTTTACTATGGGCAAGAGTTTCTACGGTGCAAAGAGCTACTAATTGTGATGTTGGTTTTTATTTTCCTTGTCCTACAAATCAATTTCACGGAATTGGCCAAAGGTTTTGGATTTTGGGAGGGCCCTTGATTTAAAAAAAAAATATGTACTAAGATTAGTAACATAATTTTACCGTTACTAATTTTGATCATTCTGTTACGACCTCTCAATTTCCACACCCACTCCCATACAGATGGAATGAAAAAGAGCCCCTCTACCCAACGGTAAAAATACACTCATAATAAGAACTAGCGCTTTATCCACTAAATCTGTCTTACACGTGAATCTAGTGCAAACACAAGAACGCGACACTCCTGGCCACCCAAAAATCTTCCCCAAGTACCCATGGATGAGAGAACATACCCTCAATTGCTAATGGCTCTGGCTATAAAACTGGTCCATGATTCGGCACAAAGATTGTATTTATTCACCCTTCTACTTATGCATTTTAACCCTCTCGAGTACCTTAATTCCAATATTTATGCTCATTAACCATACAACCTCTGTATTATATGTTAACATGCTATATGATGTATAATTGAGCATTTATAGGTATTTTCGTGCTTAGTGTGAAGTTTTGTCATTGAATATTGTAGCTTCAGGGGAGTTTTAGTAATTTTAGCATTCAGGTTTTAATCCCGAACTCTTCATGAAAGTTGAATACCTCTGATTTCTCTTCGCGTGGCCGCCGACGGTGCATGATTTCGATGTATAATGAAGAAGTTATGGCATTTTTAGGATGGTTTTATCATCAAAAGCACATTCAAGGGCATTTTAGTAATTTAATTATTTGTTTTTTTGGCCAATGTCTTCTTCGAAGTTCTATCCCTCTGAGTTATCTTCTCGTATCCTCTGACCGTACCTCATTTCAAGTTATAACAAAGAAGTTATGGCATTTTTTGTATTTTTGATCCAAGCTACAGAATTGTAGACCTGCTTAGGCGAATCGATTTGACCAAATGCCAAATCGATTTGGAATGCTAGAAAGTCCGCAAATTTCATTTTTTAAGTTGTTTTTTTGGTTGTGTATTTAGGTAAAAACATTTTATGAAGTGGGGGACTTCTTTTTAACACTTCTAGGGTTAGAAATTTGGGGATTTCATTTTTAGGGTGCTTCCTCTCCTATCTCTTTGGGGTGAAACCCATTTATGTAAGTTATTATTCATTATCACTTTGCTTTGTTTATTGATTTGTTCTTTATTTTCTTGCTTTCTAATCAGTTATTTGTTTATTATTTCTTGTTTCACTTGTTAATTAGTTGTTTTAATTAGTTTATTCATGTCTTGTAGCTACATAAAGGGTTGGGGTAATTTCTCCGCCATTGATGGATGTAGAGCTCTGAAAGTTAGGTTTTGGGTAAAATTGCGTTTAATTGAAACCTCGTGTATTAAAGTTGGAATATTATGCGTTTTACTTTCTTTGTCACGAAACGTTAGTGTTTAAAGCGATATTCCGAATTTAATCCACGTGTGACCATTTTTGATTAAATATTTTATGTTGCATTTTTTGATTAAATTACTTCATGCGTGATGTTTATAACTGATTGAATATGCTCGGTTAAATGTTTTCGAACCAAAATTCTAATTACGCTAGTTTAGCCCATGGCTGAGATGTGACCCTACCCTCATTTTATTATTCTTATTTAGCATAGTTAACTTCTTATTTTTCCTTTTTTCCTTTTTACACCCATCACCTTTTACTCTTTTATTCTTGAAGTAATAATTCTGTTACAATCTATACGACATTCCTTTTGGATTTTTTGATACCCGGACTAGCTACTATACTCCATTATTGAGTGTAGTCATAGTTTATGTTTTTGTATGTTGGTGGCGAAACTAAAACGATGATAATTTCCTCACACGAACACTTAGTTCGCACTACATCAGTCCACGGACGTGATACACACACTTAAAGTTCCCCTACCCCTATGGAGGTGGTAATGCTAGAACTTTCAGCAGGGCTAGAAGTTACGGTAATTGTTGCCCTGGCTAGAAAACCTACTCTTGAACCTTAGTCATGTTGACCTGGTCTTCGCACGCGAAACACCTCCCTATGAAATCTTCCAGCCTCTAGCCCTGATGTCCCTGGTGAGGTTGCCCTTGTCTCAGGCCTTGCTGACCTTGATATCCGTGACCCTGCTAGCTTCTAACCTAGTTCTCCTGGCCTTAATGGACTTGCCCGTAACTACCATTACCTGGCCTAAATCTCTTAGCCGAGTCCCCCTTCTGGGAATCTCTTGCATGTTGCCTAGCCTGCTACGGTGGTGCCCCATTGGCACTGTTACCCCCGATCTTACCCTGCTAGCCAGACTCTTCAGCCCTCTTTGCTCCCTTATGATGGAAGCAATGGTCTTGAAAGTGTAAAAGTGCATCACTAAAGATATCAACATAACTTCCTAAGGCTAAATTTCCCAATAAGTACTGGAGAATCCTGCAGTTGAGTCCATCAATAAACTTAAGTTATATTGTCTCCTTTGTATTCACCACATCTGGCATAAAGTTCATTAGGCGCATGAATTCCTCTTCGTATTCGGCCATAGTTCATCCCTTATGTGAAAGATCAAGGAATATCCTCTTGATCTCCATCTGAACTATTGAAGTAAAGTACTTGTAGTCATATCACAGTCAAAATTCCTGAATGGTCATGGTGTCTCTCTCCTCAGATGTGGTGACTGACTCCCACCACTGCAACACTGCTCCTACAAGCTTAAAAGTAGCCAAAATATGCTTTTGTGTGTTTCTTCACTCAACCATACGTAGATACCTCTGGATATCTTTTTTCCATTGTCTAGATGCAACAACATCCATGCTCCCTTGAAACTCCGACAGATGGCGCTTGTGGAAGGCCTCTCTAACTCTCTCCCATACCGATGGCACTGGATGGGCTTGGAAGACTGGAGCCACTGGCTATTGTGGTTGTGCCTGGGGAAACTGTTGCACCATGATAATCATCATGGCATTAACCGCCTACACAATAATGGTGGAAACTTCTGTAGCTGTCACCATTCCCTATACAATCCGCGACTCAACTGAACCTCTCCTCCGGTGGCCCTCCATGAGGCTCGAGATGATTGTCCTCTTCTGCTGTTTGGCATCTGAAACAAAACCAAATTATCATGAGATTCACTTCAACTATATACAATAGTAGAGTAATGTAAAATCGCCATATGAATCAACAGTCCTAAGCATAGGGCTCTAGATCCAAGAAAATCAATGCTAAAAACGTAACAAGTCGGCAGAGATCCTAAGGACACTAGAACTTGATGATCTTGTAAGGACATATTTTCATAGTCCTTATTTTACATAGAGTATGTCGTATACCTCTACATCTGTCAAAGAAGTTCAAGTTCATACATTCAAGACGACGAATCCGAATTTCAAGTATCTTCAATATTCGCGCAACATAAATTACAATTTCATAGAATGTGTTTAAGTTTCGTAAAATGATTTACTCCAAGTGTTGCGATATGTTTATAAAACTATTTTAAAGAAAATGAGGCATTTTTCTTAGTCTAAAATAATTTTTTAAGACCCGTAGGTGAGTATTTTTAAAATAATTTTTGTCGCTCCAGTCATTCAAATAATAAGGCAATGTCATTTAAACGACATGCTAAAGTCGTTCAAATGACTTCTTCCCTGTCATTTGAAAGGTCGCTCGAAGGGTAGTTTCTTTAATGCTTCAAGTGATCGCGTACTGTTTGTGTTTTTAATAGTTGTTTTTATGGTCATTAGAAGTTGCTTCTAACAGCATGAGATGCTATTCAAACGACATGAAGATGTCTTTTGAAGTCGTTCGAATGACCTGCATCGCCTCAACTTTTTTGTTTAGCTATAAGTAACTGGTTTGGAGTCCTTTTTTATCAAGACTTTTTGCAAAATGAAACTGCATCTTAGCAGACCTTTTAGTCTTCAAAGTTTAGGGCCCTTTATGTTTTTAATTCACCAAAAATTAATGCCAATCCTTTGTGAATCTTTTATAGAACCCAAAATACTTATATTGAAGTGTGTTCTTGTGGAGTGCCATTTATACTGCTGAATTGGTAGCTCTTGAGGGAGTTGTTGGATGACGACTGCGGTCACTTGGGAATACTCGAGGGTATTTCTTGCTGAAGAGAGCTGCGATTCTTATGGGGTCTTGCGGGAGTCCATTGCTAGTTTAGGTTACAGCCTATATGAGTTTGCTGTGATAAATTCATTGCAGATTTCATTGTATAATTGTTAAGTTGTGATTTGCATTATATTGTGAAATAAAGGTTTTTACCTGAAAGATTTTTTTTCTTGAAACTGTTGATAACTAAGCTTTTGTATATTGTCGTTGAAAGACAAGTTAGTCAAAATCCTCAAATACCTACAAATATATATCAAACACAAGTGTAGAGTGGTAAGTAAGGATGTCAATCCTAATCTAAGGTGTGAACATGCTAAACATGAGAGTATTATGAATATAATTCACTTGATCCTTTTTTTTTACTTTTGGGTTTTTCTAATTTTTTTATGTCTTTCAAATATTAAAACAAGTAGGTGAGGTGAGGTGAATTAACTCTAAACTAATATAAGAGATGGAATTAACAAACTAACTAGTGTGCCAAATAAGAACTAAGTAATAACAATTGAGATGAACTTAAATTTTAGAAAAATTCAAGGAATGAAACTTAACCACCACTTTATCAATTAAATGTGTTAATTATTCTAGTATACTAATTTTCCAAATATTAATTCATCTTATCAATTAATTCTCATCAATTGACAAAACAAACTAATATAATTTAGTTAATCTAATTTTCATTCCCACAACTCAATTGAATAATTGATTTAGAAGTATTATATATCAATCACTCGCTAGAATAGATTCATATAATAAATGTCAAATCAAACAAAATTTTAATGTATGAGTATAATAAAATTTAATATAATCTAATTAGTGGGTCAAACTATCTCTAGTTTGCATCCACAAATTAAGAGTATATTAGATTTTAATCCTTTCTCAAGGATAGTTTACCATTTCTCAATGCATAAACTCAAGTAGGAATGAAAAGAAAAATTAACTAAATGAAACAAAGTAGACTAGATTAATTAATACATTCAATTAATAATATGGGGCTTCATTTCACTCCTTGAATGGAGTGATTAGCCAACCATAGTCACAATTCAATTAACTAACAAAGGAATAAAAATTAACTAAATGAAAATGAAATTTAAGAGAAAAGGAAATCAAACCAAATTAGAGGAGAAATGAAATTGATCTTCACTTTGATTCCACACTTCTTCTCAATTACAAGCACTCCAAGAAAAATTAAAAGCAATTTCTAAAAATTTAAACATACTTTCTACTAAAATTTCTAAAAGCTATCTAGAATTTTTGGTGATAAAAAAGATTTCTCTCTTTAGTCTTCTCTCTAAAAAGCTCCCTTCCTATGGGGTCTTCATCTTCAATATATAGTAGATGCATGACACACATGAGACTAAGGGGTATTTTGAAAAGAATTAAGGTGTAAGAGGTTGTATAAAGTGTGAGTCAGGGTTAGTTTAGGAATTAAAAGATGGTGCATGTGATTTGGGTGTGAAGTCATGATAGTGGGGAGAATGAGGGTATAAAATCTGATTTGGTATAAGGATTATTTTTTGCAATGGTTAAAAAATATGGTTGGGGGACATTTTGGGTAAATGGGTAAAAAGGGAATAAGTGGCACATGGGTTTTTAATTTTGGTATTTGGTTGGTTTAGTTTTTGGCAGGTCACGTTTTTTTTTTCTTGGGAGAAGGTAAATGGGAATGGGTTTGGTTTGGGGAATGGGTTGGATGGAGGTGAGAGGGTAGAGTGGTGGTACGAATCGCCGGATGTGGCTGGCCTTAGGGTAGGACAGGCCGGCGCAGAGTTGGGCGGCTGGGTTTAGGCACGCCGACGGTTGGCGAGGTGCGCGCCGGCAGGGGCTTCGGGTTTACAAGGGGTGGCAGCGACGAGGAGGTCCGATGGGGTCGGACAGCTGGGGACGCGACTCAGGTCGGCGTCCAGCTCGCCGGCGTGAGGGTTGGACGGTGACGCTAGGTGCAGAGGGTGTGTGGGCGCTGAAAGTCGCCGGAGATGACGGTGGAAGTGATGTCGCCGGTTTGGTGGGTTCCGCCGGAGGTTGGGCTGCCAGAGGTGATGGAGGTGGGAGAGAGAGTGTGGTTATGGGGTTGGTTGGTTGTATGAAAATGGTGGTGGTTTGATGTTTGTTGGAGGTGTTGTTAATGGGGGAAGAGAGAGGAGAGAGAAGGTGAGAAGTTGAAGATTGGTGTGGGAGTTATTGTGTGTGGTGAGGGGGTAGGTAATAGGATGAGGGCGATGGGAGTTTTAGGGTGTGTTTGGTAGTGTGTAGGTTTTAGGGTGTGTGTGTTTAAGTTGGATCCATAAAAGTAACATTAATAAAATAAAATTAATAAAATAAAATAAAAATCTAATAAAATCCAATTCTAAAATAAAACAAAGACTCAAATAAAATTGAAACTAAAAAGATAAATAAAATAAAAATAAAAAATAAAATTTAATAAAACTTAAAATTAAAATCCTAAAAAGAAAATGTAAAAACTAATACATAAATGAAATCCTAAAAATTAAAATCCTAATAAAATAAAACTAATAAAAATCAAAATAAAATAAAATTATACTAATAAAAATAAAATAGAAAAATAGAAAATAAAACCTAAAAAAATACTAAATAAATCTAAAATAATCCTAAAATTAAAATGACTCAAACTAAAAACCTAAAAAATGATAAAAAGGCACAAACAAACACACACCGACTTGGTGACAGTTTGGCCTAGGTTTAGGTAGGCTAGGATACGGGACAAGAGTATTTAGCTCCACAAAATGCACAATTGCCTTGAAATATAGCTTTTGACACCGGAACGTGCATTCGGCCTACAAAATAAACATTTAAGCACATAAGACCCATATTGTCGAGAATTAGCAACAAAAGCATGTCTATTTGGGGTATAAATTGTACAGTTTGGGTGCTTATCAACTGTGCTTTTACCTACATGCTTTATTTATTTAATGTTTTGAATCACTTAGATGCATGTTTAGTGTTTAAGAAGATAAAATTGATGATTCTCATATTTGGTGCATAATAAAATTTGAGAAATTTGAAAAAGTTGTGTTTCCCTAAAGCACACATAAAAGGGCTTTCAAGTTCATTCTCAAATTGGTATCAAAGCGGGTTGGATTATTTTATTGTTCTTATGATCCCGTGTATTTAGGTTGACTTTTGGAGGGTTTGATGATTTTAGAACATATTTGTATGACTGGTGTTATTGGAAAACATGTATGAAGTTCGCACTTAAGACCTTGGTTAAAAAGAATGATTTTGAGAGGTGTCTTTGCTGTAAGGGGTTTGGCCATAGGATAAATGAGTGTCCACTAATCTAAGAAAGGATGTTAATGAACTGATAAAACATGTTTCTACCAATAGTGATAGTTACCGTGGAGATAACAAATTTTATGCTATAAGCAAGTCCTTTCCACCACTTTGGCTAATTATGTGAGTGAGGACAACAAATATTCTCACGAAGATAATTCATTGCATGATTCTTCCGCATCCACAGGTAGTGAAATCCAAGACAATGATGGTGATGTGAGTGAGGATGAGAGTGAGGATAAGAGATATTTGAAGAAAGGCTTTAATACTAAAAGCTTATTTACAAGGTTAATATCAGAATGTTATAAATTGTGTAAACTCCGAATAAACTTTTTGGGCAAAAATCTTTTTGAAAAACACAAGATGTGTTGTAAAAGGTTTCTGAATGTATGGACTAAATTTGATAGTTGATTACCTTTATTTTTAAATTTTAATAAGCATCTACTAAAGTTACCATGCAATCCTAATCACAACAACAGTTAAGAACATTCAAAGAAATTGACACAAGAATTTTTAACGTGGTAAAACCCTTAATCAAGGTAAACACACACGGTGCCCTCTACGAAAAAAAACAAAAATCCACTAGAATGAAAATCAAATTACAACAGTTAAGCGAACCACCAAGATCCCAATCTAAGTTTAGAATGTACCTACATGAGATTCTCCACTCCAAAGGTATTCTGAATTGGAACTTGATCTTTTCTTGCTGTTTCTTTGTCTTTTCCTTGATCTCATTCTCTTTGAATTCTGATTCCGGCAACTCTTTCAAATTAAATATTCTCAAAAAGAACCACGTTGTCTAAGTGTTCGTGCGAGATAGTGTTTGTGATGTGCTACCACATGCAACATGCTACTCACCCTCTCAAGATTTATACAAACTTTCCTAATAAATTACAACAGTTCTAAAATGAAAGTTATTTCTGAATCTTAATTTTTCAAGACAAAACTTCTTGATCTTTTATTTATCCACAGATCTCAAGAATACCTTGCTCAGAAGACGATTCAAGGTCTTAAACAATTTCAGGGTTTTGAAACTATTTTTGAAATTGTAAACCTTCAATTGAGATCCAAACTAGACTAGAAATCTACTTTATAAATATAGATTCAAACTTAACATGCAAAGAATGATTCAACAATTTTTGTGATAAAACTTCTTTTTCAAATCTGTACGTCTTAAAACTTTGGCAAGAGTTCTTCGTGTTCCTTTTATTTGTGTACACCAGTATTTCATAAAATATGAAATAAAAACTAGAAACACACAACTCAGTAGATCTGAAAGATATTTAAAAAAAACATAAAAGTTTAATTTCAAAATTTGTTGAAATAGAAAAGATATAAAATGTTAGATCTAAAAAGAGAAATAGAAAAATTGTGTGATGTTTTATTTTAGAAAAATTCAGTTCCAATAATGAAACTTAAGTCTCTCTTAGAGATGAGTTCTGAGAGAATCAAAGATTTGAAGTGGTCTTCAAAATGAAAACTCAACACCAAGAACACAGAAACCCTAAATGAATCTAACTCTCAAAAATGGGTTTTTTGGTGTTTGGAACTGTTTAGGTTTTGGTGTTTGTTTTGGGAGAAACACTCAGAGGGTTGAACTATGAAGAAAACTTAGGTTTTATTCTTTTAATCTCTCTCTTATTATTTCCCTCTCTTTCTCCCGTCTCTCTCTTCTCTCTACTCTCTCTTTTCTCTTAGAAATGAAGAAATGGCAAAAGTCTCTAAATGCTAAGGCTCGGGTCCTTTTTATACTAAACGTGGAAGGATCCAGAACTTTGACCTCAGTCCAATGGATGGGATTGAGTCTTGAGAGATTGAATTTCATCCAACGGTTTAAGACAAGCGGTGGGTTAGATGCTCACTCATTAGTTTAGGCTGGGTCATAAGGGTTGAGTTAAAACGCATGCAGTACGTTGATTAAGATGATCCAAGGGCTGAAGATGTGTAAGTGTTTCGTGTCTAATAAAAAACACAAATCCACTCGATAAGTTACCAACACGTGTACGCACAGGATGAAGGCAAGAACACGTGTTTAAAATAATTACACAGCACACCTCCAATTCTTTAGCGCTTTTGGATTCTACCCAGGCAAACAATCAACATAGAAAATAAGTTTATTAAATTCAACTTATACCCACAAAACTTTTAAAACTACATTTTAATTAATTCAAAAATCATTTGAAAATTATTTAAAATTATATAAAATGATTTGAAGTGTTAAAAAGTCATTAAAATAAATAAATGATATGTGTGATGCAGTGCAAGTGTCTTATTTGTGGTTTTAAGGTTTAGAATTAACTTCCCTTTGAAGGTTCTCTTGGACTGAATTTCTTCATGGAGCTTGTACCTTTGAGGAAATGGAGTTGTAAAAAAGATTAAACCTATTTTGTCTACATATCCAAAATAGTTGAAACTCGTATATATGTAGACTCAAGTAAGTCAATATATAGTGTGTTCTCAATACTTGCAAGATGCCTTCAATGAATTGTATGAAGAAACATTAAAAGTAAAGAAAGAAAACTTGAAATTAGAAGCTAAGTTAAAAGAATGTGCCATAGAGAATAATAATGATGCTCTGATTGAGGATTTTGAGGAACGTGAGAATACTCTTCGGGAGAAGCTAGAATATGTCGAGGGAGAGAGAGATAGTCTTCGAGGTTTGATGGAGGTTATGAAAAAAGAGATTTTAGAGTTTGAGGAGTCTTGGCATTTGCCCGAGTCTAAGATTGGTGAACTTGAGGAGAGATTGGGAGATTTGAGTAAGGTGAAGTTTGATTTGGATTCTAGGTCGGAAAAGCTTGATAAAATGATAAGAACTGTCCAAATTAAGGATGATGGGTTTGGTATTGGCTTCAATTATCATGTTGCACCTATTCCCAAATCCAAAACCATGCATGTGAGAGAGCCACCTAGGAACATAAGAATAGATCCACCTAGGGAGTTTAGGAGAGGTCCAACTAGGAAGAATGTTCACCGCCGTATCTACACCTGCACACATTGAGATAAGCAAGGTCATCTTAGGTGTTTCTGTTACAAACTTTTGAATGCTCCTCGGAAGGTTAATAATAGAGTCACTACGATTCCCAAAACCCCCGTGCATCGTTACACATCTATTTGGGTTAGGAAATCAAATTTAGAGTCTTTAGGGATTATCCTTCAAGACTCTCGTGTGCTTGCGCGTCGTACTTCCCATGTTAAATCTTTCGAATGATCGTGTCGGTTGTTGGTTATACATTAGTCGTACTTCATGGTATATATTTTCGTTAGTGTTATGATGTGTATCTTTTGTATTTATTGTTTCCATTTTGATATATTTTTTGAAAAACTTTTGAAAAAATAGAAAAAAAAATTCCATTTTTTTGAGAAAATTTAAAAAGCCAAAAAGATTTTATTTTGATAAAATTTTTGGAAAAACACAAAAAAGATTTTTGTATTTTATTTTACACAATTTACGAATGGACCTTTAGGATGACCAAGTCAATACATCATTCCATTTACATGTGACTATTTAATAGTGATTTGACACTCATTAGCATTTTATTTTGTGCTTTAAAATTTTGAAGTCATTGAGACGTTTCTTGAATTTCTTCGATAGGTGTAGCTATCATATAAGATTTAACATATTATTTCTCAATTATATTCATACTGTTATATAGTCAACGTAAACTACACACTAGTGATAGTTTAATGTTCACACAATCATTTGAGTACACATATTCAGATAACACTATTTATACTTATATACAAAGCATCCCCGAGCTGTCCTCCCAGATGCATTCCTTTGTATGCTATCATGCACCAAGTACATCCCATACCATGAGTCATAGTGATAAGTTATCCGACAATTTGAATGGGTGTGGAAGTTCCATTTTTTGAAATGAATTTTTAGGGAACAATTCACATACTCCACTTAGTGAGTTTGATGATGATGATGATGATTTGCCTAATTTTTAGGGCTTGTATGCAAAAAAATTAAATGTTCTAAATTTGAAAAAATGGAGAAAAAGTTGACATGACAAGGAGAGGGTCTGACTAGGACTGTTAGAAAAAAGGCATAAGATTATACTAGCCAATGTTTATATCATGCGATTGTCGTTAAAGAATTCGTGTCTAAAATTACCAAAATTTTTGAGAAAAACTTTGTTTTAAAAGAAATGTACAAAGCTACATTTATGGAGCAAGAAGAATCAAAAGAAAAGGTTTTAACTATCTTCAAAAGGTGTCTTGATTTTGAATCAAATGCAAAAACCTATGAGAAATCATAATTACTAAAAAAATGAATTCTGAAGATAAAATAAGACTTGGTTTGAAAAATGCACCAGAGAAAAGAATGTTGATGAGAAAAAAGATATTGAAAATGTCTTTGTATCCTTTGGAAATTTATCAAACTCACCAAATCAAACTTTTCAAAACTATCAGAAAGTTATTCCTAAATGATTAGTCTCTAGAGTGACATAAAATGTGTGTAGTCCGATGCAGAAGCTTGATAAAAAATGCCCTCATGTCAGAGACCCTGGTCAAAATATAATTTTTTTTTGTAGTTAGACCTCATCTTCAAAACAATACTAAACCTATTTTTAAGGGTTTAGAGATCAAGCCATCTTCGACATTATACTGTAAATACTTTGATGTTTATGGTTACACTCTTGATGATTGTTTTAAAAAACTTGTAGATACACCAGTGTATAATAAATATAACAATTCTAGAGTGATGGGCAATAATTTTGTTCTCCCCAGGCAGATTAATAAAAACTTTAACACTAGAAAAATTAAAACATGTCTTGCACCAAGAAAAATCCATTACGGCGAACACCTCAAACCTTTTCTAAGTCAAATACCCGAAAACCTTTTAAAACAAGGGCCATTAGGATTAGAATGGATGACTTGATACCATAATTTAGGTACAACTAGGAGTGGACCTAGGTGGTCCTGAGGGTGGGTGGTCGCCCAACATGAATTTTTAGGGATTTTTTTTATGATATATGTTATTTGTTTTTGGACCTTTGTCTATTTTTCATAGTGAAATTCATTGAGTTTTATGTCATTTTAATAGTTTAGGGGCGAACATATAATAAAAAAAAATCTATTCTAATTAATTAATACACAGATGGCCTACATATGCACATTCTACTTAAAAAAAATAATTTCTTTGATTCTTTCCTCACTCTCTCCCTCACTCCCATTTCTTTCATTATTCTCACCATCTCCCTCACTCAGCCCCTGCCCTCTATCCCCTCTTCCCCTCCACCCCTCCGACTCTCGTGAGCTCTTATCCGACAACACAATTCAACAACATCGCTAGTGACACCAATGATTCAAACTCACCCCATATTTTTGTTTAGATCTTCATCTATTTAGCTTCTGCCTAATTTTTGTTTGGTTTTTTGGATATTCTATGTCCAGAAAATGTAAGGTCTTTTGGAGGGCTCTAAAAAACACAAAATCGATGCGGGTAACTAGATTTTTTTAGTTTGATATTTATTAATGTTTAAAATGCTAAATTTTTTTTCCCAGTTCAATATTTATTAATGCTAAATGTATATTAAAAATGTTAATAACAAATGCTTAATTTTTTTAAATTTTTTTTCACTTCAATATTTATTAATGTTTAAAATGATAAATATTTTTTTATTTCAATATTTATTAATTCTAAATCCTTAAAATAATTTATTATAAAATGTAAAATGTTTAAATGATTAGAACAACTTATTTATGCTGAACTAGTTCATTTAAGTTTTCAATGTAAAATGTTTAAATTATTAATTGATTAAAATAGTTTAGTGTAATTTTTGAAAAAATGTCAAATTAGTTAAAAACTGTAAAAGTTAAATTATTTTTAGTTTGCTCATTATGTGTTAGCCTAATTTTAATTGTTGAAATATAGAGCAAGTTGACATATTGATTATTTAGATATGGGATATTGCTTATTTGGTAAATAGTTCCTATCATTTTATTGTTGGAAATATAATTTTCAATACATAGTTTTAGTTGATGAAATAATTTTTTTGTCTAATTTTTAATTGGTGTAATTTTTGTTTTATGATATTTTACCATTAAAATATAACTTGAATGAGTAATTGTTGTAACACAACTTGAATAATTATTTGTCATTCAATTAATATATTTTTAGCGCTAAAATATTGCAAAAACCTATTAGTAACCCTAAAAAAATTTGCCTCGGGGGCGATTGCCCCCAAACCCCTGACACTATGTGAAGCTTTTGCACTCCTTGACTAAAAATCCTGGGTCCGCCAGCGGGTTCAACATTGTGATAACTGTTTTCAAAGAAGATTGCACCGCAGTTGGATGGTATTTTGATTCACGGTGTTTAAAACATATGACCGAAGATGAGACAAAACTAACAAACTAACAAGAGGTAGTGTCTTGTTTGGTGATGGTGTCTCCTCTCAGATCATTGGAAAAGTAACACTAAAAGAAGAGGGATTGTCGATGTTAAATGATGTTCTCTTGGTGAAAGAATTATAGGCCAATCTGTTGAGTATCTCCCAATTTTGTGCTGCTAACCATACAATTTCCTTTTCAGAAACCAAATGTAACATTTTAAATAAAGATAATACCTTTATTCTTACATGGAATAAAACTCAAGATAACTGTTATACAGTTGTTCCGAGTTCTGAGTCTTGTAAGACCTTTTGCATAATATAGTTGGGTCGTACTAACTATGATAACTTAAGCAAATTGTGATCTCAAGAAGTTGTTATAGGTTTAACAAAGATCAAATGGACCCAACATGTTACTTGTGGTCCTTGAAAGATTGGGAAAATGATTAAGGCTCCTCATAAGTAGGTTAAATATATTATGACTTCTAAGCCCCTGAAACTTCTTCACTTGGACCTCATGGGTTCATCTCGTACTGTTAGCCTTTGTGGAAACAACTATATCCTTATAAATGTGGATGAATTCACGTCTTTTAGTTGGGATGCTTTTATGAAAAACAAGTCAGATGCTTTTAAAGCATTTTTAAAAATCCATTTAAAAATTGAAAATGAAAAGGATACCCAAGTATTACGCATTGAAGTGATAGGCAAGACGAATTTAAAGAAACTGGTATTGTTTAATATTTCTCTGGAAATGGTTATCAACATGAGTTTAGTGCTCCCAAAACTCCATAACAAAATGGTATTTTAGAAACAAAAAACCGAACAATCCAAGAAATGGCCCGAGTGATGTTACATGCCAAGGATCTGCTAAAATACTTTTGAATTAAGGAAGTCCAAACAACTTGTCATATAGTTAATCATGTCTTCCTTAGGAAGAATGCTAAACAAACTTCATATGAACTTTTGTACGAAAAAGCCCACTTTAAAATAATTTAGAACCTGTGGGATTGTTTGGTATATTTGTAAAGATTAGGAACAAGAGGTGAAAAGGGTATTTTTTTTAGTTATTCTTGAAATAGTAGATCATATAGAGTTATCACTGAACCAGTTATTGAGACTGAGTAAGAAAATGGTTTTTAAGAAAACTCCACTTAATAAACTGACTCATTGCCAACCAAAACATCTACGCTACCAACTTGGGTCTCTAAAGATCATCCCCTTGAAAAGGTAGTTGGTAACCTACAAGTGACTTTGATATCTAGATCCCAGCTTTAAAGTATGGAAAACTTTTCATGATTTATTTGTCTAACCAAAGAATGTGAATGATTCCCTTAATGACTCTTATTGGATAGATGGGATGCTGGAACAGTTGGCATAGTTAAAGAGTCCGGATGTTTGATGTCTAGTCCCACGACCCAATAATAAGAAGCTAATTGGTACCAAATGGATTTTTAAAAATAAAACTGATGAATGAGAGAACAAAGCTATATTGGTAGTGCGTGGTTTTGATCAAATCGAGGGAATAAATTATAAAGAGAGATTTTCTCTAGTAACGAGGCTCAAGTCCGTTCAGTTACTCCTTATAGTAGCTTGTCATTTGCAACTTGAACTTTATGAAATAGATGTTAAATCCCCATTTTTAAATGGCATCTAACTAAGGAAGCCTTCGTAGAACAGCCTAAGGGCTTTATTGATCCTACTCACTCGAACAACATATTTCGATTACAAAAAGGCTTTATATGGCTTAAAGCAAGCCCCCAGGGCCTGTTATGACCATCTTTTAACCTTTTCAGTTAATAAGTGGTTGGAATGTGGTAGAAATGACTAGACATTATTTGTTCAAAAAATTTGCAGTGAGGTTCTTATTAAGCAAATTTATGTAAACAACATTGTATTTGGTTATACTTCCTAGCAACAAGCTAATGACTTTTAAAATTATGCATGAAGAGCTCCAAGTGTTGCTTATGGGGGAGTTACAATATTTCTTTAGTTTACAAGTTAAGGAAATGAGTGATGGTCTTTTTATATCAGAAGCAAATATGAAAATGACTTGATGAAAAAAGTTTGGTTTAGACATTTCCAAAATAGAGAAAACACCCATGAGTACAACAACGAAAATAAAAAAAGATGAAAAGGGGAAAAACATTTACCCTATGTTATGTATAATCATGATATGAAGTTTTTCATATTTAATAACCTCTAGACCTGATATAATGTATGCAGTTTGTGTTTGCACACGATATCAGAGTGCACCGAAAGAGTCTGACCTTCAATGTGTAAAATGTATAATCAAATATGTTAAGGGAGCTCTTGAATATGGAATTTGATACACAAAAGATACATAATGTACCATCATGGGATATATAGATGCTGATTTGGCAGGCTCCTCCGTTAATAGTAAAAGCACCTATGGTGCTTGTTATTACGTAAGGAACAACCTAGTTGGTTGGAGTAGCAAGAAACATATATGTATATGGTTGTCCATTGTCGAGTCAGAATATATTGCCGAGGATAGTTATTGTGCGCAATTAATGTGGGTACAAAAAATGCTTAATGGCTATGGTCTTGTTAAAAATCATTTCACTTTGCTTTGTGATAACCAGAGTGCAATTAAATCTCAAACAACCCTATACAATAATCTATAACGCAATAAATAAAAATATGACATCATTTCAAAATTAATTTGGCGAGGATGTTCATTTTGATTTCTATCAAAATCCTAGCATTTCTAATTTTCTAAATATCAAACCTTCTCACGTTTTAACACTTGATTTTTCTTTATAACATCAAGTTTTTAGAACTAAGAGAAACATTTAACACACTAGTTAGGGTTTCTCTGTTGAAATATCAATTCAAATAATTTTCTTCGTTCAAACTTTTCATATTAATGATATATCATTTTTGATATTCACTTGCATGTATTATTTTGATAAAGATCCCTAAAATCAGAATATCTCAAAATTTATAAGTGATAATATCTTATTAAACTTAGAGGACTGATTTTAGAACTTGATAAATTATTTCTTTAGTACAAATTCTTTTTAGATCTTCTTATTTTTGCATATCTTTGAGATCTAAACCTTTAAACAAACTTTCAACATATTTTCGTTTTGAAACTCTCGTATAGACCATTGTTGTAATTTGTTAGGACTTGTGGCACTATTAAGTGTGAGTGAGTGACTTGCATATGCATATAGATTAAGTCAGTGTTTCTCGAACATTTTTTCACACATAAACATTTAGTTTATGTGGTTGATAAAGAAGGATTGAATTCCTAGTTGACTTAAAAGCTTGCCGACATATTGATTAAATCAAGCTGGAGGATCTGAAAAGGACATTGAGGTGCAGCTTAGATTAGGCATATTTTTTTCTATTTTATCTGTTTCTTGTTTATATTTGTTACTATATTATTTGATTTAGTGTGTAAGGACATGATTTTATAAATGTCCGAAATAGAGTCTCGGAAATTTTTAATGTGTCCTAAATCACAGTTAGTATGTCTAATACTACTACATTCGGCATGTCAACACGATCATCCATGACGGCTTTGATCTGAATCCTTGCATCCATCATCTTCATACGTGCATCATGCATCAGGCAACGTGCTCTTCAACCATTCCCACTAATCCACTCACGGTTATGGTAAAATAATTTATTTGGAGTGTTTATTATTTACATAATTATTTGGGAAACTTAAAAAAATACTTTTAAGGGTCTGGAATGTTTTTACTTCGGAAAAAGAAAATTTTCTAAGTGTAGAGGCAAAGGAAAAAAGTCGCTGATGTCGTTCGAGCGAGACCCGCCTGTCGTTCGAACGACATTGTCATCTCGCGAGAAGTTTTCGAGCAATGTGGAATTTCGTTCGAGTGACAACTCTATTTCGTTCGAGCGACATGCTGCCTTGATTTCTATAATTATAGCATTGCTCATTCTACACGATTTTCAAATCTTTGGCACTCACATTTCTGCAGAACTACAACATATTTCCAGACTTCGTTTTCATGATTTTTCAATCTTTTTGATTGACAAATCATTCCTAAACATATATGTGAGTCTTATAAACCCTAGGTATAACCGTTCTACTTATCTGGAGTAATATTGTGGAGAAGAAGGTTGTTCTTCATTGTTAAATTAGAGCTCTTGCTGGATCTCTTACTGAAAACACTGACAATAATGAATCGACCCATGTGGGTATTCGTGTGTCACTGTATTTCTCTATAATTGTAAGTTGTTACGAATTATAGTGAAATAAAATGGTTTTGGCCCTTTGAGGAATTTTTCCTCATATTGCGATTGACTTTTCATGCTTGGTTTGATTTAATTAGTCTGTCACAATTTGTTTTCCAAGAGTTAGGATTTTTGGGATTAAAAATTGGAATTTAATTTAACAAGTTAATCACTGATTGCAGGCGCACTCTCAAATTGGTATCAAATCCTATTACACAATTATACCGTGTAACGTTTTCCTCAAATTTGTTTTTTGGATATCGATTTTGGTCTAAAAATTGATTTTTGAAAAAACACAATTTCAATGGAAAAGTTGTATAATTGAGTGCCAAATTTTGACGGTTCAATTTACGTATATTAAAAAGTCCGTATGAAATCTGACTTAAAGTCCATTGACGAACGTGTTTGGGTTATGTGTAAAAGAGTGTGGACGCCTCCCACTGTCACTGTATATAACATAACAACATTAAAATCTGTGACTACATGGACTGAGGATGAATTTAAATGGAGCACATATAACTCACGTGGGCTTAGTGCAATTTCCGAAAACGTCACCCCGACGAATTCTTATGTATCATGACTGTACCACGTATAAAGAATCATGAAATGTTCTTCAACTTACCCATGAAGGCACTAATTCAGTTAAAGAATCAAAATTACAAAAATTAACTACACAATTTGAGACAATCATTATGCTTGAAACTGAGTGTTTTGATGAATTTTTTGCACCCTTATCTGATATTGTTAACACTAGTTTCAATTTAGGTGAACACATTCCTGATGCTAGAGTAATTAAAAAGATTTTGAGATCATTGCCTAAGAGTTTTATCCTTAAAGTCATTGTGCTAAATTCTTTAGGAAATTTGAGTAGTCTGAAATTACAAGAATTGGTAGGGGACCTCCAGACTTATGAAATTGACATGTTTTCGAATACGATAAAATCAAAAGATAAAGGGCACTTAAATCCCAGGTAAGGAAGAATGAGGGGTCAGTAAGAAAGATAGGCGAGTTGTCTAGGAAAAGAGAGGAAGATTTTTATGATTCTGAGTTTGATTTTGACTTAGACGATTTGGCCTTGTTTGCAAAAAATTCAAGAAATTTCTCAAATTAAAGAAAAATGGTAATTTCAAAGATAAAAAGAATTTTGAGAAAAATAAGTTTGAAAAGAAAAATGAAAAGGATAAAAAGTACGTGCCTAAGAAAGACGAGTATAGATGTTATGAGTGTCACGATAGAGTTCATAAGGCATTTGAGTTTCCTACTAGGTTGCGACGTCAAGGCATAAGCAAAGCTGCTCTTAATGACTCCCTTAGTGACGACAGTGAGGTTGAGTCGGTGGATTCTGGAGATGAGTCACGGAATGAATGCAACTTCAACGCATTCATGGCTAGTTATGTGAATACTGATATTGCTCCTCGTAACGATGAGGATATTACTTAACATAGACACCTCGATAATGGAAGCGATATGAGGGGGATGATGCATCAAGTGAGAGTGAGAGTGATTTATGACAAGCGTACGCTGATTTATATGCGGATTATTTCAAAACTAAAAAGCGTAACAAAGCATTAGCACTTTGGATAGTTGCCATAGAGAAAGATTTAGGAGAGATGAGAGAGAGAGAGTCCTCCATTAGCACTGCCTTTTGAGAGAGAGAGAGAGAGAGAGAGAGAGAGAGAGAGAGAGAGAGAGAGACTGTTTGTGTTGAGAGAGAGACTGTTTGTGTAGAGAGAGAGTCAGTGTGGTGAGAGAGAGAGAGAGATCTTTAGAGAAAGATAAAGGGGACTTGACCAAGCAAGTGGCTAGTCTTATGAGTGAGCTCCAGACCTCTATGGACACTCAAAAGAAACTTGAAGCCCTTATTGCCAAGCTTACTCATGACTTTGAGATATCCAATGAGGTCAAGGTAAAGATAGAGGATAGATCTGGAAAGATGATCCTCGCCCTTGATTTAGGTTTTGGTGAAAGGCATATAATTGGTTTTGATGGTGCCTCCACGTCCCATTTGACATCGGAACCAGTTCCTGAGTTTACTACGAATCCATATGGCCATAATAAAAAAACCTAGAGAAGAGTTTGGCCAAGAATAGCAAACCAAGGTCGGCCAAAGACTGTGTACTTCTGTACCTATTGCAAAAAAAAGGGACACCTTAGGGAGTTTTCCTATAGTTTGGGTCGAACACGACATACATTTGCTCCACCATCTGCCATTAGCAATTTTTTGAGTCTTAGAGAGAATGTTGAGTTTCAAGTCTCCACATCTTAGAGTCTAATGGAAGAGTTCCAATGAATTTCTATTCCGTCAGTGGACACTTCTATTATCCTGAATAGAGCCAACAATGACAAAGGAAAACAGAAGGTTACCTCATCTTGAGGGCCTACACTCGACCTAAAATCTCTTGTTGTTCATGTTGATCTTAAAGCACATAACATTTCTGAGTGGTATTTCGACAGTGGGTGCTCCAGGCACATGATGGGTGATGTCTCATTTTTTACCTACTTAGAGGATCGCAAGGAAAGTAAAGTCACCTTTGGATATGGGAGCAAATCTAGTACATTAGGACGAGGTATAGTAGAGATACCAGGATTTTGTAAGCTAGAGGATGATTTGTACGTCAAATGTTTGAAAGTAAACCTTCTCAGCATTAGCCAACTATGCAATGCTGACTTTGCAGTAAAGTTTGACCGAAATGAGTGGAATGTTTATGATCAAGCCTATAAACTTCTATTACAAGGGGTGAGGATTGAAGATAATTGCTATGGGATTGTGCCCAAGTCCTCATTTGTCTACAACAGTGCAAGGATCACTCTTATAGGTCTGTGGCATCAATGTCTAGGTCATATGAATTTTAGAGATTTGGAGCAATTATCTAAAAAGGACCTAGTACATAGATTTCCATAACTTAGACTGACTTCCCTGGTTCATGGACCCTGTCAGTTGGGAAAGCAAGTTCGTAGCCCCCACGGGAAGTTAAATTCCATTACCACTTCACGAGTGCTTGAGTTGATACACATGGATCTTATGGGTCCTATTCTTACTGAGAGTTTGGGTGGTAAGAGGTATATCTTCGTGATGGTAGATGGTTTCTCTCGTTACTCTGTTGTAGGTTTTCTAAGAGAGAAATCCAATGTTGTAGAATTTCTTACTACCAAGTGTCGTGTCCTACAAAATCAACACAGAGTCACTATCAATAGAATACGTAGTGACAATGACACTAAGTTTAAGGAACCTAAAGTAGATCTTTATTGTGATAGACTCAGGATCAAACATGATTTTTTTGTCGTGAAGACTCCTTAGCAAAATGGGATTGTTGAGAGGAAGATTCGGACGATTCAGGAGATGTCTAGATCTATGCTTTTAGGTCATAGAGTTGCTAGGAGATTTTGGGCAGAGGCGGTGTCTACCGCATTCCACATGATGAATAGGGGTTATCTTCGTCCACACACACTTATGACGTCCTATGAATTGTGCAATGGAAAGAAGCCCAACCTTTCATATTTTTGTGTCTTTGGGAGTAAATACTATATCTTACGGGAGAAAGAACAATTAGGAAAGTTTAACTCCCGGAGTGACGAGGGGATACTGTTAGGATATTCATAATCTAGTAG